>JAVSCE010014914.1:0-642779 GCA_032199065.1 Smutsia gigantea
ATAGTCTCCACTGACAAGTCCCTCACAGTCTAAAGACAAAGGAGGAGGAAGCTCCTGTTTACGTGTTATGTACATAGTGCTGTAGACGTTAGTATCTGCCTTTAAGTATTTAATTCTTAAAGCCATCCTTGTCATTATTACACATATAAATTTATAAATGCTGACACTGATGATTGGAAAGTTATACAGTTTGCCCAGATAGATAAACCTTGCATTTGACTTTAGTTCTAATTTTAAAGCCCACACACTTTCTGAGACATTATGAAATTTCATATGAAACAAGAAAAAAATTTAAAAAGAAGAACTTAGATTTTCAAAGGGGACAAAAGAAAAATGGACAGGCTCAGCCAAGACACATGTCCTGACTAGATATCACCTTAGCCTGTTTTATTGTCAAGCATTCTGGCTTCCATCTATGAGCTGAATTTATTTTTGATGGCTACATTCCTACTTGTCATGGTCCTCTGACCAGTATGACAAAAGATGAACGCGTATGACAAAATAACACATCCCTCTAAGTTATATTTTGCTGAATCACCACAGAAACTCACAATGCAACATAGCTTTCCATCCCCTCTCTTGTGAGAGTATTCTTATGTTAGATGTGACAAATGATATTAAGCAGGTTAAACCTCAAAATGCAGTGTGGCTGACGTAACCACTCTCTGTGAACCTAAGCCTGGAGGCTCAGTGAGGATTTGTTTTGCTTGCTGGTTTATTTTGAAAAAACTGTCTGCCTTTGATCCTAACAAACACTACTGATGATCTCCTATTGCTTCCATGGGGCCCATTCACTCATTTATCTTACTTGACCTTGTTGGAAGGTAAAACATGATAATAATAACTGACACTGATTGTGATGTTGTGCCAGACAATGTCCTAAAGGACTTTACCTATAGTAAAATGTGCAATAACCCAGGAAGCAAAGGCTATTATAATTATCCCCATTTGACAAATGACGTGACTGCTTGCACAATGAAGTTAAGAAATCTGCCTTACATGGTTTGCAAGCAGATTTTAATACTACCAATTAGGCTCCAGGGCCTGCAAATTTAACCACTAGGCTATATCTATGGAAAGATAGGTCCCAACTCCATTATTTTCCATAGCTTTTCTACTGTGTCATATGGCTGGCCTGGATATTTGGGAAAAAACAATGAGACAAGTTTCCACAATGTTAGAAGAGGGAATCTGATACAGCCTCAAGTAAGGGGCTGGCTCCTGTCTTTCAGAAAAAACACAGAGGCTAAGTCCTCAGTCCAAATCGCATGCCCACTTGCGTGTCTGTTAGAGTTGAGCTCAGTCATATACATACGGTCTTTTGCTAACTTGTTCTCACAAGCCCTTACTCAAGCCTAGGCAAAGATACTTAGGTTAAGCCAGGACTACCTGGGGAACCAAAAAGGTCATGACGCTGATAAGAATCCATGCTTCATCTATTGTGAAGTGAAATAATATATGGAGGTTTTCAAATGCAATTTGCCAATCCAATATGCACATATAAGGAAGGTGATGACTAATTTTTCCTTCCCTTTGGAACTGCTTCCAAGCCCTTGAAAATGGAAAAGTTAGGAAAATGGACTCAAACAGAGTTGTCCGGCATGGTACATTTTCCATTGTTTCCAATAAAAAGATGGTAAAATATATTTTCTAAGGAAAACAGGATCCATCAATCTATTTAAAAAATATTATTTATAAAGTTACGAAGTACACTGCTGTGCTTGTCTCTCTAAGTCTTGCCTAGAAATAGTACAAATGACTTGTTTTCCTTCAGGAGAGTAAAAAAGATGGGTTATGAGGTATGACAAACCTTGGAGACATCCTTTTTCAAGACTGGGGAGGAGAGAGCTACTTTGAGCAGAGATGGGAAATAGAAGAGCTGCCTTCTAAAGCATCAGCATGCTTTACATATGGCATTTCTTTTTATCCTTAAACAGACCCCTGAGGTATTATCATGCCGGTTACAGATGGGGAAAGTGAGATTCAGAGATGGTAATGAGCTTGCCCACACACAAATATAGGCCTCCCAACATGGACTTTTCACTGTAGGCAAGAAAGAGCAGAAGAACAAAGGCACTGACATGTTTTTCAAAGTTTACCCAAAGCCTGGAAGGTATCTTTCAGTTAGTATTCTGCTCATTCATTCAAAAATATCTATTAAGCATGAAAATTTTTTCAAAGCATGTTAAACAGAATAGGAATAATTCCTGCTCCCAGATATGACACTGTATAGAGGATAGATGAAATGTAACATACAACTTAAATAAAGTGTTAAAGGGGTTTTTATAGCAGGGACACTGCCCCAGGTTGGGAGAGGTCAGGGGAAGATTCCTAGAATCAGTGACTTCCAACTGTTCAGTAGATGTTGGCTACTTGTGGTGATGGAACCTGTGTCATCCATGTGAGAAACAGAGTGTGTGTAAATTACAGGCAAGTTTTGAATGACTGGAGGATTGCAGTCCATTTGAAGAATTTAAGAAAGGTCAGTGAGGTTCATCCATAAGGAGTGAGAGAAGGTAAGAACTGAGGCTTGGACGGTAGGCAGGAGGCAAGCTATTCAAGAACCATATTAAGAAACTTGGACATTACTCCGAAAAATGGAAGGCACCGAGCAGTGCTCTGATGAGAATGAACATTCTGGCAACAGTATAAAAATGATTTTATGTGAACAAAGCTGCAGACAGCTTAGGAGCTTGTTCAGTGATCTAGATATGAAAACATAGTGGTTTGGGCAAGGACGGAAGTGATGGGAAAAGAGAGAATGGAAAAGATGCAAAACCTCTTTCAAAAGTTAAGTGCACAGAATTTGATGATTGCTCGGATGTAGAATTAAGTGGGAAAACACATTCAACAAGAACATCCAGATTTCTGGCTTTGAAAACTGGGTAAGTTATGGCATCATTCGCCAAGAAGAAAGCTTCCTGGGAAGAAATATACTTGGAAGAGAAGAGCCCTGTTGTCTCCAGGTCAGGTCTATTCAGGACCCCAAAAGATAATTTTGTCACTACCTGTAACTCAAGAGAAAATGCAGATTTAGGCGTTTCCATGTAAGTATAATATCAATTTAGTCCTCTGTATTGAGTGTCAATATCACAGTGAAGTGAAAGGATCAAAGCAAGAATTAAATGTCACTTCTTGAAGGCAGGTATATGACTTTCCAGGTAAACTTTCCTGGAATGCTTGATACTTGATACAAACTCCTGCTGTTGATAACAATTTCTAGAAAGAGTCGTTTGTTCTCCCCCTAATGGAAACTCAAGAGTTTCAGAATTTAAAAGATTACTTGAAAAAAGTAATATGAATTTATAATGTCAAAACAGTCATCAGAAAAATGAAGTTTAGTTCACAGTGTATGTGTATGCGTTGGGGGTCAGTTTTTTTAGATAAAGAGATGAATAGAATTAATTTCAAGAGATAGCAAAGATAACATTCAACCAGTTCATGTCATATCAAATTGGAACTCTTAGACTAGGCTTAGAGCCAACTGGAGAACCCCTAAAAGTTTACATATGTATGTTTTTATATTCAAATATGTATGTTTATTTACACATATTTGTTAATGTATATAAAAACATATATATACACATGTGTATATATCAGCTTATTTGGGATAGAATTTGCATACCATAAAATTCACCACTTTGAATTAACCTCAGTGATTTTAGTATTATGAAACTACTGATTTTTAGTATCTTTACTGTGAAACCATCACTACTTTCTAATTTTACAACATTTACATCAAATTAAGAGAAACCTGTGCTTACAAGAAGTCACTCCTCATTCACCCCTCCCCCTAGACCCTGGAAACCCTAATCTTCTTTACATTTCTATGGACTTGCATATTCTGGATATTTTATATAAGTGGAATCTTAAAATATGTGACTGGCTTCTTTCACTTGGCTTA
Organism: Smutsia gigantea; assembly: GCA_032199065.1. Classification (NCBI taxonomy): domain Eukaryota; kingdom Metazoa; phylum Chordata; class Mammalia; order Pholidota; family Manidae; genus Smutsia; species Smutsia gigantea. The sequence goes on from JAVSCE010014914.1 coordinate 3,905, forward strand.
ACATTTTCAAGGGTCATCCACATTCTAAAATGTATCAGCAGTTCAGTTTTTTTATTGACAAAGAATATTCCATTGTATGGATGTACCACTTTTGTCTATTTTTTAGTATATTGATATTTTGTTTATTTCCACTTTGTGACTTATTATGCACAATGCTACCATAAATCTTTTTGTAAAAGTAGTTATGTGGAAATATTTTCACTTATCTTGGTATATGCACAGTGGTGGAATCATTGGGTCATATGGGAATTCTAGATTAAACACTTAGAAGAACAGCCAAAATGTTTTCCAAAGTGACTGCACCAATTTGCATGCACATCAGCAACATCTCATACATTTTTCCACATATATAAAAACTAACAATTGTTGTTGTCTGTTTTTTTCTTTTTGTTTTTTTTTAACCACAGCCATCTTAGTGGGTATATAAGTGGTATTTTAGTGTGGTTTTGATTTGCATTTCAGTGGGAATTAATTATGTTAAGCATATTTTATTTAGAATGTGCTTATTGGTCATTTGTGTATATTATTTGGAAAAATGTCCGTTTAACCCTTTGCATTTCAAAGTTTGGATTATCTTTTCTTTGTTGAGTTGAATGAGTCCTTTATATATTCTGGATCAGAGACCCTTATCAGAAGTATAGTAAGTAGACTTTTTGTCTAATTTTATAGGTTTTCTAAAACTTCCTTCATAGTATCTACTGAAGTAAAAGTGTTTTTGTCTTAATTTTAATGGAATCCAATTTATATATTTTTTAATTTGTTGCTTATGATTTTGTGGTCATATCAAAAAAAAAACTACCTAACTTAAGGGCATGAATATTCTCATGTTTTTCCTTCAAGTTTTTCATGAACTTAGCTCATACATTTAGGCCTACAATCCATTTTGAGTCATATTTTATATAAAAATATATAAACATTTATTTATGTACTATATATTATTTATATTATATGTTATACTTTATATATTTATATAGTTATATAAATTAAAAAATTATGTTTTATATAAACAGAAAAAGCACAAAAATGTTCTATTTTACGTAAATAAAAAAGGTGTAAGATAGGTATCCAACTTACCTATCTGTAGATAGCCAGTTGTCCAGCACCATTTGATAAAAATACCTTTACTTCTTTATTGCATTGTCTTTGCTACAATACTAAACAATTGTCATTGATTAATTTCAACAAACACTCTGGGAAAAGGGCTTTCCCACTATGCAAGTTCTGAATCAGCAAATAAAGCTAGGTCTTGTAGAGGGGATTTTCTAGGGAACTATCAGACAAATCAAACAATGACAACCTTCTGTAGTTTGGACCTTTTTAGGAATATGTTATCCTCCTTTCAGTGGTAGTTGTGCTGCCATTTTCTTTTTCTTTTTTTATTTATTATTATTTTTATTAAAGTTTCATTAACATACAGTCTTATGAAGGTTTCACATGAACAACGTTGTGGTTACTACATTCACCCATATTATAGAGTCCCCCCACTATGCCCCATTGCAGTCACTGTCAATCAACATAGTAAAATGCTACAGAGTCACTACTTGTCTTCTCTGTGCTATACTGCCTTCCCTGTGACACCTCTGCACTATGTGTGCTAATTATAATGCCCCTTAATCCCCTTCTCCCTCCCTCCTCATCCATCCTTTTTCACATCTACCTACCATGGGTAAGGCTGCTGGTGTTCAATGCTAGTGTGGAATTTGGGATAAGGGATGAAAATAGGGCATGTTAAGTTGCCAGAAATCTAACTGCTCTTGCTGAGATTCATTGTTCCTGATTAAATGTTCTTTGGGTTGTGATAAGCCACTGGCTAATTTCCAGACTTCCCAAAAAGTTAATTTTGACAATTTTTGCCAGTGCTGTACTGTTCTTCTTTTATGAGGGAGTAGATTTTCAGGGGTCCTTACTTTGTCATTATAGAAGTGCTTCTACAGATATATTATTTTCTTTATATTTTTCTATGTATATTCAATTTATATATAAATTCCCTCTTTATTTTATTTATATTTACATTATATATTACATTCGATATTAAACCTAATACATTAACATAATATTTATATATTTAATATCATATACTTATTTTATATCAATTATGTATCGACCTATAATCTATATGTACATTCTTTATATATTTATATATGTTTTTCACATATGTACATATGTATATATATAAAGAATTTAACTACTTGTACAGATTAAACATATGCAAAAATTTCCAGGTCAGAAGAACCATGTAACTTTACTGAAATCCACAGATAAAACTGATCACTCCATCTGTGCCCCACTATACCGTGCAAGTGCTTTTCTTGCAGGACCTGAATCATTTTGTGTTTTGTATATTTCTGAGTGGTTTATTTTCTCCCTCTAAACTGTAAACTCCTGCAGAACAGGGCCTTGCCTAATCTTTGTATGTTCATTGTATAACACATTCTGAAAGAAATAGATATTCAATAAATGGTTATTGAATATTGATTACACTTTCGAAAACACCGCCCACCCCTGAAGTATCTTCTGAAGAACAAATTACAGTTTTGTGTATCTTCCAAATTCACAATTACTTAGCAAGTCATTTTTTAAAAATGTTGCAATAGCAATTCTTGAGTCTTGGGCAAACTTAGGGGATAAGAAGATAAATCAAAAAAACAGTTCTTACACTCAATAAAACTTTATTTTTTGTAGAGACAATGAGGCATATTGTAAATAATAGTAATTCCAGTTGGAAGATAGCAGGGGCAATGTAAGATAAACCATTACCAACACAAAAGAAATCTATACACACACACATACACACTCACACTCAGGAGAAACATCATGCATTCATTCATTTAACAAATCTTAAAGCACTGTGGGTTCATGTGACAGAGCTCTCACCTTCAAGATTAAATAACATACTGTGATAATCAGACAAGAAACCACAATGTATAGAATAATTGAATAGAAGGGCAAGCTGTGCTGTTAGCGCAAAACTTAGTTGACATTGTCATTATTTATCACAACACTGAACTGATTTTAAGTCAGAAATAAAATACTAAGCTCAAACATTCAAGACAGCAGGTTTATTATATTGCTGGTGTTTGTCTAAATAATGTTGGAGAATATGAGCTAAAGCTACAAAAATATAATAAATTAACTGGAAGAAAAAAGCTACAATTTCATCATTTCCACTTAGTATTGCTCCTATATGTTAGGAGTCAGCACTTTTTGTACCTTATGATAAATATAATGCTGAAAAAGAAATAGGCTAATGTTAAAAATTAAGTATTTAAATTAATGACTATTTTAAAAGGAGATAAATAAACAGAATATATTAAAACAAATGAGCATCTTTAGAGGTGAGGCCCGGTAAGGCAGCTGCACACATCCCTGCACATGAGGATCTGGATTTTCTCCTGCTCTGCCATTCTTATCAGGCCAGCAAGAATCACTGAGAGCCTCATTTCATGTGTGCAGCTATTTAACTGTGAACACCGGGCATTTCACGTTCTTTTTGATTTTTGTTTCTTAATGTATTATTTTGAAGGTTTCAAATTTCCTCAATCCTATATCTATCTTAATTCCTCAGTTTTGAGGAGGATAAACTAAAATTCAGAGACATTAAAAAATTTGCTGCATCTCCATAGTTGGTTGTTTAGGGGAAATTATTCTATCTGATAAATCAAATAATGAATCTGTAATGTCTTTACCTATGAATGCCAACATTAAAGCAATTTATTTATGTTTTACTGTAATTATTAAGATCATGTTCTGATTGGTGTGTGTGTCAGGCTCTGAAATAAATCCATTGCATATGCTTTCTCATTTAATCCTCTGATCAGTATTTTGACATGAATATTATCCAGTTTTAAAGCTCAAGAAACCAAGCAAATTTCTCATCCTCACTCTGATCCTTAACTCTTAAATACAAACCAGTGTTACAAAAGTTGCTTGATTTAATTAAAAAATAATCTCAGCCACCTGTTAAATTATACATTCCTTGGTCCTTCTTACTCTAGAATATTAAGACTCAACCTAGTCTCCCAAGGTCATTATGACAAGTGTGAGAAATACTACATAAACTTGGATGTCACCACTTCTTTGAAGAAAGAGGTCAGGAGGAAATTTTATGTTAAACTCATTAACATGCATTTAAACAAATTAGTTTTTTGGTTAAAAATCTTTGGACTAAAAGGTTTCCTAAAATGACAATAATTTTTGCCATCAATTTGGTCCAAGAAACATACCCTAACTATTCCGGTCATGTGACTAAAATAGCTTTTTATAATTACTTAATAGCTTTAAATTTGCAAACTTTCCTAGGGTCTAAACTCTCTTTCACATTGTTCATAAAGCCTATTTTTATTAACTTAAAAATTCTAAAAGTCATAATTTTAAAGTGATTTTGCATATATGTAAGTGATATTTGCAGTTCTATACTGAACTTAAAATTATGTACATTTTAGGCTTATCACATATTCTTACAAAATATAATATTCTTAAAAAATAGAAAGTGAGTTAAAAACCTGGGATTTAGGGCACTCAAAAAAAGTCACTTATCCTCATAATATAGATAACACTTTAAATTTGGGGGGAACTGTAAATTCTAAGTAGAACAAAATTAATATGGATAAATAATCACAAAATTATTATAATAAAGCTAATAATTTGAATATGAAGACGCAGCAACTACCACTAGGTAAAAACAGAAGAAGGAGCAAGTTATAACACATCACAATAATTAGACATGTGGGAAAATTCGAACCAGCATTTGTGGCAGTGAAATATTACTTACTTTGTTTAAACAAACAAGTATATACAAATATCAAGGAAATACTGGGACTACCTTTGATTCCTATGTAGAAATACATTTTTTTTAAGATTTTTAATGGAATTCAGTTTAATGAGTGATTATTTTATCCAAGTCTCGGAGCCCTTATAGTCACTAGAATATAGTTGACTATTGTTATAGATTTGAGAATATTTTGAAAGGTGGTAAATTAATTTACTATTTGCTGAGTAAAGAGAAGTCATATAGAGAAAAAATGTAATATCTTTGTTTGCAACTGCCCTTTAAAAATCACGGACCTGCAACTATCAGGCAATTTTCAGAAAGCGTATCAGATGGATGGGCAGAAATAAGGAGGGATGGAGGAATGAGAAAACAGATCAGAGGGAAGCAGTCATAGTAAGAATGAAGGATTTGAGAGTACAACGGTTCTTGGAAATATTCTCCTTTAGGGGTGAGAAAACTCCATCCCTGGCACCAAATCCAGTCTGCCACCTCTTTTTTATGGTCCCTGAGGGAAGAATGATTTTTATATTTTAAGGACTGAAAAATGTCAAAAGTGAATAATGTTTTATGAAAAGTGACAATCACATAAAATTCAAATTTCAGTCCATAAACACAGTTTTCTTGGATCCCAGGCCCAGGATCACTTGTTATGCTTCCTTGCTGACATGGCAGAATAGTTACAACAAATAAATATAGACCTTCGAAGTCTAAATTCCTCACTCCCTGGTGCTCTCCTCATCACACAAGAAAAACTTTTAGAGTTCTGGCCGCCTGCCTGTGGATTGCTCATAGCAAGACCCATATCAGAGCCCAGATAACCTGGCTGCCTGTGTGATCCTTCCACTAGGTACCAACACCTCCCCGCATGGCATTTGCCCTAACAGAATCACATATCCGTGGGATTTAGTGCCTGGAGGGAGTTTAGAAGTGTGAAAATTACCCAATATTTATCCTACCGTATGCCAGTCACTATGTGAGGTAAGTTCTTTATTGAATTTGATCATTACAGCATACAGACTTGCTCCTTCTATCTAGCTATCTAGCTATCTACCTATTTATATAATCTACCTCCTTCCATGAATGTATCTTATTTCTGTATAAACTAACATATTCACTCTTTTATTTTAGGCACTATTCTAAGCACTTTGGTAATATCATCTTACTTAATCCACTAAACAACTGGAAAAAATTTTTGTAACCACATACCCAGCTCTTATATATAGAAGTGCTGGAAAAATCTTTTTTTCTCCTTGCCTAGAAAAAAATGTTTCTGTGGTTAACTAGATGAAACAATTTGCTAGTTTACTTAAAATTTTTAGACACATCTGTTTTACTTAAAATTTTTAGACACATCCGTTTATAGATATGATTTGCACAGAGGAAGCAAGAAGAAACGCCAAGGCCACACCCTAGATAGCTAAATAAACTTATGGGTCTCAACCTATAATGCATTCCAGATTAATCCTGCAGAGCTGTTAAGAATGGCACAGTTTTCTGCCTGCAGGCCACAGAAGCTCTGAGTCAGAACCTCCGGGTGATGTCAGGATGCAGAACGTTCCAAACAACAGTGACATGCACATGCCCGATAGAGAACGGTCAGCCTGAAGTAGCTTTTGAGCTCATTCCACCGTTAGAGGACATTCACGTCATAATGGTGTACACAGTTATTTTTACTGTTTTGCTTTTACAAGTCGGGTTCCATTTCAGGGAAAAGGGAATAATTTGAAAGACACTTAGGATTTGTAACTGGCATATCTAACATACAATACTCACGATTACTTCTAAAATGTACTTGTGGAAATGCCGCCCCTGTTCTTGGATGACAATGTTCACAAGCCCATGACTTATCTGATAATTCTTGGTTAAAAGTTCTATGGTCACTTTAACTTAGAAAACACATTCTCAATTTTGTGATTAAATATGTGTGACTCCATGTTATATTCAAAGCAATGAACTTGATTTAAACTTGTAACTTCTTCTTCCCAACTGGGCCTCCTGTGAGCTGGCTTCTGGAAGCACTGAGGGAGATATATCCTTCTCTTCTTTCATTTGGTTGCAAAGTGTGACTTTTTAAAAATATTTTCAGTGTTTTATGGGGATGGCAGTGCACAGGCATTGTTAGAAGGACAGTAAAGTTTCTTATACGGCTGGTGTTATAACATGATTCATCTTTCTGTAGGATTGGGAGATGTTTATAGCTTATTAATTCTCTTGTGGTGCTTCTGAGATCTCACTGAGAACATCTTCCTGCCTTACTATGGTGTGGGTGATGCATTTTCCCAGGATACCAGCCCATGTCGTTTCTAGGGTGTGTGTGCATATGTGTGTGCATTAGTGTCTTCCCGTGTTGTAGTCTTGTCAGTCAATGAGCAACACTCCCTCACTATATGGGAGTGCAAGTTTGTTCCCAAGGCATCCGTAATTCTGCTGTGGAAGCAGGAACAAACCAATGTGTCATCCTCTAGGTTGTCTGGGCATGAATCAGACACATGGCCACTATGATGCCTTAGTTTGCAGGACTCACAGTCAGCTCTGGGAGAGGCTCTTCTGAGACCACCACACCAGCTGAGGGTAAAGGAACTGACAGTTAACTCCAGTAATGCTGTCCAAAGACATGCACAAAGTATTTTATTAGTCAGACTGCTTTTATGAGCCCAATGTACCAGGAAGTGTTTTCAGTTACTTGTTTTAAAAATGTTCACAATGACCATTTTGGTATGCCATACATATTGTACTTTTGTGCTTTAGTCAAAATTTATAATTTAACCTCCTGCTACACAAGAAATAATTTAAGAAGCCTTTGGAGTCTCTGTAAATAGACACTGTCTATTAAGATCATTCATTGAGCTTACAAAAATTCAGATTCCTGGCATCATTCCAGACTTGCTAACATAGAAGCTCTGCTGATAATGCAAAATTCATATTTTAACAAGTTCTTCCTGAATGTTTACTTTGCATATTAACATTTGAGAAAGTGTAAAAAAAATTGTACTATCTTTATTATTTTAGAGTAGGAAAAAGAAAAATAATAGAGGGGAAGAGAGAGGAAAATACAGGAAGACAGAGCCAGTAATCTTTAGGATATAATGATTGAATAATAGGGTAAAATATTGAATAATGAATTACTCTTTTATGAGTCAATGGCTGATACAAGGGTAGTTTCAGACCAAAACTTTGCATTGCTTTTATTTCTAAATAGAAAACTATTAGTGTAACAGTTAAAATGAAAACTTTACATGGACATCTGAATCTCAAAAAGTGTGTATTTTCAAAAATAACAAACATGTAAAAAAGAAATTATTGGTTAATTTTAAAGATAGTTCAAAATCTTTGTTGCTGAAGTACCAATAAATTAGAGTAAAAATAATGGCACCCCTAAAGATAAAGACAATAAAACCCTAGATTACATAAGGACTGCAGAAGGGGTATTCAGCCTTGAATTTTATCATAATAACAAAGGCCAGTAAATTTTAAATGAAGAAATTAATAATTTAGGCCAATTTTCAAATAAGCACATATTAACTACCATAATTTCATTTAATGAAAATGAGAATTCATTTTAACTTATCCCTAAATTATTGTAGTTGGAATATGAAGTGAAAACAGACACATTCCAAATAGTAGTGGGGGTGTTCTTTACCCCTTTCAAAGTCCTGATATATTCATATCTTCAGTTTTCTTAGAATATAAAATATGACCCTCACAGAAATGACTAAGAAATTAAATTTGCTATCAATTCCACAAATCATGAAGCTTTAGTATGATTGTTTTTATTCTGGAAAACCTGGTTATTGGTTGCAATGACATGCAATTTTCAATTAAGTGATGAAACGTCACATACCAGGGAAATTATATCATCACAAGGAGCTTAAGAACTGACGCTGGAAGGGACCTCTTTCAGATAAAAACTATCATCAAGTTCTAGAACTTTCATTGCTTTCTTTAAAAATATAAGATACATCAAATTAATTAAAGCATGTAGTAAATTACAGTGTTTTGTCCAAGAAAGCTTCAAGTAGCTTTTTGTAATTTTGGTAAACATAAATCTCTTATATATAGTCCTCCAGCATTACTCCCAGTTCTGCAATCCTTGTATACATAGGAGCTGATCTCATTGAACTTTCAGTGGAGCCCAACTAAAATACCCATTAATTAAATCACCATCCAAAAATGTAGACTGATTTGATTTGGTGATAGGATTTAGCATGCTATAGTATTAAATATCAGAAAGATGTAAACTTATCTAGAAATGAAGACAATTCTCCTAATGACATGTGATTTAAGCAAAAGCCTGAAGGGCAAACAAATGATCATGGGAAGGACGATCTGGAAGGGCAGGAGCAGGGACAGAGGCTGCAAACAGGGCAACTTGAAAATACTGTCAGACAGGAGCATAGCAGAAAGAAAGACAGAAACAAGGGAAAAGCTGGAAAGATAATGGGTCAAACCATGGAAAACCATATGCATGGGTTTGCTAGGGCTGCCAGAACAAAGTATCAGAAGCTGGTTCACTTACCAGTCATTTATTTTCTCTCAGTTCTGGAGGGTGGACGTCGCAGACCAGGTGTGGGCAGGTTGATTCTCCTGAGGCCCCTCTCTGGCACGCAGAGGGCCGCCTTCTCCCTGTGTCCTCATATGTCTGGTCTGTCTATGTCCTAATTGCTCTTCTTATAAAGTCACCAGTCCTGTTGGATTAGGGCCTATCCTAATGACCTCGTTTTACCTTAATTACTTCCATAAAGACCCTATTTCCAAATACATTGCCATCTGAAGTACTAGGAGTCATAGCTTGAACATATGAATTTGAAAGGCACAATTTAGCCCATGATACTGTATGTGGGTGTTTGAACTTTAACAAATGGCAAATGGGCAACACTGAAGGTTTTTAAATTGACAGAATTATGGCCCTAGTTTATTTTTGAACAGTCTTTCAATGTGCCATGTGAAGGCCAGTTTGGAAGGAGTGGGAGTTGTGACATGTCACCCAGGGAAAGATTAAGGTGGGGCTGGGAGGTGGCTAGAGAAGGTTCCCCTGAGGGTGGCAAGATGGGAACAGATCCCAGAGAGAATTAGGAGGTAGATAGAATATACTGAAAACTGTTGACTACTGAACTCTGAAGTTGACCTCCCTTGTTGGGAGCAAAAGCCCCTCCTGCTGGACAGAAAGGTGACTGATAGTTTTGCTGTGTACTTGGCCAAATTCTAAGGAGGAAAAATCAACTCAGCTTATCTAGATAAGGAAGCTTATCAAAAAGGAAGCTAAATCCAGGAACTGATGCCATAACAGACAGGCATGAATCAAGACGGGAGGTGACAGCTTTTCAATTGGAACACAGATATGGTTCCACAGTCCATTAATTTGCCTGAGGCCTGAATACAAGAAGGTATTAATGACAAAAGGAATATAAATATTTTAAAATGTAATAACGATGATTTAAAAGGGAAAAAATACACCTTGACATTAAAGCTTCTTGGGGGCTCTATCCCTTTTAATCCCAAATCAATGTCTATTTTTTCCACTGAATACAATTCTCATTCCTGTCTCTTATTTCTGCAGCTTCACAGTAACTTACTGATTTATTTACCTTCACCCGAAACCTTAAGTTTTGAAGGTCACCACTTAACATGAATCTTACAAATGAAATGTTTAAAAGCCTTTAGGGATTCTTTTTGTTAATCCATTATACATTTTTATTCTGAAATTTTTCAAAAGTAATAGACCGAAGAGAGAATGAAATAATAATGGAGCCTGTATCCACCATCTACTTTCAACAGCCATCAGCATTTGGTCATTAGTTCTACAACTTCCTCCCTTCTTTGCTGAATTTTAAAATAATTCTTTGGCATCATTTTATTTCAACTGTCAACATCTTTTTTCTGCATGTTTGAAAGATGAGGACATGTTTAAACAAAAATGACATGAAAACATAATAAAATTAATAACAGCTGCTTAATACCATCTGATACCCAATTCATTTTGAAATTTTCCCTAGAAGTCTCATAGATTCTTTTTATCCTTAGTTTGTTTACATCAAGGCCTAAACGAGTTCTATATTTTGCATGTATTTGGTTTGTCTCTTAACACTCTTTGTCTATAATCACCTTCTTTTTCTCTCCCATTCCATTTATTATTGGAAGAAATAACACTACTTGTCCTGTAGAATATCTTGCAATCTGAATGTTCTTGATTGCTTCCTTATAAATACTTAATAATCTCTAGATTAGCTTAATCACAAATCCTTCTTCCTTGATAAATTTTAAATTGTATAAATTAAATACATTCCAAGTGACCACTAACAAAGACCTACAGTGTAATTAACCTATACCAACAGTAAATACTTAGTAAGTAAGACAATGAATAACAATAACAGGAGAAGGAAAAAATGCTGTAATAAAATTCATAGCAAAAAAGAAGTGTGTGTCCCACTTATTTCTGACAATATTTGGCAAGTACATTTCTAACCAAACCAAAGATGTGGAGTTAAATATAATGGGCCTTAATGTTTGGTGCAGAAGACCTGGTCCATTTCTCCCTCAACCAAAAGTGGGCTGCATTCTCAGTCTAAAGTGAGGCTGAGACAGGAGTACGCATGGGCAGCCTCCTGGTGCTTGGGCACAGCTGCGGTTAGCACACCTGCTCTCAGCTGGCCTTTGAGCTTCTCTGTTTCATAGGCTGTACAAGTCCTTGACTCAAAGTGACTCATCTCAGTTGCCATTTTGGAGACTCAGTGTGGCTGCTGAGTCAATATGCGCTGCCGTGTGGATTTCTCCCTCTGGAACACACAGACATTGGGCCTCCCATGCCCTGTGGCTTGGTCCCTGGTTGTGGAGATGACACTGCCTTGCAGGATACCAGAGGCAAAGGCCACCTCCACCCCCACCACTTACTTTCCAAATTAACAGAAAGCAACTCTGGTATCTTTTGAATCATGATGTATGGGCCTAGGGTTTAAGTTCATCCCATCCACATTAACGGAAAACACATAACATAAATATGTCCAGTTCAGCATAAAAGCATAGAAACTAAAGCACTCAAAGAATCCAATAACAAGAGTTGATATGGATATTAGGGAATTTATTCAATAGACAAAAATAGTAAATAATTAAAGAAATATACAGAGAAAGATTAAAAGAATGATAATATGCTTGTTCAGATTAAATCTAGGTAAAACAGATCAATAATAAACCCCTATTACAGGACCTGCCTGTCCTAATATGCATTTTAGATAAGGAAATGGCCTGGTAATTAAACTAACTTATTTATCAGATACAATAACCACACCCAGAAGGATATGCAGATAAATGCAGGGAACTGCTGTGGCCATTCTAAGCAAAGAGCACCCACTTTTTATTAAATATCATGCTATTTATTTGACATGAAGCCATGGGCATCCTGTTGTGAGAATGGCACTTCCCTATGTCCCACTGGAGCTCTCTGCACACGGATCAAGAGTTTATGTGCAGCCCGAAGGGTCATGGGCAGCTGATTCTTCAGGCAGAAGACCAACACTTGAATAACCAAAACTGAACCTGTGAAAGATCTTGCCTACTGGGCATTGACAAAGCAGTCAATGGAGCCTCCGGTGTCATTTACAAGGTGTCCAGTGAATTGCACTGTCTTCATCAGTGTGTGTGGAGCCCCTCACCTGTAGCAGCTGCTTTTGCTTGTGCTTAAACCTACTTTGGATCCTGACCCCCCACCCCGGTCTTCTTACTCCGGAGTTTTTCCTAGCCGTGAGGTCTTGCCAGTCAGGAGCAAAGTTTCAGTGGAGTCTCATGATCATAAGAAACAAAGTTACCATCCACACCGTCAAAACACTGAACAACTGATAGTGACATTATAGATTATACTCATAAAGTTGTCACATTTATGCCACTTTTTTATTTACCACTATTGCTAGTTGTTAAGAGGTGAAATGGAAGCAAGGAAAATATTGACATATATAGATAATTGCAAAAAGTACCTAGAATCAATATGAAGTCACTTCAGTCTCTCTCCCTCAAGATCTCTAACAAAATTTGCTGATTAGATAGTCTTAAACTTAGTGTCTGTTTTCTTCAGGAATTTAGTACAATCAAGTGGGATTGGTTAACCTATAAAGGAGATAACTTCCCATTAATAAACATGCATTAATGCTACATCTTCCTGGTAACACTATAATGTGGTCTGGAAAAAGCAGCAATAAATAGAATACTGTATGGTAATTATTTCTTTGATTAAATCATAACTTTATAAATAATTAATTAAGTACATTCCTTAAGTATCATTGGCCATCATGGCTTTTTTTCCTTAGAACTCTTATTTAGGATTTTTATTTCTAACTTAGATAAGGACTTTGATGTCAGGCTGGTGTATATATTTTTTACCTATGACACAAAATTGGAGGAACAGCAAATTCCTTCATGGAAAAATTATCCAAATTCATGTGGATGGGCATGAGGTCAACATAACGGGAATGCATTTAGCGGGGAGCATGGTAAGGGGTTCTATGAGACCCGTAAAGCATTATGCATAGGAGGTGGGGAGAGAAGAGTGACAGGGTCATACATGAGGGAATGTAGGGTGTAGCCAGTTGTAATTCTCACTGTGTCCACACTGAGATGTGGCCGTAAGTACTAATGGGATCAGGTCGAACAAGACAGCTAGTGGACTCAGAACAGGACACTTTGAAGAACATCTGGGATTAGTCCCCCCCAGAGACGTGCACTCATCTCTGCATGGTCTATTTTATGCAGGGATTCTAAGTAAGTATAAGGGGACAGGGTGGAAAAGAGGGTCTAAACTGAAGAGTCTGAGTTTTCAATGTGAAAAGGTGAAAGCAAAGGGGCAAGCTAGTAGTCACTGTTAAACATTGAAGGACCAGCACTTGGAAAAGTGACGAGGCTCTTCCCAAGAAAAAATGAGGCCCAAAGGTGGAAGCTCCAGGAAGGCCGAAGGAAGCTCCAGTGTAGACATTTCAGTGATTAAATGAAATACAAAGGCAATGTGTTCTCAGCCTCTAGGGCAAGGATGGGTGCTCAAGCAAGGATGGGGATTCAGATGTCCGATGAAGGTTTGAGTTAAGTGACCTTAAAATCCCTTTCAACCCTGAAATTTGGTAATTCCTTTACCAGTTTCTAAAGAGAGACATTCATTATAATAACTATATTCCATGCTTATTACTATTTTATGTGAATTTATCCATTTTCTCCAAGACAACTCCCAGATAAGGGATCCTAAGTTTGGTACCTCATCCAATGTTGTAACTAGATAAGACAATTGATGAATTTCCCAAGGACAACCAACTGTTAAGGGGGGAGCCAGAGGTCAAATCCTGGAAATCTCCTTTAAAACTCATGCTACACAGGCTTTTAAAAAAACACACAGTGGATATTAGGAGAAGCAGAATAAATTTAATTCACATTAACAGAAATAATATGAGGCACTGACATCTGACTCTTCATCTATTGGATTCTTATTACCAAACTTAGCTACTGATTCCATTTTGAGCATTATGAATCTGGAGCAAAACAGATAAGAACGCCTGTTTGAAGTCCTAGTTCATAGGCTGCCCCCCAGGCCATCGCAAGTAGATGGTTAAAACGCGGAATTTCAGGTCTTATCCTGGACCTGCTGAATCTGAATCTCTATTTTACAAAATTCCAGGAAGATTCATGTGAACCAAAGTTTGCAAAGCACTGGTTTATTACACACTCATCAAAAACCTTAGCAATGCCCTTCATTGAAATAATAACTTTGAAACTATCTGTAGTTTAACAAAACTGTCTAATTAAAGTATGGCAATATACACAATGCTGATGATTTCCTAAACTTAGAAAATAAATGGGCTGGTTGTGCAACCCAGTTGTCACATGAATAGAAAAGGAATTAGGAACACCTAACACTGAAAAGCTAGAGCTATGAAACAGTTATGCATCTACTGTTTAAATGAAGAAGCTATAAGCAGATGAACTTACATAATCAAAATTTACATAAGTATTCACTTCTGAAGATTGAAGGTTATATAATCTTAATTTTTTATTCCTACATAACTTCTTATATATTTCATAAGTGTGTAGTCCTAGAAGAGTCTGCTTTCTAGGAAACAATACCCATGGTTAGAACACAATTTTAGGCAAAATAAAAGATGACACAATACTTCTGAGGAAATGAAACCAAGTTCTTCTAAACTTGTAGAGAATCTTTGCTATAGCTGAAGAAATGGAGATTGTTTTTAAGCATGTTAAATACTCATAATAAATAATCAGCTATGTCAACCATTCATTCTACAAGTATTGTCATCTGCCTACCAGTGGACTAAGCATAGTTCCAGGAGCTGGGGATTCCTTAAATGAGATGTTCCCTTGTCCAAAAGGAATTCCTGAGAGAGATAGACAAGCAAACAAGCCGTATTGATGGAATATAAGTGTGCTCATAAGGGAAGTATTTTTGAGAACAATGCATCCCAGACTATGAAAGCATCCTGGAGAAAATTAAATCTAGGATGAAACTTACTGAATTAGCAAGCATGAACCCAGTGAGAGCCAAGGTGGGAAAGGGATTTTTCAGAGAGAGGGAAGAACGTGAAGAGTTGAGAGTGGCCCGGGGCATGACATACTAAAACAACTGACAAGTTTGCACAGAAGCTGCAACAGAGCAAAACTTTTTCCCATCAATACAATGGTGTTATTCACTTTTCAGCTTTTGTTGAGTGTTCAAGGGAGATTATGCATGTGAAAACAAGTCTATGAAATGACACATTTAATTCATATTATTGCACATTCATGTCTAAGAAGTCTAACTTTCATTCACACTGTACACCACTTTCAATCATATACCCTCCGGAGTGGATCTGCTGTAAAGAGAAAACTAGGCATAAAGATATCAAATTTTCTAAATTGTGCAATGCTGATTCTAACAGGACCCACTTTTTCCCCTTGTTTATTCCTCACTAGATCTCTGATATAAACCCAGAGCTGGCCTTCACCAACTTTTCCTTTAATTTGATTATGGCAGGTGCAGCCACACTTGGAAAGGTCTTTTCCAAAGGAACTCCATCTGGCCCCCCTTGCTCTCAGGTGAGCACTTTCTAATCCAGCTAGAAAGAGGCCTTTTACTTCACTGTGCCGTAAGTGGGCTTGTTTAGAACCTGTGGAGACATAAACATTCGGCAGTTACCTGTGAAGACCTGTGATACTGGGTAGAGGCCACAAGTGATTTCTTTTGCTTGAGTTTTGGAATCCCAACTGACAAATGACTCTTAAGTTGAATTGTAACTAAACAGGAAAGAACATACCAGGGCTTTTCCTGGAGAAAAACACACATTTTTATGCTAAGAAGGTAAGAATTCTGACAACTCTCAGAGTAGTTGACTTGTATTTTTCTAAAAGTGAAACTTTTTTATTCATATGCCACCTCTAACAAAAACGGACTCAGGAACAGAAGACTCTGAGGGTTCAGACCTATGCATCCTGAAAACAGGAAAAGAATGTTCACAGACCAAGCAAGTGAAGAGGTAGTCACCTTCATCTCAAGAGGAGATGACATGAGGAGTTTCAGAAAAAACAACAAAGGGAAGCCACAGAGATGGAAGTATTAGTGCAAAATTGTTCCCAGAGTTAGCAAGGAGATGGAGTAGGGGTGATCTGGCTCATTTATTCAACAAATAACATCAACTCTGTGAGAGGAGCTGTATTTCCAAGAGGAAACATTACAGAAAGCCCCGCACTCCTTAGAAGGGTCCCCAAGGCTTTCTGTGAGGGAAGCTTCAGCAAGATTTTGGTATACTGAGTGCCAACAGACGCTCCAGCCAGGAGGAAATATCAAATCAGCAAAACGGGAAAGGAAAAGAGAACTACATCTAGTAGGAACTCCATGGGGGCATCACACAGGAGACGTGGAGTGCAGGCAGTTCTAAACAAGGAAGCCCCTCTGTGGGCTGAAGAAAGCTGGCCTTTGGTGGATGGCCCATCCAAATCTACATTAGGACAATCAAAGCCTTAAAGATATTACTTTCAGAAAATGACAATCACTGCTGAAACTCTACACTATTCAGGATGACATAAATCCCAGGCTGTGGGCAGAGTCTCACATCAAGTGACATGAGTTTTTGCCCCTACTCCAACTTTACCCCATTGACTAACCTGTGCTCTTACTGCAGTAGCAACTTCAGAGTAAAGAGTTCTCTTCGACTTAGAAATGCTGGCCTTAACCTTGTATTTAATCCTCTTAAGCAGGAAAATAGCACTTCTAAGAGCTCAGACAACTTTGTTTCCTAAGTAAACTAGGCAGCAGGTCTAAGAGAAGTTTCACCACATTGCATGATTTCTTATCTCTTTTAATGAAATGAATATGAGTGTGATTTTTATTACTCCTCTTGCCTATTTTGAAGCTTCCTTCTAGGGTTATGTAAGCAATCTAGCAACAAGTCTGATGGCCTAAATGCTGCATTTATCTGGATTGAGAAGGAAAAACACTCCAATTTCTCCTGAAGTCCAAATCATTAAGGAAATATGTGCCTGATTTCTCCAATTTTTTATGCTATTTTGACAGAAGAAAAACTTTCACCCTTGCCACTCCCTTCTTCATTGAGCTACAACTTCCACCAACAAAGAATGCAGTTAATTACCTTTTTATCACAATCAAAAACATGGCTGCTGAAAATTCATTTTCCGTTCTTACTGCTCACCCTTTACCATCACGGCACCTTTTCTATTCCAAGCAATATGAGGGCCATTGGGTGCATCAACTATGATTATTATTACTTTTACCTAGCACTGTGCAAGACAGTTTTCAAAGAATTTTCATCTGCAACATCTTTTGTTGTCTAAAATTTACCCATCAGTTGAGCAGATGGAAGAGTGTGATATTGTGATTTATAAGAAAAATATATTTGGTCTTCATCCCTATTTCTGGCACAAAACTCCTAAAACCCTTGGAATTTCCTAAGTGATGGAACCATACAAGTGCCTTTTGTTATATTAATAAAGTGATGACCTTTGGACGAGCACCTAAGGATGGGGACTGGTTGCCAGTGGAGCCTCTGATCTATAGCCAGTTGGTCAAAAACACAGGTAACAGAAGGACTAAAAGCTTATGTTAGGAAAAAGGAAAAGTTTCAAATCCATCATCTAAACTCCTGTCTGAAGCAATTAGAAAAAGAAGAGCAAAATAAAATACAAACAGGCAAAAAGAAATAAGCAATAAAGAACATGAAACAATGAAACTGAAAACAGAAAAAAAATTGATTAAACAAAAATCAGTTCATTGGAAAAAATTAATAAAACTGACACACCTCTAGCAAGACTGACACACAAAGGGAGGAGATACAAATCGCTAACAGTTGGAGTGGAGCAAGGGACATCACTACAGACACTGTAGTCATCAAATGGATAAAATGAGATTACTATCAGCAACTCTACACACAATTTGACAAATTAGACAAAATGGAAAAATTCCTGGAAGAGTACACTACCAAAATTCAACTAGGATGAAATAATTTCAACACTATAACTATTCAAGAAATTTAATTTATAGATTCAAAAGCTCCAGAAAGAAATCTGCAGTTCAGGAGTTTCCAATATTCAAAGAAGGTTAACATAAATTCTTCATGTTCTCTTCTAGAAAATAGGGAAGGTGATACTTCCCAACTCATTCTATGAAGCCTGTATTATTCTCATACCAAACTAAAGAAAATGCAAATGAACCATAGAGCAATATCATTCATGAATACAGATGTAAAAACTCTTAGTAAAATGTAAACAAATAGGATTTACCAATATACAAAAAGAATTACACAACATGAGCAAGTATGGCTTACTACAGAAATGCAAAGGTGAGTCAGTATGTCAAAATCAATCCATATACTCTACCAATTCATAAGCTAAAGAAAAATTGAATTATCATGTCAACTGATGCAGAAAAAACATTTACCAAAATTCAATACCCATTTATAATGTAAGCTCTCAGCAAACTAGAAATAGAGGGATAACTTTCTCAACCTGATAAAGAATACTTAGAAAATTTATAAGCTAATATAATAAAATACTGTTTTCATCCAAAGATTGGGACCAAGACAGGGAAATCCACTCTCAGCACTTCAGCACTACCATTCAACATAGTATTGTATGTTACAGCAGGACAATCAGACAAGCAATGGAAATAAAAGACATACAGATCTTAAAGTTAGATGTAAAATGGTCCTTATTTGCAAATGACATAATGGTCTATGTAGAAAATCCCAAGCAATCTCCTCAAAAAAAGCCTAAAACTCATAAGTGAATTCAGCAAGCTCAGAGGATACAATATCAACATAACAAAAATCAATTATTTTTCTATATATTAGTAATGGACATACAAAAACAGAAATTTGAAACAATGCCATTTACATTTAGCTGTAAATCTAACAAATACTATACCTGGGTTATATGTTGAAAGTAAAAAAAACTGCTGAAAAAAATCAAATATCTCAATAAATAAATGTAATGTCCATGGACTGGCAGATTCAACATAGTAAAGATGTCAGTTCTTCACTAATTTTTATATAGGTTTAATACAATTTTTACCAAGATTTTACCCTTTTTTTAGAAGATACAAGCAAAATTATTCTAAAATCTATATAAAAAGACAAAGAATAACTAAAACTATTCAAAAAAGAAGAAAATGGGAGGACCCCCATAGCTAATTTCAAGAATTATTGTATACTAATGAAGATTATGTGATATTGCTGAGGGAATAGACATACAGAATCCAGAAATGGGCCCATATAATTATTGACAACTGAAGTTTGCCAAAGACTAAAAGCGACTGAATGGAGGAAGAATAGTCTATTTACTAAACGGTGCTCAGCAATCAAATATCCCTAAGCAAAAATATGGACCCCTAACTAAACCTTATACAATGTACAAAACTAAATGAAAAGGAATCATAGACTAAAATGTAAAATTAACAACTATAAAATTTTTAAAGTAAGCCTTAAGAGAAAATTCTTGGGAACTAGGGCTAGGTAAACAGTTCTTAGACATGAAACCAAAAGCATAAACATAAAAGTATTGATAAACTGGACTTCATCAAAATTTTAAAAATTTTGTTGTCCAAAGATACCATTAAAAGGATGGAAAGACAAGCTACAGACAATTAAGACTACAGTAAAATACCACAACATCTTTGAGAATAACTAAAACTTAAAAACGGTAACAAAAATATGAAATCTGGCAAGGATATGGAGAAACTGAATCTCACAAGCATTATTAATGGGAAATTAAAATGGTATGGCCACTCTGGAAATTATTTTGGCACTTTCTTAAAAAAAAAAAATAAGTAAACATCCTACTGCCATATGACCCAACAGTTGCATGCCTGAACATCTGTCTTAGGGAAATGAAAACCTCTGTTGACCCAAATATCTATACACAATTGTTCATAATACCTTTATTTCTAATAGCCAAAAACTGGAAGCAACCCAGTTGGTGAATAACATTCTCAATAAATGAATGGTTAAATAAAACTGTGGTATATCCATATCATGGAATGTTACTCAACAATAAAAAATAACTAAGTATTGACACCCAACAATTTTGATGGATCTCAAGGTCATTATGTTGAGTATAGAAAGCCAACCTCTAAGGTAACATAGTATTATTCATATAATATTCTTGAAATTATGAAATTATACAGATAGAAAACAGGCTGGTTTCTAGGGGTTGTGTATGTGTGTGTTTTGTGTGTGTATATGCATATATAATCTTGGTAGTGGTGGATGGTTCTTTATCTTGATTGCTTGCTTGACATGGTGGTTATGGGAATCTACATACATGATGAAATGACATAGAACTATATACACAATCTATCAAAGTCAATTTCTTACTTTCAAAAGATGTAACTATTGGGGAAAACTGTTGTTGGTAAACTGAATGTTTCTATACTATCATTGCAACTTTGTTAGTTTATATTTATTCCAAAATAAAAATACAAAAAATGAGTAATCATCTAAGACATAGTATGAATTGAGAGGGTAAAGTATAGGGACACCAATCAATGCATTCCACAGTATGAACAAGGCGCTGTATGCAGTGAATTGTATCTGATGGTAGATTAGCTTCCTGGTACTGCAGTTAACAAAGCATTGGAAACTGGCTGGCTTAAAATGACAGGAAGTTAGGATCTCACAGAGGCTAAAAGTCTAAAATAAAGTTGCCAACAGGGCCATGTACTGCAAGAGGGCTTGAGGAGAATCCATCCTTGTGTTTTCTAGCTGCTGGTGATGGCCAGCGGTCTTTGTCATTCCTTGGCTTCCAACTACCTCACTACAACATCTGCCTCTGTTGCCACAGCCCTTTGTGTGTGTCTTGACTTCACGTGTTCTCCATGGGCCCACTCTACTCCAGGATGCCCTCATCTTAATTAATTACATCAATAATTCTTATATTAAGTATAAGAATCTCTCCAAATAAGCCTACATTCTGAGATTCAGGGTGGACAGGGATTTGGGGACACCATTTAACCCAGTACAGAGGGTCACCAAAACAACACATGATGTCTCTGGAGGTGGCAGGTGCCAAGATCTGGTTACAAACTGAAGAGAAGATCACATAGTTACTAGTGAAGAGAGATGATAAAAAGACCTTGGGCACAGAGAGGTTGAGAGGGTGTGCAGCCCTGAGAGGTGAGGCAACAGTTTGCCATAAAAATGACCTGTTTTTTTCCTTTACACCATCAAAACATCCTCTTTAATCCCCATCTTTTTTTATTTTAAACACAGAAATTATGTTTCATCATAATCTCTAAAAAGAACAATCTCCTAGTATATAGGATGTTCTCAAAAGGGGAAAGCAAGAAGTGAGGGACTAGTGAGAAGGGTACAGCAGTGCTGAAAGTGAGTCATAATGGGGTCCTCAACAGTAGAGTCAAATGAAAAAGCCATGGTCGACAAAAACATTCAGTGCTTGTTTACTTAACCCAGATCTACACACTTAATGTTCTTTTACTGTTCACATTCCAAATGCACATTTCTTAATGAAAAAATACAGGTTTTAACAACACAAAATCTATAAATTAAAAAATGTATACATTTGTGATGTTCCATGCAGAATTTCTTTCTTTCCATGAGGGTAAGATCTTTTTCTAAGTAGCACATAATACACTGTATACATATGCTATAAATGTAATTTTGAATGAAGATAAAATCTTTCCTGTTTGGGGTTTCTGGATTTGGACTGTTTTTCTACTTGTGGTTCTGTGTTTCCAGTGAATCACTCTTAAGCTCATATATTTCACTCATGCACAACATTTTGCATGTGTGAGGTGGTAATCTCCCACATGGGAGTGTGGGCAATGAATTCTCCTCCTACAAAGGTCATTGATCAATAGGAATTTGGAACCTTCAAACTTTATCTCATTATCAACTCCCTTCAACCAGAGAACTAGCCAGACAGATGTATTATAATTAGAACAGGAAACATCCATTAGGTTATTGTGCACATACACATACATACCAAATCGTCAAGATAATGTAGAATTCAGATAGTATAGATTTTCCAGAATAGGAGGCCTAAAGGTTAGAACCATAACCCTCTGCACATGCCCAAAGACAATTTTTATTCCTACAAATACGGCAAAATCATTACTGATAAGATATACATGAACTGAAAAATAATCTAAAACTGGATTTGGTAACAATAGAATACCATTTTCCCATTATATAGGAAACAATGCATGTTGATCGAAAATAGCAAACAAGTGATAAAAGAAAATCTTTACAAACAAATATTTTAATTTTTTTTTTGCAGTAGGGAACAATTTTTGATAATTTATGTTCTTCTGAAACTCATTTGTATTCTACTCTAAATATACAGCAGCCTAAAAGGTTGAGAAAAATCTGGGCCAGAGACCTAAATACAGAGCTCCAAGGAGAATTCCTGGCTGGATGCAAGCTCATTTATGTAACTACTAGTCTAGCATTTTGTCAATGTGAGGAATAGAGTTATTTACTTCTCTGTAGGCAGCTGGGATGCACTCTGTATTACAATATATAACAATCAGAGAAAAATTGATACAATGTATCAATTAGGAAGTTTCTTCTTACAGTAACAGCAAATGAAATAATAGTTTTAGAGTGGTTCTAATGTCTTTCACATACTGAAATTTCCACAGATTTTTCCCAAAGAGGTTAAGTTTTATAAAAATATATATAGGATTTTCCTCAATATCTGAAATCAGAATTGGTGTCAAAAGGCTTTAAAAATTTGTTTTTTCGGACTGCAAGAGCTACCAGTCATTTGTTCCCCCACCTACCTTCCTTAAGTGTTCTCATTTAAATAGTTCTTCCCCTTGATTTATTATATGTCTCTGAGTATCACTATAAAAAGAAAATACATTTCTTACACTATGGATATTATATCATCTCCTAGAACTAGACTTCTCACCTTCCATTAATTTTTGAAAGGACA
This sequence comes from Smutsia gigantea, assembly GCA_032199065.1. Lineage (NCBI taxonomy): Eukaryota > Metazoa > Chordata > Mammalia > Pholidota > Manidae > Smutsia > Smutsia gigantea. The sequence goes on from JAVSCE010014914.1 coordinate 27,102, forward strand.
AATTTATCACTCTAAGCAATTATTTGCTAGACATGGATGAATGCATGGCAACGTTATTAGAGAAAAAATATCTAGTAATTAGAATTTTGGAAAAATTAGGACTAAGATTAATCGTGAAATGGCCTATTATACATGACTGTAAATTAATGAATATACTATTTTTAAAACTTTAAAGTGAAAAAGCTTTCTACTTTGTGCCAGGGAAGGACAGAGTGAATGTGTTTTATATTTAAAAATGCTCATCCAAAACATCCTTTCCTCAGTTTCCTATATCTTTCATAGTGGCTGCTATAAAGAGATATAACTGAGAATTAAGTATAAAATATTACATTTCAGTAACAGCCTCGGTATTGCTAAAGTAACAGAGTACAGCATTGGCTTTTGGACAGAAAGCATGGCGGATGGTAATGGAGCATAACTAATAAGGGTAAAGCTCTTTTCATGTGTTTAAAAATATGCTTTCCTAAAAGAAATCTAGTATGCTGGCTTTTCCACATTTCCTTTAGCAAGTGTGTAATTCTATCTTGCTTTTAGGTTACGTACTCACTCCTTCTAGATCTGGATTCTATTTGCCTGAAAGAGTAGTTCTCACACCTGTGTAACAAAAGCACCTGGAGAGTTCACCAAATTACAGATCGCTGGGCTGTACTGTCAGAGTTTCTGCTTCAGTGGCTCTAGGGAGAGCCCAGATTTGAATTTCTAGCAAGTCCCTGGGGATGCTGATGAAGCTGGTCCAGGGACCACATATGGAGAACATATGGAGTGAAAAATGAGAGTATCCTCTTTTTCACCACTGCATAAGCTATCTCCAGACGGACAAAAGACACACCTTAACACGGAACCAAGTTTAGAATTGCAAAGCATCCCCTGCCATCCACAGAGACACATGCCCACAGCTTACATAACTCAGAGATTCCTCGTTGAGCTGAGGCCTGGAGCCTGAAACCTATGGATGTGGATGCACTAAGCTTCATGCTGTTGGCCCCGAAAGAGCAGACTTACCTACTCGCTGGGGTCGTCTGTTCATCGCAATGGTTGTTTGGGCCTTACGGACACTTGTGCTTACGAGTATTTTATGGCTGTAATTGTTGCCATTCATTCTTTCAGTTTAGCAAAGATCGGTTCACTGAAAACACTGGACATGAGTGAAACTGCATTTTCTTTGGAGGAAGCCGGGGTCTTTACAGAAAGACGGGATGTTGAAAAGGAAGGGGGAGAAGCTGCCAGAAAAGTTTAAAAGTTTATGATCAAAATACTTTATCTCGAGAAGCCATTAAAATTGCATGGATGATAGGAAGTTTTCAGAAACCCACATTTGAACACGTGAATAAGCTTTCTGTGACAAAGATAAAATGGACTCTAATGTCCACCTTCTGAACCTCATGCTGGCAACCTAAAGGGTCCTAGTGCATTTGGAAAGCTATCACCAACAAAACAGCACTACTTGGCTTTTTACATTTATAAACCTGTTCTTGATGAGAACATAAAAATATAATTTTTTTCCCCTCTCTCTCTACCTAGTCTAATCCAAAGCTATTTCCAAAGCTATGAGTCTCCCCAAATTCAGATCATCTAACTGTGGCACAGCCCTAGAGAAAATGATTAAGTAATGGGATGCTGGCTTATTCCAGTTCTAATTATTAATATTACTACTGTCTCTCATAGGATTTGCTGCCCACCCCCCTCACATCTTCAATCTGTCCTTCCTAATGGACATCAAACAAGTTCAATTCTTTCTAAGCCTAAAGATCATTTTCACTTTACCATCTTTCTACTTTTAACCATGTTGATCTTCCATTAAGGGTCAGACTTACACTGCTGTGAAGTAGTTTACTGGCTATATATTTACAGAAAACATTAATTAATGGAGTTTTTGTTTGTCACTGATCACATTATTTACTTACCTCCCATTAGGACAATTCTAAATATTCCCTGAAGCTGAAGATCCTGAGGCCTTTCTTTTGCCCCACAGCAGCATGTGTGTTGTGAGAGAATGCCTAAAAACATCAAGACCCCCCGCACACACATCCCTTCACTTCATGCGGACTGTGCATTTTGGATTTTTGCCCAGTGGGAATGTGGGTAGCATGGACGCTGTTCCTGAACTCTGTGCTCTGGTACGGTAGTTTTCCTCAAAACACAGATAGCAAATAGTCCCGAACAGATTAAACACACTCACACACACACACACACACACACACACACACACACACACACACGCATATTTACATTTATAAACCTGTTACAAAAACAAAACAAAACTTCTAGGCAGGCTAGAGGTCATCTATTACGGTTCCATCCAATTTAATTCACTATGTATTTAAGACCCTGACCCAGTTGCAGATCTCCAGAGAGGAGATCCATCACTGCCAGAGTGGACCTGAAGCCCTTATCGGTTTGTCTACTCATCTGCTGTTTTAGTTTCTGTGGTACCCCAGAATTTGATAACGATTGCTTCTGTCTTATCCTACTAGACTATTCCCAGGTTTCCTACGCCAGTATTAGCACTTCCTTGGTAGAGCTTGTCCTGGGCTCTTCTCCACCCATCTCAAGCTGTATTGGGTATTTTACCCCCATGAAACCTCAAGCATTTTGTACAGATTTCTGTTATAGCACTTACTGGCATCATTATCTCATCTATCTGCATGGAAGCTTCAACAGGCTGTTACTTTCTCCATCACAGGGATTTGCTATCCCCATTACTGATCGTATAGAGATTCTGTATCTTGCTAACTGTGACGCAACAAGACAGCGATGGAGCTTGGTCCCTTATGTGACACCACTTGTGTTAACATTGCGATGCTTCCTTGCTGTACTATGAATTTTTCCTTTACCGACTTTTTTCACTACAATGAAGTTTCCTTAAAATTAACTCTGCCATCTTCCTTCTCATAACTCTGCACAACACGTAGCCTCCAGCATACCAAAGGTGCTTGCCCAGGATCATCGAGGATCACAGAGCACATAACTCACTGCAGGACTGACTCTCCAGGCCTCCTGTAGTTCCCAGAGTCCCCAATTTAATTGGACCTATAGCAAATGTCATTAGTTTCATGAACTCCATGGGAGAAACCAATTTATGAAATTAAATGTTCTAATCTAACAAGGACTTGAAGAAATGGCTCATTTACCGCAGAAGTGATATTAGTGGGAGAAACTATGACAAGTCTAGAATCTGGAAAGGGTAACAGGCTGCACTAGTTTTGGCAAAGTGATGATCAAAAAAAAAGGTAAAAATGACAGGATTCAAATAAAGGTGGTGAGAAATGATGACATGTACACAGAATTAAGGAAGCCAGTAAGAAGAGCATTATTAGATGTAAGATTTTATGTAGCATTTACAGCTCTTTCTCCTCAAAGTCAACTCTGGAATCATGGAGATTTCTTGGAGCCAGTTTTTCAAGTAGGTGCAGTTCTGATGTGGTTCTCAGGCTTTCCTGGGCATAAGCAATTCCTGGAACCTGTTAAAAAAATATAGCCTCTCCCCCCAGACCAGAGAGGTACTATTGCAACACGTTAGGGGGCCCTCAGTCACTGGCCCATTGCTAACAGGCATTCTGAGTGATTCTGAGTTAGCAGACAAGTAACAAACTGATAAATTCTAGATTTTGCCTTAGCTACGATTTTAGGTCAGAATGAAGAATCCATTCATACTAAAATTTATCTCCACCAAGGAGTTTATCCCTACCAAAGAGAGTTTTTACCTACCAAATTTCTTGCAATCTACCAAAGTAAATTCCTTTGTTCACAACATAAAGAAGAAAGTGCAGTCAAAATCCCAGGTGCATTGAATATTCCTTTTATAACCTGAGAAAGAAAAGTATTTGCACTCTCCTCCCCCATCGCAGCTTATCAGAATGCAGATTTCCGATCTGCACAGGGCGGGGTGGGCCGGGAGGGGCAGAGTTGGTGGGGGGGAGGGACAATTTGTGTGTGTTTCACCACCTGCATTCCGATACAAAGTCCCTTTATAAAACAGGTATGTGGCTCCAGAAATGAAAACAAAAAAACAAAAAATTCCTCACAGAATAATGGTGTGCCTAAATAAATTAGACAATTATTACAAGAAGAAAACATTTTACAGATAAACTGTATTTTGAAGGGAATATAACTGAAAGTTTATAACCTCAAATGATTACATTATATATAGCAAAGTTATTGTCCAAGATAATAAACTCCACACAGCTTCCTTTGAATTAAACCCAATGCTGTAAGTGAAATGAATAGCAGGCTGACAGCTGTGTAGGAAGCCTTGTTTCTGCCTCCTGCATAGGAAGACCTAGTGTAAATATGTCAAAACCTACCTCAAGAACATGGGGGTATTTTATTCACTCTGTATTGTGGGAGACTTTTATCATCTCAAGAAAATGAAAAGTAAGGAGTTGAAGGCAAAAGAGGAGGAAAAATGTAGCTTTCCATGAAAGCAAAATATTTTCCTTTCAGATTTAATATTTGTCAGTGAGCAAGAGGTAACCACCCTAAATCCTGCTTAATACTAAAGGAAAAGAGGAATCCCCTATTAAATGATGAAGTGCATTGGGGCAAAAGGCCTCATTGTTTTCTGGGGGTTTTTTTGTACAGATTAACAATAAAAGTGATCATGGATTCTGCTGCCAAAATGGAATGTTTTATTCTCTCAATCACATTATTTTCATAGCATCTCAATTTACAGGTAAAATAATATGCATGTTTAGAGAACACCTTTATCTCTTTTGGAATACATGGTACTCCAGTGTATAATGCTTTACACATAATGGGACCTCAACAGGGATAAAAGTCAATCAAATACCTGTTCGTACAGGTATATTCCAAGCTCCCATGCCTTACAACCATTTCCTCATTTATCATATTGCTCTTTACTTTTGACATGTCTTTGTGTATTTGGGGAGTCATTATGTTTGTTTCTTTATGTTTTCACTGAATGCATGAGCCACATTTTTATAAGGACTCTCTTCCTTTGAGCAAAGAGGCTCATAAAGTACTAGATAGATCAATGGTTGGAAGGATAAATGGATAGATGCATAAATGGATGATGAAGGGATTCATGAATGGGCCAGATACTTTTTCACAGATGTAGAAAGTGAGTTAAAGTAAGAGATTTTGCTGACAATAAGTAGAAAGTGTATAAAGAGGTTCTTTGGATTTCACTCAATGAATAACACTACTCTCTTTCTCCTCCTTAAAACATGCAACATATTTCACACACATTTGCATGCTTTTATATTTACTGTGTTCATAAGCCTATCCCCAATAACCATGCCTTCTGAAAGCAGGATATCTTATCATATAAGAGAACTTACATAATTTTTCCTCAAATGTACCAGAAAGACCACAGGAACTTTTTCTGAAGTTTTAATGAGAAACATTTCACCTACCATAAAATTAATCCATGTAAAGAATTTGCTTCAGCCTTTGTAGAATACTCACAGGTCTATGTGGCTATCACCAAAAACTAACTGTACATTTTTCAGTATTTTCAAAGGAAATCCCATATACATTAGCAGGTGTTCCTCTTTCTGACTTATCCCCAGACACAACCTTATTAGAACCATATGCTATGTGCTCTTATGTGCCTGACTTCTTTCAGTTATCAAGATGTTTTCAGGTTTTATCAATGTTGTAGCATGTGTGGGTACTTCATTCTTTTATATTCTAGGTATGATTCCACTGTATGGATATCCCACAAATGGATTATTTTATCCACCCATCAGTTGGCAAATATTTATGATCTTTGGCGATATTATTGATAATGCCACTGTGACCTGTTGGGTGCAACTTTTTGCATGGACATATGTTTCCATGTCTCTCAGACATAACTACGAAGGAGTTGCTGAATCACATGGTAACCCCATGCCTAACTTGTGAAAATCAGCCCCTTTGTTCACCAGAGAGGCTTGGAGCAGGTCACATTCTCCACTTTCATCTACAAGGCCTCAATTTCTCCATATGCTGGAGAACCCTTGTTATTTTCTGTTTCTTTGATTATGGCCACCTTAGTGGGTAAGGAGTGGATATATCTCATTGTGGTTTTGATTTGAATTTACTTAATGATTACTGAAATTGAACATCTTCTCATGTGTTTTTTGACCATTTGTACATCTTTGGAGATATGCATAGTAAAATTGTTTGTCTTTTAGTTAATTTGTAAGTGCTCTTTATATTCTGGGTCCTAGACCCTTGTTAGGTATATGATTTGAAAATCTATTCTCCCATTCTATGCATTATTTATCATTTTCTTGATGGTGCCTTTTGATATGAAAGTTTTTAATGCTCATGATATCCATTTCATCTATTTTTTCTTTTGTTGTTTTCGCTTCTGCTCACACATGTAAAAGAACGTTGCCTAATACACAGCCATGAAGGTTTCCCCCTCCTGTTTTCCTCTAGGAGTTTTACTGTTTAAGCTCTTACATTTAGGTCTATAATCCACTGTGAATTGATTTTTGAGTATGTTAAGAGAGGTAGGGGTCCAAACTTATTCTTTATGCCTATGGATACCCAATTTGGCCAGCACAATTGGTCAACAAGATTCTTCTCTCTCCATGGGGTGATCTTGGCACTATTGTAATAAATCAACTGAGCATAAATGTGACAATTTAGTTCTAGGCTCAATTATATTCCAGTGATCTGTAGGTCTGTCTGTCCTTTTGCCAGCACTTCATGTCTTTATTACTGTAGCTCTGCAGTAGTTTTTGAAATTGGGAAGAATAAATCTACCAACAATATTCTTTCTTAAAATTATTTTGACTATTGAGTCATTGATTTTTCATATGAATTGTAAAAACAGCTTGCCAGTTTCTATAACCAAATTGCCAGCATTTCTTATGAGGACTGTGGTGACTCTGAAGATTAATGTAAGTTTTAAGATACAAAAAAATGGGTTGTCTTTCAATTTATTTAGAAAAACTTGCAATGACTTCTTAAGCTGATAGATAGTAACTATACTAGTTGGGATGAGCATTTAAAAGTCAAACATTTCTTTTAAAAAGATTTGTGGTTTTCAGTGTCTCATGTGTGCTTAAGAAAAAGATATATTTTGCTGCTAAGTGTTGTGCCCTATAGCTGTCTACTAAGCCTAGTTTTAAGTTGTTTTCATATTGTTGTTTTAATCTTCTGTTTTCTTGTTCATCTTCTGTCTAGTTGTTCAATCCATTATGGAAAGTCAGTACTGAATCTCAAACTAAATTGTTGACTTATCTGTCTCTCTTCAATTCTGTCGGTTTCTGCTTCATTTATTTTGAAGACCTTTTTAGATGCATTTAGTCTATAATCATATATATTCCTGATACATATGATATATATAACCATATACATTTCTGATATATATGGTATATATTCTATATATGATTCATTTATATAATCATATATATATTAATTAATCTAATCATTATAGAATGTGCTTCTTGTTTTCTAGTAACAATTTTGTCTTAAAAGCTATTTTGTGTGATATTAGCATTGCTATTCCAGATTTATATTGGTTAAACTTAGTACTGTACACTTTTTCATCATTTTATTTTTCAACTTATTTGTGTTTTTAAGTGGGGAGTGTATCTCCTTGTAAAAAGCATATTGATGGATCCTATTTACTTTTTATCCATCTTGCCAATCTCTGCTTTTTGACTGAGATGTTTAATTATTCAAATGTAATATGTGTACTGATAAGGTAGTATTTATGTGCACCGCCTTTCTATTTGTTCTCTATAGGTTCTTTTTTTTTCTTTTTTGTGCATTTCTGCCTTTTTCCCCCTTGCTTTTAAAGTAGTTAGAGTCTAACATACCTTTTAAATGCCCCTGTGGTTTCCTTTACTGTATTATTTCTTCAGTTATAATCTTACTGGATGCACTGGAGATTACAATGAACATTTCAATTTAAAACAATGTAGTTAAGATTAATAATAATTTAAATAGTGTACAAAATCCTTGCTCTAATATACTTCTGTTTCTTTCCTACCTGTTTGTATTAGTATTATCACATAAATTACATTGTTACACATTTATGGTCATCAAACTTTTATAATTATTGCTGTATGCAACTGTATTTGAAACAGATATGACAAGAAAAGAATAACAACCAAAAATACATTTATACTGTCTTTCATAATATTGGTGGAGTTACCTTTACTGGGGGTCTTTCTTTCTTGGTATGATTTGAGAAGCCTTCTACTGTCCTTTCACTTCAGCCTGAAGGGTTCACTTCAACATTTCTTGTAGGGCATGTTGGCTAGTCTCTTAGTTTTTGTTTTTCTGGAAATGTTTTAGTTTTCTTCTTTGATATTGAAGATGAGTTTAGCTGTATATAGAATTCTCAGTCAAGGTTTCCCCTCTGCATATGGCATGTTTCTTTGCCTGTCTCATCATTTTTTGTTGAAAATTAGACATTTTAAGATTTTAAGTAATACAACTTCTCTGGTGTCAGATTCATTCACCACCCTCCCACGCCATCACAAAGTCTTTGGTCATAGTTCCTTATTTGTTTAACAATTTTCTTGGATTAATTATATACGGTTTGTATTTCCTGAAATTTGTGGTCACTGAGATCTCCTTTAACATTGTTTTTTAAATTCTTGTTATTATTTTTAAGTTTGGTTTCCTAGGAATCATACCTTAGTCATTATAATTTAGTGATCAGCCAATGATTGGTTAGAAGATTTCAGTAGGTGACTCATCCATGTATCTTCTGTTCTTTGCCAAGAAGATCTGTGTGAGGGCATCTCTTCCAATTTTAGGCAGTTGACAAGACTGCTGTAGCTCTCACTTCTGCTACTACAGAGCCCCAAGGTCAGCCAAAGGTGCATGGCTGGTACCTGCTCCTTTTCCAGATCTTTTCTGAACATACACACATCTTTTTAAATACCAAGGAATGTGTAACTGCATTTTTGAAGTCCCTAGATTATGTAGTTCTCATTATTTCCTTTCAAATTCACAGGCAGGATCTTGTTTTTCCCAACTGCAATTGCAGCCTGAAGTACCTACAGTGTTTCCTATTGTTTCTGTAATAGACTTCCTATTTGCTGACCACCTTTCAGCCCCTGAGCTCAGCTCTGAGTCAAGTGAAATAGACACTATACTCTGAGATTTCACTAAGAGCTACCAAATTGGACAAAATATTGACTGTGCCATAGAGATACTGCTGTACTGAAGCTCTAGAAATGGTCACACCTCTCCATTGTCTGCAATGAATTTGGTGTCTGGAAAATCTGCTGCTGAGCTGGTATGGGTGCGTGACTTTAGAACATCACAGAACCTGCTGTCCTGCTGTGTTTCAATATTTTTGCTTGGATAGATTATCTTCAGCCTATTCTGAGGTTTTCGTTAGTCACCCAAGTTCTGAAACGCTTGATTTTAGTTGTTTTGGGTTTTTTGTTGTTGCTTTAGAGGAATACTGAGTTAATTGAGGTCCTCACTGCAATTCTGGAATTAGTTCTCCAGAGTAAATTTAATACATTCTGACTCTGTCCTCCCTCAGCATGGGTACCTATGAAAACCTTGGGCCAGGTTTACTTCTTCTCTTTGTAATTTCCCCAGGGAAATATCTTAATACACTTATAGTTTTACAGAATTGTATACAAGCACCACTTTTTAAAAAGTAGTATTTTTACCAGTTACTTTCATAGAGAACCCTATTGAGAAAGCACGTATATATACATGTGTGTGTCTGTGTGTGTGTGTGTATATATATATATAAATAAATAAATATATATATAAATAAATATATATATATATATATCTATTCAGCCCATTCCTGAAGGTTGTAGATTTACCAAAGAAAAATTTTTAGAAAGGAAATTGACAGGCAAACCTTTTACAGATGATTTATTATTTATTTATTTATTTATTTTGGGGGGTTATTAAGGTATTATTGATAAACACTCTTATGAAGGTGTCACATGAAAAAATGTGGTGACTACATTTACTCATATTATCAAGACCCCACCGATACCCCAATGCAGTCACTGTCCATCAGTGTAGTAAGATGCCACGGATTCACTCTTTGCCTTCTCTGTGCTACCCTGTTTTCCCCGTGATCCCCCACACCGTGTGTACTAAACATAATACCCCTCAATCCCCTTCTCCCACCCTCCCACCTGCCCTCCCACAGCCCTCCCCCTTGGTAACCACTAGTTCTTTCTTGGAGTCTCTGAGTCTGCTGCTATTTTGTTCCTTCAGTTTTGCTTCGTTGTTATATGCCACAAATGAGGGAAATCATTTGGCACTTGTCTTTCACTGCCTGGCTTATTTCACTGAGCATAATATCCTCCAGCTACATCCATGTTGTTGTAAATGGTAGGATTTGTTTCTTTTTTATGGCTGAGTAGTATTCCATTGTGTATATGTACCAATCTTCTTTATCCATTCATCTACTGCTGGACACTCATGTTGCTTCCATATCTTGGCTATTGTGAAAAGTGCTGCAATAAACACAGGAGTGCATATGCCTTTTTAAATCTGAGAAGTTGTATTCTTTGGGTAAATTCCAAGGAGTGGGATTCCCAGGTCAAATGGTATTTCTATTTTAGGTTTTTGAGGAACCTCCATATTGCTTTCCACAATGGTTGAACTAGCTTACATTCCCACCAGCAGTGTAGGAGGGTTCCCCTTTCTTCGCATCCTCACCAGCATTTGTTGTTTTGAGTCTTTTTGATGCTGGCCATACTTACTGGTCTAAGATGATATCTCATCATGGTTTTAATTTGCATTTCCCTGATGATTAATGATGTGGAGCATCTTTTCATGGGTCTGTTGGCCATCTGAATCTCTTCTTTGGAGAATTGTCTCTTCATATCCTCTGCCCATTTTTTATTTGGGTTATTTGCTTTTTGGGTGTTGAGGCATGTAAGTTCTTTATATATTTTGGATGTTAACCCCTTGTCAGATATGTCATTAACAAATATATTCTCCCATACTGTAGGATGCCTTTTTGTTCTGTTGATGGTGTCCTTTGCCATACAGAAACTTTTAGTTTGATGAAGTCCCATGAGTTCATTTTTGCTTTTGTTTCCCTTGCTCAAGGAGATGCATTCAGGAAGAAGTCACTCATACTTATATTCAGTAGACTTTTGCCTATGGTGTCTTCTAACAGTTTTATGGTTTCATAACTTACACTCAGGTCCTTGATCCATTTCAAGTTTACTTTTGTGTATGGAGTTAAACAATAATCCAGTTTCATTCTCTTGCATGTAGCTCTCCAGTTTTGCCAACAGCAGCTGTTGAAGAGGCTGTCATTTCCCCATTGTATGTCCGTGGCCCCTTTATCATATTTTAATTGAATATATATGGTTGGGTTTATATCAGGACTCTCTAGTCTGCTCCATTGGTCTATGGGTCTGTTCTTGTGCCAGTACCAAATTGTGATTATTGTGGTTTTGTAGTAGAGCTTGAAGTTGGAGAGCATAATCGCCCAGCTTTATTCTTCCTTCTCAGGATTGCTTTGGCTATTCGGAGTCTTTTGTGGTTCCATATAAATTTTACAACGATTTTCTCTAGTTCGTTGAAGAATGCTGTTGGTATTATGATACGAATTGCATTGAATCTGTAGACTGCTCTAGGCAGGATTGCCATTTTGACAATATTAATTCTTCCTATCCATGAGCATGGGATGTGTTTACATTTATTGGTATCTTCTTTAATTTCTCTCATGAGTGTCTTGTAGTTTTCAGAGTATAGGTCTTTCACTTCCTTTGTTAGGTTTATTCCTAGGTATTTCATTCTTTTTGATACAGTTGTGAATTGAATTGTTCTCCTGATTTCTCTTTCTCCTAGTTCATCATTAGTGTATAGGAATGCCACAGGTTTCTGTGTATTAATTTTGTATCCTGCAGCTTTGCTGAATTCAAATATTAGATCTAGTAGTTTTGGAGTGGATTCTTTAGAATTTTCTATGTATAGTATCATGTCATCTGCAAACAGGTACAATTTAACTTCTTCCTTACCAATCTGGATGCCTTTTATTTCTTTTTGTTGTATGAATGCCATGGGTAGGACTTCCAGTACTATGTTGAATAGAAGTGGGGAGAGTGGGCATCCTTGTCTTGTTCCCAATCTTAAAGGAAAAGCTTTCAGCTTCTCACTGTTACGTATGATGTTGGCTGTGGGTTTGTCATATATGGCCTTTATTATGTTGAGGTACTTGCCTCTGTAACCATTTTGTTGAAAGTTTTTATTATGAATGGATGTTGAATTTTGTCAAATGCTTTTTCAGCATCTATGGGGATGATCATGTGGTTTTTGTCCATCTTTTTGTTGATGTGGTGGATGATGTTGATGGATTTTCGAATGTTGTACTATCCTTGCATCCCTGGAATAAATCCTACTGGATCATGATGTATGATCCTTTTGAAGTATTTTTGAATTCAGTTTGCTAATGTTTTGTTGAGTATTTTTGCATCTATGTTCATCAGTGCTATTGGTATGTAATTTTTCTTTTTTTGTTGTGTCTTTGCCTGGTGTTGATATTCGAGTGATGCTGGCCTCATAGAATGAGTTTGGAAGTATTCCCTCTTCTTTTACTCTTTGGAAAACTTTAAGGAGGATGGGTATGAGGTCTTCACTAAATGTTTGGTAACATTCAGTGGTGAAGCCATCTGGTCCAGGGGTATTGTTCTTAGGTAGGTTTTGATTACCAGTTCAATTTTGTTGCTGGTAATCGGTCCGTTCAGATTTTCTGTTTCTTTCTGGGTCAGCCTTGGAAATTTGTATTTTTCTAGAAAGTTGTCCATTTTTTCTAGGTTATCCAGTTTATTGGCATATAATTTTTCATAGTATTCTCTAATAATTCTTTGTAATTCTGTAGTGTCCATAGTGATTTTTCCTTTCTCACTTCTGATTCTGTTTATGTGAGTAGACTCTCTTTTTTTCTTGATAAATCTGGCTAGGGGTTTATCTATTTTGCTTATTTTCTCAAAGAATCAGCTCTTGCTTTCATTGATTCTTTCTATTGTTTTATTCTTCTCGATTTTATTTAATTCTGCTCTAATCTTTATTATGTCCCGCCTTCTACTGACTTTGGGCCTCATTTGTTCTTCTTTTTCTAGTTTCGTTAACTGTGAGTTTATACTGCTCATATGGGATAGTTCCTCTTTCGTGAGGTAGGCCTGTATTGCAGTATACTTTCCTCTTAGCATGGCACTCACTGCATCCCACAGATCATGCGGTGTTGAATTATTGTTGTCATTTGTCTCCATACATTGCTTGACCTCTGTTTTTATTTGGTCATTGATCCTTTGGTTATTTAGGAGCATGTTGTGAAGCCTCCATGTGTTTGTGGGATATTTCATTTTCTTTGCATAATTTATTTCTAATTTCAGACCTTTGTGGTCTGAGAAACTGGTTGGTACAATTTCAATCTTTTTGAATTTACCGAGGCTCTTTTTGTGGCCTAGTATATGATCTATTCTTGAAAATGTTCCATGTGCATTTGAGAAGAATATGTATTCTGCTGCTTTTGGGTGTAGAGTTCTGTAGATGTCTGTTAGGTCCATCTGTTCTATTGTGTTGTTCAGTACCTCTGTCTCCTTACTTATTTTCTGTCTGGTCGATCTGTCCTTCAGAGTGAGTAGATTGTTGAAGTCTCCTAGAATGAATGCACTGTATTCTATTTCTCCTTTTAATTCTGTTAGTATTTGTTCCACATATGTAGAGGCTCCTGTGTTGGGTGCATAGATATTTATAATGGTTATATCTTCCTGTTGGATTGACCCCTTTATCATTATGTAATGTTCTTCTTTGTCTCTTGTGACTTTCTTTGTTTTGAAGAAAACAAAGTCTATTTTGTCTGATACAAGTACTACAGCTCCTTCTTTTAACTGCCTGTTAGTTGCATAAAATATCTTTTTCCATCCCTTCACTTTCAGTCTGTGTATGTCTTTGAGTTTAAAGTGAGTCTCTTGAAGGCAGCACATAGATGGGTCTTGTTGTTTCATTCTTTCAGTGACCCTATGTCTTTTGATTGGTACATTTAGTCCATTTACGTTTAGGGTGATTATCAATAGGTATGTACTTATTGGCATTGCAGGCTTTAAATTTGTGGTTACCAAAGGTTCAAGGTTAACTTCCTTACTATCTAAGAGTATAACGTAACTCACTTAATATGATATTACAAACACAATCTAAAGGTTCTTGTTTTTTTCTTCCTCCTCCCTTCTTTATATATTGGGTACCATATTCCATATTTTTTGTCTATCCCTTGATTGACTTTGGGGGTAGTTAGTTTAATTTTGCATTTGCTTAGTAATTAGCTGTTCTATTTTCTTTCCTGTGGTTTTATTACCTCAGGTGATAGCTATTAAACTGTAGAAACACTTCCATCTATGGCAGTCCCTGCAAAATACATTGTAGAGATGGTTTATGGGAGGTAAATTTTCTCAGCTTTTGCTTACCTGGAAAATTTTTAATACCTCCTTCAAATTTAAATGATAATCTTTCCAGATAAAGTATTCTTGGTTCAAGGCCCTTCTGCTTCATTGCATTAAAAACATCATACCACTCCTTTCTGGCCTGTAAGGTTTCTGTTGTGAAGTCTGATGATAGCCTGATGGGCTTTCCTTTATATGTGATCTTATTTCTCTCTCTGGCTGCTTTCAATTGTCTGTCGTTATCCTTGATCTTTGCCATTTTTATTAGTATATGTCTTGATGTTGTCTTCCTTTGTCCCTTGTGTTGGGAGATCTGTGTATCTCCATGGCCTAAGAGACTATCTCCTCCCCCAGATTGGGGAAGTTTTTAGCAATTACCTCCTCAACGACACTTTCTATCCCTTTTTCTCTCTCTTCTTCTTCTGGTACCCTTATAATGTGAATATTGTTCTGTTTGGATTGGTCCCACAGTTCTCTCAATATTCTGTCACTCTTAGAGATCCTTTTTTCTCTCTGTGCCTCAGCTTCTTTGTATTCCTCTTCTCTAGTGTCTATTTCATTTATCATCTCCTCCACCGTATCCAATCTGCTTTTAATACCCTCCATTGTGCTCTTCAATGATTGGATCTCCAACCTGAATTTATTCCTGAGTTCTTGAATATCTTTCCGTACCTCCATGAGCATGTTAATAATTTTTATTTTTAATTCCCTTTCAGGAAGAATCATGAGGTCTGTGTCATTTAAATCTTTCTCAGGAATTGTATTAATAATTTTACTCTGAACCCGGTTCCTTTGTCATTTCATATTTTTATATGGCACCCTCTAGTGCCCAGAAGCTCTACTCCTTGGAGCTGCTCAGCCCCTGAAGCAATGTCGGGGGTTGCAGGGGAGTGGTATTGGTGCCTGGGCGGAGGAAAGAGCTGTTTCCTACTTCCTGGCTGTTATGCCTGCCTCCACTGCCTGAACCAGTCGGCCGAGCACACAGGTATAAGCCTCTATGCTTTCCGTTTGCAGTTGCTGTAAAAAGGGCTTCCCTCTGGCTGGCCTGTCACCAGGGTATGGTTTGCTGGTTTGCGAACCAGGTGGGGCTGGCCAGGAGAAAGGCGCAGTAGGCTGTGCATCACGGAGGGGGTCCTTGGAACTGTGTAGCCAGCCAGGGAGCTGGAGCAACTAAAGATCATCTAAGGAGGATTTCTTTTTCCTCCTTAAATATGATAGTCTATATGGCAAAGCTCCCAACCTTCTGGCCAGAGTGCACCCGGACAATTTTGTCTGCCTGTCCTCTCTCCTCAACAGTAAGCTCTGTGTAATCCTTGCCCCTTTAGCAGCCCTCTTGCTAAGGGCTTCCTTGTTAGGAAGTCTCTCAGACTGCCCGCCTTTGTCTTGTCCCAGAGCAGCTGGATATGGATCCCTG
This sequence comes from Smutsia gigantea, assembly GCA_032199065.1. NCBI lineage: Eukaryota > Metazoa > Chordata > Mammalia > Pholidota > Manidae > Smutsia > Smutsia gigantea. Next base: position 42,867 of record JAVSCE010014914.1, read on the forward strand.
CTTTCCACAGGCGGCTGGAATCTCAGTCTCTCTAGGAATTCTGCCTGTCTTAGCTTTCCAACCCCGTAATCATGAGAGTATCATGCAAGCACCATGAATAGGTTTGTGCTCCCAGAGAAGATCTCCAGAGTTAGGTATTCAGCAGTGCCCAGCCTCCACTCCCTGCTCCATTTCTCTTTCTCCAGCCAGTGAGCTGGGGTGGGGGAAAGGCTTGGGTCCTGCCGGGCCACACTTTGGTATGTTACCCTGTTCTGTGAGGTCTGCTCTTTTCTCTAGGTGTGTGCAGTGGCACAGTCCTCTTTCCTGTTGTTCTTTCAGGATTAGTTGTATTAATTATATTTTCATATTATATGTGGTTTTAGAAAGAAGCCTGTGTCTCACCTCTCATGCCACCATCTTTAATCCAGTTTCTACAGATGATTTAATTTAAGAAATGTGGAAGCAGATAAAAACCCGTGACATGGTTCTGTTGCCCATCCCTATTTTAAGGAAAAGGCTATCCTTATCTTTGTCCTCTTCCATGTGTTCAGTGAATTCTTGATTACTGTGTTACAGAATGGTGCTGTTACTTTCAACCAAGATTAAACACTGGTCTGGTGATGGTATGATGACTTGTGAATCAGGTATTCATTCATCCATGCAGCTCACACGTATTTATTGGCAAAGAGTTTGGCCTTGTGTTAAGCATGTCTTCTTCTTCTGATGCTTTGACATTAGGGGCTATGTGATCACAGAATGTCTACCCCTCCCAGAGAAGCCAATTCCTGTATGAAACAACTCACCTCTCGCCTGTGTGTGCACCTTTCATAGTGAAACTGTGATCAGTTGCATCCCTCACTCACCGACCTGCTTTATTTGGCCCTCCCACTCTGGGCCACCATTCCCATTCCCTCATGTGCCGGGGCCATGCCAGATAGCTACAGACAGACCCCATGCCGCAGAGCCCTCTGAAATTTTCAACCTACCCCATCCCAGACCTGTTTGCCCCCCTGACCTGCTCCTTCCCATGGATACCACGGTAAAGGCTCTGCTCATGGTTGCCACCAGCCTTCTGCCTCATGACTGAACCTGGTGCTTCCCTGTGCAAACCCCCCACCCCACCCCGGGTACAATGCACCCCCTACTCTTGGAAACTGTAATAAGCTATCTTTCAATGGCAGTCATTTCCTGATCTGTTGCCCTCACTATCCCTGAACTAAAAGTGTTCCAGTGAGTTTAATAGCCTGACTTCAGACCTCAGAATCACTGCAATAAAATGGGGCAATAACCAATGCATGAAGTGACTAACATTTGAAAGTTTGTACAAATGTAAGGGATTAATATCCAGACCTTGCCCTTCTGCTATGTTTGTGGTTCTCCCCCTTAGCTGTCCTTTACCCAGGGCTGCCTCTGCATGTATGGGACAGTGAGAGCGTTTTTCACACATGCAACAGGATGGATTCCATCTGGAACATCCCATAGTCCGTCCTCAGCCCCTGTGCTCATGAAAACACAAACAGTAACACCAACCAACAGCCCCGGTGGCCCTTTCCTGTGTGAAGATAGCAAACACGGGAGATGTGGGCGACATGCACAGAAAAGGCCAAGCGTTCCTAACACATAAGCAATAAGCATTTTAAAAATAAAAAACCCCTGTTAGGTAAATTAACATCTGTATGGAAATAATTCATCTTTCGCAAGCTTCACTTAGCCAGTGACTCACTGGGTGACTCACTGTTGCTCTTATTATGTAACAATCTGAGTGCTCTGTGGGCGGAGCCCTGTGTGGTGGGAGGGGCTTGTGGGCGTGGCATTGCCTGACCGAGAGGCAGTGAGGAAGACAGAGGGTTTATGGCAATGGACTCTGCCCCTGAGAGGAAGTGCTGCACTTTATTCATGAGCCAGGATCTGCAGTCTTCCTGGAGCATAAGGTCCAGGAGGAAAGGCTCTCCTATCTCCGTTCACTCACTGCTGTTCCTCAGCATCTGACCATCTCTCAGGGTCAGAGAAGAGGGGGATCTCACTAAATATATCCCTCGCCACCTGGCGTTCAGGGATTGGCAATCCATAACATTTAAACAGAAGCACAATTCCCCCAAAAGTACTGAAGAGCCCAAGAATGCCCAAAAGATCTTTTCTTGCTTTCGGACAGTGACCTGGAATCACACAAACAAAAATGAAAATTTGGAAGCACTGAAATTAACATTTTGCCGGCAGTCAAGGAGTACTTAAAAGGTAAAAAACATAGTTTAAAGTCAAGTAACACCATCAAAGCCCTCAAAATTCTGAGTTGTCACACATTTTCAGAGAAAGGTAGAAATATCGGTGCTTAAAAATAAGGAAGCGCTCATGGGGCATTCCCACATAAGACTGGCAATCAGTGTCATGTACAGATGTCTGGTTCCTTAAACATTATTCTCATCTCTCAAAACTCTTCAACAGGGATATTTTTTATCTTATTTAATAACTGTGATTCAGAAAGGTGTCCTGACTTGTTTCAGGTGAAAAGCTAGGGTCAGAGCTGGAATTCAGAATTTTGTCTGTCAGATTACAAATCCTTTACTCTTTCTAGTTCTGCAGTAGACTCTCAGAGAGATGGTGAGGCTGACACGTGAAGGTCACACTCCTGTGTATCGTAGAGCCTGGCGCATGTCCAGTCAGTGCCATACACAGACACACGAATAAACCTAGGCCTGATGTGACAGAAATCATTTAAATTTCTCTGTTTTTTTCACATTCAACATTTCAAAGGGGCAATATATTATTGATTCAGGCAAAATGTTTCATTATTATTAAAATGAATGAGCCACAGCGTGTCAACATGAAGAAATAAAATATAAAGAAAATGACACAATTCCATTTCTGTTGAATTGAGTAAAGGGATTTGAAACAATAGCAACTGGTTATCCTCCTTCCAAACACACAGGAGGTGGGGGGTCATTTGAGAGAGGCCTGTGCCTTGGATATTGTGGTTAACCAGTCACCTAGTTCATACACACCAGGCATGTTCTCTTTACTCCCTACTAGGAAACATAATCAAACATCATAAATAATTTCAAACCTAAAAGAAACTAACTGGCTTGTTTGTTGAAAGCTATGGTGGTTGGAATGTGAATTAAGGTTTCCTAAGCAATCAAAATATTGAGTCTGGGCAGGAAAGTTTTTAGTAAGTACATATCTTTTTTTTTTAAGTCTACCACTTAAGGGAGTGTCTCAGAATTTAAGATAATGCACTAGCATTTATCATGTGCATCTAGGAAATTTTTCATTGTTAAAGAAGAAAAAATGTTAGTGATTCCTTAGAATATATGACTTAGTATCTATATAAATTAATTACATTCATATTTTTTTCTTATGAAGTTGGGCATTTGGTTAACTTACCACTCTAAACATTAATGAAAAACATAGGCGTTGATGAGATTACCAAATCCTCCAAGGGCTCCCCTTGCTACCTGTGGTCACACGCAAGCCCCTACACTCTCTATACTTCAGATTCCTCATCTACAAAATGAGAGAAAAGCCTCAAGACACTGTAAGGATTAAATGAGTACGTGATTACAACTTCTATTATATGTAGGCATTGAATGGACATCACTGCAAATTGGCATAGACAGGATCAGTAAGTGTTATATCTTTACTTGTATACATGTTCATTCCTTTCATTTAAAACCAAAAGATTGAAAAAAATCATCAAGGAGATAAGCTTCACTAAGAAGACTTGATGGAAAGGAAAAGAAAAGGAGGAAGTTCAGGGCATAAATGACATTGCACAGTGCCCGGATGGCATAAAATCTCATTTGAGTAAACAATGATTAGCACACTGCAGCATTTTTTCTTTATAATAGCTTAAAATTTTTTTATTGATTTGGGCAGATTGGTAACAATAACAACAAAAAAGTTCAAATAATTTACTCCAGACAAGCAGAGAGATAGTGGCTGTGAAAGGAATTGGTTCCCAATCTGTAGAACATACGGAGTAAAATGGCATCACAAATCCCCCAAGCAAAAATGGTTATGCTAATTCTCAGATCACAGACCACCTTCCTTTGGCATATACCTTGGCAAAGGTAAACAAATGTATGCCAGACTGCATCCTCATGCCCTTTCGGCCCAGAGGAATAGTCCAGTTCTACCCAAACAATTCCTTTGGCAAGAGTAATATTTATATTAAAATTCCTGTACCATGCACAATGAGAGAAAAGCCTCCACATATTCTCAATACTAAAACTAAAACTCAAAAAAGCATGACAACTGGAACTAAATCACGCATCTGAAGTTAGGAGCTATATGGCATATAAAAATCAGTCCCCAGTCCACAAGCATTCAAGGCACAGAATCAGTGTGCAGAGGAGTCCAGAAATGACAGTCTGGCAGCTAAGCACCTTCTCAAATAGGTGCATGTAATGTCTCCAAATAATCCTGGGAAATTCAAGATTAGATAAAAATCAATGAAATTCTAACAAATCAATAATGAGTTGAAGCACTAATTGGGAAATTGATTCTCTATTAGGGGCAAACTGTGGGGTTGAAGACTGAAAATTAAAATTACTTGAAATACAGCTTATATGTTGTGAGAAATGCAATGGTGCCTCTTTAATATGCTGATTTAACTTTACAACAGTGCCTAAGCACCTAATTAACAATAGGAGCTACAGGTAGAATGCATTAAGTAATCCATCTCTATAAATTGTTAACATAATCATTTAGACATCTGATGAGGAATCTTATTCACTTGTTCTAACAAATCAGTGATATGATAAAGCAGGTGGTTGACACATAATTTGATTTATTGAAATAAGCTGTAGATAGAATTAAATCAACATAACATTCTCTAGCATTTATCCATTATAAGGTTGATGTAATTTTTCTTTGTTTCTTTCTCCATCCATCCGTCCATCCACATACCCACGAATCACATCTGGGATAATTGGTGGTGGGGGGGAGACAGGAAGCCCACAGTAATGAACTTTACATAAAAAGGAAAATTGGAAAACTGGACCTGACTAAGAAAAGCAATAGCTCCCATGGGACTTGTCAGTGACAGACAACAATAATCACCAAGTGCTCACCCAGACCCTGCACATATCAGCTCGTGTAAGCCTTGAGGCACTACTGTCACTGGTTTATTTTCATCTGAGAAAATGTAGCACTGGTGGTTCAGTACCTTTCCTGACGTCACTTAGGTACTGGGAGAAGAGTGACCAACCCAGTCCAGAAGTCCTGTCTAAAACACCAAATATTGCATTCTACGTAGAAATAGCTTTCATGTAAAATCCTTGAAATTCTTCTTCTTCCCTCTAAACTCCCTACCAAGGAAATTTGGAAGTCCCCTCAGTGAGATTTTCCCACTTCCTCCAGCTCATTTTTCTTTTCTGAAAATCTACAGAACTTATCATCGTTCGGGATCCAGGCATGGTCCGCCACAAGGCTTGTCTGAATCCAACTCACAGAACTAGTCATATGCATTACATGGCTTTTACTTCTTCACCTTTTAAATTGTATTTATCAACTCTCAGCCCATTGAGCCCCAAAATCTTGTTAACTCACTTCCCTCTCCAGGGAGCACAGTGTCACTGAAAGGCTAAGGAAAACCACCAGTTTTTAAAATGAATTAGAAATTTCCAGTCCACACAGTATGCTGAAGACTATCTCTTCGTACTCCTCTTTGCAAGAACAACTATAGACTGTTGGAAAAAATGCAAGAGACAAGCAAAATAGAATTCTGAAAGGTAGAAGGAGAAAGTGGCACTGGTTAGAGAGCCCAGGACCAGAGGAACAGCACAGAGGTGGGACATACTATAAATAGTATATATTCATATATATACACACACACATACATATATGTCACAGAAGCTTCAGTGGCACAAGATAAACAATTCAGACCAACTAGTGCCACACAGGGTCAAAAAATCAAATTGCCAATGAACCAGACAGTCTACAAAACAAGGGTAGGATCTTGTTATAAATCTAAATAGGGTGAATTAGTGCTAAAAAAGAAAAAATAAAACTTAAGACAGTGTCTCATGTCATATAAGCAAAAAGACAGATACAATAAAAAACTATCATACTGAGAACCAGAAAGATCACAATTTGAAAGATAAAAAAAGACAATCATCTAACACCAGCAATTAGATGAATCATATATCACAACCTGACGAGTTTCAATGTAATCATCATAGAAACATTTCAACAAGCAAATTCAAATTCTCTCAAAACAAATGAGAAAACAGAAATTTTCAACAGAGAAAAAGTTACAGGAAAAGAAGTTATGGAAATGAAATAACAGAAATTAAGACAACCTACTGGATGAGCTGTTTTAGAGTGAAAAATGAGCCAGAGTACATCAAAAAGCCTTTACCTGATCTTAACAACAGAAATACCAAAAATGAGGAGCATGGCCTCAGACACCTGTGGGACCATAACAGAACTAACTGACAGCAGTCATATCGTCCAATCTGATTCTGTGTTATGGAATATTTTATATCTGAATTTCAAATATTCATCACATAATTCCTGACCTGAGGATCTGCATATGTAAATGAACATTTTTATTTTACTTCAAAAATGATGCAATAAGGCAGACACGATTATATGTTTATACATATATAACAATCTTTGTGGCACGATTTGAGTTTGCTTTGGAAAAACCCATGTCAATTCTATCTAACAAATTTGTACTATACTAAATATACAGTCAAATGGTCAGCTATTTCCATTTTTACAGCAATATTTGTAGTTTATGTCATTGTTTCCAAATAATCTTTACTATACTTTTTTCAAAGATGAGAAACACAACAGGAAAGTTTAAAATTTCTTTATGATACATACATACAGTCAGTTAAAGATAATATTCATATGTCAAGCTATCATGATAAAATACATAAAATCTTATTAAAGATTGCCAATTTTATCATGCTTAGAATGATCATTGCGTTTTGTAAAACAAAGTAAGGTCTTATTTTTTATTTCTTTAACATTCATGATATTAGAAAAGCCATGCTCTATATTTTCATCGTCCTTCTGGTTAGAATGTAAAATTTCTTTTCTGTTTTAATATGTTTTTTATATTATGATCAAAAGTATAAAGAAAGACATTTTAGAAATATACTCTGCTGTATCTTTCTAAGTATCAGTATAGGAACAATAGAAAAAAACATGACTCTATCTGGTATTCCACTAGATTTTCTGTTGCAAGAAACTAAGTAAATAAAATGTAATTCAATCTTACTCATGCAATAAGGGGGATCTGTTCACTCAAATAGTGGAAAGTCAATGGGTAGGGAGGTTTCATGCATGATTTACTTCAGTAGAGCCATAATGTCATAGAGACTTCACTTTTGTTCACTTCCTCTGCTCTGTATTGTGTGATAACAGGTTCATTCCAATGCTGGGACCCCTTTCAGTACTAAGTAGCCATTGGGCTACTTGCTCCCTCATCTATTTTTAAGGATAGAGAAAGGATTTCTTCTAGAAATTATTTCAGGAGCCCAAAGAAGTTTGCTTATGTGTTTCTCTAAAGGCCGTGGCATCTCTGCACAGATTTTATTGGATCTCATTGGGTCGCATGTCATCCCTGCAACAGTAAATATCACCAGTGGATATCAGGACTGAGCAATTTGTCATTTTCTACAGTTAGGATAGGGTCAGCCCTCCCGAAACTGGCTGCTCCAGGGAGGCGTGGGAGCATTAATGGTGGGGGTGGTGGCAAAGGTGCAGTTGGCACTAGTTGGGGAAGCACAAAATCCGTGAATTAAGGTACAGATCCTCTGGATCCTGACAAACCCTTAACTCCCAGTAACCATGACTTGCCATTCCTCCCCCTGCTAAGATTTGGGGACCACCAGCCTTTGCTACAAATATTTAAAATGACTATATTTTCCAAATTTACTGGGAATTCCAGAACAAACATATTTTGGAACTTAATAATTCCCAATTTATGTGAAGTGAGCTGGCCTAATGGAGAGAAAATCCATAGGGCAGGACAGATTTAAGGAGTTGTATTATCACCATCCCAACTACTTAAATTATTATGCTAAAGCTTTGTGTGCATGATCACATTTAGTCTTTGTAAGAATCATTAACAGTAGATCCATGTTCCTCTAATAAAGACCAGAAATTCAGATAAGGGATGTTAAAGAATGTGCCAGGATTACATGAGGCCAAACTATATGCTGCTAACCATCGCCATAGTGATGTACTCTTTTGCAAATTTTGAAAATCAAGCAGGAATAAAGTCCTAATGTAATTTTGGACCCTTGGCAAAGTCTTTTCACTGGAGCAATAAGCCTAGGTCAACCAGAGTGAAACGCACCTCTCAAGGTTGGTCTGGACTAGAACCAGACTCTGGGGAACAGGATGGTGACACCTGGAGGCATGACATAATTCTAGCTGATAATGCCAAGTGAGCAAGCAATTTTCATTTGGGCATTTTCCAGAGAGAAAATGACCAGATCATTCATATGGCCCCTGGAGGCATTAGCACGATGTTCTAATATGTACAAGGATAGCTCCTTTTGCAGGAAAAAAAAATAGTAAACTATCAAGTAATTCCAGCAATAAAAACAACTATTTTCTGCATAGAACTTTCTTTTAAGAGGAAAATATTAATTTCACACAAAGCCTTGCTTTTTAATTAGAGTAAGACAAATTTTTCCATGAGAATTACATCAAAGTTTGAAATGTATTGTTTTACCCTTGAATTTAAGTTTAGTTTTTAAATTAAATAAAATGGGAAATTTTAAATTCTTGTAAACATAATAAAAAAGTGGTCATTGTTGCTAGATTCCATTAAGATTTTCCTAAAGCATCTGTTTTTCCCATAAGACCACGGCAATTGTTTGGGGGGAAAAGTATGAATATTTAGTCTTCAGTATCTAATATTTATGTTTTAGGTAATAAGAAGAAATAATTCCCTTGAGCTTTATGTTCAACAGATATAATGTCATTACATGTTTACATAACAGCTTTATTGAGATATAATTCATATACTACTAAAATCAACTTTTAAAAGTATACAATTCAGTGCTTTTTGGTATATTCATAGATTTATGCAACCATAGCCATGCTCTAATTTCAGAATGTTTTCATCAGTCCCCCAACAAATCCTTGTGCCTATTAAACAGTCCCTTCCCTTCCCTCCATCTCACCAATTAGAGCTGCCAAACATGTAACAAGCATGGGGCGAAATGAGGTACCAACTGGAAAGAACATTGGTCGTGGGGCCCCAAAACCTAGGTTCATGGCCTGATTCTATGGCTTCATTGCCTGATCGCCTTTGGCAAGCACTTAATTTCTCTGAACTTAGTGTTCTTATCTGCAAAACAGAGTCCAGTTCCCTGCCTCCTTCACATGCAGTTTGTGTAAATCAAATACACTGATACTTGTGAAATTGCTTGATAAACCATAAGTTTTGCTGTAAACTAGCTGTGGAACCTCAGACAAGCCATGAGATTTGGCACCTCACAGCAGAGGGCTGCTTCCTGACCTTAGAGGGACGTTATCACAGCCCTGAAGCAAACAGCATTCAATTCTCAGAAGTCTGGACCAGAAAGAGAACCTAACCTTAGCTAGGTCACTTATATTTTGAGCATGCACTAGGAGGCCTGCCTGTGTGCACACGGAAGGTGAAGATGCACAAAACCTGGAGAGCTGTTGGTGCCTTGGAGTAATGACTAAACTAAACTACATTACATGGTAAGGTATCTGTAAAGAAAAAGAAAGGAAAAAAAAAAAAACAGGACAAAAAGCTGAACTAAGTAAACACAACAAAACACTTTGACAACTGTGTCACTGGGCATCTATGCCCTGCTGCTTGCAAAAGACCAAAAGTTCAGACATGGTGAAATCATTTCCTTCTATCAACTAAAGTACTCCAATTTATCTGCCACTGGCATGAAGGATAACCTTTTTCCCAAATCTATAGTAGATGAACAAGAATGGAATATGGAGCATTAAGCAATTAGCAAGAAGCAGTTATTTTACCTGTAAAGCACTGTCTCTGGTCCCTCATACATTTCTGTAGCATGAGGGGCAGGAAAGAGTAAAGCTTGGTTTGTTGGCACCAAGGAGAATATTTGATATTGCTCATAAGAAGTAGCAAAGAGCCTGTGATATTTGCAGTTCAGAGCTGTTTTTTTCTCAGGTCTCGCCCAACACTGAAGTTTCTTTCTTTTCACCAAAATGTAAGGCTGCTCCTGCTGTCACAGAGTAGCTGAAAGAGGCAGGCAGAAGGGTATAGGCATGCAGAGCTAAAACACAACGCAAGGAAGAGAAAAAACATACCAGGATCAGAGGGAAGAACAGGCATTTGCAGCATGCAGACAAGCTCTTGCAGCATTTCTCTGGTTTAAAAACTTGGAGGAATTGGAATTGATAGATTTTTAGGAATATAGTTGAAGACACTTAGGCTTAAAATCTGAACTAGAAGTAATGGCAACAAGAAAAAGACAGAAAAATCTTCATTGCAGATATTCAAAGCCCGGGTATAAGCAATCAATTATTTCAACACAAATGGCAAGAGGCAAGAACAGAAGCAGATCATGGAGCTTGAAATATGAAAAAGTGACAGCTGGATGGCTTGGCACACCACTAGTTATGAGGTCAGCACTAAATGGAAAACATGTGAAATGAGGGAATAGACTTTCTCCCAGCCATACTTGACTAAACATTTACATTTTACTTTTCTTGTGGCAAGGAAAGATTGGATCTTAATACCAGCTACAATTAACTGAGCAATTCAACAGTATTTATGAAGCCAGGCACTGATCTCGGCCTTGGGAATACAGCGGGGGACAAAATAGAAAACCACCATCCTAGTTCTTTGGGACCTTACAGCCTAGTGGGGAGAGGCACATAAAATTAATCAAGTTATTACACCACCATTGACAAGTGCTATGGAGAAAAATGAAGCACAGAGTAGGCAAAGGAAGTAGGGTCAAATGTTCATCTCCTGAAAGGGAGCAGAGAAGGCGTGGCTGTGAAGGGGACATCAGAGCCCCTCCTGAAGGGCATGAAACAGAGCTATGCAAACAGATGAGGAAAAAAGATGCAAGCTCGATGGAACAGCCAAGTGCAAAATGTTGTGCGAAGAGACCTGTGCAGATCCAGAGAAGGGAGGAGGGCTGGCGCAGCAGCTGCTCAGAAGATCGGGGCTGAGTGGTCGGACACAGCACAGGCCAAGGAGAGAATTCTGCCTTTTTGGAGAGTGAGGTGGAAAGTCACCGAGAGATATCAATCAGACTGTATTTTACTAAGATCACTTTGACTATTGTGTTGAGAGTGCTGCGGAGGGGTGGACAAGGAGACACGAATCAGACTAACACCCAGTCAGGAGGGGAAAGGTGAGCTGACTGGTTGGAATGGAGAGCAGGGCTTGGGGGACAGGGTGGGTTCCTCATATATTGTGGGACAAGAAATACTCTCTTAGTGGGGCAGATGTAGAGTGAGAAAGAGAAGAAAGAGTTAGGCTTCAACAACTGGAAAAGTGGAGCAATTTTTTAATGCAAAACAGAAGGTTTGAGAAGAAAAATCAAGAATTAGTTTTGGAAATCCTAAACTCTTAATTTTAATATGGTTTTTCGACATTCAAAAACTATGTTGAGTTGCACATATGTGAGGCTGACTTTTTCAGGCAAGAAGATAGAAATTTCAGAATTAGCATAGTTTTTAAGGGCATGAAACCGGGTGACATAAAAGATGTTCAAAGAAAAATCCCTAGCACTGGCAGATCTCAAAATCAAGGGGCTAACAAGGAACTCCTCCAACAAAAAATGATCTAAGAGTTACTGGTCAGACTGGAGGAAAACCAGGACATCATCTTTTTTCTGGCAATCAAGTGGTAAAACATTTCCAGGGAGGGTAAGAATGTGATCCACTGTGAAAATGTACTAATAGTTAACTTGCTGACACTCACCAAGATGAGTAGTACAAATTCATTATTGTATTGACAGCATAAATCTCAGTGCTGTCCTGGAAAGCTTTCAGTAATGGGATGGGGAGGAAATATGACTTGAGGAGGTCCATAATAAAACAGGAGTAGGCAGGAAGGCACACCGGAAGGGTACAACACTGAGGAGTAATGGAAGGCAGTGAAGTACAGGGTAGTTCATGGAAACCAAGAAAGCTCATCTTTAACTAATTTTGATGGAAAAATTAAAATAATATGTCTAGATGCTTATAGGAATAATCCATTTGGGCTGGGGATTAGGGATGCCATGGAAAGAGGGAAAAGTTCCTGGAATAATGCCTTTTTTATGGAGGGATGGGGAGACTGGGCTGTAATGGAGTGAGTACATAGATGGTTTGGCTTTAGATAGAGGCATGGACAAATGTGTACACTTATTTAAGTTTAAATTACAATAAGACAGAGTTCTCATTCCATGGTGCTAGTTATATAAAGAACAGCTCCATGGACTCGCATAATAGCCTAGTTCAGGTAAAACCAGGTTTAATTTTGTATTCTCAAATGATAACTAAGCATCCCACTATTTTCTAGATGTGCCACTCATTACACATACCTTGTGTAAAATAAGTATTTAAATAAAATTATAACAGCATTGCTGGCAATCTGAAAAATATACCATACTGGCCTCCATCTTCAAATTTAGATCAGAAAGCAAGAAATTCTCTTAGGCCCCTGCTAATATTATGGTCCTAGTTATTAAAAATTCAAGGGTTATGAAAAATGCTAGTTATTAAAACCATAACCCTTTCTCATAGTACTGAGTAGCGAAAAGCATTGACAGTAGATCTAGATCATTTCCAGGGAGGATTTTAATAAACATTTTGATTATCATTTAGTCATTTCTTCAAATAAAATTCTGTTTTTTTAATGGTAAGTATTTTAAGTACTGAAGTTTATTTATTTACAGGAGCTTTTATGGTTTAGGAAGTACATTCTATATTTTGAGCTGTCCTTCTTTCCAAGCTTTATAGTGTCAAAATAATTCTCTCCAACATGCAATGTGAGGCTCTTAGATAAAATTAGAATTGGAGGAAAGGAGAAGGACAGGACATGAAGAATGAAGTGCTCTTTTTGTAAAGGACGTTTCATCAAACGTTGTGGTGGAGAAAGAAAACATATTGCCTCTCTTTTTAACTTTTCACCTTGATACATTTATCCAAAAATAATGAGCAGCACAATCTTTATTTCCAAAGTTTTTGCAGAAGTAATTTGGCATGTGCCTATTCCCTTGGAAAATCATATCACCCTAGAAGAAGTACTGTAGTTGTGGTGAAATATTAACTAGGTCCTTCTTTTTCATTTAGTTTCATGTGTAAACTTGGGGAAATAAGAGGATGAAAGAAATGAAAAGGGCTAAAGGGCTTGTTTTCTAAAATGGTATAAACAAGACAAAGAAACAATACTAATTAAGCGTTAAACTGAATAATACATATATTCAGTTACTCTTTTGAATTTTTAAGGGTTTTTTTTCCCCCCTTAAAATTCAAGTGACACATTTTCCCGTTAGTTACACTCTCTGTCTCTCTGTCAGCATGAATTTGGTGAGTAGATGAAACTCAGAAAACATTTATGTTTAAAGAAATGGACAGTTGGATCTAAAAAAACTTTAAATTTTAGTATAAAAGAGGGTCTTGATGATTAACTAATAAGAAGCCAAATAAATAACATTCAAGTAACAACAAAACAGTGATCTATTAAAAAAATAGTAATGTCTGAGTGTATGAGTCTGGCTTTTGAGCTATGAGGACACCAGAGAGGATGAACTAGAGTCCGTTCTTCATTCTTTGTGTGCGTGTGTGTGTGTGTGTGTGTGTGTGTGTAGAGAGGGGAACTCATCTGGATGAATGTGCTACTCTCCAGCTACTGGGGAAAAAGTACACATCTGCACACATTGGTGCCGTCGTTATTGTATGGTTTCCAAAATTAACTGGGTTCTCAATTCTGCCACCCATCCTTCCACACCAATATTTTCTCCAGTCTTCCTTAACAAGAACATTTTCCAATTTCTCTAGTCTTCTCAAACTTACAACCTTTTGCCACCTGGTTTTACTCAGAAAAGGATCTTATTTCCAATTTCCCTCTTTAAAAAGTCATCTAAAAATAACATGCTTAACATTCACCCCAAATATAACAAATAGACCTATAACTGTATCCATACCTTTTTATTTCCTATTTCACACTATATCAAGTGACCTTGTTCAATTTAAAGTTGAATTCTTTACCAGACTTTGGAAACTTGCTCCATTCGGAAATTTTTGAAATCTCATCAGTTGGTTTTGCTTATTTCATTAACATCTCCCTTTCAATTTGTGTTTCTCAATCTTTGGATTCTCCCATCTTAAAACAAAAACTGATAAGGAAAATAACATTTTTCAACATAGCCGATAGGTTTAACAGGAGAATCTCAGCACCCCCCTTGGGACCCTTCCGGGTTCTTCCCCCTGCTTGCCGCGCGCACCAAAATGCCACATATAGGGAAGTAAAAAAGTATAAATTGCTCCCCTTGCCTGTGCTCAAGAGCTCAGACCTTTGGAGATCACTCTCCTTTGAGCCCGCTGGTGTGACTAGTTTTTTTCTTCACAAAGAAGACATTTAGAACACGTAAAATTTTTATGTAGATATTATATTCCTGCAAAAGTAATACTCTGCTTTCAACGTTCCAGTGTCTAAGCTCTTTCAAGAAAATGAGTAAATGCAAAAATACAATATAAATACCACTGGTTGCATTCATAAAAAGCTGATTTTAGTAATTCTTTGGGCATTTTATTTACCAAGAATAAATTTTTAGTATTACAGCTTGAATTATGCCTATAAATTAATGGTTAAGGCAATATATAAAACCTAATTGTTCTCCAGAGGTCCATTATTATATGAAACCCACTTTTATCCTACAGGGATAGTAAAATGTTTTATAATCAGGAGAAATGTACTACTTATAATTCCACCTTTCTGCTGATGTGAGATACTATTATGAAAGCCAATTTAAAGTTTCGTCCAGCATTACCATTTGCAACTTCAGACATGTGGGAGTTTGTTTCCCAATTAACTAGGTTTCTCAGGTTCTCTGTGTGTACTTACGACTTTAGCTCATCAAGATTTCCTTTATCATTAAATACTTCAAGTAATGTAAAAGTTAACATGCTTCAAACCAAGTACTGTAGGAGTCTATGTAAAAAATCCTATGCAATCAAATGATAGCCGTCAAACTATAATTGAAATAAAAATCTTTCCCAAATAAAATTTACACTGTGATATTGTGATTTATAATAAGAAATCTGTATTTGGTCTTCATTCCAGTTTCTGGCACAGAGCTCCTAAAATCCTCAGAATTTCCTAAGTGATATGAGCAATAACGTTATCTTGATATTCATGGGAAGTGCCTTTCAACCATCTCTGAGTTTATGTTAATGAAATGACTTTTGGAAAGCATCTAAGGATGAGGACTGGTGCCAGGGGCGTTATTAGATGATTGGAACTTTCAGTCCCATCCACCTGACCCCTGGAGAAGGGAGAGGGGCTTGAGGTTGAATCAGTCATCAACGGCCAATGATTTAATCAAGCATGCTTATGTAATGAAGCCTCCTAAAAGCTGGGATTAGGAGAACTTTGGACTTGGTGAACATGTGGAGATGCAGAGGGAGTGGCTTGCCTAAAGAGCATGGAAGTCCCATGACCGTTACCATTGCTCTGCCCCATGCACCTCTCCCATCTAGCTGTTCCTGAGTCATATTCTTGTAACCTTGCAATCTAGTAAGTAAACTGATTTCCTAAATTTTGTGTGCCACTCTAGCAGATTAATCAAACCTGAGAAGGGAGTTGTGGGAACCTCCAGTGTATCACCAATCGGTTAGAAGCACTGGTGAACTTTGGACTTTAGATTGGCATCTACAGTGGGACAATCTGTGTTACTGAGAATTTACCTGTGGGATCTGACACTCTCCAGGTAGGTAGTATCAGAATTTAGTTAAATTTGTGGGACACCTGGTTAGTGTCCACTGAGAATTAGAGAATTGCTTGGTGGTGCGGAAAAAACACATCGTAACTGGTGTCAAATCCTATTACATAAAATTATTAAAAGCTAGTACACTGTGGTGGACTTGCTGAACCTAAGTGTAGGGTCACTGCAGTCCTTCCTCATTTGCAGCTCTTTCCTGTTCCACCCGCATATCCTAATCTACACTACAATATGACCCCATTTCTGAAAATTCCTTATTTTCTAACATTCTTGGTTTGAAAACTATTACAAAAATTTAATTTGAAAGTTGTCTTTCTTGACCATGTGCCAATCTACATAGCTCCAAGAATATAGATAATATACTATAATAAATGTTGAGGTTGTTTGAATTCTGTTCCTGCACAGAAATGTATGCTGTGAGGTAGGCATTGAATGGTAGTATAATATTAGAGAAGAACAACAGGAGAAAAAGATGAGAGAATTCTTCTTTAAGGCATTCTTTGTTTTTTTAGCAGCTTTAATGAGATATAATTCACATATCTTAATAGTCTCCCATTTAAGCGTTATAGCTGATTCATTCACAGTATTTATAGAGTTGTGCAGACCTCACCACTGTCTACTTTTAGAACATTTCATCAAGCCAAAATGAAGCACAATACCCATCAGCAGTCATATGGCATTCACCTCTCCCCACTGCCTGCCAACTAGTCATCTGCTTTCTGCCTCTGGGATCTGCCTATTCTGGACTTTATGTGCACATGGAATCATACACCATGTTGTACCATGTATCATTACTTCATTCCTTTTTACTGTCAAATGTTCTTCTACTTGTATTTGTCAATTGATGGTTATTTGGACTGTTTCAACTATGACTATTATGAATAATGCTGCTATAAGTAAGTATTTGTATATAAGTTCTTAGGGGTTATATTTCCATCTTCCTTGGATATATCCCCCAGGAGTAGAATTGCTAGATCATATAGTAATTGTGTTTAACATTTTGAGGAACTGCTAGACTGTTTTCAAAAGGGGCTGCAAGATTTTATGACCCACCAGCAATGTATGAGAGCTCTATTTTTGCAGGATCCTTGCCAATACTTGCTACCTTTCTTTCTGATCATAGCCATGCTAGTGGGCAGGAAGTGGAATCTAATTATGGTTTTGACTAGGAATTCTCAGATAGCATAGATGGTGAGCATCTTTTCCTATGCTTATTGGCCATTTTTATACCTTCTTTGGAGGACAGTCTATTCAGACTCTCCTCATTTTAAAATGGATTGTTGTGTTTTTATTATTGAATTGTAAGGGCTTTTTATATATTCTAGAGACAAGTTCATTATCAGATATAAAATTTGCCAATACTTTCTCCATTCTGTCAGTTGTATTTTGATTCTCTTAATAATGTCTTTGGAAGACACACCTTTTCATTTTTATGGAGTCCAATTTATCTTTTTTTTCTATTGGTTGGGTTTCTTTGCCATATCTAAGAACTATTCATATAACCCATGGTCACAAAGATTTTCTTACATATTTCTTCTAAAAGATTTACTGGCTTAGATCTTATGTAGGTCTGTGATATATTTTGAGTTAATTTTTGTGTATTGTATGAGGAAGGAGTCAGCCTTCACTTTTTGCATGCGGATATCTAGTTGTTCCAGCACAAGTTTGTTAACAGGAGTCATCCTTCCACATTAGAAAGGCTTGGCACAAATTGGAAACATTGAACATAAATGTAAATATTTCTGGACTCTCAATTATATCCCAGTGAACTATATGTCTATCCTTATGCCAACACTACAGTCTTGGTTACTGTAGTTCTGTAGTTAAGTTGTGAAATCAGGAATTGTGAGTCCTCCAACTTTGTTCTTCTTTCTCAGTATCATTTTGCCTATTCTGTGTCCCTTACATTCGGCGAAATTTTCATATTACTTTGTCAATTTCTGCAAAAATATACATAACCAAACTGGGTTTCACTACAGATTTCATGGAATCTTTAGAGCAATTGGAGAAGCATTGCCATCTTAACAATATTGCCTTACAATCCATGAATATGAGATGGTATTGCATTAAGATCTCTAATTTCTTTTAACAATTGTTTTTGACATTTTCATATTATATGTCTTGTACTCCTTTTCTTGCTGTTGTAAATGGAATTATTTTCCTAATTTCATATTCTAATTTTTTCACTGTAGTATAAAGAAATACAATTTATTTTTGTCTATTGATATTGTACCTTCCAACACTGCTGAAATAATTTACTATTTCCAATATTTTTGTGGGTTTATTATGATTTTTCTATATACAAGAGCATATAATTTGTAAATGTGTGCAGATGTATTTCTCCCTTTCCCCCCTCCCACGTATATTTTGTCTAATTACTTTTGCTGGAATCTCCACCATAATATTGACTAGAAGTGGCAAGAGTATATATCCTTATTCTGTTTCTGATCTCAAGCAGAAAGCACTCAGCTTTTCACAGCTAAGTTCTGATAGCTGTGGTCTTTTCACAGAAGCCCTTTTTTATCAGATTGAAGGAGTTCCCTTCTACTCTTTCTTGAACGTTTTATCATGTAAGGATACTGGCTTTTGTCATATGCTTTTTCTGTGTATATTGCTATCATCATGTAGTTTTTGTCTATTATTCCATCACTACAGTATATTATCTTGTTGACTTTTAGATGTTAAACCTTGAATTCTTGAGATAAATCTCACTTGTTCATGATGCATAATCCTTTTTACAGGTTGCCAAATTTGATTTACCAGTACTTAAACAAGGATTTTTGAGTCTGTATTCATAAGATAGTGTTCCATAGTTTTCTTGTTACATTCTTATCTGATTTTGGTATTAGGGTAACACTGGCCTCATAAAATGAGTTGGAAGGTATTCCATTCTCTTATATTTTGGGGAAAGATTTTGTTTTAAAGAACTGTGCTAATTTTTTAAATGTTTGGTCAAATTCACAACTGAAGTGATCTATACCTGGTATGTACTTTGTGAGAAGTTTAATTAATAATTCAATTTAGACTTCCAGGAAGATGGCGGCATGAGCAAGGTGGCAGAAATCTCCTCCCAACACTATATTTATCTACGAAAATACAGCAAATACATCTATTCCTAAAAGAGAGACCAGAATACACAGGAAATCGCACAGCGTGCAGCTACACCTGAGAGAACTCAGCACCCCAAGAGGCGGGTAAGATACAGAGCCACGACCCGGCAGGGCCTGAGCACTCCCCCACCCCAGTGCACCGGTGGGAGGAGAGGATTCAGAACCGGGAGGGAGTGGAAGTACACCCTGTGAAGTAGCCAGCCCCGGTGATCTGCGCGGGGAGCGCTGACCCACATCGCACAGTGTAGCAGAGATTGGACAGACAGAGGGTGCAGGATCTGAGCGTGGAACGCGCCAGGGTGCTTGCAGCCAGCTCCTGGGAAGGAAAAAAAAAAAGTGCACGCTTTCTTCAGCAGTCTTAAAGAGACAGGAGCCCAGCGGAGGAGCTGGATCGCCCCAGCACACTCAGCCCAGCAGGCTGGGAGTCCTGGGGAGTTTCAGATGCCTTAGCTGGCGACTGGGGAAGCATGGCCATACTTACACTTCTCACTGAGATCAACAGCCTCCCATTTGTTCCCACCCCGGCCAGAGCGATAAAGGGCCCTGCAGAGCAGCGCAGCCACGGCGGCAGAATAGTGGGGCAACAGCGTCACCTACAGCATTCCCACAGAATCTACTCCCGGTGGGCGTTTTTTTGTTTTGTTTTGTTTTGTTTGTTTTTTTGTTTTGTCTAGTTTTCTTTTTTGTTTTTTCTTTTCTTTCTTTCCTTTTTTTTTTTTCTCTTTTTAAAGTCTTAAAGAGCCCAGCTGACACACGTGGCAACTACCAGCGACCACTTCTATAGCCATGAAAAGACAGAGGAATATGGTTCAGACCAAAATCAACCAGACAATCCCAGAGAAGGAGCCTGAAGGGATGGAAATGCACAGTCTTCCTGAAAAAGAATTCAGAATAAAAGTCATAACCATGCTGATGGACCCACCGAGAAATGTGCAAGAGATGAGGGAGGAAGTGAGGGAAGTGAGGAAAGACAATGCAGAAATCAGACAAGCGATCAACGGGCTTAACAGCAGACTGGATGAGATGCAAGATACTGTTAATGGAATAGAAATAAGAGAACAGGAATACAGAGAAGCTGAGGCAGAGAGAGATAAAAGGATTTCTAGGAATGAAAGAATATTAAGAGAACTGTGTGACCAATCCAAACGGAACAATATTCGCATTATAGGAGTAGCAGAGGAAGAAGAGAGAGAAAAAGGGATACAAAGTGTCCTTGAAGAAATAATTGCTGAAAACTTTCCCTCGCTGGGGAAGGAAATAGTCTCGCAGTCCACCAAAGCCCACAGATCTCCCAACACAAGGGACCCAAGGAAGACAACACCAAGACACATAATAATTAAGATGGCAAAGATCAAAGATAAAGACAGAGTATTAAAGGCAGCTAGAGAGAGAAAAAAGATCACCTACAAAGGAAAACCCATCAGACTATTATCAGACTTCTCAACAGAAACCTTACAGGCCGGAAGAGAATGGCATGATACATTTAACGTAATGAAAAAGAAGGGTCTCGAACCAAGAATATTGTATCCAGCACAATTATCATTTAAATATGATGGAGGGATTAAACAATTTCCAGACAAACGAAAGTTGAGAGTTTGCCTCTCATAAACCACCACTACAGGATATCTTAAATGGACTGCTCTAGATGGAAGCACACCTAAGGCTAAAAAGATGTCACCAGAGAAAATAAAATCATAGCAAAGAAAGCAGACCATCCAAATACTAACTAAAGGCAAAGAATAAAACACCTAGTATATAAAGAATGGAGGAGGAAGAATAAGAAGGGAGAGAAATAAAGAAACATCAGACAGTGTTTACAATTACTTAACAAGGAAGTTAAGTTAGATTGTTAGATAGTAAAGAAGCTACCCTGGAACCTTTGGTAACCACGAATCTAAAGTCAGCAATGGCAATAAGTACATATCTATCGATAATCACC
Organism: Smutsia gigantea; assembly: GCA_032199065.1. Classification (NCBI taxonomy): domain Eukaryota; kingdom Metazoa; phylum Chordata; class Mammalia; order Pholidota; family Manidae; genus Smutsia; species Smutsia gigantea. The sequence goes on from JAVSCE010014914.1 coordinate 63,812, forward strand.
CTAAAAGTAAATGGACTGAATGCACCAATCAAAAGACACAGAGTAACAGAATGGATGAAAAAGCAAAACCCATCTATATGCTGCTTACAAGAGACTCACCTCAAACCCAAGATATACACAGACTAAAAGTGAAGGGATGGAAAAAGTTATTTCATGCAAACAACAAGGAGAAAAAAGCAGGTGTTGCAGTACTTGTATCAGACAAAATAGACTTCAAAACGAAGAAAGTAGCAAGAGATAAAGAAGGACAGAACATAATGATAAAGGGGTCAGTCCAACAAGAAGATATAACCATTATAAATATATATGCACCCAACACAGGAGTGCCAGCATATGTGAAACAAATACTAACAGAATTAAAGGAGGAAATAGACAGCAATGCATTCATTTTAGGTGACTTCAACACACCACTCACTCCAAAGGACAGATCAACCAGACAGAAAATAAGTAAAGACACAGAGGCACTGAACAACACACTAGAACAGATGGACCTAACAGACATCTACAGAACTCTACACCCAAAAGCAACAGGATACACATTCTTCTCAAGTGCACATGGAACATTTTCCAGAATAGACCACATACTAGGCCACAAAAAGAACCTCAGTAATTTCAAAATATTGAAATCCTACCAACCAACTTCTCAGATCACCAAGGTATAAAACTAGAAATAAATTTTAGAAAGAAATCAAAAAGGCTCACAAATACATGGAGACTTAACACTCTCCTAATTAATCAATGGGTTAATGACCAAATCAAAACAGAAATCAAAGAATATATGGAGACTAATGACAACAACAACACAAAGCCACAACTTCTGTGGGACGCAGCAAAGGCAGTTCTAAGAGGAAAGTATATTGCAATCCAGGCCTATTTAAAGAAGGAAGAACATTCCCAAATGAATAGTCTAAAGACACAATTACTGAAATTGGAAAAAGAAGAACAAATGAGTCCCAAAGTCACCAGAAGGGGGGACATAATAAAGATTAGAGAAGAAATAAATAAAATTGAGAAGAATAAAACAATAGAAAAAATCAATGAAACCAAGAGCTGGTTTTTTGAAAAAATAAATAAAATAGATAAACCCCTAGCCAGACTCATTAATAGAAAAAGAGAATCTACACACATAAACAGAATCAGAAATGAGAAAGGAAAAATCACGACAGACCCCACAGAAATACAAAGAATTATAAGAGAATATTATGAGAATCTATATACTAACAAGCTGGAAAACATAGAACAAATGGACAACTTCTTAGAAAAATACAACCTTCCAAGACTGACCAAACAAGAAACAGAAAAACTAAACAGACCAATCACCAGCAACGAAATTGAAGCCGTAATCAAAAAACTACCCAAGAACAAAACTCCCGGACCTGATGGATTCACCTCTGAGTTCTACCAGACATATAGAGAAGAAATGACACCCATTCTCCTTAAAGTTTTCCAAAAAATAGAAGAGGAGGGAATACTTCCAAACTCATTCTATGAAGCCAGCATCACTCTAATACCAAAACCGGGCAAAGACCTCACCAAAAAAGAAAATTACAGACCAATATCCCTGATGAACGTAGATGCAAAAATACTCAACAAAATATTAGCAAACCGAATTCAAAAATACATCAAGAGGATCATACACCATGATCAAGTGGGATTCATCCCAGGGATGCAAGGATGGTACAACATTCGAAAATCCATCAACATCATCCACCACATCAACAAAAAGAAGAACAAAAACCACATGATCATCTCCATAGATGCTGAAAAAGCATTTGACAAAATTCAGCATCCATTCCTGATTAAAACTCTCAACAAAATGGGTATAGAGGCAAGTACCTCAACATCATAAAGGCTATATATGACAAACCCACAGCTAACATCATACTTAACGGCGAGACGCTGAAAGCTTTTCATCTAAGATCGGGAACAAGACAGGAATGCCCACTCTCTCCACTGTTATTCAACATAGTACTGGAGGTCCTAGCCACAGCAATCAGACAAAACAAAGACATACAAGGCATCCAGATTGGTAAAGAAGAAGTCAACTTGTCACTATTTGCAGATGACATGATACTGTACATAAAAAACCCTAAAGACTTCACTCCAAAACTACTAGAACTAATATCTGAATTCAGCAAAGTTGCAGGATACAAAATTAATACACAGAAATCTGTTGCTTTCCTATACACTAAGGATGAATTAACAGAAAGAGAAATCAGAAAAACAATTCCATTCACAATTGCATCATAAAGAATAAAATACCTAGGAATAAACCTAACGAAGGAAGTGAAAGATCTGTACTCTGAAAACTACAAGACACTCCTGAGAGAAACTAAAGAGGACACTAACAAATGGAAATGCATCCCATGCTCTTGGCTAGGAAGAATAAATATTGTCAAAATGGCTATACTACCTAAAGCAATCTACAGATTCAATGCAATCCCTATCAAACTACCAACAGCTTTCTTCAATGAACTCGAACAAATAATTCTAAAATTCATATGGAACCACAAAAGACCCCGAATAACCAAAGCAATCCTGAGAAGGAGGAATAAAACAGGGGGAATTACGCTCCCTGGCTTCAAGCTCTACTACAAAGCCACAGTAATCAAGACAATTTGGTATTGGCACAAAAACAGACCCACAGACCAGTGGAACAGAATAGAAAATCCAAACATTAACCCAAACATATACAGTCAATTAATATTTGATAAAGGAGCTTTGTATATACAATGGGGAGATGACAGCCTCTTCAGCAGCTGGTGTTGGATGAACTGGACAGCTACATGTAAGATAATGAAACTGGACTACTGTCTAGCCCCATACACAAAGGTAAACTCAAGGTGGATCAAAGACCTGAATGTAAGTCATGAAACCATAAAACTCTTAGAAAAAAACATCGGCAAAAATCTCTTGGACATAAACATGAGTGACTTCTTCATGAACATATCTCCCTGGGCAAGGGAAACAAAAACATAAATGAACAAGTGGGACTATATCAAGCTGAAAACATTCTGTACAGCAAAGGACACCATCAGTAGAACAAAAAGACATCCTACAGTATGGGAGAATATATTCATAAATGACGTATGTGTTAAAGGGTTGACATCCAAAATATATAAAGAACTCATGCACCTTAACAAACAAAAAGCAAATAATCCAATTAAGAAATGGGCAGAGGACATGAATAGACACTTCTCCAAAGAAGAAATTCAGATGGCCAACAGGCACATGAAAAGATGCTCCACATCGCTAATCATCAGAGAAATGCAGATTAAAACCACAATGAGATATCACCTCACACCAGTGAGGATGGCCAACATCCAAAACACAAACAACAACAAATGTTGGCGAGGATGTGGAGAAAAGGGAACCCTCCTACACTGCTGGTGGGACTGCAAATTAGTTCAACCATTGTGGAAAGCAGTATGGAGGTTCCTCAAAAAACTCAAAATAGAAATACCATTTGACCCAGGAATTCCACTCCTAGGAATTTACCCTAAGAATGCAGCAGCCCAATTTGAAAAGGACAGATGCACCCCTATGTTTATTGCAGCACTATTTACAATAGCCAAGAAATGGAAGCAACCTAAGTGTCCATCAGTAGATGAATGGATAAAGAAGATGTGGTACATATACACAATGGAATATTATTCAGCCATAAGAAGAAAACAAATCCTACCATTTGAACAACATGGATGGAGCTAGAGGGTATTATGCTCAGTGAAATAAGCCAAGCCGAAAAAGACAAGTATCAAATGATTTCACTCATATGTGGAGTGTAAGAACAAAGAAAAAATACTGAAGGAACAAAACAGCAGCAGACTCACAGAACCCAAAAATGGACTAATAGTTACCAAAGGGAAAGGGACTGGGGAAAATGGGTGGGAAGGGAGGGATAAGAGGGAAAAAGGGGCATTATGATTAGCAGATATAATGTTGGGGGGGCACGGGGAGGGCAGTACAACTCAGAGAAGACAAGTCGTGATTCTATAGCATCTCACTACGCTGATGGACAGTGACTGTAATGGGGTTGGTGGGGGGGACCTGATGAAGGGGTAGTTTAATAACCATAATATTGCATATGTAATTGTAGATTAATGATACCAAAATAAATTATATTAAAAAAATAATTCAATCTATTGCTTATATGTCTATTCACATTTTCTAATTTTTCTTGAGTCAATTTTATAATTTATATCTTTATAGGAATTTGTCCATCTCCTCTAAGATCTAATTATTTATATACAATTGTTCAAAGTATTCTTTTATAATTATTTTTAATTCTGTAAGGTCAATATTGATGCCCTCCTTTCGTTCCTGATTTTAGTAAGTTGAATCTTTTCTCTCTTTTAATTGGTCATTCTAGCGAAAAGGCTTATCAGTTTTTGTTTTTATATCTCCTGAGAACCCAATTTTGAGTCCATTGATTTTTCTGTATTGTTCTTTGTTTTCTATTGTATTATTTTTTGCTGTCATCTTTCTCATTTCTTCCTTTTGTTTACTCAATGTTTATTTTGCTCTTTTTTTACCCACTGTTTTTTGGATAGACTAGGTTATTCATTTGAGTTCTTCCTTTTTAAAATATAGACATTTAGTCTGTACAATTCTCTTATGCACTGCTTTAGCTACATACATCAATAAGTTTTAGTATGTTGTGTCTTCATTTTCTTTCATCTCCAAGCACTTTCTAATTGCTATTGTAATTTATTCTTTGATCAATTAGTTAATTTGGAGGATTTTCGTTTAATTTCTACATTTTTGTGGATTTTCTTCTGATCCTGACTTCTAATTACATTACACTATGATCCAAGAACATACTTCGCATGATTTCAAAGTCTTTAAATGTATTGAGATTTATTTTGTAGTCTAATATATTGTCTGTCCTGGAAAATGTTCCAAGGACAGTTGAGAAAAATGTCTGCTTCGCTGTTATGGGGTGACATGTTCTGAAGGTGTTTGCTAAGTCTAGATCATTTATAGTTTTGTTCAAGCTTTCACATTCCTTATCAACCCTCTTCCTAGATGTTCTATCCATTATTAAAAATGGTTTCCAATGAGAGATTTCATTCTCTAAGTATAATTTTCGAATTGCCCATTTTGCCCTTCAGTTCTGTTAGACATTGCTTCATTTATTTTGAAGCTATTATTAGGCATATACATGTGTGTGAAAGTTATATATTACTGATAATTAATCTTTTATAATTACAAAAAATCCCTCTTTATCTCTAGTAATATATATTAGGCTTAAAGTGCATATTGTCTGATAATATTATAGTGACTCCATTTGTTAAGATTGCATGATATACATTTTCCACCATTTTACTTTCAATCTATTTGATTCTTTGAATCTAAAGTATGTTCTTGTAGACAACACAGAGTTGGATTTATTTTATTTTTTTAGCAGTTTGACAATATCTCCCTTTTGATTACATTTGAATGGATTCATTCACATTTACTGTTATTATTGATATAGTTAGCTTTATATTTGTCATTACAATTTGGTTTTCTATATATCTCACATCACTTTTACTCCTGTTTTGCTTTTTGTTTATTTTTCATTGAGTGAATATTTTATTGAATAACTTTGATCCCTTCAAATAGTTGTGCACTTTATTTTTGAATCACTTTCTTAGTGGTTGCTCTAAGGCTAATAATGTACATGTTAACTTATCAAAATCTGTTTCAGATATATATTAACTTAATACAGTTATATGTATAAATATGACTCCAATTTAACTCTATTCCTTCTTTCCTTTTTTTGTCCTATTATTATTAGGCAATATTTTACCTACCTCTATTACAAACCCAACAATATGTTGTAATTATGACTTTATATAATTTCATGTATTTTAAATAAACCGAGGAAGACAAGGAGAGGAAATATGTATTCATATGTTTTGTAATATTAACCTATTTATGTAACACTTCTTGTTCTCTTAAATTTTTCCAGTGGATTCACATCGTCTTCTAGTGTTTCTTGCTTTAATATAGCTTTGCTACCACCCACATCATTGTGTTGTTATTGCCAAACTGTTATATCTGTATGGGTTATAGGCCCAGTAGTACAGTTATATACATCAGTCAAGAGAGAACAGGAGAAAAAATCTTCAGTTATACTGTCTTTCCATTCCATAATTACTTAAGCATTATTCTGATTCTTTGTGTGTGGACTCTCATTACTTTATGGGGTCACTTGTTCTCAGTCTGAGGAACTTGAATATCTTTCTAAGGCAGGTCTAGAAGCAACAAATCCTACCAGTGTTTGTTTTGGGATGCTTTTATTTTCTCTTTTTTTTGCTGGATATGAGATTTGTCTAATAGTTTTGTTTTTGTTTTTATTTTTGTTTCTTTTGGCACTTTATCATCGTACTGACATCTGGCCTTGATGAGATGCTGTGGTTAAAATTACAGTATTTCCAGAATCTCTTACCTGGCCTTAGTTCATCTCCATGTCAGTAGGTGTTTCCAAGCGGTGGAGAGAAGTAGTCCGTCTCCGTATCAATAGGTGACTTATAAGGGTGGGAGAGCGAGGGCATATCTGGATCCGAGAGGTTGGGTAGATTCCCTTTTGGCAGCCGGGTCCCAAAAGACATGGGCGGGCAGAAGAGGATGACTGCTTATAAGTAATAAATGGGTTTCTCCCACTTTATTTATCCCTTTGACTGATTTTGGCTTCAAAGATAATTTGCTCCGGGCTGGGAACATATTTTCCCCAATGAGTTTCAGACCAATAATTAATTTTATTAATTTTCCTTTGCACATAATGAGTTGTCTTTCTCTTGCTGCTTTCAAGATTCTATCTTCATCTTTGGCTTTCAGTATTTTTCTACAATGTATCTGGATTTGAGGATCTTTGTCTTTAAGCTAGAGTATGTTGTGTTTCTCTGAAGTCCACGTTCACATTTTTTCATCCCATTTGGGAAATTTTCCACCACTATTTCCTCAACTATTCTTTTTACTCCTTTATCTCTCTGCTCACTCTGGTATGCCCATTATTCATATGTTGGTTATTCCCTGAAACTGTGTATTTTCCTTCATTTATTCTCTATTATTTGGGTTGCATGATCTTTATCAATCTATCTTTAACTTTGCTGATTCTTTCCTCTGCCAGCTCAAATCTACTGATGGGCCCATCTAGTGAATTTTTCATTTCTATTATTGGTTATGCTTTTCAACCCCAGAATTTCCATTTGGTTCTTATTTTATTTTTTTTCATTTATATCACCTATTTTATGAGACACTGACACTATACCTTCCTTTACTTCTTTATGTATCATTTGCATTAGTTCTTCGAATATATTACTTTGAAGCTGTGTCTGCTAAATCTGGCATCTAGGCTGTCCATAGAAGTTTCTGTTTTTCCTCTTTATGTATAGGACACTTTTCCTGTTTCTTTTTCTTATGTCCTATTTTTGTTGTCGTTAAAAACTGTACATCTTCTGTAATACTGCAACAACTCTGCATACTGATTTATAACCCTATTCCTCAGTCTTGCTATTGCTTTTGCTTACTTGTTCTTCTCATTACTTGGCTAGACTATTTCCCTGAGGTAGTTCCCCTTCTGTGAACGTCTGATGTTGCTCCTCAGAAGTTACATCCTTGAGCCTGTGTGCAGGCACCTGGGGATGATGGTGGTTTTCACAGGGCCCTTTTGACTGTCTCTTTCATTAATCTTTTATTAAGCTCTGTCTATGTCTTTTTATATCACACTTATCTCTTAGCTTCCACTAATTGCAGGCTGATTGCTTTGCTATATTCAAAAGTACACTGAGCACGATTCGTTCCACAGTATGATCCAAGTAAATGTAGGCCCCTTTATGGGGCAGGTTTTGGGGCTAGATTTAGAGGCTAGTTCCAATACCAGGAAGGTTGTTCTTAAATGTATATTTTCTTATTTCTCTGTGTTAAGCTTTTAGATGATCCAGGGTTTAGCTTGCTACTCTCATGGAGCTACCCATCTCCTCTAATTAAAAAACAAATTTTCCTTTGTTTTTAATTTTCCATTGCTTTTAATAGCACTTTTAAGCTTAATGTTTCTATTCTATATCTCTTTTTAAAATAAACTTTGGGGAAATCTTAGGAGCATTCTTTCTTAAAGTCTGCTTTTCCTACAGGAAAATCTTTTGTTGCTGCTCCAGAATTCAGGTCAAAGATAGCAGCCCACTTCTCCTAGAGTTATACCTGTTTTACACTAGGGAGTTGTGTAGGGATGGGATGCTTTCATTTTCTCAGTTTGCCTCTCCCTGCAAGGAAAGCTTTCCCTATGAGTGAGCTGACATAAGGGAATTGGGGTTCCATATTTTTGGTAAGCAGCATCTTGAGAAGAGTTTCTACTCTACACATGCGGGGGTGGGTAGATAAAGTGAGTTCCAGACCTCCCAGTTTCTCTAGCCTGAAATAGAGCATCTGGAACACGGACCTGGGGAAGAGGAGAAATGCTGATAGCTTGCCATACCAGGGAAGACTATATAGCTTTAGACTAGGAGCTGGGTGGAGATTGGATGCACTCGATCAGGAAAAAAGCATTTGTTATGCTGAGCCTAGTGGGGGAAAGGAGGTGTTGGTTGTGACTTCAAAGGCACCCTGTCAATAATCTTAACAAAATATAATAAATTTCTTGAATAATTGTTTCTTCACTTGCTGTGTGCCATTGAGACATTTTCCAGAGACTTTAAATCATTGTGTGTTTGTTTTATAATTTTAACTAGTATGGATGTATTACTAAGGGTCATGGAGCATTTCACACTGCCATTCTGGAAGTCAGTCTCCTAACTCATTCTTATTCTCATATTTTTCTATACACCTTAGATTTTCATGTCGCCCATGATTTTATACTTGACACTCATTGATTTTCTTTTTGCTCTATATAGTCATCATCTGCATAGAGATGACACCCATCTCCTCTCCCAAGATCCAATATGGCACTGTAACTGGGTCATCCTGGACACCAACACGCTGTTCAGACTCAACACTCTCCAAATGGATTTATCACATTTTCCCAAACATAACCCATTTCTTATTTCCCAGTATCAATGAATGCCATATGGAAATCCTTATTTCAGATAGAAATTTGGGGCTACCCTCGGATTTTAATCCCTAATATCCATTACAGAAGACATCTATTCTCCATCCTCAATGTCCAGGTGTTTATCATTTAACCTGGGATATACTGAGTATGCACCATACATAAGACTCTGTTCTAATGAAAGCTACTATGCAGAAAATTGTGAAAAACAATTAATGATGGGTAGTATCAATGGCTTCCATGTAATACCTAGTTTACTCACAACTGATTCAATCAAGAGGTGGGATCTAACTCAAATTTAGGTCAGTTGTATAATGAGAGTATCTGTTGTGTTCTGAGTGTTTGGGTCCCCCTCCAAATTCATGTTGAAATCCTAATGCCTAATCTGATGGTAGGAAGTGGGGCCTTTGGAAGGTGATTAGGTAGTGAAGGGGGAGCCCTCCTGAATGTGATTAGTCCCTTATAAATGAGACCAGAGGGTCCTTGCCCCTTCACCATGTGAGGACACAGTGAGAAGATAGCAATCTGTAACCCAGAAGGAGGCCTTCACAGAACCCAACCATACTGTCTCCCTGATCTCAGGCTTCCAGCCTCTGGGACTGAGCAGCAAGTGTCTGTTCTTTACAGGCCGTCCAGTCTGTGCTATTTTGGTATAGCAGACAAAGCATACTAAGGCAGAAAATTGGTACTGGGAGATGGATGCTGCTGTAACAAACACCTAAAATGTGGAAGCGATTTTGGAATTGGGTAATGGGTAAAGGCTGAAAGCATTTTGAGGTGTATGGTAGAAAATGTCTACATTTGTGTGAAAAGACCATCAAATGAAATTCTGGTGAGGGCCTAGGAAGAAAACAGGAGGGCCTCAATCTTAGAGAATAAATACCTAAGTGGTCAGAACAGAATGTTGTTGGGACATGGATGGTGATGGCCATCTGATGAGGACTCAGACAGAAATCAGAAACGTCACTGGATAATGCAGGAAAGGCCATCCTTGTTATAAAGTGTTAAAGACTGGCTGAATGGTGTTCACATCCTAGTGTTTTGTGAAAGTTAGCACTTGTGAGGAATGAATTAGATATCTAAAGCTATTTCTAAGCAAAAAGCTGAAGATGTGGCTTCATTTCTCTTGAATGCTTATACTAAAATACAACAAGAGAGAAGTAAAGATGGGATTGTTAACAAAAGTGAAACATGACCTAAAAATTCAAAGAATTCTCAGCCTATCCAAGGTGTAAAATATGAGAAAGCATTTTCAGAAGAGAACACGAACTATATAGCCAGCTGAATATTTTTAGAAGGAGAGTCATATGGGCATGAACCATGGACTTACTTGGCCACCCATCAGGAAAACAGCCAAACTGAGCTGAAAGGGAAGGAAGCAGGAAGGACTAACCAAAGTTCATTAGACACATTAGTACATGGGATGGGGCCATGCTGCTGTTTGGCTGTGAAAGTGCACTATTCTTCAAGACAATGTGTGTAGAACCCTAAGAGCAATTTAGAGATCAGGGCAGCCTCTTCAGTTTCACAAGGAAAGATGGCATCTAGATGTCAACAAGCCAGTGGAGTCACAGGCATACAACTCCAATCTTTGAAAGCTGCAATGTCATGGGGGCAAGGATGTCTCAGTGTGTCCAGAAGGTGGGAGCCTTGCCCAGTGGGCCTGGCAGTCAGGGCATCAACTTAAAGATTATTCCTGGGTCTTAACACTTGATGCTGTTTGCCATGTTTCTCATGTAGGCGTTGGACTTACTTGGAATTTGTTACCCCTTTCTCTCCTGTTTCTCCCTTTTGCAATGGGACTGTTTACCACATATATTCACAAAATTGTATTTTGGAAGCACATAACTTGTTCATTTCACAGATTCACAGCTGGAGAGGAATGTCCCTCAGGAAGAATCATACCATGTCTCATATGAGATTTAGATGACATTTAGATGAGTCTTTAGGCTTTAGACTTTTGAGTTGATGCTGGAACTAGTTAACACTTTGAAGATTAATGGAATGGAGTGAATGTATTTTGCATGTGAGAAAGATATGGATTTTGGAGGGCCAGGGACAGAGTACTGTGGACTGAAAGTTTGTGTCCCCTCAAAATTCGTATGTTAAAATACTAATACCCATTACAAAGGTATTAGGAGGTGGGGCCTTTGGGAGGTGATTAGATCATGAAGGAGGAGACCACATGAGTGAAATCAGTGCCTTCATAAAAGAGGTGAGAGAGCCTTGCCTTCTCTGCCACCTAAGGTCACACTGCAAGGCAGTCTGTAGCCTAGAAGAGGGCCTGCAGCAGAACCCAGATGTGTTGTGTGCTGATCTTGGACACCTGGCCTCCAGGACTGTGAGAAGTAAGTGCTGTTTGTAGGCCACCCAGTCTAGTCTTCTTGACTCCATCAATCTATAAAGGTTAAAACTGCAACTGTTCCAACTTTTATGTAATGACCTTTAATATTTTAGCAATAATCCAGTGCTACATTTTTTGGGGGGGTAACTAACTCTGAACATTTAAAGATTTTACAGATGTCAGAACCGAAGTATATTGTGCAATGGATCTCATATTTTTCTCTCAACTAAAAAAGAAAGGTAAGTGAATTATTTTCCTTATAAAGCTAAATTTCCCATTCTATCTAATAAAAAAGACTGAAAGGTTTTAAAGAACATGAATGGAAAGATATAAATGCTTTGAAGGAATAAATAATAAAACATTACAATAGGGTCTACCCCTCTGGAGCCCTTTCATTTAATGTTTGGGTGTCGATTATATCCACATGGAAGTAGAAGGTAAGGAGTTTTGGGAAAATATTAGCTTCTACTCTACTTACATTATGGTTTAAGTTCAATTTTGTTCAGTTACAAACATTTGACCTTTCACTATGTTATTTTTATTTTGTTTAAGCCATTATTCTCCTTTGGTACTCTTGTTACACTTTATTACTGATATTATTTTTTTATGCATTTACAACTACATTTTTGAATAAAGTGTTTCTGGAACTTGATTTTTTTGTGTGTGTTTTGTTACAGTGGCTCAGATGGACTAAGACAGGATCTTACATGAACACTCCACTTACATTCTAGAACACTTCATTGTCTGAAGACCAGCCGATCCAATCAGATCCTAACTTAGGAAAATGGAAGTACAATGTATAAAGTGCTGACTGGCACAAAAGACTCAGATTATGAGCCTTTCTGTTGATCTAACCATTTTCTCTTTAATTTTCACTTTCCACTTAATACACCACACTAAATGCCAGAAAACTATGCCTAGGCCCGATCAATGCAACTTTTGCTTAAAAAATTCTTGGGATATTTTATAACTTAAAATAGTATTATGGAACTGAGACCAATACATCATTCACTTCAATAAATGTAAATGAGCCTAAATCATTCATTTTGAAAAATCTAACACTTCTCTATCGAGCTCATCTAACATAGATTTTTTTATTTCAATGATTTGAATTTTTAAGAAGTAAATTTTATGAGACTGCTCAGAAAAATTCTACATATAAAACAGAAATATCATATCAGATGTACTAGCACAAATACAGATCATTTTCACTATCATCTGGAAAACAATGCCAACCAAAAATCTTTATAAAACCAAAGTTTTAAAAAACGACCAAGTGAAGTTGTGACTGACTATAGTAAGAAACTGTTACCATCAAGAACCAATGAAAAGCATGATTTCTGCTGAATTATTTGAAATGGCCAATTTGATTGTCAAAACTTGTATTCCTATAGACTAAGTATGAGTCATCATTAAACTGTATTCATAATATGTCATATGATTTAAATGAATTATTTTGAGTCATCAGCACACTCAACTTGTAAGTATAAGAAAACCATTCTATTTTCACTTCTAGTTAAAAACCTAAGCTACCTGAAGAAAATTCTATGAAAATGTAACATTAATACTCTCAAGGAACATAATAAGAATTGACCCATACTTATTTTAATAGAATAAAAGCATAACGTTCACTTCCACTTTTATAACATTTGCAATATTTTTCAACCATCTCTTCTTGGTGCCTCTGTAACCTTCATTCTCAATTCTTGATTATGAAGCTTTTTCCTTAGGAATCTAATCTTGGGCACCAGAAGGAAAGCTGACTAATTAGAATTCAATCAAAAGTGCTTCTGAGATAATTCTTCCACTGCAGATTGGCAAGGCCGAGGTTAAATATATACTCCAAAAGGAGGACAGGTTTCTTTCTGCTACAGATGCTTAAGAACTTAACCTTTTAGAGGCAACCTAGCTCTCATGACACTTCTCTGGCCAAAATTTTAAATGATATCATGTGGGAAGTTTGCCATTTCATTAATGAACTCAGCTAAGCAGAAATTCTTAAAGCTGTATAATACTTAGCATGGTAATCTTACATTACAAAGTGTCAATTCTTCAATGTATTTCCCGTGAAATATAGTGATGGTTTTGAAAAAAAAAAGAACAAAACAATAATTTAGCAAGATGAGTTACATATTTAGTTCTAAGACATTAGGGAGAATTTCATCCCTCAAGTCATTCACTTACTGTTATTAGAAATAATTTATATTTGATCTCTCACCAATCCAAGAGAAATATACTGTTTAGAAACAACAAAAAGCTGGTCACAGCATGAGTTACATTTTTAAATATTTGTGCTTTATTCCAAATCAATTTGTTTTAAAATCTTGACTTGGAAGCTAAAATGCTCACAAAAGGATTTAGTGGTCTAGAGAGTCAGAAAAATGGTAGATATAGAAAAGAATAAGAGAGAATTGTGCCTCCCAGTAATAGATTGAATTTATGCATGCCCCAGAGTTAAATCCTAGCAGGGTCTGAAGACAACAGCCCTCCTGTTCATCTCACTGTGAACAAATGTTCTAATGAATACAACTAAACAAAGTTCCAAATCTTCAGTACTGCAGTATTCTCTGCATACTGCAAAAAGGGGTAAAAGAAATGGGAGTAGAGCAACAGTGGTTCTTTCCTACATCACTTCCTCCAAACCTTTTTAAAGCACCAGGACAAGGAGATAGCATAATCCTGGAGACCTCAGTGACTTGCTGACTGCTGTGGCTGAGCTGTAGACCTTTCTTCTCCAAGACAAGGGCTCATGTGGGCCTTCAAAGCAGATGAGTTGGGGATAGAAAAGCAGGAACAGTTAGTTACTGGCCATCTAAGCACTACAGTTATATGTCATCCTAAATATATTTTCTCAATCAGTTATTTAAATTCACAGATCTTATAACCAATAATAATAAACATAAAGGAAAAGGAATTTATTTATAAAGTGTTTAGAGATCCAAAAAAATAAAATAAAGGATTCATCCCTTAAAAACATAAAATTCATAATCTTTGCATTAAGTGACTGAATTTGGTCTTTTACTGAATTCAGAATAAACAATGCCATATGTATGGAGTCACATTAAAGGTATAATTTTATAGGAAGTTATTTGCATTTTGAATTCTAAATCATCTGACCTTTATATTTAATGTATAGGCAACACTCTCTTAACAAAAATTAATCAGAAAATATCTATGCTAAATTTTTTTCCTTGTCAGCTAGGATTGAGTTTCCATGCCGTATAATTATCCATCAAAGACAAGTTGCCAAGAATCAAAGTGACTGCATAACTGTGGAGCTATACTTGCAGTTTTATGGTCCATGAAACCACTCTCGTATAAATCTTCCTATTCCTGTATTATCTCTTTGATTAAGTATGAGAAAAACCTGTATTTATGAGGAGTTACTAGTCTTACTTTAGACATTTTAACCTATGAAAACAATGCATTAAAAGTATACAAAGTATATTCTATTTAATCCTTTTAAAAAATTAATAACTTTCAAGCTCAGTTGAATAGAATTAGATCAGTTAAACTGCATTTTCTCTCTAATGGTTTAACACTATACTATACTAACATCTACTGAGTAATTTTAGGAATATGTGGATGGACAAAAATATTATTAGAAAAATATCCATTTGATAATTTTTCTAAAAATAAAACCAGTGATAACTAGACTGGATTAAGCCATCTATTTCTTTAAGGTAAATAAAAGATAAGATAAAATCCTTAGTCTTTTGTGAAGTGTATATAATTCTACATTTATAAATACATACTAACACATACATATTTTAATACTATATATATATTGTGTGTATATATATTTATAAATTCAAAATTTTTCAAGTATAAGAGTTCCTTGCACATTCCCAGAACTCAAAACAGTGCCTAGCAAAAAGCAGGTGTACAAAAGCATTTACTGAATGAATCAAGTCACTTGACCTCTGTTAAAAACAACACACCAGGCCCCAAATGGAGTACTTGTGCTAACCCCCATGTCAACAAACCAAGACTTCATACCTAATCTAACTGCAATCTCACCCGGCAGGAATATAAACTTTAACCAGTCAACATGGCATTACCTAGTCAGTACTAGTGGGATAATCTACCCAATAGAGCCATTCTGTGCCCCGGGAGGGCAGCCTCACCCGAAACAATACATTCTTTGCTAGTAATTTTCTTTTTCTACCCTCTTTTCCACCTTTAAAAACCTTCTACAGCTCAGCAGAACTCCTTTTTGTTCTTAGATTCATGAGTTGTTGAATAAAGTCAATTTGATCTTTAAACTTATTTGGCTGAATATTTTTTTAAATTTTTTATTAAGGTATTGATATACACTCTTATGAAGGTATCACAAGAAAAAACAATGTGGTTACTACTTTTACCCATATTATCAAGTCCCCACCCATACCCCAATACAGGCACTGTCCTTCAGTGTAGTAAGATGCCACAGATTCACTGTTTGCCTTCTCTGTGCTACACTATTTTTCTTGTGACGCCCACACCATGTGTACTAACATAACGCCCCTCAATCCCCTTCTCCCACGCACCCACCTGCCCCCCCACACCCCTACCCTTTGGTAACCACTAGTTCCTTCTTGGAGTCTCCTAGTCTGCTGCTATTTTGTCCCTTCAGTTTTGCTTCATTGTTATACTCCACAAATGAGGGAAATCATCTGGCACTTGTCTTTCTCTGCCTGGCTTATTTCAGTGAGCATAATATCCTCCAGCTCCATCCATGTTGCTGCAAATGGTAGGATTTGTTTCTTTCTTATGGATGAATAGTATTCCATTGTGTATATGTACCACTTCTTCTTTATCCATTCATCTACTGATGGACACTTAGGTTGCTTCCATATCTTGGCTATTGTAAAAACTGCTGCAGTAAACATAGGAGTGCATATGCCTTTTTGAATCTGAGAAGTTGTATTCTTTGGGTAAATTCTAAGGAGTGGGATTCCATCGTCAAATGGTATTTCTATTTTTAGTTTTTTGAGGAACTTCCATATTGCTTTCCACAATGGTTGAACTAGCTTACATTCCCACCAGCAGTGTAGGAGGGTTCCCCTTCTCTGCATCCTTGCCAGCATTTTTTGTTCTGAGTCTTTTCGATGCTGGCCATACTTACTGGTGTGAGGTGATATTTCATTGTGGTTTTAATTTGCATTTCCCTGATGATTAGTGATGTGAAGCATCTTTTCATGTGTCTGTTGGCCATCTGAATTTCTTCTTTGGAGAACTCTCTCTTCATATCCTCTGCCCATTTTTTAATTGGGTTATTTGCTTTTTGGGGTTTGCAGTGTGTAAGTTCTTTATATATTTTGAATGTTAACCCCTTGTCAGATATATCATTTACAAATATATTCTCCCATACTGTAGGATGCCTTTTTGTTCTGTTGATGCTGTCCTTTGCTGTACAGAAACTTTTTAGTTTGATGTAGTCCCATGAGTTGTTTTTTGCTTTTATTTCCCTTGCTCAAAGAGATGCTTTCAGGAAGAAGTTGCTCATGCTTATATTCAGGAGATTTTTGCTTATGGTGTCTTCTAACAGTTTTATGGTTTCATGACTTACATGCAGGTCTTTGATCCATTTCGATTTTACTTTTGTGTATAGGGTTAAACAATAATCCAGTTTCATTCTGTTCATGTAGCTGTCCAGTTTTGCCAACAGCAGCTGTTGAAGAGGCTGTCATTTCCCCATTCTTTGTCCATGGCTCCTTTATCATGTATTAATTCACCATATATGGTTGGGTTTATATCAGGGCTTTCTAGTCTGTTCCACTGGTCTATGGGTCTGTTCTTGTGCCAGTACCAAATTGTCTTGATTACTATGGCTTTGTAGTAGAGCTTGAAGTTGGGGATCATAATCCCCCCAGCTTTACTCTTCCTTCTCAGGATTGCTTTGGCTATTCGGAGTCTTTTGTGGTTCCATATGAATTTTAGAACGATTTTCTCTAGTTCGTTGAAGAATGCTGTTGGTATTTTGATAGGAATTACATTAAATCTGTAGATTGCTTTAGGCAGGATGGCCATTTTGACAATATTAATTCTTCCTATACATGAGCACGGGATGTTCCCATTTATTGGTATCTTCTTTAATTTCTCTCATGAGTGTCCTGTAGTTTTCAGAGTATAGGTCTTTCACTTCCTTGATTAGGTTTATTCCTTGGTATGTTATTCTTTTTGATGCAACTGTGAATGGAATTGTTTTCCTGATTTCTCTCTCTGCTAGTTCATTGTCAGTGCATAGGAATGCCACAGATTGCTGCATATTAATTTGTATCCTGCAACTTTGTTGAGTTCTGATATTTGATCTAGTAGTTTTGGAGTGGATTCTATAGGGATTTTTATGTACAATATCATGTCAACTGTGAACAGGTACAGTTTAACTTCTTCCATGCTAATCTGGATGCCTTTTATTTCTTTGTGTTGTCTGATTGCCATGGCTAGGACCTCCAGTACTATGTTGAATAGAATTGGGGAGAGTGGGCATCCCTGTCTTGTTCCTGATCTTAAAGAAAAAGCTTTCAGCTTCTCACTGTTTAATACAATGTTGGCTGTGGGTTTGTCATATATGGCCTTTATTATGTTGAGGTACTTGCCCTCTATATCCATTTTGTTGAGAGTTTTTATCATGAATGGATGTTGAATTTTGTCGAATGCTTTTCAGCATCTATGGAGATGATCATGTGTTTTTGTTCTTCTTTTTGTTGATGTGGTGGGTAATGTTGATGAATTTTCAAATGTTGTACCATCCTTGCATTCCTGGAATAAATCCTACTTGATCATGATGGATGATCCTTTTGAAGTATTTTTGAATTTGGTTTGCTAATATTTTGTTGAGTATTTTTGCATCCATGTTCATCAGGGATATTGGTCTGTAATTTTCTTTTTTTGTGGTGTCTTTGCCCGGTTTTGGCATTAGAGTGATGCCAGCCTCATAGAATGAGTTTGGAAGTATTCCCTCTTATTTTATTCTTTGGAAAACTTTAAGGAGGATGGGTATTAGGTCTTCACTAAATGTTTGATAAAATTCAGCAGTGAAGCCATCAGGTCCAAGGGTTTTGTTCTTAGGTAGGTTTTGATTAACAGTTCAATTTCATTGCTGGTAATTGGTCTCTTCAGATTTTTTGTTTCTTTCTGGGTCAGCCTTGGAAGGTTGTATTTTTCTAGAAAGTCGTCCATTTCCTCTAGGTTATCCAGTTTGTTAGCATATAATTTTTCATAGTATTCTCTAATAATTCTTTGTATTTCTGTGGTGTTCATAGTGATTTTTCCTTTCTCATTTCTGATTCTGTTTACGTGAATAGACTCTCTTTTTTTCTTGATATCTGGCTACGGTTTATCTATTTTGTTTATTTTCTTGAAGAACCAGCTCTAGCTTTCATTGATCCTTTCTATTGTTTTATTCTTCTCGATTTTATTTATTTCTGCTCTAATGTCTCTCCTTCTAATTTATTCTTCTTTTTCTAGTTTTATTAATTGTAAGTTTAGACTGTTCATATTGGATTGTTCTTCTTTCCTGAGGTAGGCCTGTATTGCAGTATACTTTCCTCTTAGCACTGCCTTCACTGCATCCCACGGATTTATAGGAGTTGAATTATTGAAATTTGTCTCCATATATTGCTTGATCTCTGTTTTTATTTGGTCATTGATCCATTGGTTATTTAGGAACATGTTGTGAAGCCTCCACATTTTTGTGGGACTTTTCATTTTCTTTGCATAATTTATTTCTAGTTTCATACCTTTGTGGTCTGAGAAACTGGTTGGTACAATTTCAATCTTTTTGAATTTACCGAGGCTCTTTTTGTGGCCTAGTATATGATCTATTTTTGAAAATGTTCCATGTGCACTTGAGCGGAATGTGTATTCTGCTGCTTTAGGTGTAGAGTTCTGTAGATGTCTGTTAGGTCCATCTGTTCTATTGTGTTGTTCAGTGCCTCTGTCTCCTTACTTATTTTCTGTCTGGTTGATCTGTCCTTCAGAGTGAGTGGTGTGTTGAAGTCTCCTAGAATGAATGCATTGCATTCTATTTCCCCCTTTAATTCTGTTAGTATTTGTTTCACATGTGTAGGTGCTCCTGTGTTGGGGATATAGATATTTATAATGGCTATATCTTCTTCATGGATTGACCCTTTTATCATTATGTAATGTCCTTCTTTGTCTCTTTTGACTTTCTTTGTTTTGAAGTTTATTTTGTCTGATACAAGTACTGCAACTCCTGCTTTTTTCTCCCCTGTAGTTGCATGAAATGTCTTTTCCATCCCTTCACTTTTAGTCTGTGTATGTCTTTGGTTTTAAAGTGAGTCACTTGTAGGCAGCATGTAGATGGGTCTTGTTTTTTTATCCATTTTTATCTATGTCTTTTGATTGGTGCATTCAGTCCATTTACATTTAGGGTGATTATGGATAAGTATGTACCTACTGCCATTGCAGGCTTTAGATTCGTGGTTACCAAAGGTTCAAGGTCAAATTCCTTACTATCTAAGTATCTAAGTTAACTCACATAATATGTTATTACAAACACAATCTAAAGGTTCTTTTTTTTTTCTCCTCCTTTTTCTTCCTCCTCAATTCTTTATATATTAGGTATCATATTCTGTACTCTTTGTCTATCCCTTGATTGACTTTGGGGTTAGTTAATTTAATTTTGCATTTGCTTAGTAATTAGCTGTTCTACTTTCTTTACTCTGGTTTTATTACCTCTGGTGACAGCTATTAAACTGTAGGAACACTTCCATCTAACCGTCTCTCCAAAATACACTGTAGAGATGGTTTGTTGGAGGTAAATTCTCTCAGCTTTTGCTTATCTGGGAATTGTTTTATCCCTCCTTCAAATTTAAATGAAAATCTTGCCAGATAAAATAATCTTGGTTCATGGCCCTTCTGCTTCATTGCATTAAATACATCATGCCACTCCCTTCTCGCCTGTAAAGTTTCTGTTGAGAAGTCTGATGATAGCCTGATGGGCTTTCCTTTGTATGTGATCTTATTTCTCTCTGGCTGCTTTTAATTCTCAGTCCTTATCCTTGATCTTTGCCATTTTAATAACTATATGTCTTGGTGTTGTCTTCCTTGGGTTCCTTGTATTGGGAGATCTGTGCACCTCCATGGCCTGAAAGACTGTCTCTTTCCCCTATAGGAGAAGTTTTCAGCAATTAGCTCCTCAAAGACACTTTCTATCCATTTTTCTCTCTCTTCTTCTTCTGGTACCCCTATTATGCGAATATTGTTCCGTTTGGATTGGTCACACATTTCTCTCAATATTCTTTCATTCTTAGAGATCCTTTTTTCTCTCTGTGCCTCAGCTTCTTTGTATTCCTTTCCTCTAGTTTCTATTTCATTTATCGTCTCCTCCACCATATCCAATCTGCTTTTAATACTCTCCATTGTGCTCTTCAATGATTGGATCTCCAACCGGAGTTCATTCCTGAATTCTTGAATACCTTTCTGTACCTCCATTAGCATGTTAGTGATTTTTATTTTGAACTCCCTTTCAGGGAGAGTCATGAGGTCAATTTCACTTAAATCTCTCTCAGGAGTTGTATTAATAATTTTACTCTGAACCAGGCTCCTTTGGCATTTCATATTTGCATATGACACCCTCTAGTGCCCATAAGCTCTACTCTCTGGAGCTTTTCAGCCCATGAAGCAATGTTGGGGGTCACAAGGGAGTGGTATTGCTGCCTGGGGGGAGGAAAGAACTGTTTTCTGCTTCCCGGCTGCTATGCCTGTCTCCACTGCCTGAACCAGTGGGCCGAGCACACAGGTATAAGCCTCTATGCTTTGCGTTTGTAGTTGCTGTGGACAGATCTTCCCTCTGGCTGGCCTAACTACAGGGTAGGGTTTGCCGGTTTGCAAGCCAGGTGGGACTGGCCAGGAGAAAGGCACAGTAGGCTGCCTATCACGGAGGGGGTTCTTGGAGCTGTGTAGGCAGCCAGGGAGCTGGAACACCTGAAGATCGTGAAAGCTCCCAATCTGCTGGGCAGAGTGCACCCAGACAGTTTTGTCTACCTGTCCTCTCTCCTGAGCAGCAAGCTCTGTGCAATCCTTGCCCCTTTAGCAGCTCTCTTGCTAAGGGCTTCCTTGTTAGGAAGTCTCTCAGACTGCCCACCTTTCTTTTGTCCCATAGCAGCCACATGTGGATCCCTGCTTTCCATAAGCAGCTGGAATCTCAGTCTCTCCAGGAATTCTGCCTGTCTTAGCTTTCCAACCCCCTAATTATGGAAGTATCATGCAAGCACCATGAAATGTAGGTTTGTGCTCCCAGAGCAGATCTCCGGAGTTAGGTATTCAGCAGTCTTAGGTCTCCACTCCGTCCCTGCTCTGTTTCTCTTCCTCCCACTGGTGAGCTGGGGTGGGGAAAGGGCTTGGGTCCTGCTGGGACACAGCTTTAGTACTTTACCCTGTTCTGTGAAGTCTTCTCTTGTCTCCAGGTGTACACAGTTTGGTGCAGTCCTCTTTCGTGTTGCTCTTTCAGGAGTAGTTGTATCAGTTATATTTTCATATATTATGCAGTTTTAGGAGGAAGCCTCTGTCTCACCTCTCACACTGCCATCTTTAATCCTCTTCTACCCTGAATTTTTTTTTTATTCACTAGATTTGATGGTAGTGGCAATCCTGAAGATGTGTAATGGCTTCTGGGACAAGGAGAAGCACAGACTTGGTATGCATCAGCCCTCCTGAGTTCTTTCTCTACATTGCTGAGGTATGGGTAAGTTCCTGTGGGTTCTGAGCTCGTCTCTTTGCATTGAGCTCCCAGTGTAGATGGCTTTCCATGGTTCCCCATTGATCGGAATTCCTCCCTGGATTCACTCCCTACTCCCCCTGAATTCCTCCTTGGGAACTAGTGGTGGTAACTGGACTGTGTCCAGAGTTTAACTGGGCACAACTTATAAACAATGCTGGGTCTGGGTTTGGCCTGGGTGTGATTTAAGCTGGTTTGGGTCCAGTGTGATGTCTTAGTGGAATAACATTTTGCTTTAAGTAAAGACTAGTTGCTAATGGAACTCTCAGAAGCCAAAAAAGCCCCAAACACTGTAGGCCTGTAGGCATTTAAATATTATTAGAGCAGTTAGCATGGCAAGAAGACTATGGTGATAGGACGAATCGACCATAGGATGATTTAGATCGACACTAAGTCACCTGCCAAAGTCAAGAAAGTGTCTGTGCAAAGGAGCGCACTGTAAAACACGCACAATCCCCAGCCCCACGGCACACCCCTTCTGATATCAGTTCAGCTCTGAGAAACCCAAAGACTTAGCTAATGGGATCCTGGAACTCTGAAGAGTTGAGTGCAGCACCTTCTGTCATACCTGCTTATGTCATGCCCATAAACTATAATTGTAGGAGCTGTATCTATAAAAATGGCAAAAACCTTACTAAAAACAACCCAGAATTACAATCACCATTATGGGGAACATTCTGATTAGATAAGTTCATTCATTTAAGAAGTGCACTTGAAAATAAAGGTTCTTGAATTAAACACACAGAATGGGATACCTATGTTAATTGGTGTGCAGACGCTTCCAAAAGCCTTCAAGATCCTAAAATAGCTTCATTAAAAGACTCATTACAAAAGGTTAATGAGAAATGAGACATAAGAGGGACCTGAAACAATAGGTGATGTGGCAGGACTCCCACTGCTCCCCTCCATCCTTTACCAGAATGCTCACACTATACTCATTCTCTAACAGCCTTTCCACTTCAGAGAGACTACTAAATAGTTCCTTTTAAAGTAAAACTACCCAAATTTGCAGAGAAATCCTTCCCAGATATCTTTCACTCATTGGTCTAAGACCAAACTAAGGGCCATAGTTAAGAGATTTCCTAAGCACAGGGAGAATCCACAAAAGCTTTTTTGGAGAGTTTAGAATCCTTATTGAGGCCTGTAGCCCCACACTGCCACAGCTTTATCAGCTTTCACATAAGTTGGTGGAACCCCGTGAAGCCTAAGGATACAGGAAGCAGAATGGCATAGTCCTGAGGATGTTATTTGAGATCCCCAATCTGCAACATGGTCCTCTCATGGACCAGAAAAAGCTCACAATACAGCAACTGATCTCTTAAAAGCTATTTCCTGCACTGGCTCCTGCACTATTATTCAAACATGCAAAAAAAAGGAAGATGAATCTGCCGCAGACTTTCATGCCCATTTGGAAGCTCTCTTCCTGCCACATTCCAGATTCCATACAATAAATGAGGTCACTCAACCGGCTCTAACTGCTCTATTTGTAACTGGATTACCTCCTGGGACTAGTTGGTTAATAAAAATGCAGAAAACAGGAGGGGAGGCCCTCATCCCGACTGAACTCGTGACCTCAGCTGAGCACTGAAAAGAGCAAGACCACAAACAAAAATCCACCAAGCTATTGCCTTTACAACCTCAATAGCTCCAAGGCCAGAGACCTGGGCCACCCCACTTGCATCCCTTCCAGGGGTCGACATCAAAACACTGGTTCAGGGGTCAATGCCTGAAGTTGCAGTCACCTGGGACACTGTCAAAGAGATTATTCTCAAGGGTCCTATGCAAATTCTTCAACTCAAGTATCTCCAAATCTACCCCCAAGGGAAGGTCCCCATATGTTCCCTGCTCCAGGAGTTGATGGGACTCCAAGGGGTTCTCCAATGACTATTACCAGTAATCTTAAATAGCCAAGAGAAAACTAAAACTAAAATAATGAGAAACATTGCCAAATTCTAGTTGATACTGGAGCTACACACTCTTCTTTAAACCCCACCCTCACAAGACAACAAATCCTGGAAGTGAAAAAGAGGTTTCCATGGTAGAGGTATCTAATAAAGTTCAGAGGGAATTTCTATCTCAGTTACCTAAACCACTAACAAGCCACTTGGCTTCAAAAGTAGACTTCTTCAGTGGGGTCTTATTTGACTTTCTTGATTTTGATTGGTTTGGGTCTTGAGGACCATTCCTCTGAAGTCCACTTCAGACATTAGGAATTATCCTGCTTTATAATAATCATAAAACTCTCTCTGGTGCACTGTATTCTCTCAAAAGCTTTAAATGCATGTTTGCAGCTAACAAACAAGCAGGTGATCTCCCTAATACTGGAACACCAGGAAAGGAACAAAGAGAATGCCCAACTATAAACTGTGAACCTCATGTCATGGCCTTTGAATATCCCAGAGATTCAACAAAAAATGCCATGATCTGTAGTACCACACAGAGGATGGGCAAATGTTGGGAGAATGAGGTGTTCTGAGACTAGTGCCTTAAATTTGGATCACTTTTCTCAGTTAAGGTGAGAGTCTGATCAGAAGGGGAGAATTGTTAAAAGGAGACAGCAGGCCCCAAATGGAGTCACTTGCACTAACCTCCATATCAACAAACCAAGACTTAATACCTAACCTCGCTACAGTTTCCACCCCCCAGGAATGTAAACTTTAACCAGTCAGCATAGCGTTACCTGGTTAGCACTAGTGAGCTAATCCACCCAAAAGACCCCTCCCATTACCCAGGAGGATGACCTCACCTGGAAAAATGCATTCTTTGCCAATAATTTCCTTTTTTACCCCTTTCTGCTTTGAAAACCTTTCCTTCCTACAGCTCAGCAGAGTTCCTTTCTATTGCTAGTGGAATTCTGCCTGACCTATGAACTGTTGAATAAAGCCAATTTGACCTGTAAATTTACTTGGTTGTATTTTTGTTAGTTAACAGCCCACAGAATCTCTTTAAGCTTTCAGAATGAAGAGTTCAAATGCTGGCTACTTGAGCAGTTAAATGCCACTGAGGTGCCCATCCACACGATGACAGAAAGAGGTCACATAGTCAGCAGGCAACTCTCCACATCATAGATACACTTTTGCTTTTGCAAATGACTTTCTGTGCAATTGGAAGGACAGTGTTCTTTAACTTGAAGGAGGCATGAAACTTTGATTGGACCAGGTCATTTTGAGAACTATACTCATTGTTTCCAGGACTTATTTTTAAAGCTATTATTTTTTTCCATATATCATATCATCTGTAGTTATTTTGCTTAACAAAGATCTAGGGTTAAATATCAATAATATCCACATCCCAAACAATAAACTTAAGGCAAAGGTATTCTAAGTATAGCATTTCCTTTTTAATATTTTTATTTTACTTCAAAGATTTTTTAGAAAGTTTATATACTCTGAGAGCCTAACAAAGGCAGAGATTGTTAGGTTTTTTTAATACATAACATTTAATTTCTTAACTGAAAGCAAAATATTGTCATGTAACATTAAGGAATAGGAAAACAATTCATAAAATGCACACATAAAAATGCATAAAAGAATTAACTAATTCTATTATTTTGACTGTTAATGATCACCTCGAAAAAATAAGGCTATTCAATTGAATTAATTTACCATACTAGGATGCATTGTTAAGGTGCCCATAATTTTTCCTAAAATTGCATGTAAGCAACTAACCATTATACAGGATAGACTAAAAGAAATGATATTGGTCCATCTTTTTGCCCTTCTCAGATCAATAATGCCTTAAAAAGAAGAGTGCAATCTGAAACCTAAATGTCATAGAGTCCAGACTCCTGATCATTCCAGGCTAAGACTGCCTTCAAAATAAACAAAACAATGACTTTCAGGGTCTATCAAAATGGGCAGTTTTGAGCCTGAAGCCAGATAGGACTTGAGGGTTCCCTATTTGCATCTGTATTGTGTAGCTTCCCTGATTATGGGTCTCCTGAGGGGGTCTCCGGTGCCAGTTGATTTGTTTCTCTCTCCCTTTCTTCCTTTCCTTTTCTGCTATTAATTGCTAAGGTTACTTCAAATACTCTTTGCTTTTGTTCTGTGATACTTGTCTTTCAACTGGTAAGCCTTTCCTTCTTCCCACATTAATACCTGGAAACTCAAGCCAATGTTTATCAGGAACCTAGCCTAGATAGATGTTAAGACACTTAACTGCATCTATTGCTTAGCTTCCTAAAGACAAAAACATTGCTCTTCACTCGCCTAGGTGTTCTCCAGCGATAGACAGGCAGGAATGGAGGCAAGGCTACTGTTCTGGGAATTCGCTCCACTTTTATTAGAGTTGCCCTAGGGAAAAAAATACTTTCTCAATTAAGAGTGATAAAAAACACAGTAGAAACCTTAGGAGTGCATAGTTTGTGAATGAACGTTCAGCAAAAGTTAAGTTTAATGTGTCTAAGGGCTTTCGAACACATTTTCCTAAAGAGTATTTCATATTGAATTTAATTTCCCAGTCAAAACCACAGAACCACTTTATCAAAGAGTACGTAAAATTAAATTTTATTCAACCAAGTATAATTTACAACATTTTTTTATAGGAAAAAACATTTGGGAGCACATGCTGTGCTTTGTGAGCTGATGGCTGCGTGGCAGAGATGCCACCACCCTGTGGACCAGGAGCTGAGGGGCAAACGCATCCTCTGCTAAAGGAGTAAGGGCCCCGGGCTGGACCCAGAGAAGTGGGGAGGCAGAAATCGGGGCAGGGCATGTTGTGTGAGTATAACCCAGGTACAAACCAGAAGAGCAAAGGGCTCGGTCCTCTTAGGGCTTAGGTGATGCTGAGAAATTTAAGGTGACTGGAGTGAGCATGTGTACATGAGAATGGCTGCTGGACAAAACATTAATTTATTTAAAGTATCAAGCAGGCTATAATTAAAACACAAGGAATTACCTAGATCCATCAAATTCATAAAGAAGGCAGGACTGTTGTTGCCAAGGGTCAGTGGGGGAAGTAATGGGGAGTTGTCTAATGGGTATAGTGTTTCAGTTTCGCAAAGTGAGAATTTTTGGACATTGGTTATGCAACAATGTAAATATACTGAACACTACTGAACTGTGTGCAAAATGGCTAAGATGGTATGTTTTGTCACATATAATTTGCCATAGTTAGGTATTTTTTTTAAAGGAGTATGATTTACCATTAGACACACAATGTTCACAGTTTAGCAATAAAGAAAAATGAAAATGAAATTTTAATCTGATTATCTAGAAATTGTAGATGCAAAATAGATTTGTGCAAACAACTGAACAAAAGGACAGAAAATTTCTGGTTTGTTTACTCTCTGAACTTGCTCTGTTTCTACATTTCAAGAGGCTCATGGCCTCCTTCTACCCTGACAGTAGGAGGTATGTCTGTCGAATGACATTCAGCAAGTTCTGTGCTTTCTATATGGGTACAGTGATTGTTTTTTAATAACAAGCTCTTTTACTGGTATAGAGTTCTCCCCAAAGAAATAATATGCAGATATAAATAACCATGTGCGTCTGCCTCACTGTCTTTCTACACACACACACACAGCTGTAAATAACTGATGCCCACTCATAAGGTGTAAGTATGCACACTGCATGGTTCTTTTATTAGCCAATATGCATTCAGCAGCCCTCATGCTCAGACCATTAATGAACAGGGAAAACATGGCCCCTGCCTACCTGGGGCCTGTAATCTAGAGGGACGGGCCATTACATAGTCCATGCTGCTGTGGCCTCGGGGCACCAGGTGCTAAGTGCTGGGTGCCTGGCCAGACCAAGCAGAGAACCCGGGAATGAGCGAGTCCCAAGGAGGTGAGTAGAGAGAGGGGGAGAGGAACAGGGCCCAGAAGGAAGAGCAAAGCTGAGGCAGAAGGAGCAGCATATGAAAATGACCTGGAGCAAGAGAAATACTGTCATCAACACCACAGAATCCTGGATATGAGCAACTTATTCACGATGGGAATGAACTGAGTTGGTCTGAGCACAGCAACCTACACATACTACCAGCAGGGATCACCCCAGTATCATTGTAACATGACCCATTATTCTTTCCCCGTAAGAAGAGAGGGAAATTAAGGCTCAAAAAATTCACGTGTCCATGGTCACTTTCCTTAGAACCAAAATAGGACCTCCTAAATCCTTAAGCAGCATGCTTGGCCCTCTGTGTCTGCTCCAGAGGCTGTATGTGTTCTTGACTTCTGACTTTGTCTTCCAACCTTGTCTTTTAATAATCTTTGCGGTGAATCTCTCCCTTTCCTCCTTCTACTTATGAGATGACCATCTGTGGGAAAGGGGAGTAAGTCAGGATTCAAGCTTTAAAGAACGGGTCTGGAGGGAGAGGTTGCACACTCTGAAAATGGAGCTTTCTTATAACCACTGATTCCAACACTCTTTTGAGGTTCATTATGAGACAGCGCCTGCTTTCAAGCAACTTACCACCTAACAAGGAAACAAAACGAGAGAAACATGACATACAAACCACAGCACAGCACCAAGTGCATGCCCAGCCTCACCCCCTCGGGAGGCCTGGCCTCCGCGTCCCCGGCTGAGGGAGAGGCTTGGCGCACAGGCCCTGGACCATCACAGTCACACCGGTGATGGGGAAAGGATGCTGGTGAGAGGCTCGTGCTGGTGGCAGAGACCATAGTGATGACAAGAGAAGACATTTTATTCTCTTTGCCTCCCTTTGAGGAAAGGAGCATCTACCTACAGGTCGGCCAACCTACCACGAGCACTGCTCAGCGCAAAGGTCCGTCTCTTCACCTTGGGGATTCAGGCTGTACCCATTAGTTTTCTGATGTTCTTACTTAATTTTTCTTTAGAAACATTTCTTATTTCAAAGTGTAATAATTACTAATTCAGAATAGAACCCGAGTACTAATCCAGCACGGGGGGCTCTGGGTCCATCCTTACCTTGGGGCTTGCAGCCTTGCACGTGCAGTGTGGCCTGTCTGCATGGGCGCCCCCGCACTGGCCAAAATGAAGGGTGGGATTCAAACAGCCTCAGGATCCCTTCTGGCTTCAAAAGCAGGGTTGTACATTCCAAGTGGGAATAAAGGAAAGTACAGTCCATGCATTTGCTTAATTGTTTGCTTTGTGAGAATTAATTTCTGAAGAATATCATCTAAAATATTTTGGGGTGTAGTACAAGGATTCAGAAATGTTTTAGTTTGTGCCTCTTTTTCACACGAGTGTGATTAGGATTGCTAGAAGGATTCTAAGGTCATTCTCCCTGCACCCTCTGAACTGCTCTCTGAACTTTGCACTCCCCACCAACCCTCCCTTTCTGTCTGGCCTGCCTGCTTTTTGAACAAGGTGGGTTGAAATGACCATGCTTTCCCACACCTCATAATTGCATCCTGGGCTCAGGGCCCCAAATCCATCTATTTTCTACCAGCACAGCCCACCTGCTGGTTTCTGAGCTGCCTTCTTGTCCTTATGATTCTTTTTTGCACATAATACCCAGAGTGATCTCTCCAGAAAACAAATGGAACTATGCCATCTAATCATGCTAAAAGCCTGCTGGTGGCTTCCTATTGGGCCTAGAATCCTGTGGAAACCCCTCTCTCTGGCTTTGAACTCCCCGGTGCCCTTCCCACTCTGGCAGGCGGGCCCTCTTGCACCGGACACTTTCCCTCCCAAAGCCTCTCCTGCACCCGCAACACAATCTTGGCCTTGTCTCAGTTACATCTCAGTTTCAATTGTACCTCCTCAGAAGAGGCTTCCCTGGACAAGCTAAGTCACTTTTCTTTTTTCAGGATGTTGTAAATTCTCTGCTTAACGTTCATCAGTGTCTTAGGTTCTGTCTGATTATTTCACGTTCCTGTGTCCCTCCCACAGGCACTTGGGTGTCAGTTTCATGAAAACAGGAAACGGTCGCTTTGTTCAGCCTCATGGCCTGGAAGAAATAAGATAAGGCTTTGGAAATAAATACAAAAATGCAAAAACATACAAAATAAGTGAGTGGCTTGCCTTGTAATCCTTCCCATCTGTATCACAGGCTCTTAAACAATGTTCTCTACACCTTCCTTTGCATAATCAAAGAAAGCTTCTCTTCCCATTCTTTTCTGTTTTCCACATAAATATCCACACACTGAGCCTTCAAAGAAGGCTTTGCTCCCCCCCCACAAAAGACATAAAATATAATCAGATTTGCCAATTATTGCAAAGTACATCTGGATGAATCATTGCTGTGTAGTAAATTGGGATATGAATCTTGCAAATTAATAATAGCTGTCAAAAATGGTAGCAGATATGCTTTCCAATTCTCTCTCCATCCCAATTTTTGAAACAAAGGTAAGATTAAATAACTCAGAGACAAATATAGTTTGTAAAAGAAGCTGTTAATTGAAAAATAAATGAAACTGAATTCCATGCTCCGCACCACAGACATGAACAAAAAACAAAAAATATAAACAGGCAAAAAATACTGAAAGAAGACAATGTAACAAATTCTCAAATCCCATTAATTTGTCAGGAACAAGGACAGAAACTGCTTGAATTATACAGCAAGAAATGAAGCCTTTTCATACATAAATATGCTTTTGTAAGTATTGCAGAGCACACAATAAGGCCTTAAAACAGGATAAATCGTTCCCCAAACTGAAAGTAACAGTTGCCTTCCGGTGGCTCACCTATGATTTACGAGTGTGTGGAGAACCTGTTTATGTGTTTATGTCTACAGGTGTGGAGCCCCGGTCTGTTACCGGCATGGGAGAGCTGGCCTGCCAGCCTGGGGATGCCAAGAGCAAGCAGGGCTGCTTCACAGTGGTCTTATTCTGGAAACAGTTACAAGAGAAAACGTTGCTCGGAGTTGCAGGGACTGTGCCAACTCTGCAACCCAGAACGAATCCGCATGGTCTTGAAGGCCAATGCTGCTGCTGTTGTGTGGCAATTCATTAAAATCTTAGTGTTGGGAGACTTAGTTGAATGGCTTTATATCATGAAGCCAAAGAGTCTCAATATGAAACCCCAAGAAATTTCAGAAATCCCCTCATCCAACACTACCATAAATGAAGAAGAACTAAAGTATCTTTTGAAAATTGTTAACCTCAGCAGCTGAAATGACAGTCAAGACTTTCTAAATTATAGGTCCACAGTTATTAAGTTTATTAAGAATCTTCTTTAAATATTATTTCACCATATATATCTTTAAAGCCATAGCCCTTAGCCACCTCAAAATCATTTTGGAAGAGCCAGGGGACAGGTGGACACGGTGATGATTTGCTGAGAACCCTCTCTTATTGCACTAGGACGGGTTTTCCCGGGAAGCATTCTCTGGAACATCCCTCTCGGAAGCACCTCCTGTGCATGTCTGGGCACCTTCACTCCACATGCTCTTTTTTTTAGTTTTACTCCGCTTCTACATGCTAAAGTTATTAAGAAGTCCCACCATAAATAGATTTACATCTCATTTTGTTGTATCTTGCATTTCCCAAAGCCAAATTGCCCATAAAACTCTTTTATGATATAATACATATATTATCAACATACATGAAACTAACAGTTTCAAAATACATTCTGAAAAACCCTCAGCAATAAACTATATTATTGTAGATGTAATTTTTTTCTGAAACATCTTATTTTAAATGGAATCACCAAAGCTTACAGCTAACAGTACTTAGGATGATCTAGTTCAAAGCCCTCATTTTACAGTTAATGAGAAAAGCCACAAGGTCATGCAGCTAGTAAATCACTGACCTGGCATGTGGGGGTGTGTTCTCCAGATCTGCAGGCTAGGGCTCTCTCTTAGTGGTGCCAAAGGAAAAAAAAAATCCCTTATGCATCATCCTGAGAAACAGTCGAAAGAGCAGGAAATTTGAAACCAAAAGGTCTGAGGGCAATTTTACCACTTTTTACAAGTACGTCCTTGGGAAAAGAGATTCCCCTCTAGAAAATGGGATTTTAATGATTTCTCTGTCTATCTCACAAAATTGTTGAGAAGTCAGCATAAGATAGTACAATTTAAAAGTGTGCTCTACGATAGGGAGGGCAAAACAAGGACTGCTGCTCGCTAACCAATGTTGTTGTGGGGGTCATTGTACCTCACTTCTCTTTGGAAATCTAAGGTGATTTTTGGCAGTTGAATACTGTCAGTCTACAGTTTTTATGGCTTGCTAATGGACTTATGGCCTGTGCTTTTAGACAGGAACAAAGAGTTGGAAGATTTGAAGCTTTGGAAGCTACATTCATTCACTTTGGAAAACAGCACGCTTCTTGGTATAACAAAGTAAAAACATGAACTAATGCATAATAGTAATGTATTCAGAGAGGAAACAACCTAACACTCTGACAACAGAAAAATTGGGCTTTCTAGTACAGTCTTGATATACTTTCCTTGCCCCAAAGATGGTGATTGTGTAACACCAAGAACACTCTCTTACTTAATTTGAATAAAACACAGAAAATAATACAGTTGCTAGAGTAATGGTAGAAATATCATTTTGTTGAAATGATATGTTATATATATTATCAAATAGGATCAGACTTATCATTGTTTTCATTTTTATGTTCTCCAAATAGTCCTTTCTTGACCCCTGCATCTCTAACTGTGAGGTCCTAAGTTCAACTGACCTGTATATTGAAGCAATACTAAATATACTGACAGAATGTTCTTCCTTTCCAACATATACTTCTTTTTACATATCTTTTAACTGGCTTGAATTATTTTTAATTTTAAAAGCACATTGGTGCATATTATATGAAGGCCGAGACGCACCAAACTGAAGCAGGGAATTTCAACTCATCTGGAACACAGGCAAAACTCTTTTCTTTGGGGGCCAGCTTGGAGCTGAGTGTTTAGAGTTCATAGAGCAACTGGTTCTCTCATATCCACTATACCTTTAAGTCAAGTTGGCTTAGCCTTGGCATCACTCCCTAACCATAGCTGCCACTGCTCAGGGTAGAATCAGGTCTCCACCATTAAAAAAAAATGATCTGTTTGCCAGTCTGAGTAGCTATGGAATCTAGGACAGCAGAATTGTTCTTCCCTAGAGACACAGTGGGTAGAGCTGCAGTTATATGATTCTTTAACCCCCAACTTGGATGTTATGGAATGAAAGAAAAAAGAAAAACATCTGACTATAATTGGAATTCAAGTAGTACACATCTATTTCTCTAATGAAATGGACACTTTGCTATTGATTATTTTGGAAGCTCCAGAGAAGCAACAATCATCTCAAGCCACTGTGTGTGTCCTGAGAAAACAGTCCTGCTCAGATCAGACTAGGCCACTAAATACTAGATGTTGAATAAATTAAGCACAGTGCAATAGGGCATGCATGTATTACTGGAAGATTGCAATGTATTTCAGTGTCTGTCTCTGCAGCCCACCTCCCAGGAAAAAATAGCTGTTGAAACTTTTTGTGATGCTGACAATTGCCTGGTGACAGCCTTGGAGGAGCTCTTATTCGCCATATAAGTGCTAAGAATTTTTACAAGAAGGGGAGGTACAGAGATGTTACTGAAAGTTCAGATCACTGAAACCCTTTCAGAGCCAGACGTCACCCAGACTAGAAGTTGCCTTCTTCAGCCAACCCCTGCTAATCATCCCCAAATTAGTCTAAATGTTCCCTTAAATCAGCATGTATCATGACACCTGGATTAAAATACATAATAAAAGTATGAGAAGCTCTTGTTAGGATTCAGCAGTATATCAGGTTTAAAACAAAACAAAACACAAATAGTCCTCAATTCCATTATCAAAAAGCAGCAGGTATTGGTAGATTTATCGTCAGCGGTATTTGGAGTGTGGCTGAGGAGGGCAAATGAGGAAGAAACAGCTGCCTTTTAAGTCCCATAAACTTGGAATTTGCACTACTGTATAAGTGGACCATGCAGCTCTCTCTCTTCCTTAACATGCCCCAACACCAAGTACCATAGATCACAAATGGGGTTTGAAAAATCAGGTGAATTAAAATACATTTGCTATGAAGAATTTTCCTAAATTTTACAATTCTCCACGAAGTGATTTATGGATCCTGCTTAAGGTTAAAGTACTCCAAGTTTCATCAGATTAATGCCTCTCTCTGAGTTCTTACAGATTCATAATCAATCAAACAGAGGCAGTTTAAAAAGTGGACTAAACGTACTAAAAAGTTAGTTTAAACACTTCATTAAAAAAATAATCAGGATGGAA
This sequence comes from Smutsia gigantea, assembly GCA_032199065.1. Classification (NCBI taxonomy): domain Eukaryota; kingdom Metazoa; phylum Chordata; class Mammalia; order Pholidota; family Manidae; genus Smutsia; species Smutsia gigantea. Next base: position 98,021 of record JAVSCE010014914.1, read on the forward strand.
GAGTTTAATTGAATTAAGCGGTGCATACACAGGCCATGAATATATTAGTTACCTTAATCTGGATATGCTATCACCTAACTTTTCTCATTCTGTCTCTAATCCCCTTTACATACTATTCTTCAATTAATATTTCCAAAGCTCAGGAATGTTTACTCCGTTTCCCATTCCTCGAGACTTCATCCAAGCCCCTGACTTGGCATTCAGTCCCTCCAGTTTTAGATGCAGCTTAGTTCTGCTCTTCCTTTTCATCATTGACTTTGGTCTCTAGTAGACACCAAACGAATGGAAAGATCCATTATTATACTCCATTGTATCCTGAATATCCTTGCCTTCCAATTTTCTGAAACAGTAGAACATAGTGCATATAAATAACTGCAACTGAACTGAGTGAAATAAATGCTCTCGTCTGTCTGGGATAGTCTCTCAAGGGGAAAGTCTTCATTATTTTTCAAAATCTAGCTTAACTATTACCTTCATCATAAAGCTGCATCTGAGCCTCCCAACTTTGTATTATCTCCTCTGGATAGAAGATATCTTCTGATCATAGTAACCTGGGAACTTTATTATAATTCCTTACAGGGTAAAGGTCATGTCTCATTCATTGTATATTGTTTCAGTACCTCATCCAGTAATCTTTCTACTTCAGATACTTGTGAAACTTCAAGGATTAAAAGATTAACTCAAAGTAAGACATTGAGTCAACTTGCTGGGGGAAAATATCTTTGGATGTGTTTTTTACTCTTTACTCTGTTACCTCTCAAGTCACAAGAAGCAAAAGTAAAAGAGGTAAAAAAATTCTATCATATTATTCAAGGTTCTCCAGAAAATCAGAATAAATAAGATATAAATATAGATATTTGATATGAGGAAATTGCTCACATACCTATAAAGACAGAGAAGTCCCAATACCTGCCATCTGTAAACTGGAGACCCAGGAAAGCTGATGGTGTGATTTAGTCCAAGTCCAAAGCCCTGAAAACCAGGGGAGCCAGTAGCCAATGGTGAAAGTCCCAGTCAAAAGGCAGGAAAATATGGAACAAGATGTCCCAGCTTTAGCATCAAGGCAGAAAAAAAAGAGACAAATTCCACTTTCTTGTGCCTTTTGCTTTATTCAGGCCCTCAACAGATTGAATGATGCCCACCCACACCGGGCAGGGCCACCTACTCTACTGAGCCCACTGATCTAAATGCCAATCTCACCCAACAACACCCACTCAGACACAACCAGGAACAATGTTTGATCTGAACATCTGGTGGCCAGTCAAGTCAACACATAAAATTAACCACCACGCCTATCCTGCAAACAGAATGTAGCCTGACAAGGAGGAATGACAGTGTTGAAATTCCATAAGCTAACACAGCATGTGGGGCACATTTTAAATCATCAAATTAAATGAAGTATGTGGGTAGTGGCTTTGGACATAGGGACACTGGAAGAACAGAACACAATTCATTCTCCTCTGCTGAAATGTTTGCACCCTTACAAAACGGTATGTGTAAGCATAAATATATACTGAGCAGTTACCACTGTATTTCTTTGCAGAAAAAAAAAACAAAGAATGCCCATCAGGCATAGAAGAAACATCTTTGGGCTTGCAAGATGAGTAGAGCAATTCTTTGACACCATGCAGGATAAGGATGAGACAAGCAGTGAAGTGGTTGCCCTCACTCTTAACATCTACACAGACAGGGGTGCACTCCCTTTTGGAGACAGTGAGAGGGATGCTGGAAAAATAGATTACTTGACAATCATTATCTTAAATTATAAATGTGAACAGTAAGACATACATGCTAGTGACATTTTATTATTTGCTCAAAAGCTTTCAGTTAAGCTCCAGCCCCATAATTAATTCTGCTTAATGGAATTTCCGTTGCTTTAATCTCACTTCCAGAGATAATTAACACCTGTCAATTCTCACTACAAATGAGGGAGAGATTTCTGAGAAAGGACTAGACTCAGAAGACCTGGCACTGTCATGATAAAGGTAGGTTGAGAAAAGCTCAAGCTTTTATTAACTGAACTTATTTTTCTTTTGCCCAATTTAACCCAGTAGAACTTAAACACAGTCTATCTACACATTAAAATAAATGAAACAAAAATTGAAACCAAAAAAGTTGATGAACAGTGAAGATTTTATCAGGTGAAAAATTTTCATCATTGTATATTCACCTGGCAAATTCATACACCAACGTAGAGAGTAAACAAATAAAGAAAACTTCATAGGCCCATAGCTGCAAAAGTAGATTTTGTAATAGATTAAATGAAACCCAGCAAATGGGTAAGCTGCATGGTGACAAACACCGTAGTGTGATAGACTGTAAGCTCCCTGAGGTCAGAGACTCTGCATTTTGGTGCAAGTATAGAATAATTGTTAAGGGCCCAGAATCCAAAGGCAGACAGGCATTGTTCAAAGCTCTGCTAGGCCACTTTATTGGCCATGTGACTTTTGGCAAGTCATTTAATCTTCCTGTGCATTAGTTTGTGAAATAAAAACCAGAATGGGTCCAGTTTCATGTCATTATTATGAAGATTATAATATGCTAATTGGAGCAATGCTAGCTAATACTGAGTGTTAAGGAAATGTTACCTTTATTATTATCCACAGTACTGTCTAGCACAGTGCACTACAGATAATAAATAGAGCACAAAAATAGTTGTTGACACTGCTGGTAGAGAGACTGATAAAACATTGTCAGCAAACTTACGATGTGACACTAAATTCACATAAGTTGTAATATAGCTGTTAGCATCGCAGTATGGTCATAAAACAAACATTTTTTGAGCATTTATGATGTACTAGGTATACATAGAGTAGTACATACAAAATATAAAAACATGTTTCACAAGTCAACACATGCTTTATCACAAATTAATTATCACTGGAATAAAATAGCAAAATTAATTCACCTTCAGAGACAAAAATTATGTTTTAATAAAAAGGACTGGAATAAGCAATAGACTTTTTTTCTTTTGTTTCTTTGCTTTTTTTTAAGCAATAGACTTTTAAATAAGAAAAACAATAATGTTAACTAATACATCTAAAGTACTGACTATACTTCAAGTGCAAATCCACAGTTTACAGCAACTCTGTGAACTAAGAACTCTCTAAGATGAGATATTAAAGAAGCAACTAAACCAAAGATTCAAACACAACTAGTCATGTTCCAGAGTCTGTTTTCTCTCCCACTATGTCCCTAACAGAGGCAAGACAAATACAGACCAGTAGAGATTTGACTAAGTAAAAAATTCAATCAGAAATGAAAACCAAATATATTTTAGATATGAATATTACATGCTGAAAATACTGAAAAAGAATCAGGAAGATGCATAAAAATATAAATGCATAGATGAAGGGGAAGAATAATAAGGCCCAACATAAAAGGTTGAAACAACAGATAAATTGATGGACTTTAATATTCATGTAAACAAAATAACAGGCCAAATGAAAGATGATGAAAGATCTCAGGAAAAGTCATAAAAAGACTAAGTGAATAAGTACAAATGGCAGGTAGGGAAGAAAGATACAAGGAGTAGAAATACGCTAAAATTTGTGGCATAAAATTTGGCTTTAAATATCTCTGAAATTACAAAAGTCTGAGTGGTACCTATTTGTACTACTTTCATTAAAAAAATTCTCCAGCATCTAAAAATTGAATCCTTTCATGGAGTAGGGAGTATTGGCTAATCAAGATCCACGACAAAACCCACCTTAAGGAAATGCAAGTCGAGTTTCCTATTACCTAGATTTCAAATTTGTAGAGAGGTCGTTACCCTGGTGTCTGGAGCAAGAACTCTCTTGAGCCCCCACTGATAATGCAAATTATTCATTTTCTGAACACATTCTTCGTTCAGGTGAGTAAGCATGAAAATCAGAGCAAGATGCTCTTGGAAAGAGAAAAAAAATGATTAAACAGCAAGTCATTATATTGGCAAATAGTCAGGACTCAATCAGTATATACAGTTTCAGCTATCTGTGAAGAAAAGAATAAGAAAAGGGCCATTGGATTCCACCACCACCATCGTCATCATCACCTATTAAATGTCTTGCTCTTTGTAACTAGATTTTTTACAATCTGCCATAAAGAACTACATTCTTACAGCTAATTCTGTGTAACCCATTACCATGTATGTAATGCAAATCCATCACTCATCACTCACATAAGTATAAAAATATCCAGGCAAATATTGCTGATGACAGCTAACTCGTGCCATGTAATACATTAGGTAGAGCAGTCAATGCCTGTATTCTTTACCTGAGGTTTTTATTAGCAGTGATATACATATTCTTTATCTGAGCTTTTTCATTCACCAGCATAGTAGTTAAAAATGCAGACATGCGACAAAAAAAAAAAAGGTAGGTGGTACTGGACTACATTTAACAAAAAATAGTATTGGTTTAATGTTTCCTGTTTTAACTGAAAATCAAGACCAGAGATTCCAGGTCCTGTTATGCTCTATATACCATTAGTAGTTTCAACTTGATGCAGTGAATACTCTTTACACATATAAATACAGTGAATGCATATAATTTCTATGTTAAATGTTGGCACTAATGTGTCTGGGTAATACCTAATATATCATCAATGACTACTAATTATAGAAGAAATAAGATGTACAGATCTTCAAAATTATACTGAGTATAATTTCATCTGTCTTGGAGATTCCTAAGATAATTTTTAAAACTTCATTGCTTCAAGGACATCGCTGATGAATACTTGTTATCATGGAACTGGATAAACAAAAAAGCTATTCAAAAAAGGAAAGCCAATAGGAATATAATAAAAATATTTTTTAAAAAGGAACCTAATCCGTTTCAACAAACATGAACATCCACCTTCCTTAGGCCAGAATTTTGCAAGGATGACGATTGTGGAGGTGAGTAGAAAATGCCTGTCCCAGGTTTGCCACCTCGTAAGAAAGGTGGAAGGACCCAGCCTACTGGCACTAAGTGTATAGTCAGGGCTGTTCGGGGAAACAGAATGATAGAATGCGGTGGGTGTGTGTGTGTGTGTGTGTGCGTGCACACACAGATATTTATTTTAAGGAACTGGATCGCATGACTGCGGCGGCTGGCAAATTGAAATCCACAGGATAGACCAGCAAACTGGAGGCAGTCAAGGCCCAAGGCAGTCAGCCAGCAGGAAAAGGCATCGACTGACTGAATGAGATGCCTCCACTTCGGAAGACTGCAAAACAATCTGTTTTACTTGAAGTCTCCTGATTTAAATGTTACTCTTATCTGACAAATATATCTACAGAAACATCATGAATCCTGTTTAGGTGCTTTGGTCTTGATGCATAAAATTAATGATCACAGTGAGGACGAGCACTATGATGTGTGTGCAATACGTACCTAGTTGAATTTGTGTTGAGTTGAAAGTAAATTATGTGGATTTAAAAAATTTGATTCAAACCACTTTTTTCACTCTGAGCTTTAAAAATATGATTTTTAATCAGATATTAGTGGGGGGAAGCAAAATTCTTTCTAAATCAAAAAGATTTAGGAAGGCATATTTGGTCACATAAACTACAAAAAAAAAACAAACAGAAGAAAATGAAGTCTCTGCAAGGCTCCTATTTTTAACAGGATTTAGAACTTACTGAAATAAATTGGGAGCTATTCATAGTATTGCTTCATGGATTCCAGCTTAAATAGCCATCCAAAGACACCATACAAAGGCCAAGAGCTCACAGCAAAGGAAACCCCAGCCTATGAGCACTAGACCTGAATTCCCCCTGGCTCACTGGGTTGAAAGAAGCTCAGTCAGGAGGCTTCCCCGTAAGGCAAAGAAGTAAGGCAAATGTCCCTTAGGTTTATGGAAAACATAGCAAATGCTAAAAAGAAACTCTATTGCGTTGAAATAGTAATATAAACCAAGACCTCACAAACTGGGGCCCACAAAAAGATCATAAAATTGTGAAACAGTAGTATATAAATGAATACTGAAAGCCCAAGACAGAAGCCTAAACAAAATCAGACTTGCCAAGATAAGAATTGGGCAGTGTGCCAATAGACGCTTTCCAACACTAGTCTCTGATCTCCCATTTATTTGATTCTTGGAGAGTGATTCCAGAGAAATGCTCAAATATGTGCTGTGGGCACAGGTCTTTTGCCTCTGCCTCCTGAGGTAGTGTTAGGCAGGAAAATAGATATGAGCAGAGTGGAAAGAGAATAAGGCCAGGAAACCCACTAAAAAAGACCCAGAGTTAATGAGTTAATCAGTTAAAGCTCAAAAAGCCAGGAGTAACTTGGCCTGGAATGTTTGAATATTCCCCAGATAAAGGAGGGCACCTCAGCACACCCCATGCCTTTATTGTGTTAATCATGCAGGCCCAGCTTATTTTTTAACTTTACCTGTATACTGTTTTTTCTCCTTCAGCCCTAATCAAGCAATTTGCAACCTGGGCAACTAATTTAGCAAGGAGGCCCAGCTGTAGACCACATAGTAAAAGGCAGGAAGGATTCTACCTTAAAAATAAGATTGCATTTTAAAACCCAGAAAGCTAAGAAGTAAGATTCTTAACCTACTCTTTAGCGAAGAGACAATAACTCAGCCCACCTTGGGGGCTGAGCAGGCAGTCTTAATCGATATGCTCCCAAACCAGGAAGCTACCATTGCAGGATGGGACCAGAGCAGTAAATTTCTTATGTTAATTTTGCAGAATTACCCAAGGATTAATAAGAACCTTAATGTCTCATCCAAGATAAACATCTTGAGACCACTTAACAAGCCTACGCTCCCAGTCTTTGGTCACATTCCTGAAAAATCCTTAAAAGGGGGAACCCCCAACCTTTCAGCATGCACCTCTCTCTGGGGTCGCCTGCACTTTGTAAGTGCGTAAACTTTCTCTCTTTCAATAAAGCTTAAACCTTTAAGGTGTCTCTCCTCCCTGAGGTCACCTGCTGCACTTTTTCTCTCTTCAAATAACTTTAAATAAAACTTTTACTATGCTTCACTACTGTGTCTCTGCCTTTCAATTCTTTGTTGTGGTGGGGACAAGAACCAAAGAAAATACACAATGCTCAACCCCAAAAGTAGGAAAGTCGAGGAAGTAACAACAGGCAAAGTTTGATCTACCAAAGCTATAGTAGGTGATGTAATGGAACAGCCAGAAGTTGGTGGCACCTTGTCCATTCTGGTCACTGCTGGTCCCACACCACCTACCAGGATTCATGGAACCCCAGGCATGCCTCTGCTTCTGTTAAGCCAGCCCTCATCCTGCCAGGACACAGCTGCCTCACCACCACACACAGCACAAGAAGCCTGTCACCTCTGCTGACCTCATGTCCCCTCACACTCACATGCCAGGTGGTTGCTCCATGTCTGACCACTAAGGCCAGCTTGATCCATCCTATAGTCAGACCTTCATCACTTCCAGCCCTACCCTACACCTCTTCCTCTACCCCTCTGACCTCAGCAACACTTCACAGAGGCTCACGTTTGCTTCTGAATGACCCTTGACTAAAACCTCTGAGCCTCAGGGAGGCTGGGGAAGCAGAGGGGAAGCTGGTGTGTGTCCAATTGCCAATGGTCTGCCTCGACCTGACATTCTCAGGCTGCTTCAAAGCCAATTACAAATTACTTTTGTAAAATCAGGGCAAACAATGGCATTTTCCCTACAGTCTAATGGAAAATCAGAAGGTGACCTTGGAGCTAATTTGTTGTGTGATTCCAACCAGTCCTTGGAGTCCCCTGAGTCTCAGCATCTTCCTCGGTCAAAAGGAGTTAACGGGAGTTCCAGGCTTAGGTCAATGGGAGCCGCGTGACCCACAGCAAAAGCTGTGCAGCAGGGAGATGACTCAGCTCCCAAGTTCAACCAGCGTGAGCTATTACTGCTCTCTTTTATGTAGACAGCGCATGTTGCATTACAATGACCCAGGACAGAAAGTCCTACTGGAATGCCATTGGCAGTGATGTGGGTGTGCTGCATCTCAGGTTTTTCTTTTACCAGGATAACAGTTACAAACACAGAGTTGTCAACAAAAAAGGGACAATATTGAAAATTCTGCTTCAGGAAGAAGGCAGTCAGGATGCAGGAATGACAAAGGACCCTAACAGGGACATATTAGAGTAAAGAGCACCAGCCCTCGGTTTTCCCCAACCGAAAGTTAGCCATCCACAATGGAATCCAGGCTTCTGAAAAACAATATTGGGGGAAAGAAGTTTCTTTTATTGTTGATAATGCTGGTAAATCTTAAATACAATATTCATTGTTAGTAGTGTTTCTGCAGAATCTTGTTGCCTGCCTGGCAGATGGCACTGAATAGGCATCTCCTTTACAGAGGGCATAGCTCTGGGGGAGGGAAAAGGCCAGCTGTGTTTCTGAAGTAGAGTCTGCAGAAAACAGGACCCATACCTCCCCAGGTAACCACCAAGCTTTAGCTAAAACAGTAGGTCAGCTTCCTATTTCTCCAGTTGTTTTATTCTTGCCCAAGATGGCAGCTAATGCTCTGGTAACAACAGCAATAAAAACAGTTTCCAAGATGGTCTTTTAATTAAAGTGTATTTTCCCCTCCTGACACCCTTTCCCTCTTCTGTGTAGCGCTGTTCCTCTTGAGGCTCACAGCCACATTCAGGCTAGGGATTTCTCCATGTATCCCTAATCAATAGAACACCTTCACCATTCTACCCGAGAATGAAAGAGCCATTATTGTATTGCACACCAACAAAGGGCAGGGGGGCACATCTATCGTCTTTACCCAGGGAAACAGACCCAGAAAGTCACACGAGCTATTTGTAGCAGAACGGAGCTGGAACAAGACCCAGCTCCATCTAGAGCTCTATCCACTTTGTGACTTTTTCCCTTCCATTCACTTACATGTAATATATGTGAACATCTATCTATCCTTTACATCTGTCTGAGTGTTTGTGTGTGTGTTCCTTAAAATAATTCGTGGTGCCATTTGTACCAGGGCACTTTATAGCTATAGACATCAACACATGTAATTTACTCAAAGATAATGTAACAGGATCAAATAAATAGATTACTTTTCAAAATCATATTTCTAATTAGTATAAAAAGTATGATCAAAATCTATATTCATACAAATCAAAATCTGTATATTTGCTAGAACTGGCTTTAGAACATGTAATGCAATCCTCTGTTATCCACTTCTCTGTTGATTAGCTTTTGTATTATCGTAACACTTCAAAATAATTATAGTTTCTTTTGCATTTCAAAACAGCCAATATGAAGTCCATTATTTATGCTCAGTAGATATTGTTTGTGATGGAGCCTGGACCACCTTTTTGAAAAAGCCCACCCGCCACCTCAGAGAAAGCTAGGTTCCATCTTACTTAGGCTACAAAGTATCTCCTGGAGGACACATCAGTAAGCTACAAGTCCACCTTTTCCCTGACCCATCCCCTCAAAAGCCCGCCAAAAACGCTGGCCATAAAAAGCCTCTTAACCTGTAAGAGACACCTTCTTTGTTTTGCTGGCCAGAACAGATGGGTCCCTCTCAGATTTAGCAGTAAATCTGCTTGGACTGTTGAAGTTCATGTGCCTTCTCTTCCTTTCAGTTAGAGTAAAATCCATACAAATTGGGAGTCAAGAAAAAAACATAATTTTTTTCCAGATTTACTGGGATATAATTGACATAATGGTATTATTTACAAGTGCTGTCTTATAACAAATTCAAGAAGACTATAAACTGAATTTGCTATTGGACAGCACTTGTAAAAAAATGTCATCATTAAAATGTCATGTGCATATGAATATACACTGTTAATATCTAATGTACTGCATACATATACACTATTTGAAGCAATGAATAATGAACTTAACAAAAAGCTCAGTTATCTTTAGGGACTATTTGTAAAACAAATATATTCTTTAAACAAAAAATTATAGAAATTAGGTTAACAGATCAGTTCATGATTCCAGTTCCATTCATTTTGGTTCTATAATGTACATTATCAAGAATTCAGATTAAGTCTCAAGCAGATTTTGAGTTCCAGTGTTGACACTTTCTAACTTTAAAATTGTAAGTTACTAAGTTCATGGCCCCCAGTTCTCTTATCTCAAAAGCAAAAGGGATAAACTAGAAATTCACACCCACTTCAACCTTAAAAGAGTCAGACAGAATTTAATACAGCATGTGGGCCAGCGGGCCTGCTCTGCAGACAAGGAAAAGTAACAATATGTATTGTAGAAACCACATGTAAACAGTAATGCGCTTCCACACAAAAACAGGCACAAATGTCCATAGAAGTAATATGCATAATAGCCAAAAAGTGGAGACAAAATTTCCACCAACTGATTAACAGATAAATAAAATCTGATGTTGCCATACAACATAATATACTTGGTCATAAAAAGGAATGTATTTCTGATACATGTTACATTGTGGATGGACCTTGAAACCATTATACTAAATGAAAATGCAAGTCACCAAAAAGCACCTGCTGTATGATAATATTTATACGAAATGACAAGAAGAAGCAAACCTATAGAGACTAAGTAGATTAGTGGATGTGAAGGGCTGAGAGTGAGGAGAATGGGGAGTGTGCTAACGGATAGGAAGTTTCTATTTAGGGAGATGGAGTATTCTAAAATTAGATTATGATGATGGTTGCACAACTCTGTAAATGTACTAAAAGCCAGTGAATTGTACACCTTTAAATAGGTGAAAACTATGGGATGTGACTTGTACTCCAGTAAAGCTACTATGAAAAAAGGACAGTGTCAAGAATATCTCTGCAGAAAAACAATTCAAAGGCCTGGCTGTTGTTGACACCAGGAATATGCGGAACATATGTTCACTAAAATCTTAGCCTTCTGGCAGTAAGAATTAGGGACTCCAGGTCAGTGATGCCTGATTTCTCAATGATATTTAATGATTTTAATAAGAGTATAAAATAAAAGAAAGGACTTTCTCCCCTATTTTTCTCCCTTCCTGCTCTTCAGCACCATGCTCCATTTCAGAGGCAGCAGGAGAAAGAGAGTCCTCAGCACACGTGGATTCTAGATCATTTTCTTGTGAAAATAATTTCTACAAACCAAAAAATGTCTACAATGTGTTTAACAATTATAAATAAAAATACAAGAATGGGCCCCACCTATTTTTAGAAGTTAAGAAATACTGAAAGAAACAAAAAACTCAAAAGAGCTAATTAGATGAACTCAACTTTCATATTACATGAAGAATCATATTTTCCACATGGACTAAAAAATCAAAAAGCATGGTATTAGATGCTTAGAAGCACATTTTCAACCGTGAGATAATTTAAGCTCTGATTGAAGCTCTATTTTCCCTTTTATGAAGGCCATAATCTCTGCTTTGGAGATTCAAATGGAGAAGTATTTCTCTAATAATAAGTATCATGTTTCTACTCCATGATCAGTAATGATTCACCTGTGATTATATGCTTTACTATTTTCACCTAAGAATGATCTTAATTAGGTTCCACAGTAGTAAATTCTTGGAGTAGAACAAAAACATTCACAAGCAAATCACCACTGGAGCTGGAGGACTGCCTCCTTGTCTGGCCGTCTCTCTACAATGGCCGCCATCTCTCTCCCATCCTTTCAGAAGGTGGGGGCCTCTGTACTGGCAGTTTGCCTTTTGTTTGGCCCCACAGTGGATTTAAAGTGCCGACTTGTGGTCTTTCAGGAGGACACAGGCCCTCTGGCGGGCCACAGCCTTCAGCACCCGGCTTCCCTCTCATCTATTTCCCTTTCATCATCTCCCTGTGTGTTTGAATTCCTGACCTCTTATTAAAACCAGTCAAATCTTTCATTGTGGGTGTTCAGGGTTAGACATAGAACAGCAGAGATATTAAGGGCAAGACTTCTAATAAGCTCCACATGCCCCATGTCATCTGCATGACCTTAAAGCCACTACCTCCACTCTCCTCCAGCTCTTCCAAACCCAACCCTAGTGCGAGATGAAGGTGATGATCTGGCTGGTATTCCAGTTTTTATTTTTATCTGGGTATCCATGGGAAAGTAACTGGGGGGACTTGGTCTGCTGGAAAACAGTTTTTCTTGCCGGCCTATCCCTGCCAGACATTCTCCTCACCACCACCCTCACCCTCTGACAACGCCAACTGCTCAAAGCTACTGCATGCAACATACAGCAGCAATGAAGAAAAGAACATACAGGAGATTCATATGGAAAACATCAATGCAGGTACTTGCAATAAAGAATATACTGTAGGTAGGACAGCTATAACTAAAATGAGCTCTGGGAAATGTATTTTGCCAATTTTGCTGTTCCAATTCTTATTTATAAAGCACCACTGTCTCTCCTGGGAAGTGTGTGAATGAGACAAGCCACACATGTCCACAGGTCCCCCTGCAAACCCCCGCTAGGTTGCAGCAGCAACCTTGTCTTTAATGTTGTGGTTCTACTGGGCTATGATGCTGACTGCACTGTTTTTCTTAAAGCATAATAGGATCTGCCTTTAAAAGGCATGAATCAGTCACTGCTTGTCTAAGTTAAGATCTCATTTACCCTAATTCTCGAGGTCCCACTTTCAGATACGCACATGGAGACAAATGTGAGAAACTGTCTTGGCAGTGCACTGCCCAGGGCTGTATGTGGGCCACCTCGATTTAGTGCCACACCAGCCTGAGCCCCCACACTTGTTTTAACTCAGGTTCATGGGCTAGGTTAGCAGCCTATTTAAAAAATAGCAAACAAAGTGGGAGATATACAGTTATTTGGAAAGATCAGGTCTTGCAATTGAAGTAATTCAATCAAAGGACACAATATAGGTTGTTTTAGGTTTTGCCTCAGTTGCACAAACTGGCTCAGTGGGATTCTTCAACTCACTAGTCATACAATGTATTTTGCTCCAACTCCTAAATTATGTCTTTACTACTACACATGTAAAAGTAAGTAAAATTTCTGCCTTCAAAATGTAAAATAAACCAGATAAGAATTTTCAATCTAAGTTCTTTGTATCAGTGACTTGATAAATAGCAACTGATGTATGTAACACTGTAGGAGAAGAATTTGGCATAGAAAAGAAATATGTCAATCAAAAAAAAAAGAAAAGAAAAACAGCATTGAAATTGGGATTTTATGTATATATCTTAAAATTCTTTTTGCCAAGGGTTTGCCGGCCTTATAATAGGCAAGCCTGGGAAAAGCTCATACATAAATGGCATTTATCTCCATGATGAAATCATGATGAATGTGTGGCAAATCTGCTCAGTAGTGTGGGTGACCACAGTGGTTCTGCAGTGCAAGATTTTGTCCTGGTCTGTTACACGAGAGAGTGGTGCCAATGAAAATTAACATTGTAAAGCAGAAAGTCCACTAAAATCAAAGGAATGTGAGCTTGTAATAATAAAAATAAGCTTTGCCATTTATTTTCCGGCTCAACATTTCATTAGCGGGAAGGCTGCTGACTCAATTAAGAAATTCTGTCATGCAAAGTTTCAAGAAGATAGCAGATCTTATTAGAACCATAAATTAAAGACAAAAAGAAAGGAAAAAGACAATACACTTCTAATTATCTCAAGTTTTGCTTTTGGCTCCATATTTCTCCATTAAAATTCAACACCGATTTAAGTAAATATGAATGGGATCAGTCACCTTTCTCCTTCTCTATAGGAAAACTTAAAAATTGGCCTAATTTACCATCCTTACTGGATATTATAGCCTAAAATCATTTCTGTTGAAGAGAGCTGTTGGTGACTTTTATTTTTGATACATAGTTACTGATTTTATGTTTGTACATAGTCCATTTAGCTATGGACACCTCTGGATGTAGTCTGATAATTTAATTAATATACTTTAAGGCAATAGCATTCATTTATATTTTACTGTCTGGCCATGTGGGATTCTCTCTCTGTTGAGTTTCCTTTAAAAGTTAGCCAGTTAGTTACCAGTTACAGGAGAGGTAAAGAACAAATAAAAAAAAAATGTCAGATTATCACAGCTATTTCTATACAAAGAATTCTCCTAACATTTCTGATATCTTCTACTCCTACAAGGCCATTGAGACATAGCCGATGATTCCAGCCCTTAACTTTCTTCACTGAAGACATACAGTCAGCAGACACTCTGAGACTTGCATTTCTACTTATTTTTTAATCACAGGACATTTTAATTTCAAATATTACAGAAGTGCCTGTGAAACAAGAGAGGAAGAGACAACAGCAGCCAATAAGTAGCTGCTACATGAAACCATTTCATAAGTTTCTTACGCAGTGCCATCATAAACACTCCTTTTCTTCAGGGACCTGATTTCCAAGGAATGAACTGAGCCCCACAGAACTGGATTTGTTCCTCTGACGCGGGCCACATTTTCCCTCACTCTGTGGGAGATGCAGCCTCAGCGAAAACAACACTAATCACTATATAAGGCTTGACATTTCTCAAGGTGATTTCCAGTGTCTAAAAGTAATTTAATTGTCATCATACCTCAAGGAGATAACAAAATAGACATCTTCTACTTCCCCTTTGTATTCATATACCATTAAAAACAAAAAAGTAAAGAGAGTATGAGCTCCATTATCTTGATATGGAGTATTTTGCTCTCTGTGCCAGGCATCTTCCATTTGCTCCTTTGGCCTCTCCGCACCTTCCCACCCTCCTTACTATGGCAGGACACTGACCTGTGTGATTCTGCCACAGGCTCCCATCTCCTCTAGCTTTCTTTTGGGCTTATTTGGCTAGGAGCCACCAGCAACAGGACATGGAGGGAGGGAGAAAAAGGATGAGGACAGGCCATTCAGCTCTGGTTCCCTGCGCGGTCTGCTGTCCCCATGGAAGAGGGGTGGTGATGAATTGTGTGTCAGTCCCTTTGAGGGTAAATTCCTCTAATTTACATGCAACATGCATATTTCTCCTGCTGGGACCCTTTCAGAGATTCTTTAGCTGGTTTATTCTACTCTATCTTCTCTCTAAATGCTGGAGTTCTGCACACATTCTGTTTCACCCATTCTTGTGAATATAAATCTCACCTATAAGCTGATGATTTCTAAATAGACATATCCAGTTCAGACACTTCTGAACTCCAGATTCATACACCTGCCTACTTACTGACATCTCCATCTGGAAGGCAACAATTTTATCAACAAGGATACGCCTGGTCCTGTACACTTGCTTTCCACCTATCACACCATCCAAAACTTACTCCTAACCACACTATCTTCATTTTTAGTACACTAGACCCAACCAGTTAGTTGGCCAAGGAAAAAAACCTAGGAGTTTACCCCTGGACCCCTTCTTTATTATCCCCATCAAATCCAATCTATCAATAAGTCCTATATATTTGATTCCAGTAACACATTCAAATCTATCCAAATCTATATTTTTTGATCCTATACAGTGTGACCTAGACCATCTCAGTGGCATCAAATGGCACCGGGTCCCTCCCTCTTCCCTCCCAGGTCAGATATTTCTTCATAGTCACTGATAAAACAACAACAAAGGACATATTATGCCACTCCCCTGTCTCTCCATCCTACTGCAAACTCCCACCCTCATTCCAGAGCAATAGCCCCAGCAGCGTCTCCCTGGCTGACCTGGCCAGGGTCCTCCCCTTTCGACACCTGGGTGTGCACTGTTTCTTTTACTGGGGAAGGTCTCCCTGCCATCCTGCACAGGACTGGTTCCTTCTCTTCCTAAAGGAAATCTTCTCCCTCTACATTCTAATCAGGGCATTGCAGCATTTCATACAACAGCACCAATGTTTACTTTACAGAATTTCACATGGTCTGGTCAATGTTTTCCTTCAGAAACTCTGTGAGAAGAGAAGCTAAGTCTGTTCTGTGTAGGACGGGAATGGTTTTCATGGTATAGCGTAGCGTATAGCACCTGGGAGTATAATAAAGAAAACAATAAAACTAGCTTACTGTAAGGAAAATGTGTTTGTTGGGAAGATATTTAAGTCTAAAATGGTATTTCTGGCAGAAACCTTTCTTAGACTCTGAAGTTTTCTTGAGATCAAATCAGTTTCAGTTATTCTCATAACACAACAAGCCGCAGAACAGTTCTGGGTGATACATTCACTGGTGACCATCCTTGCTCCTCCCTATGTCCACAAATTGCCTCAAGGAGTTGAATGGATATTAGCAGAGCTGTGCTTCCCAAGAACAGGCTTCCACTTGCTGGCTATGTGCCCATTGCCAGGGTATACTCTCTCTGTCCACAGTACAAGGGGAGAATTATATCTTCCTTTAAAGGTTCAGGAGAACTCATTTAAATATTTTATTTAAAGCCTGGATATTGTAACTATTCAGTTAATGACATTTTTTTTTTCTTGGCCCACTGATTATTTCTCCTTTGGCTGGTAAAATAACACTACTTTCACCTTTGAAGAATTTACTGTTGTGTAATAATATGATGAATTCGATGTCAGGAAACTCAATTTCTATTCTTAATTTGATCACTAATTAGCTGTGTAGAACTGTAGTAAATTCAATCTCTCAACTTCACTATCCCTAAAAATGAAATTATTGGAATAGATAAACTCAATATTACCTGACAACTCTAAGCTTATAAGGGTTTTATGAATAAGGAAAGAAAAAAATAGCTCTGATATTGTCTAGACAGCACATTAATATCATTTTAAATTGAAAAAAAGAGTAATATGTGAGCTCCTTGCAAGTGAAGAAATGCACAGTTTCAAAACAATGACAATATTTTCTGGAATTCTGGAAGAAACTCAAATGTGTCAGAGCTTTGAGAACTGAATAAAGCTGGGGAGCATTTGGTGTGTCCCACATTTGGCAGATGGTGAAGGTGAAAATTGGCAGATTTTCTACAGGCCAAGTCAAAACCCGCTGCCCAGACATCTACTGCATGATCAAATTTATCATTCTGAGAAGTCAGAATATATCCTTTTCATGAAAAAAAATACCAAAATATTAATAAGTTGTCTCTTACTTGATTGGCAAAGAATAAGCATTTT
This sequence comes from Smutsia gigantea, assembly GCA_032199065.1. Taxonomy (NCBI): domain Eukaryota; kingdom Metazoa; phylum Chordata; class Mammalia; order Pholidota; family Manidae; genus Smutsia; species Smutsia gigantea. The sequence continues at coordinate 114,896 of JAVSCE010014914.1, forward strand.
CCCCGGTCTTGACTCCATTTCAAAAGGAAAAATAAACATCTAAATGTTATTACAAATAGAACTGAAAATAAATTGTTTATCAATCATGTGTCATGGAAAATTTGAGGTGGTCAGTAATATATTAACTGGGGTCCATCGCTAGGAGATAGGTAACATGTGTAATAAATTCCTTGTTACAGAAATAAAGAGGAAATGATTTCAGGATTCTTTCCTTTTATTTATGAAACAGAAAAGAGAATATTTCTTATTTGGAAAAGGGAAAAAGTGGCTTCATATATTGAATTAAGTTTCACAGTGTTTTTCTGTAGTCAGATTGGTCCTTCTGATGTAATCTGCATCTGGTCAGTTTGGGAAAATCAGCCATTATATGACAATCCCTCCTTTTATTTGAATATGATCTAAACTGATCTATTCTGGCTCTTCAAAAGAAAGAGCATTATGTGATAGGTGGACTTATTGGATGTGTTTGATTTTTGTACTTTTCAACTGTAAATGAGAGATTTAAATTCCATTTGCTTATAGGTAGCTTGTTGCCTAAAAATGCTATGCTTCTAAAAGCACGAGGAAATACTTCTTACCACAAACTTTCAAGTTAATTGAGCTATTCCTTGTACATGTCTCTCTAATACATGAGATTAGAGAGACAGGTGGGCTCAGCTCATAAACAGCTTTACAAATTACATCAAGAAGTCACCCTGTCAGTGTGGGCAGCCAGCGAAGGCTCGTAGTCCAGGATATGGGAAGATTAGGACTTGCATTTTGGAAAATAAACCTGAGAGTGATATGGATTTGAGAGGAGTCTGGGGACCAATTAAAGAGCTTGTGCAAAAGCCATTGTGGGGAGAAGCCAAATTCAGACAAATGCAAGGCAGAATGGAAGACCGATTATTAACAGGGTATGAAAAAGAAGCAGAGAGACAAAGTCAATGATTATGCCAAAACCACTAGCTTGTGGATCTGGCTGGAGTAATGTTTCACAAAGGAACCCAAAAGAAGTAGAGGGAGGTAGTAAAAGAGACGGGGAGAGAGAACATAGTGTCTTCAAGAAAGCTGAACAACTCGAGAAAGAAAAATATAAAACTCAAGCTCTGACAGAGTCACACATTGCTTTTGGTTGCTATTTTCTAAGTTCCTTTTTAGCTATAGTTTCTCTTGCACACATTTGTTTGAAAACCCTGGCCATTTGTCCTGCACTTTCCACATGCTGGATGTAGCTGATTGAATCCTGGTGTATAACATAAATGCTGGTGGTGTATGACACATTTTTCCATCTCCTGTATTTCCTGCAAAATGGTATTGAGACCTAGAACAGCACTTTCCCATAGGAAGGTAATGTGAGCCACACGGGTCATTTTAAACTGGGCAATAGGCACCTTTAAAAAGGACAAAGAACAGATTAAATGATTTTTGTAACAGCTTTCTTGAGGATAATTGAACATGTAACGAACACCACGTATTTAAACAGCACAATTTAAAACTATCACCACAATCAAGATATCGAACACTTCACTTGAACCTATTTGCCAATTTATATTTTCATTACCAAACATGTGAATGGTGCTTCCACAGTTCTCTAAAACTGCACGGTGCATAATACTTCTTAAAAGAATATTCAAACCTTTATAAGATTGTATATCAATGATACCTTACTAAAAAACGTTGTCCATCATAAGGATCCCTAATGTGGCCAGGTAACAGCCACAGCTACTTCCCTCCCGCCCCCACCCCCTCTCAGCCCATAGCAACCACTCATCTATCTTTTCTCCATTCCTATAATTTTGTCATTTCATTTCAAGGATATTAAACACATGGAATTACACAGCATGTAAAAAAAAAATATTCAGTTCACAATGAAATCAACTCATACTAATCAACAGGAAAATTGCAGCAAAAAGTGGCTTTCAGCCCACTAAAGTTTCAAGGCAAATAAGTAGAGGGGCCACATATAAAAAAGAAAGAAAGAAAGAAAATGTTCCTTTTATCTAAATCAATATTAAAATTTATATTAAAAGGCATCGATTTATTTGACATAATTTTGGCCACTTCTGTTAATGACCCTTACTCAAGCCTTTTAAATTACCTCCATTAGTTTGCAATGACTCCTAGGTCACTGCATTTTGGAAATTCAACAACTGCCAGTTAAATCTATTGGATCCATTCCAATTAGGATTCTATTCAGTAGTCATAAACATTTTTTACTTTCCAGTTTGATTGGTTTTCACTTGGTTCTTTTTCATGTCAACAATTAGTTCCTTTAAACAATGAATATCAAAGTTCATTGCTAACCACGTCCATTGAAAGATCACAGACACTGTAGCAGATTATCTACAAAAGACAGAAAAGGCACACCATATCTCCAGGAGGGAAAAATGGGCAATTAAGATGAGAATAAAAATGTAAAAGACCACAAATGAGCACACCTGCCAGGCTCTCTGGTGAACTGTAGTGCTGGGTTTTGCAGTGGCAGCACGTTGAGACTCTAGCTTGAGTCCACTGGGCCAGAGAGAGGGGTTAAGAAAAGTACTGTGCTAAGTGTAGAGGGGAGAGGCCATGGTGACGGGCATCTATTTCTGAGTTCTGCAAACTGGGGCTCAATGCCTTGGCACCTGGCTTAACTGAGACTGTAAAGGCAGGGACCAGCATGTGATGGAAAAGAACCACCTCATCTGCTTCCTAATTTTCTTGCCTCAGCACTCTTTCCTCAAACAGACCCACTTTTTCCAGTGATCCTGCGTTTTCCATGTGTAAAATCTTCCTAAGCATCTCTGCTTCTGCTTAACACCAAAAAATTCAGTGATGACTTTGAAAGCCCTTAATAAGGGAAATAGCACAGGGAGGTTCAAAGATGATATGCGTCTAGTTTCTCATTTCGTTAGGATGCTCTGTAAACACGTCTTAGAAGACAACATCAGGACAACCAGGAGGGCTAACACACACACACACACGCACACACGCATACACTTGTACTTCACTGTTCTCCCATTACAGAGATCCAATTAGAATTTGCAAGTCTGGAATAGGGCCGGCAATCCATACTATTAAAAGCTTCCTAGAACCATTTGGCCAGTTTTATTAAGCAGTAATCTAGACAACTTCACTGGCTTCCCTCATCCTTTACAGCATTGGACAGTTTGAGGTTAGTAGCACTAAGTGAGCATTGCATTGATTTCTCATGCCTTCTCACAGACATATAGTAACTTCAAAAATTATGTTTAAGATTTTTCCTCCAAAAGTTCAAAGAGAGACAATTCTTTTATTTCTGCATCTGTCCCTAAGCTTCTTATCTAATGCTGTCAGATTCATTTGTAAAACACATGCATAAACCCATTCAAACTATTTGGCTGAGTAAGCATTTTGTGCTAAACCCTGTATTTCCCAATGAAATTAAATTTTAAATCAACTTATTTACCTATTTAAATAGTATATTTTCACATGCACACACAAACATATTGTTCATATTTTTATACCTGCATTTTTCATGAAATGTCACATGAACTATAGACAATCATAGCAACCACATTTTTGTGTGTACTTTGCATTCATGCTCTATGGAACAAAACTATAAGTAGACACATACCCTTCAGGGGTATGCTTTCCAGTGAGTAGTCCAGTCAGACCTTCTCCCTGAGGTTTCTCCCACCCTCACATTAACCTCTCATTTCTCAATGACAGCATCTCCTTCTTGGATTAGCCATTTAATATGGAATGTGGCTCAAAGTTTCACGAAATGCCTAATATGCAAATACCATGCTACTATGTTTTTCCTCCAAAGAAGGTACACAAGGCAATGTGACAAAGATAATATTATACATTTTATGTATATATAATAATATATGTATAACATATTTTATATGTAATTAGGTACAACATAATCATATTACATATAATTGTGTGACATTATATAACTACATTTATTACATAACTATTATATTAGACATTTATACATACACATGTATATAATACATAATATGTATATGTATGCATTTGTACTGTATATAGAACTCACACATATATGTAGAAAATTATATGTGTATGTATAATAATAATATACATATATGTATAGTTTATATAATATATATACACTGAGAAAAAGTAGACACAACCAGAGAAGATGATGCTAAGAAGGAAATGTATTTGTTGCAAGGAAAGGTATAAAGGTATACATAATTGGGAGAGATATCTATATTGAAGTAAGGCATACACTGACAAGAACTACAGAATAACAGAGTCAAATTTAGGTTAAGATTTTGCCTAACAGCCTAGGTACACTCATTAGATAAGAGATTTGCTCATACACACACTAGTCTTAGACTGCACCATTCATTTATCTAAGTGTATTTGATTTCTATTATGAACTTACTGCATCACAGGAAAAAGTAATTATCTTGGATATAAAATCTTACATACTAATTTATTCTTTCATGTCCACACCTTTCTCTTTCCAAAATGAGTTCTAAGCTAGGCAGAGGCTATGTAATATATATTGGTATCACTTTAAAATTTTTAAACTAAGTTCAGGAAATTACAGATAAATAATCACCACATGAATGAATGGACCTCAAGCAAGATGGAATAAAAGCAAATGGGCTCACATATGCCTATTTCAGAACTTAGTATGAAAGTACAGTGATACTGAGATGAGACTAGGCATATAGATTAATGGATAAAATTTGGAGTCCAAAAGTAAACCCCTATACATGTGGTCAATTGATTTCCAAGAATAGCAAGATCATTCAATGACAAAAGAATAGTCTCTTCAACAAATGGTGCTGGAACAACTGGATATTCACATGTGAAAAAATAAAATTGGCACCTATAAAACAGTATATACAGCAGTTCACTGAAAATGAATCAAATACTTACATGTCTAAGAGTTAAAACTAAGAAACTCTTGAAATAAAACATAAATGGAAAACTTGTTATCTTCTACTAGGCAGTGATTTCTTGTGTCTGACATCAAATTCACAGGTAACAAAACAAAACATAAAGTAGATAAATTGGACTTTATCAAAATTAAAATATTTTGTGCTTAAAGGACTTACTGAGAAAGTAAAAAAAAAACTATATAATGGGAGAAGATATTTTCAAATCATGTATCTGATAAGACCTAGTACCCAGAATACATGAAGAACTAAAAACAAAACAAAATGAACACAATAGCAGTAGACTGAGAGACACTGAGAAGTGATGGGTAGTTATCAGTGGGAAGTGGTTAGGGTGGGTAGGTCATGTGTGTGAAGGGGATAAAGAGGAACAAAAATCTCAGTCATAATAAGTTGATTACAAGAATGGAAGTGCAGCATAGAGAGTCAATGGTTTTGTAATTTCTTTCTATATTGATAGATAGTAACTGCACTAGTTGGAGTAAGGATTTAATAAAGTGTGTAACTGTTGAAACACTGTGTTGTATACTTGAAATCAATATAGCTGCACTAGTTGGAGTAAGGATTTAACAAAGTGTGTAACTGTGGAACCACTGTGTTGTATACTTGAAATCAAGATAATATTGCGTGTCAACTGTACTTCAATTTGAGTAAATAAATAAATAAATAGTTCCCCAACTAAAAGTACTCTTTCAACTTGTTAACGAAGATATCACATGTTAAAAATGGACAAAGGATTTGCATAGACATTTCTCCAAAGAAGATATTATGGATAGCCAATAATCACATGAAAAGATGCTCAAAACCACTATTCATTAGGTAAATGAAAATCAAAGCCAGGAGATACTTTACTTCACACCCACTAAGATGACTGTAATCAAAAAGAGACAAGTGTTAACAACGATGTGGAAAAATTGGAAGCTTCATGCACTGTTAGCATGAATGTAAAACACTGCAGCTGCTTTTGAAAACAGTTTTCCAGTTCCTCAAAATGTTAATCAAAATGTCAATCAGTATGACCAAGCAATCTGACTCCTAGGTCTATAGCGAAGAGAACTGAAAATATATGTTCATATACAAACATGTGTATGAATATTAACATTAATGATATTTCATAATAGTCAAAGAGTGGAAACACCAAAATCAACTGATGAATAAATAAAATGTGGTGCATTCATACAATGGAATATCAAATATCTATGAAAAAGAATGAAGTACTCATTCATGCTACAACATGAACGGACTTTGACAAGTTTATGCTAAATGAAAAAAATCACAAAAGAATGCAGATTTTATGATTCCATTTATATGAAATGTCCAAAATAAGGAAACCTCTTAAGACTAGAGGTAGAAAGTAGATTAGAAGTTACCAAGGGGTGAAAAGAGAAGACAATGAAGAATGATAGCTAAAAGGTACAGTTTTCTTGGGTAATGAAAATAATCTGAAGTTAGATAGTGGTGATTGTTGCACAACTTTGTAAATAATACTGAAAAACTCTGAATTATATATTTTAAAAGAGTGAATAGTATGTTATGGGACGTGTATCTCAATTTATTTTTAAAAAACCACATGAGGGGCTGTAAAACACAGAGAAGACAAGTAGTGACTATACATCTTACTATGCTGATAGACAGTGACTGTAATGGGGTGTGTGGTGGGGACTTGATGATGGGGGGAGTCTAGTAACCATAATGTTGCACATGTAATTGTAGATTAATGATACCAAAAGAAAAAAAAACACATAGGGGTGCATATGTCTTTTTGAATCTGAGAAGTTGTTTTCTTTGGGTACATTCCTAGGAGTGGAATTCCTGGGTCAAATGGTATTTCTACTTTCAGTTTTTTGAGGAACCTCCATACTGTTTTCCACAATGGTTGAACTAATTTACATTCCCACCAGCAGTGTAGGAGGGTTCCCCTTTCTCCACATCCTCGCCAACATTTGTTCATGTTTGTCTTTCGTATGTTGGTCATCCTAACTGGTGTGAGGTCATATCTCATTGTGGTTTTAATTTGCATTTCCCTAATAATTAGTGATGTGGAGTATCTTTTCATGTGCCTGTTGGCCATCTGAATTTCTTCTTTGGAGAAGTGTCTGTTCATATCCTCTGCCCATTTTTTAATAGGGTTATTTGCTTTTTGGATGTTGAGGCATGTGAGTTCTTTATATATTTTAGATGTTAACCCCTTGTCAGATATGTTTATTGCAGCACTATTTACAATAGCCAACATATGGAAGCAACCTAAGTGTCCATTAGTAGATAAATGGATAAAGATGTGGTACACACACACAATGGAATACTATTCAGCCATAAGAAACAAACAAATCCTACCATTTGCAACAACATGGATGGAGCTAGAGGGTATTATGCTCAGTGAAATAAGTCAGGAAGAGAAAGACAAATACAAATGGTTTCCTTCATTTGTGGAGTATAACTACAAAGCAAAACTGAAAGAACAAAACATCAGGAGACTCACAGACTCCAAGAAGAGACTAGTGGCTACCAAAGGGGAGGGTATGGGAGGGCAGGTGGGGAGGGAGGGAGAAGGGGATTGTGGGGTATCATGATTAATACACATGGTGTGTGTGGGGTGACGGGGAAAACAGTGTAGCTCAGAGAAGACAAATAGGGACTCTGTAGCATCTTACTACACTGATGGACAGTGACTGCAATGGGGTATTGGGGGGACTTAATAATAAGGGTGAATGTAATAACCACATTGTTTTTCTCATGAAACCTTCATAAGAGTGTATATCAATGATACCTTAATAAAAAATCAAATAAATAAAAATAATAATGTGGCTAAAAAAAACCCAATAGTGAACAGAGAAATTATCAGTAAATCTAAAGGAGTGCTGAGTATTTTTTTTAAAAACAGTGATAATGATTAGTTTGAGATAGTTAAAAAAATAGGTAAATTAATACAATACTGACCATCAATTATGAAAGAGTGGTATTAATAAATGCTAAATCTAGGTGAAGGGTCTAAAGGTGTCCATTGTACTATTCTTTCATCTTTCTGTAAGATTCGAGATTTCAAAATAAAGGGTTAAAAGGGAAGTGAATGGATAGCTTTGAAGTTAAACAGTAAAACAAAAATCATATGAAATATTAATATTTAAAAAGGTAGAGATTCACTCAGCAAATATTTTTTTGAGTGCTTTATGTAGTGCTAGACAAGGTACTAGGAACTCAAACAGAGAAACTGGGCCTTTTCACGGCTTGACAGTTCACTTCTTTTTAGAACCGAATAATAATCCATCGTCATGATGAACCACAGTTTATTTATCCATTCACCTACAAAAAATATCTTCGTTGCTTCCAAGTTTGTGTAATTACGAAAAAGTTGCTATAAACATCTATGCACAGATTTTTTGTCTAATTTATTGACATAATTTTTCATAGAATTCTCTAATAATTCTTTTTATCTCTGTGGTGTCAGATGTGACTATTCCTTTTTCATTTCTGATTTTGTGTATTTGTGTCCTCTTTTTTTTTTCTTGCTATGTCTGTTAAGGAGTTTGTCTATTTTATTTATCTTATCAAAGAACCGGCTTGTGATTTCAATGATTTTTTTCCCATTGTTTTATTTTTCTCTATTTTGTTTCTGATGTGTACAGATTTTTGTGTGGAGATGTGTTTTCAGTTCAATACCAAGGAGCACAGTTGCTGAATTGCATAGTAAGAGTATGTTTATATTTATAAGAAACTGCCAAACTGGCTTTCAAAGTGATTGTACCATTTTGCTTTCCCACCAGCAATGAGTGAGAGTTCATTTGTTCCACATACTCACCAGCATTAGGTGTTGTCACTATTTTGCATTTTGGCTGTTTTAATAGGTATGTGGTAGTTTCTTGTTTTAATTTACAATTCCCTAATTCATATAAGGTTGAACATCTCTTCATATGCTTTCTTACTATCTGTGTATCTTCTTTGGTGAGGTATCTGTTTAGGTTTACTGTCCATCTTTTAATTGGCTTATTCTTCATTTTTTTCTTGTTGAGTTATTAAGAGTTCTTCATAAACTTTGAATAATAGTCCTTATCCAATATTCAGATATGTCTTCTTCAAATATTTTCTCATTGTCTTTCATTCTCTCCATAGCATCTTTCATGAAGAAGAAGAATTTAGTTTTAAAGAAGTCCTATTTGTCAGTTGTTTCTCTAATGCTAATGGATTGTACCTTTGGTATTGTATCTAAAATGTCATCACCATACCTAAGATCATCTATATTTTCTTCTATGTTGTCTTGTGGGAGTTTTATAGTTTTGTGTTTTATACTTTGGTGTATGATCCATTTTGAGTTAATTCTTATGAAGGGTGTGAGATTTGCATCTAGATCCATTTTTTTTTGCATGTGGATATCCAGTTGTTCAAGCACTATTTGTTGAAAAGACTCTTTATTTTTTATTAATTTGTTTTTAATTAAATGGTATTTATCAAAGACCATGCTCTTATAAATTTAAACATTTAAAATTTGGCATGGTTTGCTATTTGGCACAATATATGGTCAAGTTTTTCTAAATGTGTGAACTTCTAAATAATGTAAATAACCTGTATTTCTACATACTATGTATATATATTTTACATTTTCATACCTATATCCTTATTTTTTGTTATAGAATATGTGAGATTATAAAATCAATTAAATATGCATTAACTAAAATATCTTCTTAAAAATCAACAATTTTTGGGAGCATTATTGAATTGTTTCAGCTTTGCATTAATTCTTAGAAAAGTACTGTTTTACACCTATTACATATCAGAACCCAGTGCTCATGGAGTAAAAGTTATTGGTATAAAACCATCATTCATCAGTGGAAAGCCGGGCTTTAAAACAGTATAACTTGTTCAAAATCCTTTGTTTTCTACTGTATATTGCCTGTCTTATCAATATGTACTATTAATATATCATTTTAAGTGTTCAAGTGTACTTATAGGAAGATATTCTGGTTCTTTATTATTGCATAACAAAATACCTACATATGAATGTTTATGACACTGTTATTCATAGCAGCCCAAAACTGGAAATAACCCAAATGTCTTTCATACAGTAGATGTGCCAACAAACTGATACATCCATACCATGGACTAGTACCTGGCAGTTAAAAGGAATAAGCTTCTGACCCATGGAACAGTATGGATGGATCACAAAGCCATTATGCTGAGTGGAAAGACAAAAGTTAATCTCAAAAAACTGTATATTGTATATTTATATAACATTTATATAACATTCTCAAAATGCCATAGTTCTAGAGATGGAGAATGGAATATGGCTGCCAGGGAGTTGGAAGTGGGGCACACCATTAAGGGTTAGAACAAGGAAGTTCTGTTTTGGTGACAGAGCAGTTTCACATCTTGTGATGGTGATTATGCAAATCTACATATAGGATAAATTACAAAATAAACACATACAAAAATGAGTTCAGATAAAAACTAATGAACTCTAAATAAGATTTATTATTTGACAGTACTGTGCCAATATCAATTCCAGGCTTTGGCATTGTACTATAATTATGTAAGATGTTAGCATTGAGGGAAGCTGGGTAAAGGTTTCACAGGAAACAATCTCGGCAATTTCCTTTGAGTCTGTAATTATTTAAAAATAAATAAAATTTTGAAAAAAGTTCTCTAAATATAGCATTGCTATCCCCAGCTGCATCTACAATGGGCATTCAATCACACTTGCTTCAGACTTTGCAGACTTACAACTTGCCTCTTCTCTAGCTTCTCAACATCCCAGGTTGCTCATTTACCCTGAACTATGACTCCATAAAGACATAAAAAGATACTCATTATACAGTCGTCAGTTTTCCTTTACCATTCTTGGAGTATTATCACTAATTAAACCATTATTTATTTCAACTCTGCCATGAACTAAATCTGAAATTTTTAACAAATTTCACAAGTTTTATGAGGCTCAGTTTCCCAACATGATAACCTGTGAGCACATTTCTAGGTCTGCCTTGTAATAATCCATGATTCTAGACATCTTTGCTTTGCCTCATTAGACTGTAAACTTCTTGAGGATAAAGCTTAGTCTTTAAAAGGAATCTGTATACTATGTCATTCTGCATGCTGAGAGTCTACAAACATTTGCACAATCAAAAACTGGTAAGTTATGGGCTGTGTTTCCTTCTATTCATTAGGGTTCTGACCACTTGACATTGAAATTTAGAATTTTGGCAATGCCAGCAAAATAAGTGTTGAACACAGATTACTTCTATCTTTTTTCTACAAAGGACGTTAACCTTTCTTTATAAAAGACTAGGAAATTTAAAATGGCTGAAACATTGTATCTTCAGGTATTAACACATGAATCTTATTTTATAATTCTACATATTGTGAAAATTTAAGAAGCTCTAAGCTTCTTTATCAATTATGTAATTAAGAATTTTACTAGTTTAGCAGAGCTAGTTGATATACTAATCCCATTCATTCAAATTCATCCTTCCTTGAAGTTTCCTTCAAAATTTCCTAGAAAATCAAACCACTGGTATTACAGGAACACATATATTGCTTTAACAATCTGATATACAGATCTAATGATGTCCTATAATGTCTAGATTCAGTATCATCTGCTAAACATTTACAGCTAATTCAGTTTGTAACATGCTTTATTAAAAGTCATTAAAACCTGCAGCTGTGTCCCGTAATCATTTCCTAAATACAAAGACTGCATTTTATAAAAGATCTCCTTGTTCAAAATACTGCCATACAGCTCACAAACTCTTTGTTAGAAGCCAGAAAGCTTTTATTCTTTACAAAAAGAAATGCTAAGTAATTCATCAGATGCCAAACTTTTTTTTTTTTTGGCCACATGTTGGTCTTGTTCCAAGTGTTCAACTCGCATGTTCATTATTAATTGTTATAACCTAGTCTCAGATAGATGCTCAGAATAAACATCGATTTGAGAGCCATCTTGCTCTTAGGATTCAATCTCTTAATGTATACACTTGATAAATTTGAAAAAGCTCAGTGGTTTGGCTCAGCTAAGCATCCTGAAGTAAAGCACTTATGCAAATATTCTGGAACTTACACATTGAAGGCAGGCACTGAATTTCACTGGGAGTTTTGTTAATTCTGTTCAGAAGAACATAGCCTATTGGGGGCTTTATACACATGTAAAAATAATGTCAATAATTCTTAGGTTCCCTTTAACTGATTATTCTGTGATTATACTGCTTTTATACATATCAGAAAAACTTCGGATAAAGTTTGGATATGATTTGAAGAAATATTTTCACAAAAAAATTGAATTGAGTTTAACAGAATTGCTTTAGACTCAAAATAATTTCATTTATTCATAAACATAACTGGTAAATCTTTGGCATCTGTCAATATTTTGGATAGTATCCCCTCAAACAAAGTAGGATATATGTGATTTACTCAGAAAAGTATGTAATATGTATACATATATTATTTGAAATGTGATCCAACAGTAAATGGAGAAAAAAATCCTTAAAAAATGTCCATTTGATATTCCACTTGAAATATCGGTAGCAACAGAAAATAATAGCAAATAATAAAGTAGATTTGAATCACTACAACTGTTGGTAAGATTATGGAAAAACATGAGAAGAGTTATAACCAAAGAACTGAATTTAGTAAGTTCGTTTACATTTAGGTAGCTGAGTTTTATAATTGCCAGGAAGTAAATTACTCCATTTCTCAAATAAGGCCAGGACAGTAAAGCAAATGGTCACTACATTAAAATTAAAAGAGTTGATTACTTCACAAAGAAAGCTTTCTACAAATCTATAAGCAGACAACCCCTTGTTCCGCTGGGTTGCTGTCTTGCCTGTCATTGCCAAATATACAGATAATGGTATCGAAATTCCTTTCAGATAACAGTTGACAGCATTACTTGCATTTTTCAAGGGTGGGGGCGCCTCATCACCCACTCTCCTCCTTCCTCTTCTACATTGGTAAACACCTCCTACCCTGTGTGGCTTAGCCTCACAGAGACTGTCTGATTCAATGCCCCACACTGACTGAAATGTGACTCACTGACTCAAAGCAAAAGCTCACATTAATACTCTAAACCATCGATTCCATCAGTGATGGAGGAATAAATCACCCACTGTTTGGGGGTACATTAACTCCTTTGGTCACTGGGGAGCCTTTCAGTAGGCTGAAAAGGTAATTTGCTAAAAGGCAACACTAGTGGTTTAGAAACCTTAATAGGCCCCAAAAAGTAGATAATTTACTCTTTTTGTACCAAGATAAGGCCAGGCAATTATCTGGGGGATCTGAGCAGTTGGAAAAAGGAATTGCAATACTGGACAAAGGCAAATTTTTGTTTGCCTCAACTCTTTTGGAAATTCTAGCTACTCCAGTGCAAGTGGTAACACTCCTGTTGGTCTCTGGCTCACTAAGCCCAATGAGACATAAAAGCACGAAGAGATTTAGATTGGTTGGAAAACCCCTGGTACTCATGTTCATCCTCAGAATTTTCCTTTAAAAAATATGGATGTTTCATACAACATCTATAGTGGAAGACTAATAATCTAGACGAGACTATAAAGGAGGACACACAAAAAAATTATTATTTGAAATTAATTTCAGCCTTCTAACTATGTTACATATTACTAGCGGAGAAAAGTTAATTTTCCAGTGACTAAAACAAAAGAGCAATTATTGAACATTTTACATATTTTACATGATCACTTAAAAATAAATACACAGTTAACCCTTGAACAGGACAGGGGTTAGAGTCACCAACCCCCACCCTGGTTGAAAATCCATGTATAACTTTCAACTCCCCCAAAACTTAACTACTAATAGCCTACTGTTGACCAGAAGCCTTACCAATAACATAAACAGTCGATTAACACATATTTTGTACATTATGCATATTATATACTATATTCTTACCATAAAATAAGCTAGAGAACAGAAAACTATTTTTCAAATTGTCAAAAATTTCCAAAAAATTTTCCAATATGTTTATTGAAAAAAAAAACCCCACATATAAGTGGACCTGCATCGTGCCAATCTGTGTTGTTCAAGGGTGAACTGTATAACAGGGGAAAATAAGAGTTTAAACAGTTCTCTGCCCATGTATTATTTGTATCTCTTAGATTTGCTACATAATCAATGGTATTTGTTCTCAGCAGACCTCCATCACCACAAAACGGAGGTAATGGAATGACATATTCACATTCCCAGGAATGCAGTATCACCAAATCCTAAAAGGCACTGGGAACTTGGAATAACAGGGTAGATCACATTGCCTCCTACCAACCCCTTAGAATGTGGCCTTTGTATTGCCTTGGTCTTAGCTTGATCCTTAGGACCCCACTGCCTGAAGATTACCTCAACCATGTGTTAGAACTCTTCTCCCCAAGACGCCAATGATCTGCTTTTGAGCAAACCTAAAGGCACATGAATCTTACTTCCTTTCCCCTCCATGTACCATCAACAGGTTAACCATCTAAATTTTTGTTGAATCTCTATTTATTTTTCCTCATACATATCTAAGTACTCTTTTATGATCTTCTCTTCCTGTTACTTCTCCCTTTCCAAATGAGGGTGCCTATGGTCATAAACAATTGTTTTCCCTTTATTCTCTCAAATAAGTAATATATTTTCATAGCTTCAGCAATAATCTCCATTTTGATAACTCTGAGTTGCATATGTCTTTCTGAAACTAATGGTCCCTTCACCTGCCAGTGGTTATTACACCCTAACATGTCCCAAGTCAGCTGTGACATCTTTCCTTCCAAAGAATATCATTTTTCATTTACACAACTTGACATTTACCCAGCACATATCAAGCACATGGTCTCATTTCCATCTCCTTCTCTTGATTCTTCTTGTGTTTATTAGTCATATCACTGTTATCTGATCAAATGTTAAATTGACTCATTTCTAAACTTCACTCCATTAGGCCAAGTTCTCATCACCTCAAATCTGAATTGCTGCAATAGAATCAATCCTGATTCTCATGACTCATTGATGCCTCTAAAATACGACTTTCAGTGGGACTATACCTCCACCAAAGCATCCCATTCACAGAAGATTAGGGTCAAGTTTATACATAGCACTTCCAAGGTCCTTGAGCTTCTTAAACTCTCTAGTTACTTAGTAAAAGTCAGTAAAATGCAGTTGCTTAGGTTTTTTTATTTGTTTCTCCTTTGTTTTTTTCTTTTTTAAAAATCACAATGTGAAGTAAGTGAAGCACATAATAATAGGTGGGATAAGAGGCAGTTGTACAAACCAACTAAAGAATATGGAAAAGTATGAAATACACCACCCAAATCTTAATTTTGATTTAGTCTATAGAGAATCATTTGATTTTGCTGGACCTCAATTATCTCATTTCCAAAGCAGGAATGATAAAAATCAGCCTCACAGTCCAGCTGTAACAAATCATGTGAGATGCCCTAGAGAGGGATTTTTAAAAAATTGTTAGTGTCATACAAATGTCAGGAAATGATACCAGGGACAGAAACTAAAGGAGAAGGTTAAGTCCTAGAACATATTCTTATGAAGACTTTATACAATAAAATACTCTTAACTCCAACTTCAAGGGGCTTTCCAGGAATGTATTGTCATGGAAAGAAAACAGAAAATGGAAAATAAAAATAAAATAAAATGAAAAGAAATTGATTAGT
Organism: Smutsia gigantea; assembly: GCA_032199065.1. Taxonomy (NCBI): domain Eukaryota; kingdom Metazoa; phylum Chordata; class Mammalia; order Pholidota; family Manidae; genus Smutsia; species Smutsia gigantea. Next base: position 130,401 of record JAVSCE010014914.1, read on the forward strand.
AAAATTTTATTTTTCTTATAATCATTTCAAAGGATTTATAAGTAAAGAAAATGATGGACTTGAAGAGAAAAATGAATATATTTTGCAAATGTAATGAATTAGATGAACTACTCTAGTCTCATTACCTTAACTGAAAATGTGCCCTATCATACCACTTCCTGGTTGTATTATCTATAATCAGTGTTGTAATACTCAGGTAGTTGGATTAATCTGCTTTTAGGACTTTTACTTAAAACCAGGTCAGATCAACAAAAGATAGTCTAAACTAGAGCAGGCTTACCATATAATAAATGAAGAAATATTATTTGAAATTACTGAAAAAAACACCAAGTATAGAAAAAAAGCTATGCAGAAGAAGTACTATTATCTACCCTGGTCTCTCCTCACTGTGTGTTCTCCAGCTATTACTCACTTCTGAGTCATAAAGTAAAAGGACACCCACAAAGCTTTGGTCCATTAGTTACAGTGAAGGTCACATTCTGGCTATTTCATTTTAAAATGTTCTTTGTTACAAAAGCAAGTTTTTAGAGAGACAATAATCCTATAATCCCACAAAAAGTTGAGCATTCCATCAACAGTAAATACATTAAATGACTTAGAAATCTTTGCTAGGTTCTTCAATAATACTGTAGTGGACAGTTGCTATTCTATCTATCCTACAAGATAGTCCCCCTTTTCCCTAAAGCTGCACCAAAATTTGTACTTGTGGGGAGGGAGCTTTGCATTAACAGACAGCAGTCACTACCTGATTATCCTTCTCTCACTTAATCAAGGTTATCAGCTGGGTTACTGTGACCCTTGAAGGAACACAGGGAGAGGTAGCGGTGGGAAGAGATGCTGCAATAAAACACATGGAAATTTTCATTCTTATTCTATGCATTATTTTTTCCCACACTGTTTTTGACCAAAGAAATGGAGCATCTAGTTTATCCGAGTCACTTACCCTCTTTTGCAGTTTATTTCTTGTAAACTTCTAAAAGATATTAAGATGAGGTTTCTTGCCAAGTCATGGTTCATTCTCCCATTTTGGATAAAAACAGAGGACTGGAAAAAGACTAAGTGTGTCATGTTTGGTTTTTAAAAAATGCCACTGAAATGGAAAAGTCATGGTTTTAAGGCTACAGGGCCCAGAAGGCATCTTGTGCACTGGGTCCAGCTTGCAGTCTGTTTTGTTCCATGAAAAAAAGATTAAAATTAAAAATAGCCAGAAATGAGGAGATTTCACACAAAATCTGTTTTCAGTTCCCAGGTTTTGCTCTAATCGAGGACAGCTGAGTGTAAGGAACCCTCTTCGTAGGCTTGCTTTTTGCAGTTTGCGGTGGGCCCCACTGCAGCCCCACTTGTTAGCTTACTGGACTGAACTCTAGAGGCATTTGAATTTACAACCCAGGTAAAGAAAGGTAAGTTTGGATAAATAAACAGAAAAGGAAACAGTCTAACACAATGCACAAAAACAAAGAACTAGGTAGTAGTGACCATAGCATGTTTTGGAAAACAATATATAACACAGGATTTATCTACAGAATTAATAAGAGAACAGGTGTGGAACAGTCAGAGCCACAATATGCAGACTGGCCTAACAGGTCAACTAGTTATAAACATCAAGTTGGCTGGTGTCCTGACATGCAAGGGCAATACTCCATTACATTAACTGTTCCCAGCTACATATTGGGGTAGGAATTTTCTTTTGTTTTACTATGAAATTTAAAAGACTTAGAGCTCTTGCCCAAGTTTGCAGTCAATGAAACATACCAGGAGTTAACAACCAGGATTTAAATTCAGATCTGTTTGATCCTAAATCTTGAGTACTTTTCCACCATGAGAGTTAGGGAATGTTTTTAAGAGAAAAGGGAGCAGAAGAAAAGTTTTTGAATTCAACAAACCTACAGGCCTTTTTATTTTTAAGAAAAATACTGTTTATTTTTATTACTAGGTGTTTTGAGTGCATGCTGTACATGTGCAGAGTGAATAAGCCCCCTCACATAAGTTATCCCCAGTCCTTCTATCTTCACAGGGAGAAACTACATGCCTTGTCTCCTCCCCACACTTCTTTCTTTCCACTTTGGCAAAAAAGATAAACATTTAACATCGTTAAGGCAATCTGGATTCAGTTTGTGGGTTCCATGTATTAGTGATCTTCCATCTTCTCCAGAGGTGTGTAAGGCATTCAGTGCAGTGGAAAGGGGCGCAGACCAGGCGGTGAAAGACTTAGCATGCAATGCAGGCTCAGCAACTTACTGCTTTGGGACCGTTGACAAGTCCTCTGGAGCCTCAGGTTCCTTATCCACCAAATGGGAATAATAATGCCTTGCTGTCAAAATAGTTTTTTTAAAAAAATATTGAAATATAATTGGTATAAAGTATTATATTGGCTTCAGGGGAACAATATGATGATTTGACAATTACATACATTACTAAATTCTCTCCATGATAATAGCTACCATCTATCACTATACAGAGACATTACAATATTGGCCATATTCCCTATTCTGGACTTACATTCCTGTGGCTATTTTATTTAATATGTAATCTGAAGTTTGTACCTCTTTATCCCCTTCACCTATTTCACCCATCCCCTGACCCTTCCTCCCCTAGTAGTTATTGTTTATTTGTTTTCTAGAGGACATGAAAATGATTTCCCAAGCTAATCAAGAAAGCAGATGAAGTATTAAATCAAGAAAAGGTAATTTACCCAAGATCACAGTTGATAGGAAAACCATACTGGATTCATATTCATATGTACTTGATGCAATATGCAACATGTTGTATATCCATGCAATACTGTTTTCTTATTGACATTCTTAAATTTCTTAATCTTAGATACTTATTTGTCACCATGGATCCCTTTGAGGAGATTCAAAGGGAATGCATTATTCTTTCCAATTGGTTTATATGAATAACATAGTATTGTTAACATTCTGGTGTCAATTGTAAAAGATTCCTGCTTTCTGTTATTTGATTTGGTAAATTTATCAGGTATGCATTTATTCCTTTAAAAATTAAATCTTCAGCTCTTTGAAGTTTTGAGTGAATGGTAATGTTTTTGGTAAATATAAATATAGTCATAACTTGTGAAAATTAATAAAGGGAAACTTCACTGACATGGCCTCTGAAGGCCAGCAGAGAAAGCGCTCACGCACTCTCCTCATAAATCTTAGACCCCACTGGAAGAGACAGAAACTGTTTTAGCTAATTCCTCCCCAGCAGGAGTAAAGAAAGGTTTCCATCGTCCACTTCCCACAACAGCCATCAATGAGAAGCTGTCACAGCTCAGCCAATGAGAAGGCACAGTACGTAAGACTCCCAGTTTCCTCCAATGGACTTTTTGCTTAAATAGCCCTCCCAACTCAGCCCTTTCCTTCATAAAACTGCCTCCTCTCCTTTGTTCTCTACACAGGTCAATGGTTCTGCTGTAGTTTGTGTGTCCCAGATAGCAATTCTCTGTTATTCCCAAATAAACCCAGTTTTGCTGGTAAAATGACTGTTTTATTTTTAAGGCAAACAAACGACTTCACAACTTTTAATTTTAAAAACTTATGCAAGTATGTACATTAAATATAATGAAGTGATAAAGAATTAGTCACTATCCTAATCCATTGATTTAATGGTTCTTATATTTAAAAAAATAATTTTATTTTAGTTTTGACAATAATTAAAAGAACAAATTCCTGAAAAATATAAAATGATCTTCTGATCCTTTGAGTAGAACAAGTTTCACAGTGATAATGTAAGGATAAAGTTCTTGGGCACATGGCATTGTTTAAAAAAACCCACTTCCTGGGTTGCTTTTTCCCCCTTTCCTTTCTCTGTTGTTTCTTTCCTTTTTCTTTTGTGGAAAACGATAGCAAATAAAACCAAAAAAAATTTTTTTTCAAGATTGTATGACTAAGTAATTATGTGATTTTCTATTTCTGGTACAAATATTTAACCACACAACTATACTGAAAATGACTGTAACACCAAATAATTATTTAGATTTCTTAAACATGCTATCAGTATATTTTTAGTGATACTCTAGAAATCTACTCAGGCCTAATTTTAAATTTTAAAAATCATAGGAACTTTTAAAACTCCAAGTGATGAAAGAAAATAAGCAATGAACTGTTGCTTAGCTTGAGGTTTTCCTGAAGATATCCATGAGTAGAGTCTAAACTTTGGACTACATCAAAACTATATATTTACAGAATCCCCAGGTTATCCCCGAAGATAAGCACGATGTTGTCCACACTTCACTCTATTCTCACTAACCAGAAGTCAAAATGCTTTCTGAGTTTGCTTTCAGATATTGAGTTTTGAAGTCCATTTAATTCTAGGAATTTCTTTGTTGATATATAACTACTAATAAATATCATTCTTCCTTTATAGACCAGGAAATTATGACACAAAGGCAGTTATTGATTTGCTTAAGGTCAATATGAAAGCAATTAAAATGAACTTGGGTCATGTTGACCTAGGCTTGACCATTGGTGTAAAGCATGTTGTTGGTTTTGAGTAATATGCATTTTTAAAACAGGTCGCATCTTCATTGAAATATGCATTCCATTAAGAGATATAAGAAAATCAATGCTGAATTAGTAGGAAAATATTGTATGTCCTACACTGAGAGTTTCTTAGATCTAAGAGACATGGAATTCCACAGGGAATTTTCTGATAAATGAATGAATGAATGAATGGTATTAGAGATTATTTATAATAATTGAAAGATATGGCACTTAGGTTTCCAAAACACTCAAAGCGCCATACTGAGACTTCCCACAGAGTAGACATTCATCTGCTTATCTCACATATATTCAGATGCCAACCTAGAGGATAGTGCCTTAACTGGTAAGCAAAGAATTCCCTTACAAGGAAGCTAAGTTTCAGTGAGATGAGTGACTTGTTCAAGATCTAATGACAAAGTAATTCAGGAATCCTGATCTTTTGACTGTCAAACAGTGCTCATTCTGCTATATCAGGAGGCATTTCACATGTTTTATATTGCAGCGCATTGTCCCTTTTACATTGTCCATGCCATGTGTAACTAATTCTCCTAAGCTAAATACGAAGAAAATAATAAATAAGAGGTCTCTCGTCATCTGAGTGCTATTCTATGGTTCACTGTACAGGTTTCTAGGGAGGTGAGATGACTATAGAAATTTTTTTTCTGGTTACAATATGTTTTTGTTCACTAGTGGCTTCTACCTTGCTTGTTGAAATTGGAGGAATAAGCAGGTTGCCTGCCTGGAAGTTACATCTTTTATATGGTACAAAAATAAAAGTCAATTTCTGACAGCATTCTTAAATTTCAATAACAATCATCTCATATGCTTACAGTTTTCTATAAGTATGTATATAACTTGGTTCAAACCCAACCAAATAATTCCAAAGGCAAACTGTGGACACTCAAAGCCAATATGATCTGATGGTATCAGTAATTGTATTAGAATATTTAATTAATATTTAGATGGTCTATGCAAGAAGTCAACTGAGAAGTGTTTTTATAATATTTTATAATTTTAAGATTCAGGCCAGAAGTCCCTCTCCCACTCGCCATACCATTTTTTATTAAAAGAAGAAATGCAAATGACCAGATTCCAGGGCTAATCATCCTCTGGTCCTATATACACTTTACATTTTTCTGATTACGCAATCCTAGTTCACTTTTCTTTTTTGTGTCTCAAATATAAGCAACAGCCAACAGCACTTTGCCTTACCAACAAAACTTTCTAAATTTTTTTTAGATTTTATCCCCCTAGGGGAGGAAATGTTGAATTATTCTTTCTGGCATTCCCTAAATCTCATCCATTCTTTTTCTGTAAAAGACCAAAATATCTATCAAGATAAACAACTTGCTTTAAGGGACATGGATGACCTAGAATAAAGTATCAATTTCTCTTTAAAGACAGGTGATTCTGTGCAAAAAGAGGGCTTGTCCTCATTAACCCACCCACTCCTTTTTTTTTTTATTGTGGGGGTTAAGGGGATAGAGATTAGTCTTTAGGTGGGCATTAAATTGGTTTACAAAACTATCAACCTACGGGCATTTCCCCAAAGATAAGGATGGACAGGAGTTTCCGTGCACCTTGCCTAAGCTCAGTAGGGTGAACTATAGTTATTTATTTCTATGACTAAATCTCCAAAGGGATTAGGCAAAGGTAACTTTTACTTTGTGTTGTTTCAGCCACACACATAGGGAAAGCCTGCCCCCTCTACCAGTAAGAAGGTAACTGCGGCCATGTACCCACAGGCATGCTTCCTGGAAAACGTTCTCTGCTTTCATTTTATGCTCAGCCGACCCGGGGAGTATGTCTCTGTTAATTAATTGACAACCAAAATATGAGTTCTAACAATAGTCTACAACACTCTTAAAACATGATTAATTACTCCATGTGGTAATTTCACTTCCTCATCTCTCAGATCAGGAAAAAAAAAAACAGGTGGTGTTAGAAGCACATTGTAGGTCTCTTGGAAAGGAATCCAAATTAGTGGTACATTTTCTCCTCCTCAAATGATCATTTCTGACCTATTTAGGGCAAGGTAGCTCCCAAGGAGCTCAGCGACATAGATGCCTCTGCTCCCTTTCTGCTAAGCAAGCAGTTCTTGGTAAGTGGTGACAGTTAAGAGTGATATTTGCTTAGAGTGTAATTGCTGCTATCAGCCAACTCAAAACAAGGGTCCATCAGCCTACGAACAAATGTCATCTAAAATGCCCCAGAGGATGTTTGTGTTGAAATTGAGAAGGATGGAAGATATGGATATGTATCACAGGCATTATATTATCAGTTATATATGACCTATGAAATTAAAAAACAAAACCCAAAGAACTGTAATTTTTCAAAGGGGCCAAACTGTTTCCAAGTGATGGTTATGCATCTATCAACAAATATGCTTACATGATTGTAAAAGCCCATCCTTGCAAGTCAACACTGTCCACTGAACTGAATGTACCCATTGGAACTGATAGAGCTCTTAGTGAAATGTCCAGCATGGGCTATAAATTTGTGTAACTGCTTTTATCCAGTGAACCCTTTCTATTAAAGCAGCATGTTTATCAAGGTCATTGTGAAAGATTGTAGTTTCAAAGCTCCAGGAGAAGACTTCGGAATAAGAGTCAACAGAAACAGATTTAATTAACACTTTAAAGTTTATACTTTGTCAAGATCCTATTGGCCCCTATTGCTTTTTGGATTTCAGTGACAAATGTACTTTATTGAACTAAGAATTCAGAATGCTATCGAGCCCCAGCTCTTTAAAAGAAGCACATTAAAGCTTCTCATTTTCTGCCTTCCAGCAGATCTTGTTTCAGCAAGCAGACTGAAGCTTTAAAAGACTGGAAGGATGATGTTAAGTAAAAATGTGTGTATTCCCTTAGGTAAGATTCTACAGGTGTAGGAATACTTGGGGGTCAGGGTGAAGAGAGGGGTCAGGTGTGCATGTATACATATATTTGTTCCTATGCATGGTTTGGCAAGTTAAAATCGTAGAAAATATAATAAAACAGATGGTTACGCTATCTATCTATACTTGTCTCTTTGAGCCTTGCATACAATATAACACAGAAAGGATCACTTTAAACTGCATGCCTAAGACAAAAAACAAAACCTTTTTCAAAATGCCAGATTATATTGGTTTTGGGACAAAAACAAGGTATGCGTAAATTCAAAACTATATTAGATACCCAACTTAGAGTTTACTATAATTACATAAGCAAACATATATTATTTTAATATTTTTGATATATAAAAGACCTCAGAAAAATAAAATATCCAATTATTTTATTAGACAAGAGATTTCCTTAGATCATGATGCAGGAACAATCATTTAAAAATCAAATTGTGCATCTTCTTAATATACTGGGAAAAATAATGTTTATAACCTTTCTGTTGAAATCTTTTGAAAAGTCATTAGAGTTGTAAATCAGCAGAAATAATAGTTAGTATGACTTACCAGCCAAGTAAAGGAATTGGAAGTCTTTCAGTTGCTCCAAGGTAGGGTTTTGCATAGATCTGGAATCTCCTCTCTCACAAAGCTATTTCCAAAACAGTTGCAGTCTTCTCATGGACATTCTATTTATTTCAAGAAGTGTGGGGCTTTGAGTATGTTGACACCTTCTGCAGAGCCCATGGTTTCTCAGAGCCTCTTAAGAACTTGGACTTCACTCTTCGGCTTGCATTCCGCCCAGCCCCCTACAGAAAATCATTCTTGAAGTTGCTGCTGGGAGTTTAATCCGTGAAACGGGAGTACCTTGGGAGCCCTGTTCGGCAGTCGTAGCAGGTGGATAAGGAGGCTTACTTTTCGTCTTTCAAGGGAGGGGAAGGGGTCGGGGTACTCGGAGGCACAGCCTTTTAGCTGCGAGGAGCAGGGATCCCAGCTGCCGGTAGCGACGGCGGCGGCTGCAGAGCAGTTCTTCCCCCGGGACCAGGGACGCTGTCCATCCCCTCCGGTGCTGAAGTATGGGGACCGGACCCCAGCCGGTCCCCAGAGCACAGTCTTCCGCAGCGGATGCGAAATGCTCCCTTGTCTTCCAGTCTCACCTCTCCTCTGGCGCTTTATGTTTTGGTAGGGTTAATTGTTTCTCCTAAATAATACTCGCACACTTATTTGGTGGCAGCGTTTCCGGACGTTATCTGACATTGGAGGTAGGAATCCATGAGAAATCAGATTTGAACCTCTTCTGAGTTTTCAGCGGCTCTGAGCGAGTTGCCTAACGCTAGAAATGAAAGGCAACGCACGCACACGCGCGTACACACGCGCACGAGAGAGAGCGAGAGGGAGAGGGGGAGGGAGAGGGAGAGAGAAACCGGGAGAGTGAGGGAGAGAGAGGGAGACCGAGAGGAAGAGGAAGAAGAAGAGGAGGGAAAGAGAGGAGAGAGAGAAAGGGAGAAGAGAGGGACAGAGAGACGGCGAAAGAGAGGAATAGATGAGAGAGAGAGGGAGATTATATAGATTATGACCGTGGAAAATCCATAGCTTCTTTGAGTCTCTAATTACATAAAATGGAAAGGGCTATTTTGGAAGACTCCGCTGTCTTGGTTACCAATTAGGAGGATCGCGTTTAAATTCTGAGAAGCCCCATTTGAAATACCTAGGTCAGATACAGTAAAGAGGTCGTGGATTCTGCTTAGACCCTCCAAGCACAAATAAAAAGAGAACGGAAGAAAAAAAAAAAAGAAAAGACACCTCGGCTTTACTACCTTTTCAAACGCTGATGAATTGTTTCGGAATCGCTGCCCAGCAGCCAAAAGGATCCGGCCGGACGCAGCTCGTGTGACTGTGGGTGCTGGGGGCCCCGAGCAGAGCAGGGCGAGCCGGGCCTGGCGGGGCCGCATTCCCGGGCAGAGCCGCGAGCCGCCCATGGCCCGGCGGGAGGGGCGGAGGAGGATTTCCCCGCCAGGCCGAGGTGGGGACGGGAGGAGGGGCGATGCCCAAAGCCCGCAGAGGGCTCCGCAGCCCCTCCCCTGGGAAATCCGAACAACGCCCCGCCGCCGGCCAGTGCCCGGTGCGCAGCCCTCCCTTTGGGAACTCAAGCGGCCCCAGCCTCTCCGCCCGGCCGGCGCCCTCCCCAGGCCTTGCAGGCTCTTCGCTGCCGCGGCACAGCCCTCACTTCTGCGCTTTCCACCTGCCCGACAACCTACTACTGCCGAGCAGGAGGAAGGTCTGTAGGTGTCCCCAGGATGGTCACCGAGGGCTCGGCCACCCACGGTCGGCAACCGGTGCTGGCGCAACAGGGGGAGAGGGCAATTGAAATGCACAGCATTGAAACTGTTGGAAAACTGATGAAAACCTCATCCGCGAGGACCCTCGCAGCTGCCGGTAAAGAGGGAAAATGCGGAAGAGAGGGAGTCAGAACGCAGCCCGTCCCCCCAGGCACCCAACTTGCTCGGTGTAGATGTGTGCGCCGGCGGCTGGTTACGAAATAAGGACTCGGGGTGTGGGGTGCAGGAAGCGGAGAGTAACACTGCTTTCCGCAGGCGGTGGGGCAGGGGCTGCGCGTCCTGAGCTCCGAGCACCTTCCTGACTATTCCGATTTCTCTTCCCGGATTTGGCTGAGGCGGAAAGGTGCGGAGCGCTTCTCTGTCGTGCTCAGAGGGCAGCGCGAGCGCGCGCGGGTGCCGCCCGGTCCATTGCCGGTTCCCGAGCGTTGCTCTGCCATTTGTTCTGGCGCTCAGGGGCGGCAAGGCCCGAGCAGCGCACGCTGGTTCCTTGGGGGCGTAACGGGTTTGAATCCGGAGCCCTTGAGAAGGAAAATCAAACAAGCGGGTGATTTCTCACAAGGAAAAGTCCAAGTTTCAGTTAGACTCTGAGCCTTGTCCCCCCTCACCGCGATGGCAGTGTTCTTAGTGACCACCGACTGGGCCTAAAAGCTGCAGGCTGGGTGGAGAGGCGTGCGGCCACAGGGCTGGGTGGCGAGGCCAGGAGCGCTGTGTGCAGCTGAGAGTGCAGAGGCACCAATTTTCACAACATGCTTGGACAGGTGCTGGGGAAAGGTGTGAGTGGCCTCTCCAACCAACCTTGTCTGATGAAGCCCGCTGGCCTCGTTGCAATACACAAACCTACCCAGAGCAGGTGCTTAAGGCTAATTCGGAAGGGTGTGTTTTGCTTCCTGGTCCGTGTGAAAACAGACGGATTTCTCCGCATTGTGCTATATGAAGTTTCCCTTTTCCTTAGAGAAATGTAGACAAACGCATGTTGCTTATATCTGCACAAACAAGTACATGTCCTCTGTACAAGTAATTTTCAGAAAGTGTCGATCAGGTTTTTGTTAAGGAACTAGAGGACGAAGAGAAACCTTGTTTGAGGGCAGCAGTCTTCTTGTGTCTCTCTTCACCTGTAGGTTAAAAGGCCTTTTTCTGCAGTATTTGATTCTATACTTAATCCAGTTGATTCCATTGACTATTTAAACTGTTTTCTCGGGACATGTAAAACCAAGAATAATTTAACACACCATATGAAAGATTTAAATGAGGTACGTAGTACAAAGATTAATTTGTACTAATACAGTTACTAATGAAAAACATGCACTCAATTATTCAGATCTAGAAGGACAGATTCTTTTTCTGAGCACTGATTGGAATTAATGCAGTCTCTGTCTCTATCTTTCTATTACTTCTCCAGTAAGAGAAAAAAGAAAGTTGATTAATTTGAACTGTCAGACCCTATAAGATTAAGTTAGTTTGATGTCTTTTCTTGAAGAAACAATATACACTGCATATTTTTCCTCATCAAGTTGTGTAAACAGTTATGGAAACTAAGATGATGAAAATTAAATGCAGTCTACAAATGAATATAAATGAAGTACAACAAAACCAAAGGACAGATAAACTGAGATGAATCAAGGAAATATTTTAAGAAATTTCACCCTTGGAGCAGATTTTTAAAAGTCCATTTTAAATGTAAATCTTTAGTCTGTTACCATTTGTTTAAAGTATAAATATGATAAAATATGAATGTGAAACATCAAAACAATACAATATGTAAAGTATTATATTCACAAGAAAATTTAGCATCCTAGGATGGTTTAACTCCTAAACCATGTCATTTAGTCTCTGTTTACAAAACTACAGGATTCAATCCCCACCCAGCCTACCCTTCATGGTGTAGGATTCTTAGAAAACATATTAGTTTGTGAAACATTTTGGAGGCAACTTGAAGACCTTTGGAGAATGAGTTTGAAGTACAAAGCAAAACCTCCATATGAGGTGGGTTAGAGTGATGGTCACTGTATATGAAACTCTGACACTGACTGTGTAACTGACATAAGCCTCCTGTTTTGAACCAGTCTGAAATCATATGTAAAATGGTGGTAATGTAATTTCTGCTAACTCCATTGAATTGTCTTACAAAAACAATGAGTGTAAAATCTTCATATACCATTGTATATTTCTATAAAAATAGGCAATATTATCATCTATGGGGTATCTCTTGGTAACCATTTCTACACCTCAATTTCAAGACTGGATTGGTAATTTGGGGGTTCTGTTTTGATTGACATTTTTTCTAATTATTTCTGTGCTTCACTTAATGTTTTCTGTTAGAACTGTATGAATCCAGTACCCACATCTGAACCCTTTCACTTAATGGTTTCACCATCTCTGATATCAAATTGAGCTGATTTTTAATTGTGTCCAAATACAGCTAGATATTACTTATTTATTCCCTATTATTTTTGAGTTGGAACAGTGATCCTATTTAAAACTTTCCTGTGGGTTTTCTAACAAAATGTGGTTGAGTTGTATGTTGTTTTGTTCCTTTTAGGAAAAACTCCTCACTCCACACATACCTTTATTTAGCTAAGATGTCTTGACTTGATGCTGAGTCATCATCAGGTAAGTCTAGAGAACTTCATGTGTGTTTGCTTTTGTATTAGTTGAGCTCAGTTGATTTCAGTTACAGGAAAAAAAGTGGATGGGATTTTGGAACTCCACTGGCCTCAAATAAACTGAAGCAACAAAATCTATCAGATTTGTTCGATTTTTCTTTGGGAGAAGGTAATAAGTGAAAGGTCAGAGAAACTTAGGGAATAGGCTTCTGTTACCACAACTCCTCATGAGAGAGGTTTCAGTTTAGACAAGTCTCCCTGAGCCCTTCCCCCTGTGTGTTTTTGTTTGTTTTAAAGAAGCTGACTATGACTGGCTTGAAAAAGGTGCTACTTTTGTTACTTGGATCAGTTACTTAACCTTTTGAGTCTATTATCTCATTTTAAAATGGAAATGATGCATCCTGCTAAGTAGAGTTAATGTCCGGCCCCTGTGTCAGAGCCTAATACACAAAATGCTCAACATATGAAGGGCTGTTCTCTTTCTAGGACATCTCTCCACACCTCTCTGACAGAAAGAAACAGGGACTTGGAGAACCTTTCTTGTTCATTAAGATCAAGCACAGAATATTGCTTTATTCAAAATACATCAATGTGAATAGGATTTGGTACAAGTATGTGGGAATTCTGCCATAGATTTTGAGACCATGGATATCCCTTCAGAGGTTATCAAGTCCTCCATGGAGCAAGCAGCTGACCATGGACAAAAATAAAACCGTCTTTAAAGGATAGACTACCAATTTAACCTATGTATTATAATGCATATTTTTAAACTGCCTAGAAATGTACACCCTTTCTAATAAACATATATATAATACTTTTATGCTTCAATAGCTTTCTTCTTAAAAAATATGTGTGCATGTGTCTGTGTGTGCCCTGTGCACATGTACGTTCATGTGTGTGTGATTGCATGTTTATATACATATAAATAAAATAAATTAATATTACAGTGATACCTCCACCTACTGCCCAATTATTTATAGAAAAATGTCTTGGAAATATTGCAAAAAGTGGTCTCATTTATTATTTTACTTTTTTCACCTCTTGTATACCATTTTCTTTTTATACCCATCTAACTAGGCTTCTCTGTCCAGATCACCAGTGAATTTTTTATTTCTGAGTCCATTGGTCATTATTCAGCCATCACTATATTCAGCATCTTACCTGACTGAAGAGCAAACTTTGACCCTTTGATGACATCCTCCTTGAAATGCTCTTCCCTAGGTTGTTGTGATGTTATTCACACATTATTTTCACTGTAGTGTAAGCTGCTGTAATTTCTTATCTATACTAATGGGGTAGTTTGCTAACTTCTCTCATTGCAGCCAGTTTTAATCCTGGAATGCTTCCTTCGCACAGCAGTAGGAATGCATTTTTGACAACATGAATAATTCCATGCTTTTGCTTAAACCATCCTAAATCTTGCTAATGCACTTGAGATTAACACCTGGCTTTGCCAGTCTAATATTTACCTCATCTCACTTTCCTCCTTGATCACCTGCATTCCAGATCATGATGTTGGCCAAGATCAGTCCTGCCTCAGGTCCTTTGCACATAACATTCACCAAACCTGAAATTCTACCAACCCTTCCTCAGATCTTTACATGTTTGACTCCTTCTTTTCCTTCAGGTCTCAGTGAATACACATTATCAGAGGTCTCCCTTGACAGGTTAATTGTAACAATCCTCATGGGCTGTTTGTATATCCATCAATTTGTTTTAATGTGTTTATACCAGTATCACTATGGGAAATTATTAATGTGTGTTCTCCTTATTGGTCCTCTCTATAATCTAGGCTGTAGGAAAGCAGTAAATAACTTGTGTGCCTGTGAGTCCCCTTCCTTACAACAGTGCCCAACACACAGTGGGTGCTCAGTAAATGACTGGTAACTGAATGGTTAAAAAACTGAAGCCCTGTGATAATTGCTGAGAGTACAAAACTAAACAAAATATTGTGTTTGCTCCTCAAACCTGGGAAATATTTGTTAATTGCAGGCATAAGAGCTTTAAAACCATGGTTACTTCCTATAATAATGGCTTTTTAACAATATGTTCATCCATTTGAAACTATCAAAGGGCTATTTTCAACGTTGTAATAAGGATTTATTTTTAGAGATTCACCTTGTATGCTTCTATAACTACAATATTTTAGTATAATTAACTAGATGGATATTCATGTTAAAAGTAATAAAATTACTTATAGTCTCACAAAAAAACAAAAGTACGGGTAAAGTCACAGGTTTTATTCTAAACTCTCACCCTCATTCTCTTTGATTCATATTCTTTTAACTTTCATTGTTTTCCCTTCTATGGAAAGAATGGGTATGTGACTTTTTTACCTATAAATGCATTTTTTTATGAAAACCAATACTATGACTATGGAAAAATTGGGAAGGAACGAAGAAAACAATCTGGCACATCCTTACCAATAACATCACAACATTAGTATACTTTATTCTAAGTATTTTCAATATATTGCACACCTCCCTTTAATGGTTACAGTAACTTACAATTTTTTCTAATACTTTTAATGTAACACAATATATGTAAGATTTTTCTGTGTTGCCATATAGTCTTTATAATTGCATTTAAAGTCTTTATACAACCTTATTATGTGGAGGTAACAAAATTGGTCATATCTTTATTTTATGACATTTAGTGTATTTTCAAATTTTGATATTATTTATATGAATAGTTTCATGGATATACCATTTCTGTCTTCCCATTATTTGTGGGCAAGAGTCAGCATAATGGGAATACTGGTTTGAAATAGCTGTTATTTTTATGGTTTATAATATATAGTCTGTGTGTGTGAGAGAGAAAGAAAGAGACTGAGAGGAAATTACCTGGTGCCCTCTACCTTTCTAGGGAGAATCTTTAACCATTAACCACATGTACATGATAAATGAATGCTGCTATGCTCTTATTCTATCCAGGATCCACTATATAGAGAGCCCCATGTGAGAGGTAGCATGGTTTCAAGTTAATATATGTAATTTTCCCTTATGGCTCTGTAGGTTTGGGAGTAAGGGGGTTCCCCGCCCAGGGCAAGTTTCCTATGAATTAGTGAAACTGAAGGAAGACAAGGGAAAGAACAGATTAGAAGGAAGGGTTTTTATTGCTCACAGCTTGCCTGGGTTCATTAGCCCAGCCCCCACTCCAACCATCCCCTGAGGCCACACATGTGCCCGCTCCCCCTGCCCACCCCTTCTGGCAAGAACTCCATGGGCAGGTCCCTGGTGACAGGCAGGCACCTAAACAATTAGGTTTCAGGAATGGAGGAGAGGAAAAAATGGCCATTTTCTCTCTACTCCTTGCCCTGGATCAACCAGAAGCTATGCAGTGGTAAACATCCATTGATATGTAAATGGACCCTTATGTGCACACCACTATGGAAGCCAGGTGGAAATTCTGGGTGGAAACAGCCTCTCTCTGTGAGTTTATATTTGCTGCCACTGTTTTTACCCTCTTTCCACATCTCAGTACGTGTGTGTTGATATTATACAACTCTTGTAATACTAAATGATCAACCCCTCAGATGATGACTGTCTGCCTCTTAGAAGTATACTCCCCCCAGATCCCCAAGAGTAAATTCTGTAAATGCCACATAACTTGCATTTTTTGTCAAACCACCTCAAAAAGGTCATTCAAGTTTGTAGTAAAAACATATTTTTAGCCTAGATTTTTGTGGGTGGTAACTTAGTATCTTTGAAGGTCTCTCCAGGGTCTTCTCATGTACATTTCAGGTAGCATACCTCCTTTATTCTAAGTAAAAGCATCCCAGACATAATCTCATTCAGGTTTTGATAACAGACAAGTTAAAAAAAAGATGATAAACTTTTCATTTCTTTGCTTTTTTAATGCCTACATATATTTTTTTTTCAAAAAGAAAACCACAAACAATGCCAAAGGCAATGTATGAAAACATAAATTTATGATGGTTTCTGATAACTGTGGATTGTGTATAACATAAAAGTTGCCTTATTTTGCACTGATTTATTGCCTTGTCATAACTCCTTAGGTTGAAAAACAAACCTGTAGCAGGGATGCAACTATATGCTATGCTATAACCATTTATACAACAAATCACAGAATAGTCTTTGGTTCAGATGCAGATATGTAAAGCATTCTATCTGTCATCCTCCATATTTACCTACCTACCTACCTATCCAGTGGATTGACTGAATTCACAGATTTCAATTAATGGGATCTTCTTGTATCTATACTTTGCAATGAGACTTTGTAGTTTTCATAAAGAATTGGAATTTACTTCTCCACCCCTAAATCAGAGTGTTCTGAGATTTGCTTTTCCTAATAGAAGTTCTAAGTAGAAAAATAGACATGAGCGCCCATGGGAAAGGAAAGATAAGGTTCAAAGAAAAAAACACCTAAACTCTACCCAGGTAGGGGTGTCCCATGTGAAGGCAACACTTTGCAGGGAGATAACTTCCTTGCCTATCAGGATCAGGCTAAACTGGTCCCAAACAGATCCCAATGTGGGCACAATTGAACAGAATTAAGAACTGCCCAAACCACACCTCATCATGGGAAAGGACATGCTCACTGAGAGGGATAGCTATATGGATGGACCTGATAATCAAATAACCCCACCTTGTCAATCAAACAGGTGCCTCCCATCCAGAATGCAATATAAAGGCCTCCCACCTAACAGAGGATCAGGGCCTCTGTCTGCCTTGAAGCTGACCCACTCCTCTCTTGGATATTCAAATAAAACTTTTGCTCTGCTTCGCTGTTGTGTGTCTGCCTTTCAATTCTTTGTTACAGTGGGATAAGAATGGAGGAAAACAAACTCAGCCCGGTAAAAGAAGGAACCAGGAGTGATGGTGTGTTACTCCCAAATCTTACATTTCCTGCGAATTCTTTTCCAGGCAATGCTGTTAAGTTAGTCACATCTTCCTCTCTGCTTCTGTTATATTTCATGTTATATTTAATTTTTTTTCTGTACTGAAATCAATTGGAGTGATAAAACTTAAAAGTCCAGTAGCTCATTCTATAGACCTTTCCACATTGATTGGTAATTACTTTTACTTTCGTTTTTTCTTTTTTTTTTTTAAAGCATCACGTATTGACATATATAAACAGGAAATCCAGAAAAGTAGAATCAGACACATTTGGATCCTACAGGCATTGCCACTCCTGTACCTTCATCCTTCTCTGAGTCAGCAAAGTGTTCCAAACATTTAATAGCAACATTGGACATACATAGCTCCAGATTCCTATTATCTAGCAAGCCCATTAGGAAAAACACTTATATCACTTACATATCTATCTCTGTAGGAAATGAATAATGGGGGGACATGACTAGATTCTCAAGTAGTGAGCACACAGACTGATGCATCCTAGTGGCCCAAAAAAGGCCCATCGATATGTGCTGTCAGCCCCGCTGGGAGAATTCTCATACACAGTGACTTCTCACCACCTCCACTAAATCACAAACATGACAGCATTCCAGCTGCAGAGACTTTATACTATTCATAGCTAATCTTGGAATGCACCCCTCCTTGGGCCCCTATTTGGATGTTTGGTAACAGTATATAGACACTGAACTCCAAATGAACCTCTCATCTAGGAAAAATTTTGAGAGTTCCCTCAACAAGCAGTTTCTGAGCAGTTCTCTCAACAAGCAGTTTCTTGCATTGCAGAACCTCATAAATAAAATAAAAACTTAAGTTTAAATCTTGGAATAAAATTTATTTTACAGTGCATATATAATTTAAATATTACAGTATCTATATGTAAACTATACATATACATGTATACATATATAGGGTCATAAATATTTTCATGCAAAATAATCATGCTTTCTTTAAATTTTCATATTTCCGTATTTTCATTCACACAGCTTAATTGGAAGTACTGCATTTCTTTTTCTCTGAATACAGACTGTCATACTCAAAAGGAATCCTAAATTTCCAAAGTTGTATAAAAATGTTGGCTGAAAACCCTGACATTGTTTATCATTGGCAATACCCAAAGGTCTATTCTTTAATCTTTCTCTTTTTTCTTTCCTCCTCCTATTTCCTTCTCCTCCTCTTCTTCCTCATACTTGTATTGTTGCTTTTTCTTCCTGCTTCATCCTCTTCCTCTTCTTTCTCCACCTTTTTCTCCTCCTTCCTTAGCTTATCTTCTACATAGAAAAATACAGAATTATGTGACAGGTTTCATAGCCAATGCAAATACATATGTGCAGAGCAAATTGCTCTGTCTTCTGTTGTTCTCCAAAGTGAGGGTAATAGTATACTTTCAGATCTCAAAGTTTCAAAGATCTCAATAACCAAGCTTTGTATAAGGAGTACTCCTTTTGTATGTAAATAGCCCCAGTGTCTTGTGAAAATCTAATTGTCTAGAAAAGCTTTTGTGTTATTCATTTATTGTGTTCCTTCATCCCTTTACTCAACCATTAGTTAATAAGTGTCTTTGGGTAGCAGACCACCTTGTTAGGCCCTTTGCTAGGAACTCCAACAGATCATGAAAAATAAACCTGTCCCAGTACTAATCAGTTTACAACCTAGTGATATCAGGGTGCATGGCTGGTTCTGGGGCTCCTTACAGAGCAACTAATGTGGCCTCAGTGGCAAACAATATTACATTACAATGAGTCCATATTGGTGTCGATTGACCTGTGGAATATATACCAGTAGGTTTGAGTGGAAGTGAATGTGTGGATAAATAGATGGATAAGTAAGAATTATTTTAGTTACAGAAGAAAAATAAGATTTCAGTAATGTTATGCTTCATTTTAATGTTATATTTCATTTTTATAAGGTTTCCTACCAATAAAAGATATGGAGTACAAATAACTTAGAAAATCAACTCAGTGTAGCTTTGGGGCAGAGTAAGCCTCATCTTCCTTTCCACCTGAGAGACAGAATTCACTGCAGGCCACCAGGGCTCTCATTTGCATGAAACCTTCTGAGACCCATAGGTGAGCAAGCAAGAAACCCATGGAGCATCTTCAGTACACCTGAGGGAAGGACCCAGGGTAGTGATTGCTCACATGCCCCACTGCAAAGCACCCAGACACTGCAGGAGGGCTGCTGTACAACAGAGGGTTGGGCCCTTCTCTTTACAGGGAAGGTCCTTCAAGTCTCGATGTCAACACAGAAACTGAAACTGTGTAAGGTCAAAAACACCAGCTCTGGGCTCCAAATATGTCTACACCAAGCTACAAAGCCCTGCTCCCTTCAGTCAAAGGTGCAGCCCTCACCGGAGTGAGTTGGCCCTTACACCTGAGCAGATGGCAGCTTTGGCCACTAATGAAACTAAAAGAACTCACAGGGCTGGTGCAAAAAGCCACCTCGGTTCCCTGCAGCCATTTGTGATTAATGGAAAAGTCAGTTATTCTCTAGCTCTGTTATCCCTAAGGAGAGAATTACTCCAGCCTCCTGAAAATGAAAAAACAAACAATAGGTGAAGATAGAGGTGAGAAGATTGTAACTAGACATTGTTATTTCCAATTTTGCCTTCAGATTACATTAAAAAAAAAACTTAAAGCAAACTTCAGAGTTTCCAACTTAGATGTAATTTACACCTTGAATATTTTCAAAAGAATCTCTGCCCCAAATAAGAATTAAGGTGGAAAATTATCTCAATGTATGAAAAATGCAAGAACTAAATTCTGCCTTGTTAAAATCTATCAAAGTCATGTCTGAAATAACTTTCTGTCTGCAATCATGCAACTATCAAATTTTTAGAGAACATTTCCAGACAACTTAACAGTATAACAATGAAATGTTTTAGGACATTTTGAAAAATCTACTTTGAATGACCATGACATGGATCACTTAAGGTAATCTTAACAACAAATAAAACCAAAGCATTTTAAAACAATGCTGTGTAAGTGCTGGGAATTTCAACTTTAAAATATAGGTTTTATATTTGATATCCTTTAAGACTTTACACAGGTTAAAGGAAATTTTGTTCAATGCATTGCCTGCATATATTCTAAATTTAGAGAATTTTTTTTGTCCAGAAATTGTATGGTTTCTTTAACATTTCAACATATATTTAAAGAATTATGCATAAAACCTTAGAATTCATCCACAGAGAATACAGAACACCACAGTAGATATCCACAACTACATTGTGTTTTTACATCTAAAACATCGTTAGTACTAACTCAGTTTTGGAGACAAATATATACATCTGCATATGCTTTATTTCTGAGTTTTTATGCAATTTATTTCTGAGTTTCTATGGAATAGAAAAGACTGAGCATAAGCATTTAATTTGCTGTAGGGCTTCATATTGCATGCAAAAAATTTAGAATGGTAATCTCTTTGGATCAGAAGTGATGTAGAAATACTCATGAGTATGAATTTTTGTACTTAAAAATTATAACATAATATAACATAGTGGTGTTATAACATTACCATTTTTAAAGTATTATCTGAATTCTTCCTTCCTTATCCTCACTCACCTTTAGTTTAAAATTATGTCGAAAAGAAACTATCTTTCATTATGATTAATGATGAGGGGAACCAAATGTTGGGATGGGGAATGTTTTTATGAAGTTTCTACTTGTGACAGTTTCTGTCCTGCATTTCTTTTCCAAGGGTGTCTATAGTGACAGCTTTAGGAGATCGAGGTAGCAGAATGCCTTCTTCCAGGGCAGAAGGAAGATTTTTCTTCTGATCATAATAATAAGACAATGTCTCCCTCTGGGGCAAAATCTGAGCAGGTTTGCTTGAAGCCTTTTTATAAAACTGGAGACTTCCTAAGCTCGGTGTTCTCCACTGTGACACAAGCCCTGCATACGCACAGCATTCACCGCAGTCCACGTTCACATCATCCGCGTGGAACGTGAGGGACAACAGAGCGGGTGTGAAGACGAAGGCCAGGCCACCAGATGTGCCAGTGAGGGGTGCGGCCCTTCGCGTCTCACTCTGGGGTATGGTCCTTTGCCAGCGTGCAGGTAGCGGGCTAACCTGTTAGCTCATAAGTAAAATAACATCTAGGATCCTTTGTCATTTTTCACGCCAAGTAATGGACAAGCCCCTTAGTGTTACTGGGGAAATGGGATTTTTCTGAAATAATGACACTAAATCAGGTAACACTGTTCATCTAGAGCCATAGCTATTAGTTTATTTTAACCCCAATATGTGTGTGTGTTGGGGGTAGGGGGTAATAAAAACATTTAATGTGCTTCATACCGCATACTAGAGAAATGAATTTAAGATTGTAAATTTTAATTTATTTTATTCAAATTATTAATATAAACCTAGAGGCAGGTCAACTGGTGATATTTACTGGTGCTGACTATAAACTTTTCATCTATCTGATCTTAGCCAGTAGGGTCTATCTGCAAAACCATCAAAAGCTGACTGAATTGATAATTACTGAACATCTCAAATGTAGCAGTGTAATCTTTAAACAGGAGGACACCGAGAAGAATGAAAACAACTGGACTTCTTTGAATTGATAAGATTAATGGATTTGGGGTCATGATATTGGCCACTATATAATATATGGCTAAGATAAATTTATTCTGGCTCTGAAAAAGGGAAAAAAGGTATACCTAGTCATCAAAGCATTCTGCCTTTTACAAAAATGTTTATATCATGTTTATACACATTGAAGGTGTTCAAAACAATGCTCCTCAAAATGAGTGATTTTGGCACATGGACTACTTTGAACTGAAGACAACAGGGACCCTATGGGCTCAGAAATTTTGGTCTCTTAATTGCCTAAACCTACCCAAAAGAATCTAAACTGGGATCTTTCCCAGAATGAGAGCTCCTGCAAGACAGAAATTTCATCTGGGTGACCCATCCATAGGGCAGCGCAAACATCTAATTACTAACCATCTGCTCTGCTTATCGCCCTCCTCCCCCATGAAGTGCCAGGCCCCTGCCCATCCCCTCACTCAGGATGGCACAGACACCTTGTTTTGTCTTTCTGTCTTGGAACCTCTCCTGTGTGTGGGGTTCCTGTACGTATGAAATTAAGTTTCATTTTTCTCCTCTTAATCTGCCTCACATCAATTTAATTCTTAGACTGGCGAGAAGAACATTGAAGAGTAGAGGAAAATTTTTCTCCTCCACAACTTCATAGCAAAAACTTGTTGATAAAGTATTTATTCACATCCTGACCTTGTCTTATAGTTATTTAAATAATTTTCTTTAAAGAATTAACAAATTTTACAGATAAACCTGGAGATTCTCTCTCAAAATACAGAATTACATAAACCAGATTGAATATTTTACTTTGGAAAAATATGTATAAAAACATGTTTCATGTGGATAAGCACAAGAGATGGAAGTGGAAGCCTTTGTGGAACTAGAGCCATCAGTGGGACCTAACATAACTCTAAATGCATGCTTAAGAAATATATTCCTCCGAAATAAAAGTAACCAGTAATTTGTGACCATACCTAAAATTGTCATGTTGCCATATTGCTCAAATAAAGGGAAACAGTGAAGAGACTGAGTGTGCCACCACAGTCAATAGGTTTATCGCATCCTCCCTTCATTCTGTGCTCATCGTGTCTGTTCCCAGTCCTCTGCAAAATGGGAGATTCAGCAGGGTCTTGTTGACTTGCCACTTGTTTAACGTTTCTTGCAGATGGATGACCCTCCTCCCCCAGACATTAGCCTGGGAAGGCTGTAGCCTGTGCGACAGAGAAACCCCTGTGAGGGCTGCTGCCTGTTTCCCTCTCTTCCCCCCAGGATTCCCACCCAGTCTATTCTGTAAGAGTGGTGAGAAGTACAGAAAGCAGATACAAAGTTTCCAGTAAGGTGCCCTAGAATGGCTTCCCAGAGAAACTACAAGAGTGAAATGAGGAGTTCTGAGAAGAATCATCTAGCTTTTATAACACTTCAGGCCTTGAAAATTCTCCACCAGGTACCAGAAAATCCTACTTCTTTCACAACAGCATACAACCTATTTTGCTATAATTATTTAGCTATTTTTTTTTCATTTGTTAATAGTCATTAGATAAGTATTGTCTCCATTTTCATTTCCTTTCAACATAAAAGCTCTATTCTCTGTTCTGTTTAATATGGCCCCAGGCAAATAGGAAATCCTGTTGTTAATCCTGAAATAACCTTATCTCAGAAAATGTCTTCATAAAACGTTATAACAAAACCGTTTTATTATGTGAGGCACCTGGAACAGTCACATTACTAGACGCAGAAAGTAAAATGGTAGTTGTTCTGGCTGCAGGGAGAGGGGTGGGGCGTTGGTGTTTAATGGGGACAGAGCTTCAGTTTGGGAGGATGAAACAGTTCCGGCGATGGTGGTGAGAGTTGCACAACAGCGTGTGAATATACGTTTAAAAATGGTAAAGATGTAACGTTAACCACAATAAAATAAGCAAAAAAGAGAAAAAAAAACCCTTATTTAATATCTAAAAAAAGTAAAAAGATATCTCCTTTTTATCTATTTGGCTTTCTTCTGTAAAATGCTGCATAATTTTCATAAGCTTTCACATTTTCTATCTTCCCCAACACTCTATAATGCACTTATTCTATTGTGCCTTTAGATAATCATGGGAGAGAAATGAAAACTATTTTTAATCATTTCCAGTTTTTAATTTTCATGTGTCTCAGTCCAAGTGATCCTTTTAATTCAGAATGTATGCTCCTATGAGTATATTTATGAAAATGTTTTATTTCTTTTTTTTCATTATCTTATGCCAATAACTTTAGCCAGAATTTCAATTTTATAAGTGTGATCTTTCAGGGAGAAAGACTTAGAACATGGAGAATATAGCCCGAAGGGAGAGATGTAGGTTGTACTTGTCTGACATTTTTAAGGGGTCTATATCCAGCTACTGTAGATGAGGGAAAAAAAGAAAACTTTTCCTCTACCTTCTTAGACCCAGTGGCTAGGCAAGCTAGCTAAACTGATGAAAGACAGATTAACTGGAGAGAAGGCGTATTTTGCATGCATATCAGAGGTTTCAGAGAAAATAAGTGAGAACTCCATAAAAGCAGTTAGGCCAGCAGCTTATTTACCATTTTACCAAAGGTTGATGAATTATGGAGAAATGACAAGACAGAAGAAGAGAGGTTTGGGTATTGTAGCTCTGGGGTTAAAAAGGTACCCCTCTAGGAGCAAATTCCCTTGTGAATCTGATAAAACTAAAGTAAGGCAAGGGGAAGGACAAGGTGGGAGAAACTATCTTTATTGCTCACAGCTTCCTTGAATTCCCTGGCCAGCTGGGCACCATCCATCTCCTCTGGCCACAGCTTGTGCTCTCCTTCCCCCACCCACCGCCTCCAGCGAAAACTCCATGGTGGGTCATTGGTGACTGGCAGACACCAGACCAATTACACGCCAGCAACAAAGGGGAGGAGAGAATGGACATTTTCTCTCCACCCTTTGTCCTAGATCAACGGGAGGCTCTGCAGTGGTAAACACCTATTGTTATGTGAATAAACTAAGGCTAGGCAGAATATTCTGGAAATTCTGCCATTTACTTCAAAGGCATCAAGGGGTGGTAAATTGTGGGAAGATAAATTTATGGGAAACTAGTCATATGAGCTTTTTAGTAAAGCTGGTTTATAGAGACCAGTCAGTGAGGTCTCCAGTATTAAGAACCATCTCTTTAGGAGAGAGGATTCAAGATGGCAGCATGAGAGGTGAGACAGAGAACTCCTCACAAAACTACATGTAACACTAACATATACTTAATTCAACTAATAATAAAAGAGCAACAGGAAAGAAGGCAGTGCCAGACTGCATACAACTAGAGAACAGAGCAGACCTCACGAAATAGGGTAACGTACCAAAGCCTTGATCCAACAGGACCCAAGCCCTTCCCCCACCCAAGCTCACCAGAAGAAGAGAAACAGAGCAGGGAGGAGGTTGGAAGCCTAGGACTGCTGAACACCTGCCTGGAGATCTGCTTTGGGAGCACAAACCTATATTGCATGGTACTCTGGAGAATAGTGGGGTTGGAAAGCTAAGACAGGCAGAATACTTGGAGAGACTGAGATGACAGCCATTTGTGGAGGATGGGGATCCACATCCAGCTGATCTGGGACAAAGGAAAGGCGGGTGGTCTGAGAGGCTTCCTAGCAGTGAGAAAGCTGCTAAAGGGGTGGGGTTTGCATGGAGCTTGCTGTGTGAGAGAAGGGATGTATGGACAAGGCTGGCTGGGCATGCTATGCCCAGCAGGTTGGAAACTTTCAGGAGTTTCAGGTGCTCCATCCCCCTAGCTGGCTACTCAGCTCCAAGGCCCCCCATGGTGATACGCAGCCTGCTGTGCCTTCCTCCTGGCCTGCCGGCACTGGATAGCAAATTGTCAGTCCTTGCTCTGGCATCAGGACAGCCAGAGGGAAGCCCCACCTACAGCAGCTACAGACGCAAAGCACAAAGGGTAATAATACCTGTGTGCGTGGCTCACTGGTTCTGACAGTGGAAACTGGCACTGCAGTTGGGAAATACGAAACAGCTCTATCCTCTTGCAAGGCACTAGTGCCCCTCCCCTGTGACCCCCGACATCACTCCCAGGGCTGAGCAGCTCCAGAAACTAGAGCTCACGGGCACTAGAGTACTCCACATACAAATATCAAATGTTAAAGCAACATGGCTCAGGTCAAAATCTCACAAATGCCAGAAAAAGACCCTAGTGAAACTGAACACACCAATCTTCCTGAAAGAGAATCATAAACATGCTCATGGAGGTACAGAAAAATATTCAAGAACTCAGGGACGAATTTAGGCAGAGATTCAATCATTAAGAAATTCCATATCTGATATTAAACATACAATGGACGCATTTAAAAGCAGGATAGATATAGTAGAAGAGGCGGTAAATGGAATACAAATGAGAGAAGAAGAATACAAAGAAGCAGAGGCACAGAGAGGAAAAAGGATGTCTAAGAATGAAAGAATATTGAGAGAACTGTGTGACCAATGCAAATGAAACAGTATTCGCATTATAGGGGTACCAGAAGAAGGCCAGAGAGAAAAAGGGATAGAAAGTGTCTTTGAGGAGGTAATTGCTGAAAACTTCCCCAATCTGGGGAAGGAGATAGTCTCGCAGGCCATGGAGATGCACAGATATCCCAACACAAGGGACCCGAGGAAGACAACACCAAGACATATAATATAAATGGCTATGGTCAAGGAGGACAGACTACTAAAAGCAGCCAGAAAGAGAAATAGGATCAAATACAAAGGAAAACCCATCAGGCTATCATCAGAGTTCTCAGCAGAAACCTTACAGGCCAGAAGGGAGTGGCATGATATATTTAATTCAATGAACCAGAAAGGCCTTGAACCGAGTACTCTACCCAGAAAGACTATCATTTAAATTTGAAGGAGGGATTAAATAATTTCCAGATAAGCAAAAGCTGAGAGAATTTACCTCCCACAAACCACCTATACAGTGCATTTTGGAGGAACTGCTATAGATGGAAGTGTTCCTAAGGCTAAATAGCTGTCACCAGGGGAAATAAAACCACAGCAAAGAAGGTAGAACAATTAATTACTAAGCAGATGCAAAATCAAATCAACTACCACAAAGTTAATAAAAGAATAGACAAAGAGTACAGAACATGATACCTAATATATAAAGAATGGAGGAGGAAGGAAAAGGAGGAAGAAAAAAAAAAGAACCTTTAGATTGTGTTTGTAATAGCATATTAAATGAGTTAAGTTAGACTCTTAGATAGTAAGGAAGTTAACCTGGAACCTTTGGTAAGCACGAATCTAAAGCCTGCAATGGGAATAAGTATATAATTATAGATAATCACCTTAAATGGAAAAGGAATGAATGCACCAAACAAAAGACAAGGAGTCACTGAATGGATAAAACAAAAAGACCCATCTATATGCTGTCTACAAGACGTTCACTTCAAACACAAAGACATACACAGACTGAAAGTAAAAGGATGGAAAAAGATATTTCATGCAACTAATAGTGAGAAAAATGCAGGAGTTGCAGTACTTGTATCAGACAAAATAGACTTCGAAACAAAGAAAGTCACAAGAGATAAAGAAGGACATTACATAATGATAAAAGGTTCAATCCAACAAGAAGATATAACAATTATAAATATCTATGCACCCAACACAGGAGCACCTACATATGTGAAACAAATACTAACAGAATTAAAGGGGGAAATAGAATGCAATGCCTTCATTCTAGGAGACTTCAACACTCCACTCACTCTGAAGGACAGATCAACCAGACAGAAAATAAGTAAGGACACAGAGGCACTGAACAACATATTGGAACAGATGGACCTAATGGACATCTACAGAAGACTCCATCAAAAAGCAACAGGATACACATTCTTCTCAAGTGCACATGTAACATTTTCAAGAATGGATCATATACTAGGCCACAAAAAGAGCCTCAGTAAATTCAAAAAGATTGAAATCGTACCAACCAGCTTCTTAGACAACAAAGGTATAAAAGTAGAAATAAAATACACAAAGTAAACGAAAAAGCCCACAAACACATGGAGGCTTAATTACACGCTCCTAAATAATCAATGGATCAATGACCAAATAAAAACAGAGATCAAGCAATATATGGAGACAAAAGACAACAATTATTCAACACCACAAAATCTGTGAGACGTAGCAAAGGCCGTGCTAAGAGGGAGGTATATTGCAGTAGAAGCCTACCTCGGGAAAGAAGAACAATCCCATATGAACAGTCTAAACTCACAATTATTGAAACTAGAAAAAGAAGAACAAATGAGGCCCAATATCAGTAGAAGGAGGGACATAATAAAGATTAGAGCATAAACAAATAAAACTGAGAAGAATAAAACAATAGAATCAATGAAAGCAGGAGCTGGTTCTTTGAGAAAATAAATAAAATACATAAACCCTAGCCAGACTTATCAAGGAAAAAAGAGAGTCTACACACATAAACAAAATCAGAAATGAGAAAGGAAAAATCACTATGGATACCACAGAAATACAAAGAATTATGAAAGAATACTATGAAAAATTATATAGTAACAAACTGGATAACCTAGAAGAAATGGACAACTTTCTAGAAAAATACAACCTTCCAAGGCTGACGCAAGAAGAAACAGAAATTCTGAATAGACCAACTACCAGGAAAGAAATTGAATTAGCAATCAAAAAACTACCTAAGAACAAAAACCTGAACCAGATGGTTGCATTGCTGAGTTTTTTCAAACATTTAGTGAGGACCTAATACCCATCCTCCTTAAAGTTTTCCAAAAAGTACAAGACGAGGGAATACTCCAAAACTCAATCTATGAGGCCAACGTCACTCTAATACCAAAACCAGGCAGACTCCACAAAAAAACAAAATTACAGACCAATATCCCTGATGAACATAGATGCAAAAATACTCAAAAAAATATTAACAAACTGAATTAAAAAATACATCAAAAAGATCATCCACCATGATCAAGGGGGATTCATCCCAGGGATGCAAGGATGGTACAACATTCGAAAATCCATCTGTATCATCCACCACATCAACAAAAAGAAGAACAAAAACCACATGATCATCTTCATAGATGCTGAAAAACCATTCGACAAAATTCAACATCCATTCATGATAAAAACTCTCAACAAAATGTGTATACAGGGCAAGTACCTCAAAATAATAAAGGCCTTATATGACAAACCCACAGCCAACATCATACTGAACAGTGAGAAGCTGAAAGCTTTTCCTTTAACATCGGGAACAAGACAAGGATGCCCACTCTTCCCACTTGAATTCAACATAGTTCTAGAGGTCCTAGGCATGGCAATCAGAATACACAAAGAAATAAAAGGCATCCAGTGGTAAGGAAGAAGTCAAACTGTCCCTGTTTGCAGATGACATGATATTGTACATAAAAAAAAACCTAAAGAAACCACTCCAAAACTACTAGATCTAATACAGTAAAGTTGCAGGATACAAAATGAATACACAGAAATCTGTTGCATTCCTATACACTAATGATGAACTCGCAAGAGAAATCACAAAAACAAATCTATTCCTAATTGCATCAAAAAGAATAAAGTATATAGGAATAAAACTAACCAAGAAAATGAAAGACCTATACTCCGAAAACTACAAGACACTCATGAGAGAAATTAAAGAAGATACCAATAAATGGAAACACATCCCGTGCTCATGGATAAGAATAATTAATATTGTCAAAATGGCCATCCTAGCTAAAGCAATCTACAGATTCAATGCAATCCCTATCAAAATACCAACACCTTTCTTCAGTGAACTAGAGCAAATAGTTCTAAAATTCATATGGAAACACAAAAGACCCCGAATAGCCAAAGCACTCCTGAGAAGGAAGAATAAAGTGGGGGGAATTATGCTCCCTGACTTCAAGCTCTACTACAAAGCCACAGTACTCAAGAGAATTTGGTACTGGCACAATAACAGACCCATAGACCAATGGAACAGACTAGAGAGACCAGATATAAATGCAAGCATATGTGGTCAATTAATATACGATAAAGGAGCCATGAATATACAGTGGGAAAATGACACTTCTTCAACAGCTGGTGTTGGCAAAACTGGACAGCGACATGTAAGAGAATGAAACTGGATTATTGTCTAACACCATGCACAAAAGTAAACTCAAAATGGATCAAATACCTGAATGTCAGTCATGAAACCACAAAAATCTTAGAAAAAACATAGGCAACTATATCTTGGACATAAATACGAGCAAGTTCTACATGAACATATCTCCCCAGGCAAGCGAAACAAAAGCAACAATGAACAAGTGAGACTATATCAAACTAAAAAGCTTCTGTACAGCAAAGGATACTATCAATAGAACAAAAAGACATCCTAAACTATGAGAAAATATATTCATAAATGACATATCCGATAAGAGGTTGACATCCAAATTATATAAAGAGCTCACACACCTCAACAAACAAAAAGCAAATAAGCCAATTAAAAATTGGGCAGAGGATCTGAACAGACACTTCTCCAAAAAAGAAATTCAGATGGCCAACAGGCACATGAAAAGATGCTCCACATTGCTAATCATCAGAGAAATGCAAATTAAGACCACAATGAGATACAATCTCACACCAGTGAGGATGGCCGCCATCCAAAAGACAAAGAACAACAAATGTTGGTGAGAATGTGGAGAAAGGGGAACCCTCCTACACTGCTGGTGGGAATGTAAATTAATTCAGCCACTGTGGAAAACAGTATGGAGGTTCCTCAAAAAACTCAAAATAGAAATACCATTTGACCCAGGAATTCCACTCCTAGGAATTTACCCTAAGAATGCAGGAGCCCTGTTTGAAAAAGACATATGCACCCCTATGTTTATCTCAGCACTATTTACAATAGCCAAGAAATGGAAACAGCCTAAGTGTCCATCAGTAGCTGAATGGTTAAGAAGATGTGGTAAATATACACAATGGAGCATTGTACAGCCATAAGAAGAAAACAAATCCTACCATTTGCAACAACATGGATGGAGCTAGAGGGTATTATGCTCAGTGAAATAAGCCAGGTGGAGAAAGACAAGTATCAAATGATTTCACTCATCTGTGTAGTATAAGAACAAAGCAAAAACTGAAGGAACAAAACAGCAGCAGACTCACAGAACCCAAGAATGGACTAACAGTTACCAAAGGGAAAGGGACTAGGGAAGATGTGTGGAAGGGAGGGATAAGGGGGATGAAGGGGTATTACGATTATCACACATAATGTAGGGGGGGGGCATATGGAGAAGGCAGTATAACACAGAGAAGACAAGCAGTGATTCTGTAGCATCTTACTACACTGAGGGACAGTGACTGTAATGAAATATGTGGTGGGGACCTGATGATAAGGAGAGTCTAGTTACCATAATATTGCTCATGTAATTGTACATTAATAATAGAAAAATTAAAACAAAAAAACTACCTAAGAACAAAACTCCTAAACCAGAGTGTTTCACTGCTGAATTTTACCAAATATTTAGTGAAGGCCTAATACCCATTCTCTTCAAAGTTTTCCAAAAAGTAGAAGAGGGAATACTCCCAAACTCATTCTACAAGGCCAGCTTCACTCTAATTCCAAAAAAAGGCAAAGACACCACAAAAAAAGAATATTAAGACCAATATCCCTGATAAATATAGATGCAAAAATACTCAACAAAATATTAGCAAGCCGAATTCAAAAATACATCAAAAAGATCATCACCATGATCAAGTAGAATTTATTCCAGGAATGAAAGAATGGTACAATATACGAAAATCCAGCAACATCATCCACCACATCACCAAAAAGGACAAAAACCATATGATCATCTCCATAGATGCTAAAAAAGCATTCAACAAAATTCAACATCATTCATGATAAAAACTCTCAACAAAATGGGTATAGAAGGCAAGTACCTCAACAAAATAAAGGCCATATATGACAAACCCACAGCCAACATCATACTTAACAGTGAGAAGCTGAAACCTTTTCCTTTAAGATTGGGAACAAGACAAGCATGCCCATTCTTGACACTTTTATTCAACATAGTTCAGGAGGTCCTAGCCATGGCAATCAGATAATACAAAGAAATAAAAGGCATCCAGATTGGCAAGGAAGAAATTAAACTGTCCCTGTTTGCAGATGACATGATATAGTACATAAAAAACCTTAAAGAATCCACTCCAAAACTACTAGATTTAATATTCACCCAAATTGAAGGATACAAAATTAATACACAGAAATCTGTTGCATTCCTATAAGCTAATGATGAACTAGCAGAAAGGGAAATCAGGAAAACAATTCCATTCACAATTGCATCATAAAGAATAAAATACCTAGGAATAAACTGCACCAAGGAAATGAAAGACCTATACTCTGAAAACTACAAGTCACTTGTGAGAGAAATTAAAGAAGATACCAATAAATGGAAACACATCCTGTGTTCATGGATAGGAAGAACTAATATTGTGAAAATGGCCATCCTTCCTAAAGCAGTCTACAGATTCAGTGTAATTCCTATCAAAATACCAACAACATTCTTCAATGAACTAGACTAGACCAAATAATTCTAAAGTTCATATGGAACCACAAAAGACCCCAAATAGCCAAAGCAATCCTGAGAAAGAAGGGGGGATTACACTCCCTGACTTCAAGCTCTACTACAAAGCCACAGTAATCAAGACAATTTGGTACTGGCACAAGAACAGACCCATAGACCAATGGAACAGACTAGAGAGACCAGATATAAACCCAAGCATATAAGGTCAATTGATATGTGATAATGGAGCCATGTATATACAATAGGGAAATGACAGCCTCTTCAACAGCTGGTGTTGGCAAAACTGGACAGCTAGATATAAGAGAATGAGACTGGATTATTGTCTAACCCCATACACAAAAGTAAACTCAAAATGGATCAAAGACCTGAATGTATATCATGAAACCATGAAACTCTTAAAAGAAATTATAGGCAAAAATCTCTTGAATATAAACATGAGCAACTTTTTCCTGAGTGGATCTCCTCAGGTAAGGGAAACAAATAAAAAATGAAGAAATAGGACTACATCATGCTAAAAAGCATCTGTACAGCAAAGGACACCATCAGCAGAACATAAAAGCATCCTATAGTATGGGAGAATATGTTTTTAAATGACATATCCGTCAAGGGGTTAACATCCAAAATACATAAAGAACTCACATGCTTAAACACCCAAAAAACAAGTAACCCTATTAAAAAATGGGTGAAGCATCTGAACAGACACTTCTCCAAAGAAGAAATTCAGATGGCCAACAGGCACATGAAAAGATGCTCCTCATCGCTAATTATCAGGGAAATGCAAATTAAAACTGTAATGAGATGTCACCTCACACCAGTTAGGATGGCCAACATAGAAAAGACTAGGAACAACAAATGCTGGTGAGGATACGGAGAAAGGGAAACCCTTCTACACTGCTGGTGGGAATGTAAACTAGTTCAACCATTGTGGAAATCAAATAGAGGTGCCTGAAAAAGTTAAAAATAGAAATACCATTTGACCCAGGAATTTCACTCCTAGGAATTTACCCAAAAAAAACAACTTCTCAGATTTAGAAAGACATATGCACCCCTATGTTTATCGCAGCACTATTTACAATAGCCAAGATTTGGAAGCTACCTAAGTGTCCATCAGTAGATGAATGGATAAAGAAGAGGTGGTACATATACACAATGGAATATTATTCAGCCATAAGAAGAAAACAAATCCTACCATTTACAACAACATGGATGGGGCTAGAGGGTATTATGCTCAGTGAAATAAGTCAGGCAGAGAAAGACAAGTACCAAATGATTACCCTCATTTGTGGAGTATAACAACAAAGCAAAACTGAAGGAACAAAATAGCAGCAGACTCACAGACTCCAAGAAGGGACTAGCGGTTACCAAAGGGGAGAGGTGGGGGAGGGCGGGTGGGGAGGGAGGGAGAAGGGGATTGTGGAGTATCATGATTGGTGCACATGGTGTGTGTGGATTCATGGGGAAGACAGTGTAGCTCAGAGAAGAGAAATAGGGACTCTGTGGCATCTTATTACACTGATGGACAGTGACTGCAATGGGGTATGGGGAGGGACTCGAAAATAAGGGTGAATGTAATAACCCCATTGTTTTTCTTGTGAAACCTTCATAAGAGTGTATATCAATGACACCTTAATAAAAAATATATGTAAAAAATATATATAAAAAAAGAATCATCTCTTTAGATTAAGAGCTTTTCTTGTCTTCCTGGCACTGAGGGGGAGACCCCTTAGAAATGAAAATTTATGCCCTGTTTTTAGGCAGAAAGGAAGAGAGCAGAGTTTCTGTTGTGTCTGATATTTCTCAAGTGTCTTCAGCTCAAAATAATCATTCTGCCCAAATGGTATACTGTGGGGTGGTATATTCTGATCCCTTTCACTGCTAATACACACAGTAACACCATATCCTTGTAAAAGCTCAGAAAGTGCTTGGAATGCTTAATCTTACAGTGATTGCTGTTTAGTTATATGCTTTCAGCAAGTGGTCAACACTATTTAGGACCCTGAAGTGACACTTTAACCAAGGCTTTCTCTTCTATTCAGAGTAGGCTGCAATGTCAGCACTGTCCCTAATTTGTTCAGCTTTCACTACAATGGTCAGCACATACATCCTGTATAGTGCTCTGCATGGCGTATATGCTACATACCAACACATATACCAGGTAAGTCTGCAAGATGTTTGGACTTCAGGAGGTCCTGTGACCACCTGAATTGAATTGTGAATTTCTGAGTATCTACACATGCATTTTTCTGGGTAAAAGTGTCTATAGTTCTTATCAGTCTCAGAAGTATTTATGCTCACTAAAAGTAATGAAGTAAGTTATTTAGTTTGGAAGAAAAGAAAGCCTGTGCTCTAAAGAGTAGCCATCAAATGTGTCCAGTTATTTACTCATAATTTGGCAAGTAGGCAACTTTTCCAAGTGTAAATAGATAGGAATATTATGTGAGCATACCATTTCTCCTCCTTCCTTCTTTTCCTTCCTTCCTTCCTTCCTGTCTTCCTTCCTTCCTTCTTTTCCTTCTTCTTCTTCCTTTTTTCTTCTTCCTTCTCCTCCTCTTTCTGAGGAAGGGTGGGTGCTACTTTTAGACCAATAACTTCTAGACAAAAACAAAAAACAAGGAAGAACTGTTATGATTCCTACACCCATTCCCACTCCATTGAAGCTCTTTTCTAAATAGCCTTTTAAAAATATTGGATTTTGTCTTTCATATTGTTTCTGTTATCTATATAAACATCTC
Source organism: Smutsia gigantea (assembly GCA_032199065.1). Classification (NCBI taxonomy): domain Eukaryota; kingdom Metazoa; phylum Chordata; class Mammalia; order Pholidota; family Manidae; genus Smutsia; species Smutsia gigantea. The sequence goes on from JAVSCE010014914.1 coordinate 165,389, forward strand.
TAGACCATTTCTGAGAATAATGGCAGAGCACTTAAAAGGCTGAACAGCTTCTGTACTGTACACAGGGATTCCCTTAACTCAGGTACCAGCTTGTCAGAGCAGTACCCTGTGATCCCCAGCAGCACATTGTGGAAGGAAGCTCATAAGACCTGGGGGTTATGCATGGACTTGATCCCGTGATAAACACTGATGCCATCAGCTAACTCTAAGCACAATGCCTGCCAGAGAACACACTACCATGAAGGAGATGCAGAGAGACAGCACAATATGGACATAAGAATTAAACTACTGTGAGATATCAGACTCTCAAGAGCATAAGAGCATACCATGTTTGTCTCTCTGCTACTTGCTGATATGCAAATTAACATGGCATAAATTACTTACGGAAAGAGACTACTTCATCCACACTTAAAGACTTAATTATCCTTTAGGTAGCACATCTTTTGGTAAAAAGTACACTGTGTAATAATTTAACTGACATTGAATAGAATTGAAATTCAGTGAATTGAAAATATTTATTTCTTTTCAGATATGTGTTTATTCTCTTTAGCATTATTCTCAGTACCTTTATTGACATACCTGAATTTGTATAGCTTAGAAAGAAGCAATCTACTCTTCTGATGTAAAAGAATCAATTTTAAGGCATAGATTGCCTAAAATTCTTCTAAGTTTTCCTGGTGTTGCCACTTCATAGCTTCTTGTCCAAAGAATGACCAAATGTGATGGTAACAATAATGCAACAGGAATAATAGCTAACATCCCCTGGTGTTTCTAAATGCCAGACACTTCTCTAGTTTCTATTATCCTCTCTTTAATGGTTACAAAACTGAGGCTCAGAGCAGTAAAGATGAAGTGATTGCTCAAAATCCTGCAACTAGCAAATGAAGAATAATTCCTTAAAACTAAGCAATCAAACGTCAGAGTTCAGGCTCTCAGTAGGGCAAAAAGTTAAAAGAGACTATATTTTCCTTCTTATAATCTTCCTCCTATTAAGGCTGCAATAGAGTGACTTTTTTATCAAGGTTTTATACTACATTAATTGTAATATCAAACTTCAAATTTTGACTTGCTCTGCTTTTATTTTATTTTGAAAGCTGCTGGCTTATTATTTGGTTAATATCTGATATGCCATTTCTTACATTGGAATTCTATAAATTGATGTCAATCACACATATACAAAACAGCTAAAAATATCTAAATTTTCTGCAGGAAAATAAATCTGTAATTACTAAACTTATGTGTACATAAACTATGCTCTTTCTGTATCTACATAATTGAAGATAATTAGATGAGAGCATTTGGGAAGATATTAGAAAACAGTGTTAATAAACTCATCAGGCATAAACATAAAAAGTAACCTCAATTATTAAGAAAACACTTGATTCTAATAACCCAAGCTACTATTATTTCCCACAAAAATAAAATATAAGAGTTCAGTCTCTGTCTTAAGAGATTAAGATTTTGGATGAATTTATTAATATTTTAAGTATTTATAAGCTTTTAGTTGAATATACTGTTGTTCATTTATTTCAAAACCTTTCTTGAATGCATACTCTATATTAGTCACTGTGTCTGCCACTGAAGATATAAAGGCAAATTTACTTCTTCAGCATGAAGTAAATAGGAATTTTGATAGAGTATGGTAAGTGCTGTAATACAGACACACCATCAGAGGGACTATGTAGGTGCAGCAACTAGCCAAGCTGAAGAGTGAAGCAGGAATGCATTAGATGTAAAAGAAATTGATCAGTTAGGGAAGGTAGGTATGATTGATCCAGGAAGAGATTCAGAAATAAATTAATGAATGTATGAAGGCAAGGAGTTGAGAGATCTAATGATGTTTTAGGATGAAACAAATAGCAAAAAAACTTAAAGTAGTCATTTAAACTGTTGATATTTTAACATATGTAGCATCTCACAAATTTCTGTGAAAAACAAATGAATGAAAGTTAATTTTTATTCACAATAGATTCCAGTATAATTGCAGAAACAGCACACATGAAGACAAAAAGATTTCATCATATGAATACTAATAAAAATTTTAAGACATTTATTGAGTGCCGGGCACTGCTTTACATTGCAGACAAAGAGAAAAATAAGATACAGTTTCTGAGCACAAGAAGTTTACAGTTAATGGTAGAGACAAATACATCAATAGAAACTTTTAATATAAACTGATAAAGGTTAAACAAAGCAACACATAGGATACCATGGAAATAAGCAGGTTGGACATCTCTCCTAGGCTGCATGAGAGTCAAGGAAGTCACTCAGGGAAGGTGGTACTGAAAGACAAATAGAAATTAGCCAGAATGGGGGAGGTGGGGTGGAAGGCACACCCAACAATGATAAAGTAGAGATAGGGAATCATTATTCCCTCCAGCAAAACAAACAAAAAATATTAACACTAAAAAAAATTGTCAAAATCTCGAAATTACTACAAAACAAAAAACCCAAGAAACAGAAAAATAACAACAAAGTTGTAAACAGATACATCAATAACACTCAAAGGACAAAAGTTGAAATCAAGAGTTGCTACAATGTACTATCTAAAATATCCAGTTTTCAGCAAAATATTATGAGACATACAAAGAAACAGGAAAATATGACCCATACCTGGGAAAAAAATAAAACTATCAAAAGAAACTGTTCTCTAGTGTGCCTAGAGATTGCACTTACCAAAGAAAAAATTAAAGACTCAATAATAAATTTGCTCAAAGAATTTTAAAGCATAAACATGTTTTTTAAAATTGGAATGGAGAAATGTCAGGGAAAATGGCACAGGAAGGCCCTCCTAAAATTTTATTTTCCATAAAACTAATGAGGAAACTGTCAAAAAAAATAGTGAAGATTTTCAGAACTCTCAAAAATAACAAAATGATTCCAGAAATAAGGACAGAGTTTATTCAAGAAAAAAGTGTTGAATTTCAAGGAAAAAAGCAAACTTTGTGTATTTTAACATATCCTGGTTCCATACCCCACTCTCCAACTTCACATTAGCTGTGAAAATAACCTGCAATCACAATAAAACCTAGTACCCTAGCAGTGGGAAGGGGAAGAATGGTGTTGGAAATACTGTAAAGACTCATTCCCCAAAATTGTTATGTGTGGCCTACCCAATGGATCCTCAGGTGATGAAATTTGCAAGGCTATCTGTATTTGACCTGATTTGGAGTCCACTCAGTGTCAAATGTCTTTTCCCATGAGCAATTGTGGACACATTTTAGACAACTGTTTAACTTTGTGAGTGCCTAAGGTTGTGGATAATATTTGGTATAATAGCTAGAGGATAAAAAAAGCTGATAAGGAAAATCTGAGTAATAAGAAGTCTTCAGAGACTTTGAAAACACAGAGTATTCCTAGGAACCCAAAAAGACATGTGAATACACAAGACTGCCTTTCATGACAGGTTCTTTTTCATGAGAGAAAGAGGTAAATTTTAAGTTCCATTTAAACTCAAGGCTCTGGACAAAAGGGAAGGACAAGGCGGAACTGTAAATTGCCTCTGTGCTGAAGGCATACCTTAGCACACACACATAAATCCTTTGCAAAAAAAAAAATGGGAGTTGCATTGTTTCCAAGTATTTTAGAAAAATGTATGTACAATTTTTAGCTGGCCATTAAGTTAATTAAGCAGAGATTTTATTGGCCACATGCAAAAAAGGCTATAGATTTTACAGAACTACTTCAGAAAAGTAACTAAACTAGCAAATAACAGCAAAGCAACAGTAATCATTCTGAGAGTGTGGATGGTATCCAACTTCTGATTTCCTGAGAGTATTCTGATACTAAAACCCTGATACCAATTGGTTAAACTATATTTCAATTCAAAGACTAACTACCCAGAATCAATGCACACCTTATAAGGTGTGGGCAAAGTCCTTCATAATACTGTTCTCACATCAGATGCCAGCTTTAAGTTATAGGAATCACTGTACCTCCAGGGAAAAGCCAAAATCAGTCAAAGGGAAAAATAAAGTGGTAGAAATCTGTTTATTCCTTACAAGCAGTCATCTACTGCTCACACATGTTCCTCATGACCTGGCTGCACAAAGGGACCAGACCAAACCTCTCTGGTCCAGATACACCCTAGCTCCTCCAACACTTGTAATAACCTATTGATATGGAGATGGACTACTTCTCTCAACCCCTTGGAAACACCTATTGATATGGAGATTCCCTAAGACAAGGCAAGAGATTCTGGAAGTATTTCAATTTTACCCACAGCCCAACCCTCCAGAAATCTTGCCCCACAATCTACGCCCTCCCCATCTTCCACAATGGCCCCTGTGCGAGAAGACTGGAACACTGTAACCAGACTAATAACATACAATAACAACATCAATAAAATTACGATAATCCTCAAGCCAGAGGATTCAACTAGGTTCAAAATCCTGTGCAGATAAAGTCCATAGCTCACCCATTTCACAGGTGGCTGGCCAGTAGCTGAAAGGATAGGGAGTTCAATGTGCTCATTATGCCAGCTACAGCCAGGGGCGGGTCTAGGCCACAGGATCTATAGAAGAAAATAACCTTACAGATGATAAGATACATATTTTAATGACACCAGCATAGGCAAATCTTGTCCATCATGTAGGATGCATGCAAGAGAGTGATCCAGTGATAAGACAGTGGCAGGAATGGGATCTTGTCCTGTAACTACTACTACTTGTAGTAGTTACAGATTGGTTAATATATAGGGCTACATAGTTACATGCACTGGCCATAAAGATAAAACAAAACTTCCTCGTAAGATGTTCTTACCTCCCGTATATTTTGGATACGCTACCGTGATCTCTAGAGACAACTCTGCTGTTACTCAAGGAACAAACAGGAGGCCAGCTTCCAGACATTTTCCCCAAGGTGCCAGAAAGGCCAGCCATCACTGGTCCATGTGCTGAAAAGTTCAGGGCCACATCCACTCAACAGAGTCTCCAGGGTTTAGTGCAGTTGGAGCCGGCAGAAGGATGTTGCTCTGCTGGCCATATCCTGGCTTCAATAACTCCTCTTTGGTCTGCACATACAATTGTATAGGACAGACAGCAAGGTGTGTTGGCATATCCACAGGGCTCAAAGCTCCTTTTAGGGGCTTCTCATTCAAACACTGTGGCACTGTCCATAAATGAACTCACCATCCCTGTAGACTGTTGGTGTCTGACTTCAGGCCAGATTTCAACAAACCATTGTACCTCTCCATCATGTCTGCCATGGTAGGGTTATATAGTACATGAAACTTCTACTATATTCCTTTTGCTGCACACATTCCTGTAATGCATGTCCAGTACAGTGGGTGTTTTGATGGCTCTCAATCACCTGCAGCTGGCTATAGGCTGCAAAGGGACACTCTAGGCCCCTTTTGGTCATTTACTGATCTGCACGATGTATAGGAAAAGCAATCAACAGGGCAGTAGCTTTGTCCAATCAAGTTATGGCATACCAATATCCTTTTAATATGGGCAGAGGCCCAATATAGTCTATCTGCCACCTGACAAGTATCAGCCCCTTTACTATTGTCCTATGCTGCTGTGGGACTCTGTGTAAGCCCCTCTTAGAGCACACAGGCACTCCTTCTGGGCTCTGCTGACTTCTTCAAAGGTTTATGGCAAGTCCCACCAACTGACTAGGGCCCACATTGTTTTTTGCCCTGTGTGGAACAAATGCTAATGTAACCATTGGGCCACATCAGAAGTAGGCTTTCCTTCTAGAGCACCTGGGCCAATGTGTCTGCTTCATCATTCTTTGGGGACCAAAGGCAAATGGCCAATCACATGATATACAGTAACTGTCTTAGTCTGACAGACACTCATAGATCTTGCCACAACTATTGCCCCCAAAGGGGCTGGTGACCAACCATCCAGTTGGCCTGGTACCATGTCAGTAGCCACAGGGTCAAGCCCTGATAGCCCAACTGTCAGTTCAGAAAACTATAGGGGAGGGCTCCTGGGTGATCACAAGCCTTACTACCCACAGCCCAGCCCAAATTGCTTTTCCCCTCTCCATCCTCCATTCATATTGTCTCAGTCTTAGGATGGAAAGCCATACCCCTCCACTTCAGGGACTTCCTATGACTTGAGCTGTCTGTATACCAAGCATCTTCAGGTATAAGGGCTTTTTCCCTCCTGATAAGGACTGTTGGCTACAAATGGCTCAAAAGCAAGTTCTACCTGCTTTCCACTGGTATATGTCACTGACCCCAGTAAGTGCTGGAATTCTCTACTTAAGGGCCTAGTGGAGAGGGCACTACACTGCTGCAAATATGCATCCCATTTGGCCAGTGTAGGTGTCTGTGCCACATCACTCCATGGCCTTTGGGTCCAGTCTCACACCCACCCCGAGATGGGATAAGTGGTTATTACCTTGGTTGGAGCTGTTCTGGTGATAGGCTCTGGTACACAGCAGCCAGTTGCTTCTCTATCAAGGTGTACTGGACCTCTGCTCCTTGCCATAGCTGTGACAATTATCCAGTAGGTTGGCGTGTCTGTTCCAGCTGCTGCCAAAGACTCGCCACAACGATCTTCAGTTACATGAACATCTAGCTCTCTGGGCCTTGATGAGTCCATTACACTCAGGGTCTGTATGACCTTGACTGCTTGCTTACCAGCAGTGAAAGCAGCTGCACATGTCTCATCCCAGTCCCACCTGATGCCCTTTCATACCAACTGGTATAAGGGCTTCAGAATTTGTGCCAAGTGTGGGATTAAACACTCTCCAGTAGCCCCAAAGGCCCCAAAACTCTTGTAATACTGCCACAGTGGTAGGGTTAGGGAAATCATGGACCTTGTCTATGACTGCTTCTGGGATAACTTTAGTTTTACCCGACCAGACAACACCCAAGAACTCCACAGACAAACCAGGTCCCTGAACTTTGATGCTGTTCACAGCCCATCCTTTCTCCTATAGATGTTGCAGCCATATAGGAACAGCCTCTTCTGGATCTACAAGAGAATTAGACATGAGCATGATATCAGCAATGTAGGGATACAGCTGCACCATTTGCAATTTCTTCCGTGTGGCCAAGTCCTGGGCTACAAGTCCATGACAAATGGTGGACTGTGGAGGTATCCCTGTGGAAGGACAATGAATGTCCACTGCAGGCCTTCCCACGTGAAGGCAAACTGTTCCCGACTTTCCTGTGCTATGTCAATAGAGGAGAGAGCATCAGCAAGGTCCTCAGTATAGTGATATGTCTGTAGTTCATGACTGAGGGTGTCCATAAGGGATGCTATAGCGGAGACAGCAGCATGCAAAGGGGGTGTGACTTTATTCAGTTACCTGTAATCCATGGTCATATGCCAGAAGATGTCTGGCTATCTCATAGGTCACACCAGGGAATTAAAAAGACTATGAGTTGGCTTTACGATACCCACCTTCTCCAACTCCTGTAGAGTTTCTCTAATTTCCCAGTGCCCCCCAAACAATTTATACTACTTAGTATTTGTCACCTACCTAGATACAGGCAGAGCTACAGGCAGGTGCTGAGCATGTTCCCTCAGAACTGCCTTTACCACATGTACCCTCAGCCTGAACTCATCTGCAGTGGTCTGTAACCACAGGCCTTGCAGGATATCTACCCCCAAAATATACTCAGGGATGGGATAAATGTACACAATACACTCCTTTGGGGGTATATGCCCTATCCCCAATGGGATTTGGGTTTTCAACACTCTATTTACCTTACCCCCATAGCAATCTATCATAGCAGGGAGTCCAGGAAAATGCTCAGGGTAACCATAAATCAGAGAACATTCAGCTCCTGTGTCCTCCAGTGCAAGGACACAGTGTACATTCACAGGGGCCCAATGAATTGCTAATTCTACATGTGGCCTCTGGTCCCCATCACGTTCCCCAAGGTGGGGGCATTGAACTCCGCCTCAGTCAGACTGTAACACCCAATCATCCTCCTGTGGGAGTGAGGCTCCAGGGAGACCCTGAGTACTGTCTCTCAGGAAGTCTTGCAGGGACACATGCTGGACATGGGGTTTTGTCTCTGGCTTCTGTCCTGGACCTCAGCAGTTAGACGGCTGCTGTGGCTTTAATTGGTGCCACAGTTCTAACAAGATCCTATTGGGTTGCCCATCATGTTTTTCTTTCACTACCCCCAGCCTTTTTCAAATCAACCCACATCTAGTCCCTGAGATCTTCCCAGGTCCTTTTCACCTCTCCTTTCTGTTGTACCTCATATTTCCTTTTGTGCTCTTATTGTTTCTACCTCCCCTACAGGCTCCTCCTGCAATGCAGATTCTCTTGGCACTTCCTCCCTTGTTGCTAACGTATCTCCCAGGAGCACAACCTGTCTTCTCAATAACTTTCTCTCTTTCTTAACAGCACCGCATAGGTCATTGCTCTGCTCCTTCATGCAATTCCAAAGTGTGTCTCTCTCCTTAAGAACCTTTTCTACTATCTCACGAAACAACCATCCCATAATCCTGACTGCCACATGGTCACTCAGGGCCTCTAAGCTGTCTTCTTTCTCATGGAGGGCTAATTCCACAGCTTCCAGTGTCTCCACCCTTCCCCAATTCTGGGGAAGGGCCCATCCATCTAGGGGCTGTTTTACTCCAGACCAATTTGCCACTAGGAGTTCCCGAGTGCAAGTCCCACAGGTGGGGTTTTACTAGGTGAAACTGCACCATCCAGCACTGCTGGAGGGAAGGGTGAGTCATCACCCCCACTGCAGCAGCCACTGGGGCCTCCCCACCATCCACAGGGGTATTTCTGGGTAACTCCCCACCATCTCTAGTGGCATTCTGCCCAAGCGTTGCAGGCATGAAGATAGATTTCAGGTTCAGAGGTCCTTCCAACTACTTCCAGGTATAACTCCAGGGGGAAAATATGTTCCCAGCCCAGAGCAAATAACCTTTAAAGCCAAAATCAGTCAAATAGAGAAATAAAGAGGGAGAAACCCATTTATTGCTTACAAGCAGTCATCTACTTCTGCTAACCCATGTGTCTTGTGACCCAGATCCAAAAAAGGGCCCCATCAAACCTTTCTGGTCCAGATATGAATTTTCTCCCCCTTTGTAATCACCTATTGATATGGAGATGGACTACTTCTCTCCACCCCCTGGAAACCACCATTGATATGGAGATGCACTAAGGCAAGGTTATAGATTCTGGAAATATTGCAATTTTACCCACAATCACCCACACTTCTGACCAAATGACTATAAACTAGGGGGTTCTAATGATATTCTCAGGTTTGATATTCACTAGAATTACTCTTTACTTTATGGAAAGTGCTATACTTGATTAAAGTTTTATTATAAGGAATATAACACAAGAACAGCCAAATAAAAGAGACACATATATCAAAGTCTGGAAGGGTCCCAGATGCAGACGCACCATGCCTCCTTTTCATGAGTTACAGTGTATCATCCCTGCACATAAGTTTTTTCACCAACAAAGAAACTACAGAGACCAATGATGATCAGAGATTTTATTGGGCTTTCATTACGTGGGCCTGGTTGATTAGTCACTGACCACATGGTTTAAATCAGTATCCAGCCTCTTTCTGTGATGAGGAGATTGTGCTAGTCCAATCCCAATCCTGTAATCATATGGTTGGTATTTCTGATGACCAACCCCAACCTTGAAGGGACTTACCCTGAGTCACTTTATTAGCATAACAAAGGCACTCATCACTCAGGAAACGCCAATGCTTTTTGAAGCCTTCTGCCAGGAATTGGAGACATAATATAATATATATATATATTATTATAAAACACCTAGTTCCCACACTATATTATTAAAAATACACTGTTTTCATCCCCCCAAAATGAGACATACGTTGTTAAATATGACCAATACATAGGAAATAAAATAACAAAAACTGTCCCTAAGGATGTCCATATGTGGAATTACTAAACAGAGGCTTTAAATCAGGTATTTGAAAATTGTTCAAAGAACAAAAGGAAAGAAAGAAAAATACTACAAAATGTTTCATCAAATGGAAAACATCAATAAAGATAAATGATAACAATGAGCCAAATATAAAATTAAAGTAGCTGAAATGAAAAATTCACTGGGCAGTTCAACAAAATATTTGAGCATGCAGAATACAGAATTGATGTGCCAGTCTGAGAGACAGAAAAAAATGAAGTAAAAATAAGCAGAGCCTCACAGACCAGTGAGACACCTGTCAGGTATACCAACATATACATAAGGGGTGTCCCAGAAGGAAAGAAGTGGTAGGAAACAGCTTTTGAAGAAATAATGACCAGAAAAACTTAAAGATAGATTTTTAGTAAGCATGCTAAACATAATGAAATATGTATTTAAATAGCCCTATGGTGTCAAAAGTGGCTTCCTCTCATCCAGGAGTTCCATGGAATGGGTTGAAAAGTAAATAACAGTTCATATGTTGACAGTTTTCAGCGATCAAAGGGGAAACACGGTTCCACACTGGAGGCTGCAAAAAGGCACATCCGAACATCCCAGGCCCCGAAAGACCTGGACCCTTCACTTACCACCCTTCACTTACCTTTCCAGCATGTGTGGGTTTTGCAGAGTTGGTCAAACTTTGAGCAATGCCTAAGGCAGAATAAGAATCACGTTACAATAAACACCAGTGAAGGCAAATTGTAAACATCAATGTGACAGCTGGTACAGAGAAAGTATGAAACATCCACTCCCCAAACATCCAAGTCCAGGGAGAGGTAAACAGAAAACACTACCAGGGCTTGAGACCAAGTAGGGCAGCCCAGCCACCTGTGGGATTCACGTGGATGCTGACAGGGCCCATGATACTGCAGCTGGGTGGTCCCCATGGAGCAGCCCCAGGGCAAGGCCCCCATGGAGCAGCTCCACCATGTGGCCCCCCTCGAGCGCACCCCGAGGGCAGAAAGGCTGACGGCCCCACTGAGCTGGCCCTTGGTTTCGGTGCTGTGCTTTTGGCGTGGTGCAGGATACAGGAGACCTGCACCGCTGGTCCATTCTCCTCTTCTCTGTCTAAATCTAAAGGATTCCTGTGCTTTTACAAATCATGTGGGTCAGACCTCAGCCTTGTCCTTGAGAACTGTAAACACTCTCCGTTCCAATGAGGCCCAACTTTCTGCCCCAGGGAAGTGACCAAGCCCAGCATGGCTTCCAGGCGCCTTAAGGCCTTGTGCTAGGCATGGTCCTGAGCCCTTTCAGTTCCTGCCTGGGAAAATTCAAGGCTGCCAAAGAATTTACTCCTTGTTTCAGCCAAAAACCTGACATAGGCTGGTATCTTCCCTTTTCTCGGAGCATTTACTTATAAATCTTGGAACTTTAAATCTTTCTCTGTCCTTTTGACATGTGCAAATATCTTTTACAACCCAGGAATGACTTCACAAGGACCTGGGAGCCACTCCTGTCAAATCAGTAAGGAGAGGGTCCCTGTCTCCCCTGACTGCGATGAAGCCAGTTAGCAGACACAGATGGCCCAATCATGGCACGTCACGTCCTGCAGGACTTAGGCTGGAGCCCCACCGTCTGTTTTCCCAGGGTGCAGGTCAGCCCGCACTGGGCCTTCCCCCACCAGAGAGAGCCTAACTAACTATAACGGTCCTGCGTCCCTTAATCTGTCCTGGGTCTGCTCCTCTTGGACACCTTATCTTGCCGTGTGTGTGAGCTCCTCACTGCCATGTCCTATTGGTCTGAACTGCTTCTAAAGGTTCGAAAAATAAATTGCAGAGCTTCTAACTAAGGAAAATTGAATGTTTGATTTAGTAGATCATCTAAGAGGCTATTCTGTGCAGGGGCAGCAGGGTCCATGTGCTCTGGAGCTACCAGAGCCCACCTTACAGCCACATTCGGTGGTCTGCTTGGGCCCTGGATCAGCTTGCTCCAGCCACTGCCTTCCACCCACCTAGCAGACAGCTATGATCTTCCCAGGGCAGTCTGTCTGGACATAGTTGTCATAGCCACAAGTTGTTCTTGCTTTTGGTTGTGGGAAGTGGCAAAAACTTCAGGCTTACTCTCAAAGGTGTGTGCTGTTCCTGATGTCTGCTCCATTTAGCTCAACTGATGGATAGATCTTCTTTTTTTCTCATTATTCATATACATTTTGCCTACCTTAGATCCACTTTTAATCTTTCTACACTCCCAGATAGCTGAGCAAAGTAAGGCTGAGGAAATGTAGCATAGTGGCATATCACTCTTTTAGAGAACTTGTAGATTTGATGCCTGCTATAATTTCAAGTCTTTTAGGAGTTTGCTAATTCACTCTGGATCTAGTATTAAGTTCCAAAACACATTAGAATTGACAGTGACTTTGATAAAAAACAATGCTATAATTATGTGAAGAATCACTGTAGGTCATACTTTCCAGAAACATTAAAGGTGATTTTTATTACATTTAAATCTAGTGTGTTGAATGATAACACTGTTCCATCTGCATTTGAATGATTGTATCATTTTCATGTAAATCTATTTTTTTCATAGACAGCACGGTCCTTTGTTGAGCCCATCTGCTATGAGAGCTGTGTTAAAAAAAAGTGAAATTTCAATTATGCTATAAGTGTTATTCCTATAATGCTCTGAAGAGGAAAATTAACAGACTAAAAAAAGGGTATATTGTCAAGATGTCACCACTGTATCTGTCAGTGTTAGGCTGGACAATAGCCACCTCATTGTCTCATATGAAATCTTTTGTAAACAGGAGGTAAAAATTACAAGTGAAAAAAACACCCAAAGTGGAATAAATTAATGACGATATAAAATTCTTTTAATATATGTGTGTATGTCTTCTCATTCATCAGGTTGGTGAGGACATTGGGATCTGGAGTAGCTACTTAGAAGAGCAAGGAATGAATGCATGGAAGTGCATCGTAGAGCTCCAGGAGACAGACAGGAGAGGGCCAATGAAGTATATATTGATGCTTTACAGAAAGCTAGAAACTTAGGAGTCAGGAGGGTGTAAAGAACAGTATATTTTCTGCTGCATTTTTCATTATGCTTAGATTAGAATTAAAGGCAAAAAGAAGAAACTGATTTTTAAAACTAATTTCAAAAGCCAGGTATGACAGCATATAAATTGCCAAAAACAACATTGGTGGTATAGAATATTATTTTTTTCAAAAAAATTTTTGGGGAAAGCATCAGAAACAGACACAAAGAATCAGTGAAGCATCATTTTGTTTTCGCTATCACATTCTTAGCATTATAACTTAAATTTTATATATAATAATAAGCATTTCTTTTAAAATTTGTATTGTGTGATTGCATTTTGTGGTGCATATTTATTAGTTGGCCATGTTTAAAATGCTATTCAATAGTTTTGTATATCTACACAAATGATAAGGACTGTAAAGAGGTGTGCTCCACAGAGGGCTGGTCTGGAAAGGAAAGGAGGCAAAGCAAGGGATCGCTCAGTAAGGGGATCTGTAATGAAAATACGGCATGCCATTCATAGCACTGTGGATTACAACTTTCAAAATCATAAAGGCCAAATGTAAATAAACATTTAGGTCTGTATACATGTCATTGCTCCAAACACCACTGAAATGATATCAAAGAGAACCATCCCAAGGTTTTAGAGAAAAATATTGCTTTTTCCAGGAAGCTTAGTGGCCCAGGGCCGGTGCTATGTCATCACTCAGATTTTGAAACTGCAAAATGATCAGCATATTTGAAGAGCCAGTTAAAGACGGCAAGGTAGGAGGGTGACTCTGAACCATCCCTGACCGAGACTCTGCTGGGTCTGATGGAATCCAACAGTCATCTTTGAACCCAGAGAGTGTTGGTGCTATTCTTTATTTCTGCAATTTGGAATGTCCATACAGTACCAGCATCTATACTAGCAGAGTAGGGCTAAACAACCTACTGGAAATATTTAAATGCTTAAGTCAACTTAGTTTTCTGGAAATTTTTATAGAAGTGTTTTCAAATGACTTGGAATTTATTAATTCAAAATACATTACTAAAGATATAAGATCATTGTAATAACTGCTGTTTGAATAGAAATTTACAATTTACCAAGCTCTTTCCCACATTGTCTCATGTCATTCCTTAATAGAGAAAAGAGAAATTGATAGCCTATGTTTCAACTAATAATTAATGTAATCATTACTTTCCAACTTATAATTAATTCCAGCTAATTATCAACCAGTGTAAAGACATAATGTTCACATTTGTGGAAAATCTCAGTTACATTTTGTGTAACCAACATTGATTAAACTAACAAGGTGATTCCTAAATCTCTTTGTCCATGTAAATAAAGCCTGTATTATCTTACTTTCTTTTTTCTTCCCATTATCTCCGATCCTTCCCTTTTGTCTTCTGTCCCCTCCTCTTTTTTCTTCTTCTCTTTTCTTTTCTGTTCTAATATGTTCTGAATATCAACCCTGTGCATGAAAACTCTTAGGCCTTTGTGTGATGTTTAAGGAATATTTGATGGTGCCCTTAAACATAAGGAACATGGCAATAAATGGGCACTTCCATTGTCTGACAATGAGACATTTACATTTACCTAGGAATCTTCAAATTTATTTTCTAATATTTAAGGCATCTGCTTCTAAATAGTCATTAAATCAAACCTAAGAATGTGGCAGTGCCCAAGGAATGGGTTTTCACTTAAGAAGCTGGCCAGACTTTATGTAATATTTAGACATTTCAACCTGACTGTAACACAACACATAGATAAAAGTGCAAAAATATGAATGTTGAAATAATGAATACTTATATAGGAAGCACTTTTACACCCAGTACCTAGGATCAGAAATAGACATTACCAGTGCTTCACAAACCCTCCTGAGTCCTTTTCTCAACACATTCTCCTTCCCTCTACTAGTTATAACTTCTATCATGACTTTAGTTGTAATCAACTTATTCTTCTTCAATTTTCCCCCCAATGCATGCACTCATGAAAAATCAGTTAGTTTTGCCTGTTTAGGAACCTATATAATTACAAGGCAATTATAATTATTCTTTTATGTCTTGTTACTTTCACTCCATGTTGTGTCTGTAAGAAATATCTTTATATTGTCATAGTACATTTACTTTCACTGCTGTATGCTACATTCCAAGTTGTGAACATACTAGAGATGATTCATCTTCCCTCACATTGATGAATGTTTGGATTCTTTCTCATTTGAGCCTGTTACAAATATCATATTTGAAGAAGAACCATACATGCCTTGTCAGGGGTCCTTCGCCAGGTCTCCAGTGCTCCCTGACTCTGAGACTTCACACTCTTGTGGACACTGTGAACCCTCTCTTGACTCTCAGGGTTGGTCTGTGTGGCTAACAGCAGAAGGCAGGAGTGATGGGGTGCCACTTCAAAAATATGATTTTAAAAGTCTGCAGCTCCATCTTGGATGTTCATTAGCTCACATGCTCTCTCTGGCTCTCTCTGGCTCTCTCTGGTTCCATCTGCCTGACTATCTTTCTCTCTGTCTCCTCTCAGATGTCTTGCTCTGGAGGAAACCAGCTACTGTGTTGCAAGTAAACCAAAAGGGAGACCAAGGTGGCAGGGAACTGAGACCTCTAGCCAATGTCCACTGAGGAAGTAGGTCCCTTAATAAACACATGAATGGGCTTGGAAAGAGACCTTCCATTTGAGCCTGGGCATGACTGCAACTCTGGCCTGAAGCTGGACTGTAATCGCACAGAACATCCTAAATCTTCTACCTTGGGGAATAAATTTCATGCAGCAATACCTAATTAATGTAGCATTAGTTTCTTTCCAACATGTACTCACAATTAACATTGGTGGGCTATAGGTTTTGTGTATATGCACCTTAGTAGATAAAGAAAAATTTGCTTTCAATATAGTATAGTAACTATATGAAAAAGCTCCTTTACTCCATATCATCACTCTTATGAAGCAGGGTATGTCAGGCTTTTAAACTTTAAACAGTGTGGTGTCTGTGTAGTTGTACCTTAGGGTGGCTTTAATGTGTGTTTCCCTGGTTACTAATAAGGTAGAGGGCTTTTTCGTATCTTTATTTACCATCTGATTTCCCTCTATTGTTAAGTGGTTTTTCAAGTCCCTTTATCATTTTTTGGGTTATATTCTCCAATATTAAGTTTAACTTTTTGACTGTCACACTTAATCTTTAATCTATATGCAAGTGCTTTTATGGATATGGTGTTAGTAAGGTGTGGGTGTTCTTTTTCATCCATGTGGATACTTTTTTCTTTTTTAATTTTGTCTGTTTCTTTTAGATTAGCAAATGCCTTTAAGGCAAAAGCAATTTTGTATGTTGCCGATCTGAAATCTCAGGGATGTCTCCTTCCCATAGGTTTTGGCCTGATAATGTTTCCCTAGCTTGTTAGTTTTTGAGAAGCTTTAAGAAGCATTTAACAAGTTATTGTCTGTGAAATTCCTGTAACATTTTCCACTGTCTTTGGTGAGGAATTGGTCTGAATTATTTAACCTACTATTACTAGAATACACTTCTTCTCAGCTATTTTAAGATTTACAGTGGCTCTTAATATAGATAATGTCCAGTCTGCCTAACTTCAGGGTATATTAGCTTCAATGCCTTGTTCCATATTAATTGAATAATAAAAACATCTTATAAAAAGTCAACTTGGTTTTAAAAAATCAATGAAAATATGTTATGTACATAAATTCAATTGACTATCAAAGTTATTAGGCATATTTTAACTACTGACACAAAAATGCTAACAAACCAAACCAAAAACTTTAAGGCCTAGCTGATATTTATGTATTCTGGTCCACACATGTGCAGGTGAGCTGTCCCGTCTGGCTCCCATGGGTCTGTCCTCCACGGACCACAGGACCCTGGGCTACAGGAGCATGGTATTCTCATGGAACCAGCCCAACATCTCAGGCATGTTTCAGGTTTCCTTGCATTACATCTGCCAAAATCTCTTTGGTCAAAGCAAGTCGCATGGAGTGAAAAGAATATTCCTCCCCTAATAGGAAGAATTGCAAGATTAGGTGGTAAACGATGAGAATTCGGTGGGGTGAATAACCAGGACTAAGGAATTATGTCTATCAAAACAAGGAATTATGATCCAAAAATGCTAATTCAACCTACTACATATTCTCTATTCAATATATTTGAAAGACTCATTTGAAAAATGGAGTTCCTAGTATGCAAACGTGGCTTAAGCAATACATGCCCAGTTTTCAAAGGATGTGATTTTTCAGGATGGTTTTTTCAATTACATTTAGGATATTTGCTTTATGAGCAGAGAATATTTGAACTAGATTAAGAATGATTCTTAAAACTATGCATATTATTGAGAAAACGTAGCATAAATGTCATATATCAAATATGAAAAGTTACCCAACTCAATTATTAGAAACATTGGACCGTATCATTAACATACCAAGTGATTTGTGTGAATTACAGTTGTAGACAATTTCAGTTTTTCGTCTATAATATATATAGACCTTAATCATATGTTTTGATCTGTATTCATATTTCTAGTTGTTTCTTACAAAAACCTTTTCTGGTTGTTTCATTTCTATCCATTTTTGGATCACAGTTCCTTGTTTTGATAGACATAACTCCTTAGTCTCTTTGATAGTTTAAATATGCTTATTTTAAGTCCTTCTCAGACTATTCCATTGAATGGTATTATCTGAAATGTTTTCATGTACCTGGTATTGATTTTGTTAATGACCATGTTTAGCAATAGTTTGTATCTTTCTGTGTTTTGGGACTGGTAATTTTAGACTCATGCTGAGTGGAATTTTTTTATTATGTTCACTTACTCTGTGACTTTATGCATACCTGTTTAGCAGCCTCCTACTGGACTCATATTAGTTCACAATCAGTTCTTATAATGATTGTTTGGGTGTCTTGTCCCACAGTGATCATAACAATAATTATCATTTACTGAGTACTTGCAATGGACCGGGCATTCTTCTAAGTCATCGACTGGTGTGAACCCATTCCATCCTTACATCTAAATCCCTGACATAGGTACCAATTCTATTCCTACTTTATAGATGAGCAAAGTGAGGCATGGAAAGTTTAAGTTATCTGCCAATGGTCACAAAATGGTAAATGCTAGAGTTGGGAATTTAACACAGACATTCTTTTGCAAGAGCTCATCTTAAGCATTTCTATATGACCTTGAGCTTTGGGGGTGTAGGATGCAGCCATTGCACTTAGTTCAGTCCCTAGAGTCAGGGCTGTGGAGGGAGCACCCATCCTTTCTGCTCCAGGTAAGCATTAGTCTCATGCATGGTGACGTCAACAGTTTAGGAGAGCTACTCCACGGCACTGTTGCCATGGAGATCCATTTTGTTTAGTCAAGAGGCCTGAGGGGACCTTAAACTGGGACTATCCCCCATCCAAGTACATGCCCTACATAGCAACCCACAGAGTCACAGTAAATGTAAGTTCCTAGTGGGACTTTCCCCAAAGCCCTTGTCACCAGCAGTCTCCTCTGTCTCTCAATGCTTTCCTCTCATGAGCACCTTAGATAAGATCCCTGCGGGGTTTACAAAAGCTTTGCTCTTTTGGTTGCAATTGGCCAGCATGGCCTCATTTGAGAACCCCAAAGCACTGTACTGCAGACCCTAATGAAGGCGTGCGCACCAGCTCCTGTCTCTCTCCGCCTGTGCTCTGTCTCAGCCTCTCTGTGTGACCCCTGGACACATCTTGGGTACTTCCTCCAGGACTGTGCGTAGTAAACGCCACTTCAGTTTCCCTCGTGGTCTGTTGTTGAGAAGTGACTTACCACCTGGCACCCTGTGCACTACTTAACAAGTGTTAATTTGGCAAATTCCTAACAGTTGTGTTCTCAGGTCAGGATCCAGGAAGCTCCCAGATCACTCGGCCTGGGTCAGCAGTGCTGGGTCCTTCCTACCTTTTCCATAGGGCACCTTGGGTTTCCTTCATCTCCTCACTCTGTATCCAGCTCCTTAGCCTGGCTTCTCACACTTCATTCCCACTTAGTGTCTGGCACACTAATTTGATTTCCACTGAATGGAATTAGCTCTAAACCTTGTTTTGGTTGAAGCATGAACATATAGTGCCATTTGGACTGAAAGCCTTCAATCTCTCTCTGTCTCCTAGGCCTTTTCTTCACCACCAAGAAATCACTCTTTGGAGAAATCAGAGTATCTCCCAATACAGGTTTGCTAGTTAAGCAATAGTAGTGCTACTTTTAAAGGCAGAAAACAACAAAGAATTTTTCCATGCTTCAAACAGTCTGGCATACTGGTAGTCAGACTATCGGCTTTTGTCCCCAGGAGGGATGACTCCAGAGATTCATACTTACTGGGCCATCATGACTTCTTTCTCTATTTTTACTTGAGGATTCTTCTGAGGACTCTTCTGAAGCTTCCTCCTTGTTCCCTGGGCAGCAGGCACTCCACCTGAAGTTCTCTCAAAGCCACTTGGATTTGCAAAGGCCTGGCTGCCCTTCCTCACGCCCTCCCCCCATCACCTGTCCCCCTCACTACCACATTACATGCCTAACCATTTTTAAATTCAGTTCACATGGAATTATCCCATATATGAGCACCCTTGTCTGGGGCCAAGCAGCAGCTGGTCCCACATCCTGGCTGGGACTTCTCCAATATGAGTCAGTCCAAACGGCTCACCATCACCACGTGATTTCTTCCACTTTCCTCTTTTGGGGTGAAAGATTTAGATTAAGAATGCAGATGATCTGAATTCTACGATTCTGCCTTACTGTAGCTGAGCTGTTACTCTTCAATTTAGCTGCCAGCATCTGTATTTCACCAGAAATGACCTTCTAATCATCCTTCGAATCCCTCCAGGCTGCCTTCCCTGCCTTCATTTGCCTCCTCACCTCACACGGCTATCATTCAATGTCTGCTGTCAAGTGCCTCTCTCACCTTTCCTCGTGATAGTTCCTTTTCACCCCTGAGGGTGCTGTTCTGGAATATTTCTCAGGGATTGAATAGTATTGACTCCCAGTGATATGTCTACCCCTCACCAATTCCTTAAAACGGACTTAAAATTAAGATCAGCATATGCGGCGCTATAGGACATCTTCTTTGGGATGGATGCCACCATAGGTTATCGAGACCCTCAAGGTCACCTTCCATCCCCCACCCCGGCCATCCTCAGAGACTGTGAGTTTCCTTCCACCTCCACTCCACAAACTGCAGGTGATTTCCAGGTTCTGTGTTGCCCCTGACACTACCCTGCTCATGGGAGTGGGAAGACCTGCCACAGGGGAGAGGCCTCTTGTTTGATTTGGGCTGGGAAGGGCTTGTCAGCCTTTGAAATTCAAACACAGGAATCCTGAGGTCTTGTAGCTTTGTAAAAAGTGTTTTCTTTTTTTTTATTCCTATGCTCTAAAGGCTTATCCTGGCAGTGGTCTGTCTTGTTAGCTCTCCAAACAACGATGCAGAGGGCACTTAACAATACCTTGCTTGAATTAGCGTGCATGATCTAATCCTGTTCAGTTTTGCTAGCCAGGACTGGGTCTGTGGCAGTCTGGCCTGGGCGGTAAATAGTTTTATAGAAAATCATGTTTTCTTGCCTTCCTCTCCCTAATATCACATTTCCTCCCGAATCTTGCCACTTAGGCTTTGTGATCAGAGGGCAGTCTGAAGTATGGGCTGTGGACACGACAGGGGCCTGAGATGTAGGTTTAAAGATGGGGATGTTCCCCCCTGACATCCTGTCTTACTCGAAAACATACTTGGAAATGTTTCCTCACCTCCTCAATGTCTTAGGAGATAATTCCTCCCTTTATGGAGCCAGGATTATCTATTGATACACATATTCTAAGTTATACGGTTTATGATAACAGCTTGTCAACAGTAACTTCAAGATAAAACTGATCACTCCTAGAGAATACTCAGTGAGTGGTCTTCTGTTTTATGGAAAGGGCCTGTCATAGTTTATAATAATGTCGTCAAAGGGGGCACTAATATTCAACAAAATATAATAAAATATAACTTAAAGTTGCTGATACTAATTGTATTACTTGTTTAAACTTATTTAATAGTCTCATAAGACTAAACTCTGAAAGCTTCAAATAAATACACATTTATCTTAAAAATAGAATCTTTATCTTGATATATGAAGTATGTAGTCAGTACCCAGAGGAATCCTTATCTTTCTGATTCCCCTGGACAGCCTTACAGAGAACAAGGATGAAAACAAGTATCCGTTTGAAATAGTCCTTGAGTAATTTCCCCTCATGTTCCAACAGTGTCTGGAGCTCGGCAGTCCTCACCAGGTCACCACTGAAGGGGCTGTGGGGACGGCAGTAGCAGTGTTGACACCCCCTGCAATGAATCAGCAAAGCTGTCCCAGAGCCGAAACTTCAGGGAATTGAACTAGAAAGCAGCCAAGACATCCAACTGCGGCATAGCTAAGCCAAGAACTATATGAGCATTTTCCCCCAAATGCTTCCCAAAATGAAGATGTTACAGCTAGCCAGTGTGGGGCTAGAGAGAACGAAGGTTTTGAGTCCATGTCATAAAATTCAGGCTTAGCTGCATTCAGGATCTCAGAAATAATCGTGTCTTAGAGGTATTTTGAATAAGCAGTTTGCAAACCACAATAGTTTAGAAGTGCAGGAGAGAAAATACTTTGAAATAAAAGATATTCATTTACTTTATGAACTCATTCATTTGAGTCTTGCCTTTTTTGTTTACCTTCAATATATCCCCACAATTTATTCCAAGAATATTTGGGTAAAGACTTAAAATTCATGCTAGACATCAAGATTTTTAAAAGTTTCAAGAAATGACTGCAAACAGGGGAATGCAGAAAAAAATTAGAACCCAAAGATGAAAATAATGTCCAAAATAGGATACAAATCTCTGAAAATACTATAGTTGGCCAATAGTAGTTAACTATTGGCCTTGAACTTTGAGGCCGTGAATGTAAAAAGGAAAGAAAAGAGTGATATGATTCACAACTTTTACGTGGGAAAAAGAAATGAGCTGCTAAGAATATTGGGATACTAAAATCTGAGATGTTTCTACAGGTCACATTCACTGGACTTGGTTTTGCTGTTATTTTGCAATTTTATAACACTGCATCTTAAGCATAAACTATAATTTGTTAGGACATTATGAAGCCTATTCCCTAATCATTCTGTACATACTGGTGAAGAGTGTTAATATCATTATTAGTTCACACAGTGTTCATTCCATGCTGTTTACCAACTCAAGGGTTATCGCTCAGCAACGTTAAAGTATGACAGACTTATGATTTTATTTTATCCTGATGTTATCTGCTTTATCATTCATAACCTTGATGATGAAATGGATGTGAATAAATAGTACAGATAGGCTTTAAAATGGTATAGTGCATACTATGTAAATAAATAGTAAGAATAAACTTTGTAAGGGTAAGATTGGGCCAGAGAGAGAGAGTTTGTCACCACTAATTAGCTCTAGTGTTTCTCCCATTATGCAGTATTTCCGTGGTACAATTAACTGTTTCCACAATGCACCTTGGTGATTATCCTGGTATGTCTTGCGCGGGGTGTGGTGCGTTTAGAGAAGTGCTCTCCCTGTGGCCCACAGCCACTGATAGTTTAGTCTTCCCGTGAGCTGCGCAAGCTCTCTGCCCCAGTTCAGGTGAGATGGATGGGCCAGGGTCACGTAAATTCCACAAGCTCTTGTCAAAGCTCCGTGTTGATATTAGTACCACAGATTCAACCACTTTAGGAAACCTACCTGTTTTCTGTCCCAAATAGGCACACCCTCTTGCTAGCTTTGATGTCAGTTGTCCAAGGGTGAGGTCACCGTGACCCTGCAGTCCAGTCTGAAGCCCATGGGGGTGAGATGTTAGTTTATAGGGCCACCACCATCTCTACAGCAGGGAGGGCTGGGGGCTTCAGCCTTCACTTGAAAAGGTACTAAAAATATCTACTTAACTGTACCACTGCTAGCTCGTTTCAGCTCCAATACATCTACTTGATGAGTGTAATAAAAAACCTGTGGTCAAAAAAACTAACTGCAAATGTCGAGGGTTTCTACACCCTATCCTTGTCTTGAATAAGTACTGCCTGCAGTTCCAAACTGGTACCAGCACAGCCAGGGAAGGGACTGCAGGCTCAGCAAAATTTAAGAGCACTGACTATCCAGTCCCCTGGTGTTGAGAATCCCCGCTCCTTGCCAGGCCCCACCTCACCCCAAGTGAGTACAGCAACTCACGGTCTCTGATGTCTTCAGGACCTGGGCCATCCCAGCACCAGGCCTGTGAAGGGGGATCCCGAGCAGGCCAGTGATTAGGGATATGGTGGTCTGGGTTTGGTGACAGACCTTCATGTTTGGTCTCCAATTCCTCTTTATTTCGGATCTCTTTAAGTTTTAAGAGCATGATGGTAATGACTCTTTTCTCAATCTGTGATCACCCTCCTATCTAGAAATTGTGTTTCACAAATTCAACATGTCAAGGGACAGTTTTAACCCTGCCTCTGCAAGTTGCCTTGCACTTTAAGAAATCCTTAGGCTTTTTGAAACTGCTTCCTGTATGATTGTATTAACTAACTGTAACAGCACTTCTAAATAACTTACAGTCTTTACTACATTCTCAAGAATGACCTATCTCACAGTGCCTTGATCCCAGGATCTGGGGTGAGCTAGCCTGTGTTGGAATCCTGATTCCATCATCTCCTAGCTTGTGACCTTGGTCTCATTTTCTCTTACATTAAATTGGGGATATCTGTATCACAGGAATATTAGAAAATTAAATAAACCTTGGTACATTTGAAACCTGGAACTGCACTTTAGCACCTAGTAAGCTCTCACAGTATTTTTTATTATTGCTATCATTATTGCATTCATCATTTCTTATTACTATGATAAAGGGGAAAGTCCTAGAGTTACTTGACCCAGTCTTTCAAACTGCAGAAAGAATCTTATATATCCCCTTATCTTTCTCAGCCATAGACATCTGGCAGTTTTCTCTATTTAAATCTATCACTGGAACAAATTCAGGGCGCACTGAATTTGAATCATGATGAGATGTAATCCTAACCTAATTGTGCCCTGCATGGGAACTAACACATATTCTAATTTCCATATATAAATTGCATTATCAGGGTACATAAGGGTTCTGATTTAGGATGTAGACTAATTGACCTCCTTAAGCGAAGTACTTCAGTCTCCGATTCTGTGTAGAGTAATCATCCTGCAAACTACCTCTGGGATGAGAAACCCAGAACCCTATTTTGGTGTTGATCCTTTTTCATATAACAGCATCTCTCCATTCTTGGAGGGAGAGTACTTGTGCCAAATGTGTGGACCCCCCCTTGTTAACCAAATCAATGAGGCACAAGCTCTCTGGGTGCAGCTCCACTTCTCTTCCTCAGGGAGTCTGGAGCAGACACTGGTGGCGATGGCTGGGATAAAACTTCCATCCTGTACTGTTGGCACCATCTGACCACAGCACAGAGAGGGAAAATGGAAAGTGAGCAGATATGCTCCTCATCTCTTCAGTAACACCTCCAAGATAGTTATGAACTGCTTTTCCATGCAACATTTTTGACACAAAATGTGTGGGGAGTTATTTCCCACACCAATTGATTCTCCAGCTCTCTGGACACAACTGGGTGACTTACAGTTCAGTTCAATTCTGACACTAACAACCCGAGTTAGTGCAGAACCCAGAAGTTAAGGGCTCCATCCCAGAAGACTGCCCTCACTTTAGACATGCCACAGGTCCTAGGTTTTCACTGTACTTCTGGACAATCAATTCTAATTCACGGGTTTCCATGGCCCTCTCTTACGTCTCCTTAATTCTATAAACCAAGTCACAGAACTCAAGAAGACCCTTGGCTTATTATCACTGGTTTACTGTTAAGGGTACAAACGAACAGCCAGTTGGAGAGAGATGTCAGGCAGGGCCCAAAAGGTTCCTAAGTGCAGGAGCTTCTGTCCCCACAGTTGGGGTGCACCACCCTCCTGCTTCATGGATGTGTTCACCAGCTCAGAACTCTCTGAGCTCCAAGGGCAGGGAGATTTTATGGAGGTTTCGTTATGTAAGAACAATTGACTAAAACATTGGCCATTAGTGATTAAATCAATCTCTAGTCTCTGTCCCCTCCCTGATGGTTGAGGTCAGAGCTGAATCTTCCATCCTTCTAATCATGTCTGGGTATTTCTAGTGGGCAGCACCCCTCCAGAAGCTAGGTTGGGGCCTCCAGTCACCAATCATCATCAGCATACAAAAGACACTCCTGGCACACTGGAGATCCTAAGGGTTTGGGGAGTTGTATGCAAGGATCAGGCACAAAGACCAAACATTTATTATTTGTTACATCACAGTAGGTGAGGTTGGCTTTGCCCTAGAGAGAGGCCCAGGGTGGGGAGCCTCTGCTGCCTGTGGGCTAACAGGTATGACCTCCTCCCAGCAGGTGCTGCTTCAGGGCCTCTGCTGCTTCCACACCAGGGGCACGAATGTCCCTCCACATCCCAGCCTTCCACCAATAACAGTGGTGTAAGGGGTTCTTTGGGCCTCGGAGGCTCATTTTGATGGTTCCAGTTGTCTTCGGGAAAGCATCAGCCCCTTTACACCTCTGTCTCCTGGGGCCCCTTACAGCCACAGCTGTTCTCTAACAGGAGTAAATGTTAATTTATACAGAAAAGGAACTCATTAAGGATATTAGGCAGCTTAGATAATCTTCAAAAAGGCCAGAGAATCAAAACTAGAAGATACACCGTTAGGAAAAAAGCCCCAAACCACAATGTAGAGCTAGTTCAATTAGTTCCACTGGTCTTGCAGGCACTTGGCAAAGAGAAACATCTAGAAACAAAGAGCTGAGCTTATAGCCAAGATGTGCCCACTGCTTGTGCTTCTTCACAGCCTCAGACTGTTGCTCTTTCAGCAGCACCAATCACGTCAGTGGGAGGATTAGGAGGGTCCTCAGGCACCCTCAGGCCCACTCAAAAGACCCATAAGCACATGGTACGACCACTGATCAAAAGTCGCTGTTTGCCTCCTTCTCAAACCGTATTCTCATCAATTCTTTATCTGCTACTTATATGAAATCATTTCTTATCTGATCACAACATGAAAGCAACTTATCAAGAAGAACTTGTTTTAAGCTTTCCCAACATTTCCTTCCACACCAGTTAGTATAAATTAACAAACAGTCGTACATATAACCAGTGTTTCCTGCTCATCCTATTTGAGCAACATTATTGAAGAGTCCAGTGCTGTCCCTCTGGGTGTTCTGGGGACCTTTTGCTGCTCACAGTATTTTAAAGAACCTGATGGGCCAAAGTTAATCAGAGATCAAAGTAAAGGGGAAATATCCACCAACATATAAAGATTTCAAGTAACAGAGAAATAGAGAAACAGCCCCGGTATTTGCTCAGCAGATGATGATGTTGATGGTAATGTAGTTCAAAGGACAGAGTGATTGAAAACATTTTACAAGTTTTATTTGGATTCGTTGTTCTACAGACGCCGTATGAGAACACATTCATTTGTCAAATAGCAGTTCCATGTTACAAATACTGTATAGCAAATCTCAGGAAGAGATTTTTTTAATGGAAAGTGATCTTTAGAGACATTTTCAAATGGTGATACTTAGCAATGAAAAATATATGTGCAGCTTTGCTGGAGATAGGAAGATGGCATTTATAACAAGTCACAGAGACAGGAATGTAGCATTTTTCATAAATCATAGGAAGAGTTATGACATTTGAAATTAAAATTGAAGATCATTTAATTTACTTTATTTTCCATAAACTAGAGTAATGCCTCCCTACTTAGTTTTATAACCATTCTATGAAGTATGTGATTTCATTATGATTTCATAAATTATGTTATAGAAATATAGTCACAACTATGCCCTGTAAATACATATTTGGTAGACATTACTGTTGTTGGGAAGACTTATTTTACTAAAATTTATGGTTCCAGGATTTTATTCATCTACTTGATATATTAGTTTGATGCTGTAAGACAAGATAAGGTTGCATATATTACATATCTAATTACTTTTTTCAAAACGTTTAATTTAGGGGGAATCCCAGAAGGTATGCAAATATCTAGTTTCTGACATTTCTTCAACATTAAACTGAAAATCCATTGAGTAAAATTTTCTAGTGTTTTTAAAAAATTATTCTTTCCAAAGAAACTGAACTAATGAGTTAAATTTATTTTTGCCACCTTCTCCCTCTTTAAGTTATTAAAGAAATATCTTTAACATATTGTGGCCTATGATGATTTACTTTTTCTGTATGTGTATATATTGCCCTATTTTTAATGGCATCATTTACAATTTGTTATAAAAATGTGTGCACATATGTAGACATATTTGCAAAGAAAGTATGGATGTACAAACTTATGATATCTTTAAAGTTGAGATTAAGATTTCTCTCTTCTACTTCAGAGAGCTGCAAATGAGGTCTCTGAGAATGAAATAAATATCAGGGTGTCTAAGTACAACCTTTCATTCTATGGTCATCATTTATTCATTCATACTTTAATTCAACAAGATATTACTCTGTTTTCTGCTTTCATTGATAAGGAAGCTGAGTTGTAAAAAGTAATTTGCCTAAAGTCTTATGACAAATTCTTGGCCAGTCAAATTTGTGTCTTTTCCTTAGGTGAACAGGAAACAGCAAACTTAATGATTGCCAAGGTGGGCATAGAGCCCAGACAAATATCAGCAGACTGGCCAGTCTTAGAATTCACTCCATCAGGTGAAAAGTGCAAGTAGTTGAAAACATGTTGAACCATCACTGGTGCCACAGGACAGTATTGCTCCCCCAGACATTTCTCAGAGCGGCAGTTGTATCAATAAAATATTTCCTAAACACTGGTTACATATGCTTATGTCTTATGAATGTACTATCGTGCCAGTACATTTTGTTAATAATAAAACATCTATAGATTTGTGAAATGACTGTACATGTATTACCTGTAACACATAATAATTTTGTGTGCCCCTGGGGTGTGCAGCCCGGGTTTGGGGACCACTGTCCAGGACATTATACAGTCTTAATCTAGAATGTAGGTGTCCAACTTATAGCAGAGCATATGAAGCAAAGAATATCTTTTTTTTCTTGCTTGGTCATATTTTTCTCAATGGTATGCCCATCTCTTGAACAGTAGATGTGCCTAATTATCTTTGAAAGATAAGTGCTACTGTTCAAAGAGTTTATAAATAGAAGTCTCAAAAGAAAAGGAAAATGCAATATTAAGAATCATTATACATTGTTCTCATTATCCTCATTTTGAAATGATGAGCCCAGACTCATGTAAACAAATTATAAGGGAATAGAATAGCATAAAGGAAACATTTTGACATATTTAATGATAACAGTTTCTCAACAAAGCCTCTCATGAAATAAATTGGTTCACCTTTTTTTTCAGTAAATTTCGAACATAAAATTAGGAAGAGCTACCTAATTGCTTTAGAAAACTGTTAAATAAAATTGTACCAAAACTTTACATGGTAAATGTATTTTAAGGGGTGTTTTAACTCGTAACTCCTTACTTAGGTTTCAGTGATTTCAACAACAACAAAAAAATAGATTTCTGAGACTTAACATGTAAAGGAAGGAGGTGATTTCTTCTCCCAAGCTAGTCCCGCCGCAGGCTTTGCCGCTTCTCCCAATAAGCGCAGCGGGATCTTCACAGTCAAAACCACAGCTGTAGGTTTAGCTCCTCTTGTTCCTTAAATCTAGCATATCCGGGTGTCTGTACGTCCTGACAGACTCAGGGCAACCCTAGTCTACCCCTCTTGTCCTGGCTTACTACTACGCCCTCTCTTTTGCTTTCAAAAGTGTTCTGGTTTGGACAAAAAGTTCTACGATTCGTCTGCTTCCTGCTTCCCTTTCTCCAGCAAGTCCTGGGGGTGCAACCTCGGAAATGTACCTCTGATTGTCTAGGCTTCCTCCTCTGGGTCACTGACATGGCCCAAACCTCTGCTCCCTCTGCATCCAGTCTCAAAGCTGCACCCAAAGGAAACTTTATCAAATGTAAACCACTTTCTTAAAGCAGTCAGTGTCACAGAGAAAAGCATTAACTCCTTGCTACCCTGCGTCTCTTCTCTGTATTGTTGTCCAACACATTCAGAAACACAATCTCCTCCCTGGCCCACTCCACTAATTCCCAGGAGCCGCTGGACTCCTAACGCAGAGGGCTTGTCCCCGCAGTTAGTCTCTTGTGTGTTCATGCCTGGGAACAAATGCCAATTCCTCAGACATCCTTTCCTCACCACCCAAAGTCAGTCCACTAACTGCTCGCCTGTGTCTGTTACATGGCTCCAGCCTCTCCCTTCCCAACACTTACCATCAGCTACAGTAATTGTGATCAGCCATCTATCTGCCTCCTGTTAGAATAAGATCCTAGGACTAGTACCCATACCTCTTGCCCATGACTGTAGCTTTGTTCCTTCAAACAATGTCCAGTATGTTCTGTAGTACACACATTATAAATGTTTGTGAATGAAAGATTAAAATATATATTCATAAAATCAAGTTTAAAGGCCGTTAGGCTTATTTAGTCTAAAATGCCCCCTTCTGCAATGAAATAGTCCCCTAAAATTACTTCTAAACGTGAGCATGTTTTTCAAAAACTATAAAACGTTAAGCCTCATCATTCCCCCAAAATTTCAGATCTTGAAATAATATTCACTGTAGTTTACAAAATAATAATAATAAAAATGTTCATGTTATTATAAAATGAGTATAATAATAGTAATATAATTGATGTGGTTGATTCTTCCCAAACTAGAATGTAAAAGAAATACATTTTCACTTTTCTTTAGGACAAAATAAATCTGATTCCATGTGAGCATTTTGCTGTGATGGCAGTAAATTCAACTGTAATAATTTCTCAACTACACATCCTCCCCCAAGTTTGCATATTGAGTGGGCAGGTGGGGGTTTTATAGTTGGACAGAAAATAAGAGCATGGGCTCTCATCTATTATGGTCCCCACTGAGAGTGCTTTTGGACAAGTCCACATGGTCCTTTGAAGCTGGGGCTCCACCATCCCATGTCAAGCTAAATTAGTCCTCTTCTGGGAGCCCCAGTACTCCTGGGGCCACCTTTCTGGATGAACCTCATGAACCAGAGCCTTTGGAGGCCCTGCCAACCTCCCAGAGGAGGCCAGTTATCCACATGTGATCCCTGCTGTCATAAAACCTCTTCTTCCAGCCAATTCCTGTCTCTACTACCTCTCCTTTGGGATAATCTCCTCACAGGACCCAGAGTTTCAGGAAACTGAAATGGTAAAGAGGTTGTTCTCAACGACCTCCACTTTCTGCCCTGTCACAATGAAGATTCTTGAATTTTGCCCTGTTCCCCTTTGGCAAAATGGGCTTACAACTCTTCTTAGAAGAATGATTTAAATACATAGGATAAAATATATCCAGGAAATGAATTATATTGGAATACAGTTATAAATATGTTCCTTTATTAGCTACATTAAATAAGATCTAACAGTGGGACTAAGAAATGCTGTGACTTAATAAGAACCACTTAATTTAATAAATACCATTATTACAGTGATAGGTAAAACATTTTTGGATATCTGTAATAATTGTATATAAATATTAAAATATTTAAAATTTCTGTGGGTTTTAATGGTAGGTCTAACACTACTGTGTTTTTTATTTACATTTATAATTAAAGAAGCCAAAATTTCAATAGAAGTTAGTGAAACTGGAGTTAGTGAAACAACCAAGTTCACAGAACCCTCATTAAGAACCTAGTTCATTATATGCTAATCATAGCTTCTGCACTGAGGTAAATAGCTGACAACTGATCAAGGGAAACCTCACTGACAAGGTGTAAGGAAGCCTGCAGGAGAAGCTCTCAGGCCCACCACTCCACACAAATCTCAGATCCCACCAGAGGAGGGGAAGCCACAGTGTTTCAGTTCCTTTCTCCCCAGCAGGAGGAAGGCTTCTACCTCCCACATCCTCATATGCCCAGCTAATGAGAGGCTGTCACAGCTCAGCCAATGAGGAGCCACCACATGCCCCATTCCTTCCAATGAGCTTTTTGTTTAGAAACAGCCTTCCCACCCCAGCACCCCACCTGCACACACACCAGCTCAGCCATTTTCCTCTGTGAAAGAGAGTTCTTCTCCTTTGTTCTCCAGACATGTCTATGGTTCTGTGGTAGCTTCATGTCCTGGGCTGCAATTCTCTTGTATTCCTGAGTAAAGTAGTTTTTGCTGGTAAAATATCTTATTTTTAAGGTTAACAGTAGGTTATCTCAGTTAAAAGAGTCCTGACAGTGTTCAGTATAATAGAAGAGAACAGCCCTCCGCAGTGTGCCTTCCTGTCCCATGCCCTAACAGGGCCCCATCTGCCTTTATTGCCCCAAAGGTAAAGTTGGTTCCACCTACAGACATGGCAAAGCCACCATTTCTTCTCATTTGCTGGTGGGGTATTCCTAAGGACAGGTTCAGCTTATACACAGAATGGCAGGCCATCTTTTCCATGCTGACCCGATTTTTCAAATCTTTGAGTACAGGAAACACAGATGAATACAATGAGGTCCAAATCACTTTTATCCTTACCACATCCTTGTGAGCTGAATACAAACTGGGTACCGTGTACTCCTGTTGCATAGTGGGTAAAACAAGAGCAGTAAGACTGAGTTATCAACGTCCCAGGAAAGTCAGAGCTGGGTGGTGATTTGCATAATGCTGCTTCCTCAATAAGTTGCTAGAAATGCTACAAAACACACCTATTTAAAGAGAAACCAAAATTAGGGAATATATATACATTTCTGCTCAATATGAGGCTAGTATTCATTTCCCTTTGGTATTTTGCCTTCCTTCTCTACATGTTTTACTAAATAGGGATGTGTTTGAATTACATTAGACACAAACACATTTGATTTAAAATCCTAGTTTAATAGAAAGTCAAAATTCTTTAATTTTTCTGAACATTTTATCTTTCATGCCATTATATCAGACCATATTACCATTTAATATGTAATTTTAAATGTGGATTCTGGCCTAATTTAAGAATTTTTGAGTCATTAAAGAGGCTGAAGTTTTTCAGAAAATTTCTGGAAGTGAAAAAATTGAATAAAGTATCCTGAAAGGTCATCATAAATAAAGCAAACGTCCACTAAACCACATTCTAAACCATAAAGTAGACAACAGATTTAAACTGATTTTCCACTGTAATACCTGAAAAATGTAGTCATTGGAACAGGCACATTTTGAACCAGAGGTATTATTTTTAATATAAAAGACTGTGTATATTAAATTGTCTAAACAAAGGAGTCTGTTTTCTATTACATTTGTAACTCCTATGTATTCCATTGGGTTTCCTACTTAGTAATCCTCTGGGCTGTTGCTATATATAACATATATGCTATATATATAACATATATACTATTTTGACTGTAGAAAGGTATAAACATGCAAATTACAAAGAAGGGAACTGCATTTAATCATGCATAATTAAAAATTTCAAGCTTAGGATGGGTAATTTATCTTGTCGACAAAGACACAATCAACTTTCCGCAGTACTCTGAGTGCGCTCCAGTTGTACTGACTGATAAATAATGGGTGTGCTGTCAGTAAAACCTGCCAGAGAATTAGCAGCCTCGGTGCTGGGGTATCACAGGGTGACAGTTTGCACTAAGTGGCCTTAGGGTTTGTCAAGGTACCATGATAAAAGACAGTCATATTCACAAGTTAAGGTGAACTAAAATTAAATTGTTGTATATCAGATGGAAAATGCAATCTTCAAACATCTGTTAATTTGATTTAACCATTATTATTCCCTCATAAATGGTTTATGAGATTTGTATTTTTCCATGGTCAGTCTCAGAATAAAATACAAATTTTACATGTAGGGTTCTAAGTTAAGATAATTGCTTCAAGATAAATACATTTTTTCAGGATAGATAGTTTAAAATGCTATTTGTAAACAACTCACAAATGAAGTTGCTGGATCCCTTGGGGATATCAATAACATGCATGCAATTGATATGTGTAAATGCAATGCCCAGAGCCACCTGTGTCCTGAAGCAGGTACATCTGACACGCAGTGTCTCAGACTGGAGCAGGGTAAGGAGCCAGGACTCATGGGACTGCAGGTACAGAGACGGGAATGCCAGCCTTTGTGTAGGGCACACTTTGGCATTCCATTTCTGGAACTCAGCTGGGTAAAGTTCACAGCAGGCATGCCTGTGCCCTTCCCCACACCTAATCTCTCCCTGGAGATTCGTTCAGAAAAGAACGAAAGAAATGAATAATTAAAGTGGGAGGGAGAATATAGTCAGCTCTTCAACCAGTGGGTTATTTTGCATTTTTCCAGTTTAGAATTTCAATTGTATTGTTATAGTTACCTTACTGTCTAGAAATTTTTTGAGGGCATTCCCAATTTTAGAGTTTGAAATGCTACTAACAACTCCCCTGATTAAACTTTTTCCCACAGACAAGATATGTGAATTTCAAAGAAGCCAAAGCATTTCTGAAACAGTCACCCTTATGTGTCATTTCTCAGGAAGACACAATTGATTGGAGGGTCGTTTCCAACAGCTTTTCTTTTCCAGACATTAGGAAGGGTGGAGAAACAGAAAAAAAATTAATTTCCTACATTATGCTGTCAATATAAGAAATTTCTATCTCCAAGAATTAGGTTACTCCTCTTTTTTCTTTAGTAATCTTAAATTGAATCCAACATCCATTTGTCCATTTTTCAAACTCCTTTCATGGGTTGGACAGACCCAGCACAGTAGTCAAATCACATGCTTATCTTGGAGACCTGACTGCTTCTGTTTTTGCCAAAGTCTCACTATGCTTTTCTATAAGGACAGGCAAAGGGGAGCTACAAGGTAACATTTCCACACTGTGCACTACAATTAGTGTAGATTTCCTGCTCTGAAGTACCCAAGGCCCTGAGAGTTGTTCTGTAGAGGAGGCAGGAGGCCCCGCTAGTTCAGCTCACAGAGATGCTCTGAAAGCCTGTTTTCAAATGTGGCTTCTGAGCCCAGCAGGTTCCGAACTGGGTGAAACTTATTCAGCAAATGACTGTGACAGCATATTAATACCGGAGGGTATTTATTTGCCCTGAATTAGAATGCTGCTGAATGCACTGTCACCACAAGATGGACTTTCAAGGTCAGTGGTCCGGAGTGTTCAGTGAGAGGCAGACGAGTGGTGGTGGCAACCGCCTATGCTGTCTGACTATCAGAGGAGAGGCGAGAGGCCACCTTTCCTTTAGGAAGGTTTCTAAAGCTATGATATCTGGGATGTTTTCTTAATTTTCAGAAAAGTCTTCCCTGAGCTGAAATAGGTTCTTCACAGTCTCTGCTTTGTGACATTACCTTCTGCTGAAGGGAATACACGGGCTGAGCCTGAAGCGCCTTTCAGTGCCACAAAGCAAGAAAGTTCAAACATCCGCTCACTCAACATAAGCGCGAGGAGGGCCTGGCCGCAGGGGCACAGGGGCCAAGACGCTCCCAATGGACAGACCTGGGACAATGTGAGCAAGAGATAAATAAAACAGCTTGGATCATAGCTAAAAGTATTGAGATAAATATCCACCAGTCCATATTTATTTAAATCATGATTGAATAAATAATAAATGGAGGAGAAAAGACAAATATCAGTACAGAATAATTCTGAATAATGGATGTGGGTCCTCTGCCCTCAAGGAGGTAAACTCCCCACTCCCTAAGTGTGGGCTGCATGAAGTAACTTCCTTCCAAAGTGTACAGTGTAGAAAGAAGGAAAAAAGAAGCCCCGCAGTGGAGAAGCCTGGCAAACACTACCTTAACCAGGTAACGAGGGTCAGTGTCCACAGTAAGTCATGTTGCTAGCATGTACCCTTGAAATGGCATCTAACAATGGGGAAAACAGATAAATGCTAACTGAGGAACATTCTACAAAATATCTGACCTCTACTCCTCAAAACAAGGAAAATATGATAAACTGTTAACACCAAAAGGAGACTAAGGGAGCATGATGTTGAAATATAGTTTAGGCTCTGGATGGGATCTCAAAGCAAGAAAAAGATATTGGGTGAAACTAAGGAAATCTGAGGGAAGTATGGGTTTTACTTAATAATACTATGTTGCTACTGGTTTACTAATTGTGACAAATGCACCTTTCAATATAAGATTTGAGTAATAAGGGAAACTGGGTATGGGGTATGTGAACACTTTGTAGTATATTCTCAAATTTTCTGTAAATCAAAAGTATTATAAAATTTAAGGGCTATTTTAAAAGATACCAAATTTGTTATTTATAAGGATAAAAATAGAAATCTTCTAATACACAAAAACAAGAATCATATCCAACATAGGATATAGGAAATTTTAAATTAAACATGAGTTGATCCGCTTATTGGATCAACTTATTGGTTGGATATTATGCAGCCATTAGGAATGATTTCAGAATGTTTATATAAAAATGGGATATAGTGATGTTAAAGTGTTAAGTGGAATGAGTAAGCACATTTTATACAAAGTATGATCATATCTGTATCAAATATCCACCACAAGTTCAGCTCCTCCCTAAATGAGAGAAAGAAAGAAACAGAGAGAGATAGACAAGCTATACATAGAACAATACCTAGGAGGATATACTTAAAATAGTCAATTTAATATTTTTAGGCTAGAGCATAAATGTGCCTTTTTGTATCAATTTTCTTTTCTTTTTCATTTTACTCTTGCACTTTGTATGAATTACCATGGATTGGTCTTATAAGGAAGAAATAATTTTCTTGAAAAAAGAACTGTATATTGTACTTTTCGAGTATTATAAAATCTAAGATAAAGAATGTCTAAAAAAGAAGCCACATAAGTGGTTTGAACTTAGTTGTAAAATCAGACAGATTTTTACATTTTATTTCCAGTACTTAATATCTGTATGAACTTTGAAAAATTTTTCCATTTCTTAGTCTTGGTTTCCTCATCAGGAAAATGGGGAATAATCTAATCTAGCAATAATTTATGCTTAAAAATCATAGCATTTACCACAGTGCTTGAAACATGGTTAATCCTAAATAAACACAGATACAGTGATCAAAGAAAATTAAAAATATTTTAGTCTAAATTCTACAGAAAAAAAATGGGAAGGGGGTGGAGAGATTCTGAAAAATTAATGGAGAACATTAACTTATACCAATTTCCCCTGAATTCAATCACTGAAGAGACATCGTAGGTAAACAGGAATGTGACTCATGATAATGCGGGAAAAGCTGGTAATAGGAAGAAATAGATTCCAAGAAAACTCTGAAGGAAATCAATACACACTCAGGGCCAGCTCAGCAACAAAATACAGCATGTTGTTTCGACATGCAAGAAGAGACAAATGTGAAAGAATGTGTGGTTGTAAAAGAAAAAACAAATCTTGATATGATCTTACAAAAGTAATATTTAATATAGAAGTGGAGATGTTATGGGCCAAGAGATTTACCTGTGTCTTCACATGGTCTTCCCTCTGCACGCATCTGAGTCTGCTTGTCTTTCCTGAAAAGGACACCAGGCAATTAGCATCCACCCTAATGGTCTCATTGCAACTTTATTACCTCTGCAAAGACCCTATCTTCATACACAAGCACATTCTGAGGCACTGGGGGTCAGGACTTCCATATATGAGATTCGGGGAAACACAGTTCCTCCAATGACAATCCCATTTAATTTTAGTTCGGGGTAAAGATAGGGACAGTACAGGCATAGGCCATTCTAGACTTAAGAGCAGCCTCCTTCACTGATGCTTGTAACGTGTGCCCCTTGTAAGCAACATCTCAGTGACTAGACCGCGTGGGCCAGTGATGTTGTCGACCTGGGGATGTGTGTTCTCACATGATTCATGTCTCCCTGGCCTCCATAGTAGTGTGCACAGAGGTTTTTTATAAAAATGTAAATTTCTGAAGCATTTTTTTAAGAAGGTTTGGAAAGTGGGCATCCATACCCACAGAAAAGGCAGTTCCTGAGGTAATGGCAATTGCCAGGATAACTCTGGGCCTGAACGGGCTCAGTTTCAGTCTGCCTAAGAGAGAACCCTCATGAAAGAAACGTGTCACGTCAGGGGACTGCAGGTAATGTGGGGTGAGAATTCAGGGCACGGGGGCATCAGGACGGAGATCACATCGTAATGGAAAAAAGTGACATTAAAAGGCAGCGTGAGAGGATGTCAGTGAATCTCACCAAAAAAAAGAGGAAAGAGGCTCCCTGAGGTTTCACTGAAGGGGCCTCAGAACAAAGGCTATTGTATGTACTTTTATTATGGTGTTTTGTTCACACTTCTTTGATAATAAAAATCTTTAGGATCCAAGAGCATCTAATGTACTGAGTGGAGCTTCTCATGTTGCAATTAGAGTAAAAGTCAGTGAGATATGTTCGTGGGGACATTTTAAGCCAGAATTTATGCAAAGGAGATTAATTTTTGAAACTAGAATGAATTCAGTAAATGTATTTGAGAGGTTCTGAAATCACTCTGGATGGAGTACTTGGTATTATGCAAGGCAATAAAAGTGGTTCTCAGTCACTTTTTAGTCAAGAAAATATTTATAACAGTCTAATGATTAATTTTTCTGTTCTTAATGTTTTAAGTACAGTTAGTATGTCTTATTTCTTTACTCCCATTTTTATTTGCAGATAAAATTGTCATCTTAAGTATGTGCTTACAAGCAAACTGGAAGGGGTGATGGACCCTGATTTTAATTATCCCCTGTTAGGTGTGGATGGCTATGGCCATCAAGCTATGGACAGAGGAATAACTGGTTCCAACTCTCTGTATACACACACAGACAGCTTGAAGTAAATCCAGTTTAATTCAGAAAAAAAGGCAATCACTTATAAAATAACATATTAAAACCTGGTCATTTGATCCCTACTTTATTGAAACAAAGACTCTGTACCCAGCTAAAATAGCCAAGGAGGCATGACACTCTTCAGAGCTGTTTCAGAGGAGGCCAAAGTATGGCCCAGTGAAAAAGAAGCAAAACAAGTATACAAAAGAAAAGGGAACAAGGGTACAGAAGCAAAGATTCAAAAGTAAAAAGAATATTACTATTACTATTACTATTAATAGTACTAGTACTAGTGTGAGGAGGCAGAGCAGGAGAAGCTGGTCAAACAGTTGGGCAGGAGCTTGTGGAGGGCAGAGGAAAAGACGCACTGTCCGCCCCACCACCCCACCCGACCGCTTAGCAAACACAGGGATCATCCAGTCTTCTAGGTCCACACTCAGCTTTAAGGGGATAGTTAGGCTCTTGAATTATAAAGACATCCTTTTTCATCTCATTTGGACAGGTGAGATTTCTGACTTTATCTCAGAATAATCTATTTCCACTTAGCTCACTGAACTGCAGTAAATGTAACACAGAGCCCTCCACCTAGGTAAAGGAAGAGGAAATGTCTGCGACCCATGTGGGAAAACAACCCTTCAACTCTCTCTCGTTTGTACTGATCAACGAGGCTCGGGGATTCAACACCTGAGCACCAAGCATGGCTAGGCCATTTCACATGGGCTGTCTGTGCTATGCATGTTTTATACACAGCTTTCAGGTTAGTGCAGTGTAGACAACGGTAGATAAGACAGGCCAAGGTCCCAGCTATCAAGATCCAGGTACTGTAGTTGGAGTGAGAGACTGACCCCTGCTTTGAGGAAATAAACAGCGAGATGCGGTAGAAAATGACACAACGATGGCAATGATGTTTGGTGGGTAATTAAGTTGGATAGTTGGGAAAATTCTGAGAAGGTAAAAATTTCAACTGACATCTGAAGATGAAAACAGAGATAATCCTGTGAAAATCTGGAGGGCAAAGCATTACAAGGTTTCTATTTGGGGGACAGAGGAGAAAGAGAGAAGGAGTGTTGTATTTTACTTCACACACAATGAGAAGTTATTAGAAGATGAAGATGACCAATCTGGTTTTGTGGATAGTACTTACAGGACTTGCAGATGGATTTGATGTGAAATATCAAGTGAGTCTGTCAGCACACCCCCTGTTCCCCTTGGCAGGCTCATGGAGAGCCCTTTGAATCTCAGACTCTCATATACTGTCTATAGAATCGACGATGTGCGGGGAAAGCGACCCAAATGTCATTTCTCTGTTTTCCTCTCTTGGATCTTGACTCTGCAATGGTTCATTTCCTTGTAGTTCTCTAGTGTTTTCTAATTCATGTTATTCTTTAAAATGTTTTTCCAGTTTTACTAGTTAAGGTCAGCAGAAGTATTGGCCCCAATTACCTAATTTGATTATTTGCTATGTTCACAATTATATAAAAACTGCAAACAAAGAACAAATATGTAAATAATAAAACTATGGACACAGGTCAGTGACATAGTAAACAATTACTATCCAGCTGAGCCTGATTCTGCCTGTGTGACTTCAGATTACACAATGGATTATCAACGACACACAAATTTTGCAAATAATAAAGGAAATACTTGATAGGTTAGATTGCATTAAGATTAGTTATTACTGTTCCTAGACAGACAACCACATGCAACAACATGGACATGTTTCATAAACTTTGCATTAAGAGAAAATAAAGTAGTAAGTCAAAGAAGAAAGTTTAGTGTATGAAAAAATTGCTAACAAAGAAAATGATATATTGTATAGGTATACATATGTATTGGAAATAGAACCATTTTAAAAATAGGCATAACACAAATTCAGGATACTTATTAGTTCTGAGGGAAGCAGAGAAAGATGTGATTGTTAGGAGGAGGTTTCTACAGTACCCATTTTGTTCTGTTTCTTAATCTGGGGGATGGGTACACTGGTGCTAATAGTATTCTTTAAGTGCCCAGTATTCATTTTATGCACTTTTTGTACGTATGATATATTTTATAGGAAACAACCACAAACTGCTAAAATGCATCAAAACTAGGCATTATGTGTACTTCCATAAGTAATAAATACTGTAATTATCTT
Organism: Smutsia gigantea; assembly: GCA_032199065.1. NCBI lineage: Eukaryota > Metazoa > Chordata > Mammalia > Pholidota > Manidae > Smutsia > Smutsia gigantea. The sequence goes on from JAVSCE010014914.1 coordinate 205,107, forward strand.
ATTTTGAAATGTCCTAATTTCAAAATTTTCCAGAGAAATTAATTTTCCTCCATATATTTACAATTGAATTTGTTTTCCTATTAACTATCTCTTCCAAAATTTTGCACATACTGAACATTTCTTACTGGTTTTTAAAAAACTGTTCATTCTCCAGGAGGCAAGTAACCCTTTGTCTTACAGTATCCAAGCTCATTTAGGTTTTTACTTTGTTTTGATTTTGTTTATGACCTATTTGTAATATATAGATTTAAAAATTATTATGTATTTAATTCTATTGATCCTTTTTTTTCTATTTTTACCTTAGGTATTATATGGAGAAAAAGATTCTTAGTTAAACATATTCTCCTGTATTTTGTGGTTAAATTTCTATATACAAATTTTTATTTCAATTGGAAATTCACTTTCGGGACATGAGTTGAGAATCTAACTCCATTTTTCCAGAAATTTAGCCAATTACACATTAACCACATACTGAGCAATTTATTTTCCCCAGTTAACAGATATAGCAATATTAATAACAATGTGAAAAATTGACATGACTGGAGCTATTTTAAAATGGAGCCGGAGAGGCCACTGCAGAGACCACCTTCCCTGCCCTTGTCTGAAATGGGCCAGAACTTCTGTACTGGGCAACTGCATGAGAACCTCAGGACTGGGCAAGTATGTGAGAAGTGAGCAGAAGGGGCAATCTGCAAGTGGTAGACTTTCTGGAGGTAGAACCTGCAGTCAATCCATGCATGCACCAGAGTAGCTTAGCTTGTTAGTACTCATAGAAAACTTCTGGTTTTCTATTCTTCCACCTGTGTAATTGCCCCTTTCCTTTTCCTCAGAAAAATCCCTTGCTTTCATCCTATAAGCAGGGACACCATTTGAGTATCAACAATTTACCCAAACTGCAATTCTTTGATCTCAAATAAATGTTTGCTTGCCTCTCATTGAGGCTCTTCATGTTTAGCTTATTGATAGGAAAATATTATGTAAAATTTATTTTAATCAGATTAATATTTGAACATGGTTGAAAGTTCAAAAATGCGGAAAATATTGTGATGCATATAACAGCCCATCTCTCCATGCCCTGCCCTCTTCCATATTACAACCATAACATCTTTGAAATGCAATTCTTGGATACATGAAGGAACCAAGGATACACCAGAATAAATGAATCAGCTCTCCAGGGAGAAATAACAATTTGAGACCAAACAGTAGTGAATCATATGTTTGAAAACAAAATCCTATTTTTCCTTTGAAAATTGCATTAACAATTCTATCTTAACGAAAAATAAGATATGTCATTTCTCCTGTAATTTCAAAGTCCTGCCACTAAAATTTTGTGGAGACCTCCACATTCTGGTTACCTTCACCCAAACAGGAAGTGTTTCATCATGGAGCAGGGATATTCATTGTCATATGCCAAATATATCTGCTGACTCCATCCTAATCCATCCAAACACTCCACTCCCCTCCACTTTGTTATTCACAATAAATAACATCCTCACATTATATTGTTTTACATATGTAGGGAAAATGGAAGTTCTCGTGGCCAGTGATCTACTTGCCCACTGTGCTCTTGCAATTCTATCTTATGCTTACGTAATACCTGGCCTACTGCGCAGGCGCGTGCTTGTACACGTGTTGACAATGAGCCATTATTGTCTGAGCCCCATAAAGATCTCTGCCCAGTGCTCTGCTTGGATTGCAAAATGTGGATCACAGACTTGCTATATGAGGATGCAATGGATGTAACCTTAATGCTCCACTGGTGGCCGGAAGAATAAAGCCGGATATGAACCATTTTCCCCATGCTCCGTTATGTTTTTCAGTCTCAGCGAATCCAGAGTGATCTTGCCCAGAGCTGAAATCCTCTGGAGCTACAACATGTATCAGAAGCCCTAGGTTTGATAAGTTTGGGTCAGGAAAAAATGAAAGAGAGGATATGGAGGCAGATTAGTTTATTTCTCTAACCAACAAAGTTTACTTGTAGAACACATAAAAAGCTGAAAGCATGAAGTTTAAAATTGTTTCATAATGTTTCTTTTGAAAGCTGAGCTTTTTTTAGATATCAAAGAGACTAAGAAAACGCAGTATTTCAAACACTATAGAAACAAAAAAGTAAGGAAGGAAAGGCCAGAATAATAAAAAAGGTCCCTTTGCAGCAAAGTACTTTTTAACGTGAAAGTAAATGGGGTTATTATGGAATTATAACAGGGCTCATAGAATATTTAAGTCCTCCGTTTTATAAAGCATGTTTTAGTAGATTAAAAACACAGAAAACAAATCTTAACTGCCCTAATTAGATTTCAGGAATGAAACATAAGAAAACTGTCCAGAGATTTTTGTAAGTGCTCAATATTCTCTTTTAAAATATTCAAAGGGACTTGAAAAATGTTACATATGTTGACATATATATATATACACATATAATGTTATAAAGTATTTATATTACATGTCAAATAATAAATACCTACATTTCCCCCTGGTTACACATATATATTTGCATCAATTGGCTACTAAATAATAATTGTTGCATTTTTTCTGGGTAGCATAAAAGTGTAATCATTTAAGAAAAGTTCAATATCTGTGAAACATTTTAATATGTGAAAAATAAATGATCAGCCATAAAAATTAAATTATTATTAAACAAATTAATAGGTATGATATTATCCTAGGAAAAAGCATAATCTTGTGAATTAAAGAAAACCTTCAGAATTATTATAATTAGAAACATTTTTGAAATTAGAATGTAATTGACAAATACCACTGTGTAAATTTAAGGCATATATGTTGATTTGATACATTTATATGTTGCCATATGATTACCACTGTAGCATTAGCTGAAACCTCCATTACATGGTATAATTATTTCCTGCATGTGGTAAGAACAGGTAAGACATAGCTTCTCAGCAACTTTGAAGTGTATAATACTGTTGTTGACTATACTCAACTATGCTCTGCATTGGATCTCCAGGACTCATCTTCAGGTCACAAATTTGTATTTTCTAATAGCTCCTCTATTAAGCCCCCACCCCCAGCCCCTGGTAAACACCATTCTACTGTCTGTTTCTGTCAGTTTGGCTTTTTAGATCCCACAATTTATTGATATTATACAGTACTCCCCTTTGTCTGACTTATCTCACTTAGCATATTGCCCTCAAGGTCCATCAATATTATTGCAAATGAAAGGATTTTCTTCTTTCCATGGCTGAATGATATATCACTGTATATGAAAAATATATTTATGTTGTGTGTGTGCATACATGTGTGTATGTATATGTGTCTTTTTTTACCCATTAATCCATTGATTGACAGGTAGGTTGTTTCCATATATTGGCTATTGTGAATAATGTTTCAATAAACATGAGAGTGCAGGTATCTTTTCAACATCCTGTTTTCATTTCATTTGGATATACAGCCAGAATGGAGATTGCTGGGTCATATGGTAGCTTTATTTTTAATTTTTTATGACTTTCTGTACTGTTTACCATAGTGGCTTTAACAATTTACACTCCTACCAACAGTGTACAAAGGTTACCTTTTCTCCACATCCACACCAGCATTAGTTTGTTATCTCTTGGCTTCCTGATGATAACCATTTTATCAGGTGTGATGAGAAAGCTCATTATGGTTTTGATTTGCATTTCCCTGATAATTAGTGGTGTTGAGCATCTTTTCATCTATCTATTGGCTATTTGGATGTCTTCTTTAGAAAAATGTTGATTTAGTTCCATTTAACAATTTTTAAATCAAACTATTTGTCTTTTTATTGTGTTGTATGAGTTTGCATATATGTATTTTGGATATGAATGCCTTATGCAATATATAGTTTGCAAGTATTTTCCCCTATTCCATAGGTTGACTTTTAATTTTGTTGATGATTACTTTCACTGTATAGAAGTTTTTTTACCACAATGTAGTCCTATTTGTTGATTTTTACTTTCATTGCTTATGCTTTTGGTGTCATATTAAAAAATATATTTCCAATACTATTATCAAGAAGCTTTTTTCCTATGTTTTCCTCTGGGAGCTTTATCAAGTGTTATGTATAATGCTTTAATCCATTTCAAGTTAATTTTTGTGAGTAGTATATGATAGGGGTCTAATTTCATTCTTCTTTATATGGTTATACAGTTTTTCCAACACCATTTGTTGAATATAGTACTTTCCCCATTAAATGTTCATGATTTGCTTGACAAATATTTGTTGACCATGTATGTGGGGGTTTCTTTCTGGTCTCTCTGTTCCATTGGTCTTGATGTCTATTTTATTGCTACCTGAGCACTGAATTATATTAAGCAAATCATAATCTTAAGGGAATAATAGACAACAATTCACTAATTGTAGGGGACTTCAATACACCACTATCAGTAATGGATAGATTGTATAGACAGAAACTCAATATGGAATTGTTAGAATTGAACTACACTTTAGAACCAATGCATTTAATAAAAATACATAGAACATTCCATCCAACATCAACAGAATATACATTCTCCTCCATTGAACATGAAACAATCTTTAGGATAGATTATATGATAGGCTAGAAAACAACAAGACTGATAGCAAGCATGCCAACCATCTTCTCTAACCACAGAAATAAAGAACAATGGAAAAATGAGACGATGTTAGAATATATGGAAACCAAACAACACATTTCTAAACAACCACTGGGTCAAAGAAGAAAAAAAAAGGGAAGTAAAACTTTACTTCAAAACCAATGAAAATGCAAATACAAACATACTAAATATTGTGGCATACAGCAAAAACAATTTTGAGAGGACAGCTTAAAGCAGTAAATGTATACAATGAAAAATTAGAAAGATCTCAAATAAACAATCTAACTTTACACCTCAAAGAAACAGAAAAATAATACATTAAGCCCAAAGTGAGCAGAAGGAAGGAAACAACAAAAATCAAAATGGACATAAAAGAAACAGAAACTATAAAAACAATAGAATGGGTCAACAAAACTAAGAGCTGATTCTTCAAAAAAAGATAAACAAAAGTGGCAAAACCTTTAACCAAGTTAAGAAGAGGGAAGACAAATAAATAAAATTGGAAATTAAAGAGCTGTTACAACTCATACTGTAGAAATACATAGGATCATTAGAGACTATGATGAACAATTATATGCCAACAAATTAGGTAACCCAGAAGCAATAGATACATTTCTAGAAACACATAACCTACGAAGACTGGATCAGGAAGAAACAGAATAATGATTAAAGAAATTGAATCAAAATCAGAAAACTCCAGCCTCCCCGGTAAATTCTACCAACCATGATCAGCATTACGTTGATGCCAAAAACAGATAAAAGACATCATAAAGAAAGAAAACTAGACAAGTATAACCCAGATGAATATAGATGCAATATTCTTAATAAAATAGCAAACCAAATTCAAGAACACATAAGAAGGATTACATACCATAACCAAGTGTGATTTGTTCCTTGACTGCAAGGATGGCTCAATAGATGCAAGTAAATAAAATGGAAAATAAAAATCACATGATCATCTCAATAGAAAAAGCATTTGACAAAATTTAACATCTTTTCATGATTAAAAAAAACCTCTTAACAGATTGGGTATAGAAGAAACATACCTCAACATAAAAAAGATCATATATGGCAAACTCACAGCTAACATTATACTCAATGGAGAAAACTGAAAGTGTTTCCCTTAGATAAATAACAAGCAAAGATACCCACTCTCACCACTCCTATTTGGTAGAGTACTGGAAGTCCTAGACAGAGCAACTAAGAAACACAAAGAAAGAAAAGGCATCCAAATTGTAAAGGAAAAAGTAAAATTGTTGCTCTTGGCTGATGATATGATATTATATAGATAAAATCCCAAAAAGTTATCAAAAATCTTGGAGTTTAACATCAATTTCAGTAAAGTGGCAGGATACAACATCAACATGCAGAAATCAATTGCATTCTATTTAACTAATGATGAAACAACTAAAAAATTACTTAGGTATAAATTTAATCAATGAAAAAAGATCTGTACAGTGAAAACTACAAGGCTAAAAGAAATTGAAGAAGACACAAACAAATGGAAAAATACATCTTCTGTTCATAGATTGAAAAAATTAATATTGTTAAAATGGTCAGACTATCCAAAGGCATTTATCAATTCAATGCAATTGCTATCAAAATATCAAGGGCATTCTTCACAGAAATAGAAGAATCCTAAAATGTATATGTCACCACAAACACCCCGAATAGCCAAAGCAATCCCAAGGGGAAAAAAAACCAAAGCCTAAAGTATCACTCTTCTGGATTTAAAATTATATTACAATTCTTATGAAAAATTACAAACAGTATAGTACTGGAGCAAAAATAGATAATTCAACCAATGTAACAGTTTAGCCTAGAACTAAATCCCTGTGCATACAATCACCTAATATTTGACAGCCCTGTATCACACAACTCAAAAAAATTAACTCAAATGGATCAAAGACTAAAATGTAAGACCTTTTACCCTAAAACACCTAAGAGGAAATGTAGGAAAGAAGCTCATTGATATTGGTCTTGGTAGTAAGTTTTTGAGCATGACACCAGAAGCACAAACAACAAAAGCAAAATCAACAAACAGGGCTATATTAAACTCAAAAGCTATAGTACAGCAAAAGAAACAACAATTCTACAGAATGGAGAAAATTTTTGCAAACCGTATACTGGATAAGGGGTTAATATCCAAAATACATAAAGAACTCATAGAACTCAATAACAAAAAAAAATCTGATTGAAAAATGGGCACAAGCACTAAATACAGATGTTTTTCCCCAAGGAAGACATCAAAATGGTCAACAGAGACAAGAGAAAATGCTCGACATCACTAATCATCAAGGAAACATACGTCAAAACCACAATGAGATAGCATCTCATACCTGTTAGAAATGACCATCATCAAGAAGACATGAGACAACAAGTATGGGCAGGATGTGGTGAAAAAGGAACCCTTATACATTTTTGGTGGAAATGTAAATTGGTCCAATGATGCTGGAAAACAATTTGCAGTTTCTTCAAAAAATTAAAAATAGATGTGCTGTACAATCCAGCAATTCCAGGTCTGGATATATACCCAAGAAATGAAAACAGGATTTTGATGAACTATATGCACACCCATGTTCACTGCAGTATTATGAACAATGGCAAAAGTATGGAAACAACCCAAATGCCCAACAACATATGACCAAATAAGGGAATTTTAGCCCTGGGGAAGGATATCCTACCATTGTGACAAGGTACATTGACCTTAAACATATACTAACTGAAATAAGTCAGATAAAGACAAGAACTGTATCATATAACTTATATGTGGTATCTAAAAAAGTTAAACCTGTAAAAAACAGAGTAAAATGGTGGTTACCAGGTGGTGCAATAATATTGATTGTGTTTAAGGGTACAAACCTGTAACAAGTAGTAAATAAACCATAGAGATTTAATATACAGCATAATGAATATAGACACTAATATTGTACTACAATTATGTACTATAAATACTGCTACATTAATAATCATATTAAGTACACAAGTGTGTCACTATAACACTGTGCATCTTAAATTACACAATGTTACATGTCATATTTATTCAAGAAAAAGAGAAAATATTAAATAACAATGGATTTCTAATTTGAATTCCATTAAATCTCTATTAAAACTTCTTAAAAGTCAAATTTCCTATATTAGTAATCAAAGATGACTATAGATCCTAAAAACATGAAAAAATAGTAACTTCATTTTATGAAAAAATTGCATGGGAATGAATTTGGTAGCTTCTGTATGAACAGATTCATCAAAGAAAAAACTATGAAAAAATCATAAGCCTGACTACACATACAGGCATAATATGTATATTTCAAATATAAAACCTCAGACCCAGAATTTCCTAGTTGTAAATTCTATAAAACACTTAAAAGATATATCACCAATCTACGACAAACCTTTTAGGGGAGAGGAGAGAACACTTCCTGAATGACTTTTGAGAGCAGCATCATTTCACATTAAAACCAGACAAAGGTATCGAAAGATAAAAGAACTATACAATACTGCAACCCTGAGACAGGGTGGGGGGAGTAAATCCAATCCCAGGAAACATTACCTCTGAAACTAAAATCAGTCAAAGGGAGAAATAAAGTGGGAGAAAACCTCTTACAAGCAGCCTTCCAGCTTCTGCTTGCCCATGTCTCTGGCAACCCAGGAAAACGGGATCCTATCCGAACTCTCTTTGAAAACACCTATTGATATGCAGGTGCACTAAGGCCGGGCAAGAGATTCTGGAAATGATGCAATTTTACCCACAGCCCACGCCTCCAGAAATCTTGCCTCACAATCTACTCAATCTCCATCTTCCTCAATGGTCCCTGTGTGAGAAAACTGAAGCACTGTAACCAGATTAATAACAAACAGTAACAATAGCAATAAAATCATAATCCTCAAGCCGGAGGAATCAGCTAGGTTCAAAGTCCTAGGCAGATTAAGTCCATAGCTCTCCCATTCCACAGGCGGTCAGTAGCTGAACGGGCAGGGAGTTCAGAGCAATCATCATGCGGCAGCTGCAGCCAGGGGCGGGTCCAGGCCACAGGGACTCTGGAAGAAAATAACCTTGAGGGCAATAAGATACATGTTTTAAGACACCACCATAGCCAAATCTCTTGTCCATCAGGTAGGTGCATGCAAGAGAGTGGCCCTATGATAGGACAGTGGCAGGAATGGGATCTTGTCCTGGTCTAGTACACCAGAATTTCATCCCACTTCCTGTGGGAGTTACAGATGGGTCAATATATAGGGCTACGGGAGGTACATGCAATGGATTTCCACATAAATGCCCGTAATAACTGAAAACGAAGGTGGTTTTACTTCTTTCTTTTCTATTAAAGAGGATTACAATGTATTGGCCATAAATATAAAACAACTTCCCCATAAGATGCTCTTACCTCCCAGACGTTTTGGGTACACTACCTTGATCTTTGGGGGCCATTCCACTGTTACTCTAGGAACACACAGGAGGCCAACTTTCAGGCCTTTTCTCCAAGGTTCCAGAAGGGCCAACCACTGCTGCTCCATGTGTCAAAATGTCTAGGGCCACGTCCACTCAACAGAGTTTCCTGGGTTTAATGAAGTTGGGGCTGGCAGCAGGATGTTGCTCTGCTGGCCATATCCTGGCTTCAATAGCTCCTCTTTGGTTTGCACACACAGTGGTACAGGAGAGGCAGTAATGTGTGTTAGCATTTCCACAGGCTCAAGGCTCCTTTCAGGGTTTCTCATTCAGATGCTGTAGCACTCAATAAGCGAACTGACCAGCCCCATAATTACATTTTATATATTAGCAACAAAAATATTGGAAATGAAATTTTAATACTATTTATACAATTTTATTTTCAGGCCAGATTTCAACAAACCATTGTACCTCTCTGTCATGCTTGTCCTGGTAGGGTTATATAGTACATGAAACTTCCACCTTTACTTCTAATTGCTGCACCCATTCTTGTAATGCATGTCCAATAAAGTGGGTGCCTTGATTGCTCTCAATCACCTGAGGCCAGTCATAGGCTCCAAAGAGATGCTCTGGGCCCCTCTTGGTAGTTTGCTGATCTGCATGATGTGCAGGAAAAGCAACCAATAGGCCAGCAACTGTAGCCACACAAGTCAGGATGTACTGATATCCTTCTGATATAGTCTATCTGCCACCTGACAAGGGGTAGTGGCCCCCTTACTATTGTCCCATGTTGCTTTGGGACTCGGTGTAACTCCCTCTTACAGCACACAGGCACTCCTTCCAGGCCCTGCTCACTTCTTCAAAGGTCAACAGCAAGCCCTACCAATGGGCTACGGCCCACATTGTCTTTTGCCCCACATGTAACAAAGGCTGATGTAACCATTGGGCTACATCAGAGGCAGGCTTTCCTTCTAGTCAACACACCTGGGCCAATGTGTCTGCTTCATCATTCTCTGAGGATGCCAAAGGCAAATGGCCAGTTACATGATATATGGTAACTATCTTAGTCTGACCAGAGGCCCGTAGTCTTGCCACAGCTCTTGCCCCCAGAGGGGCCAGTGACCAACCATCTAGTTGGCATGGTAGCACGTCAGTAGCCACAGGGTCAAGCCCCAATAGATGGCCCAGCTGTCAGTGCAGACAACTATTCAGGAGGGCTCCTGGGTGATCACAAGCCATACTGCCCACAACCCAGCCCATTTTCTGCTCTTCTCCTCTCCATCCTCCATCCATACTATCTCAGTCTTAGGATGGAAAGCCACAGTCCTCCACTTTGGGGGCTGCCCACAGCTGGAGCTGTATTCCAAGCACCTTCAGGTATAGGGGCTTTTCCCTCCGGATAAGGACTCTTGGCTACCAATGGCTCAAAAGCAATTTCTTTCTGTTTTCCACTGGAATATGTCACTGGCCCCAATAAGCCATCATTCATATTATGTGAAATAAAATTCTTCCAAATGTATTAGCAAATATATGTACATTTATTTATATTTATACTTGTAACTATAAATATATATGCATATGTGTGTATATTAGTATATAGGGTTTTCTTATAATGCACTATGACCAAGTGGTATTTATCCAAGACAAAGTTTGTTTAATATTTGAAATTGAATTGATATCATTTCTCACACTAACAGAATTAAGAAATCTTAAAAATAAGTAAAATAAAGCTAATAGCCTAAGAGACTAAATGCATGCCCACTAAAATTAGGACCAAGTATAGCCACTCTCACCAGTTCTATTAAAAATTGCACATGAAGTCTTACTTTGTGGAATAAGAAAAATACATAAAATCCATAGCAATAGAAAAGAAAGAAGTAAAACCACCTTGATTTTCAGATATTATGGGCATTTATGGTGAAATCCAAAGAAATAAGTAAAGTTCTAAAAACACTGAAGAAATTTAATGACACCACATAATGAATGGTTAATATATAAAACATAATTACATTTTATATATTAGCAACAAAAATATTGGAAATGAAATTTTAATACTATTTAAAATAGCAGGAAAAACAACATTTCTAGGAAAAAAATTAACAAAGTTGTGCAAGACTTTTATACTGAACACTATAACACTATAAAACATTAAAGAGGAAAACAATAAAAGTAGATTTACGCCATGTTCATGAAGATCTTATCAATGTTTCTGTTAATATTTTAAAATGTCAAATTTCCTTGATTTCATTAAAAGAGTAAAAGGCATCTCAAACAAAATCCTATTGCATGTCATTTTTGTAGGAATTGAGAAGCACATTCTTAAATTATATGGAAAAAAATGTAGAGTAAACAACACTTCTTGGCCATAAAACTATCTTCTTTCAAAGTTTCAAAGGACATCCATCACCGTTAAAACCTTTTTACAAAAGTGTCAGTAAGTAATGAAGTGTTCACAAAGGTAAAATGATGGAGAAATGGATAAATGGCCTTTTCGACAAATGGTCCTGGGATAACTTTGTATCCAACAGGGACTAAAAATCGCCATCACTACTTACCTCACACCTAAGTCCAAGTTAACTCTGAAATTTTAATATTTATAGAAGAAAGCATAGGAGAAAAAAATGTACGATGTTAAAGTAGTCAAAGATTTCTTAGGACAAAACAAACACAAACCACAAATAAAAAATTGAGAAAATGAACTTCATCAAAGTTAGAAGCTCAGCAAAGGACAACATTAAAAAACTAAATAGGAAAAAATAAAAACTAGGAAAAAGATCTGCAAAACCTAAATTTGACCAAAGGCTTCTGTATAGAGAATATATAAAGAACACTTACAATTCAATTAAAAGACAACAACTTTTTTGTATATACACATATAAAGCTCATTGCAAGATACTTAGCATCATTAATCATCAGGGAAAGGCAAATTAGAAATACAAGGAAATACCATTATTAACAGCCTATTAGAGCAGGCAGTTAGGTGTAAGCAGGAGAAAGGGGCCAGTCCATCACCAAGGAAGACTCCTCTCTGTCCAACCCTAAGCCCTCCCTAGTTCCCAGGTCCACAGTAAAGGACCCCTAGATGGTCAAGAGGCCTTAGGACCACAGTGGCTTCCCTGATTATAGGGCATGTGCAAGGTCCAAAGACCTTGTCTGAAAGTTAACCCCACCTCATTAAAATAACACCCAAATCTAATTAGCATAGTGGTTTTGGCCCTCCTGTGGGCTTCGCTTAGGTACTTATGAGTAAGGGGCTTGTAAGGGGATTTTGATTGTTAAGTACCATGAGTGTACTTTCAGAGCAATAAAAGTGTTGTATCAGGATTTGTGCTGGTGCTAACACAGAATGCATTTGTCAAATTTTATTGTACACTTTAAAATGAGTCCACTTTATTCTATGAAAATTATCACTCAATACAGGTGATTTTTTAAATATTAATGGAAGGAATTGTCTTATCATTTTTGTGTTGTCCTTATAACACAAGCACATAGCAAGTGATGGTTTAATGGGACATTTAATGTTCCAGGAGATACCATGGGTGCCACCCTTTCTTCTCCCTAGCCCCTTGAGCTGGTGTGAGAGGTGAATACTCTGACATGCTGTTAGACAGGCAGAAGTAAAAATGCTCAAGTGAATTGTTTGAAAATGTTCTAAATCTCTATTAATAAAAGAACTTTAATGTTACATGAGATTCTAAAATAAATTTCATATTTTAACTAAAAATAAACCAAATATATATAGTGTAGAAAACAGATAAGAAATAAATTGAGATGGGACAGTAACTGCTCTTGGTCTGACCACAGGACATTATTCTGGGCATTGGGTTGGCTTCTCTGTCACTACTTTCTGTTTTAAGTAATATGGAAAACTAAATAATAGTAAAACTCACTCTGAATATAAAGTCTGTTCCTTTGCTCTGCTTTCATAACCATCCATGCAGAAAGAAAAATCCCTCAACAACGCTTGTTGGATTGCTTTTTTAAGAATTTATATATTGCCTTTCCCCCCAGTCTCACTAAAAGTCCATTGTTTCCTCAAATGGGAATGTGCCTCATTTCCACTGAGAAACCCTAAGTTAGAGCAATCCGTCCATTCATACTTTTAATGTATGTAATATTAGGTACTGCCTGCTGTGGGATCAACTGTCTGATGTTTGGCCTCACTCTAGTGGGATGGATCACTTATGCCAGATGATTATCATACACACAGCCACCACAAAGACAAGCATGCAACTTACTGCCAAAGAGTGGCTGCTCCATCCTTGGGCATGGAAGGTGTGCAGCAGAGACTTCTTTTGTGGACTCTGACTTTAGTGGCAATGAAATAAATGTCAGACTATAAAGAAAAGAAAGGATGCTTATGCAAAGAGAACCCCACTCCCCTGTCTCCCTCCATAAGCTGATACCTACCGAGAAAACTTTTTGCAATCTTGGCAAAGATGCTTTTCTTTACAACTAATACATTTATTTTACTTTGACAGAATACAAATCTTTCTTAAAATTGTATACATTATAAGGAGTTCTAGAAGGCCATTTTGGTAAAAAAGTAAGCTTGAATATCATATTTAGATTTTCTTAAAAATTAAAGGCTTTGACCATTATGTATAATTTTTCTTTCTTCCACCCTTCTTTGGTAAAAGGCTTCCATTTGGGGGAGTAAAGACCAGAACATAAACCCTGTTCAAAACCTTTTTAAAAAAAAAATACCTCTACCTTTGCTTTTACCAATATAGCACATTCTTTTGGTTCTGTGGAACTCTAGAGCCTGAAGTAAGATTGACCCAGAGACTCTATTGTTCTCCCTCTATACTGAACATTCACGGATTTTCTTTTGCTAGTATTCAAACAATTTCAAGGTGATTATATTGTCTAGTGTTACATACTGTAGAGAAAAGAGGTAAATGAATTACATTTTTTTCAGGTTAGCAATCAACACAATTGTTAGTCTTTTCAGTAAGGCATTAAAATCCTACATGATAAGGCCCTGGGACTTATCAACAAGAACAGCAGAAGTATTCATAGAAATTAGTGGATATAGTTTATTAGAAATTCCACCACCACGTAAGATTTTTGCACAATATTTCAATTCTGAATGTTACAATATGTGTGAGGAAAAAGTGGAAGAATAATAAAAGTCAAATAGATTTCATGGACAGGCTAGTTTTCAAGAAGCTTGGGCCAATAACATTGTGCATTAGAGGGGTTTTGTCCTTTTTCTACACTCTCTTCTGCCCCATTCCTGTCTGTTCTTCCAGCATCTGCACTGTGCTTTGATTGTCAGTTACCCCGCTTCTATCCTTGGTCTGTTCTTTGATTCAAGGGCATTGATGGGCTGTGTGGTTGGCTTCTCCAAGGGTTCTGTGCATTCCATGGGGCTGATCTGAAAACCTAGCACAATACTGACTAAAAAGCAAAGGCCTCCCTTCAACCTCTGATGACTCTCACTTTCTATGGAATTCATTTCTAATTTAACAGTGGCCCCCTGGAAGCAATGCTTGTCTATTCTGCAGTTGTTTCATCTAGGAAATTAAACTATCACTGAGACATTAGGATCACTATTTTGTTTGTATGAGAATAGATTTTTTTAGAGCCTCCAGTTCTTTTATGATAGTCTCCTCTAAATCATGTGTCTTCCAACTCTCCCCACCTAAGGTGTGCTTATACAAATCCCCGGAAAGTCTTCAACATCAGCATGCACCCTTCAGCCTTCCTGCTTCTCCTCCCCAACCCAGCTAAGCCTCATGTTTCTCTCTGGCTCTTTACTATGCCCTATTTACCTCCAACACAGGGAATTGGAAGAGTGTTCTTCTGCTCTGCTCTCATCCCCAAAGAGTCTAATATTTTCAAGGGCAACTGTCTGGCTCACCCGTGTAATGAGCAGAGTTCTAGAACATCAGTTCTGCTCAATGAGTATGTGTTGAACTGAACTGAATGACTTGTGGGTTGAACCCAAGTGGAATAAGAGATGTTGTTCTGGTTATTATTAATATGACATCAACACTAACTTAAGACAATGTGTTAACATAAAGAGGGTGTACTAAAAAAACAGAATTTTAAAGAATCATTAGACATATTTCAACAATAATATTCAATTAGTATACATGTTTATCAAGCATTTATTACTGCCCCTCTAAATGATAACAATTGGCAGTCACTGGGTTGAAATTGATAGGAAAAATAATAATAGTGATGGTTTTGTGCCATACCCTCTTTTGGAATACACCTGTAATGCTCTTGGAAGGTAGAGAGAATTATCTCCATTTTATAGTGAAGAAAACTGAGTAACGAAAAGCTTGTTAGATTATATTCTTTTGCACACTAAGTGCTAGTATTGGGATTCTGATGAAACTGCCCATATTCTTTCCACTGCTCTAATTTGGAGAAAAACAAAAGAAAATAAGTAAAAGCAAGCCCACTGTGATTTTGTTTAAAAAAGAAACATTTTTAACTAGTTTAAGAAAATGAAAACCAGGAGAGAAGGATTAATTTCAACTTGTGTATATTAGGATTACGATGAGTAAATGAGATCATACATTAAAAGATTTGCCTGTTAGAAAAATCACAACAATGTCAAACTATGTATAACTGGGTTAGAAAGTGATTTTAACTGAAAGAAATGGCTTTAGCTCACCTGGGTCTCTATATACTCAGCAAGATTGGAGGGCAAAGATCAAGGGGTAAGTGTAAATACTACCCTGAATTCTGTCCAGGGTCTCTTACTACAGTTCCAAAGAGTGATTCTGTGCAAGTGCCTAATGACAGGGAAGAAAATAGATTTTATAGAAGTAGTACATGATTTATACACATATAAAAACAGTTTAAAATAGCTATTTATAGTCTAAAATAATTTTAACATGATGTATGTCAAATGTGTCTCATTAAATTAATATTCATTTTGGAATGTTCATCTCAAAGATCTTGTCTCTTATTTATCCTCTGGTTAATTTTTGATTTATTGATGAATGCTACTTTAATTTGGAAGGACAAATGGATATCATAAATTCCTTAGTAGTGACAAGCACATGATGGCCATGAGTCCAAGCAGATGGGAGAGCATTCTTAACTAGATTTTAAAAAGGCTCCTTAGTTAAATGCAAACACCTATCAAAAATAAAATTGATAGTAAATGCAAGTTGTAATCAACACACGTAATTGACATGACGTTAATAAAAATACTTTAGGGGACTTGCAGAAAGCAATGACTTGTCATTAACATATAATTCGCATATTACAATAATAATAATAATAATAATAATTACTATTTGAAGTGGAAAATGGTGTAGTGTAATGAATAATAACAAACTGAGAGAAAGACCAGTGTTTCATAAGAGTAATTAGGGAAAGCTTAAAATAAACATGGCTAGCGTCAGATATGGAAAGTCAAGAACTATAAATTGAGTTATACTAACTAGTATTTAAAGAGCACTTCCTAAATGCTTTCCTTCCAATCACTAATTATGTTATCATAATAATCATATGAGATAAGCAATATTTCATTCCCATTTTAGGGATGAAGAAACTGATGTGGTGAAGGGTGTAGGACCTAGTCTGTGGGCTTCCCAGATCTCAACTCCACCCTCTCCCCATCAGCTGCAGATTCCTGCCCAGAGACATCTCTGGGACACACGTGGCTTTCCTGCCTTGGGCTAAACTAAGTAACTGGTTATTTTGTTATTTTTATAATATGTGTGATTACTACAGGCAAGATCTTCTAAAAAGTTAATAGGGTAATGGATATAGATAAGGACATAGATTTTCTTTTACAAGAACCATTATGTTTCTAATGTCATTAAATTTGGTTTTATGTCCATCCATCAGGTTGATATGAAATCTCAGCCTGGCCCCATCCAACACTCCGTGGAGGATGCATTCAGAAAGGACTTAAATAAGGAGCAGGTACCAGTTCTGCACTTACACTGGGACAAGGAAGCTCAAAATTCTAAGCTAAAGATTTGGTTATTTGGAGGAAAAGCCTTTCCATTTCTTTTCCGTTGTTACTGCACAGAAAACAGGAAAGGATCAGTATTTGAACAAATTATTTCACTCTGTGAGTTTAAGCTGCTGAAGGACTAGATAAAAATTGGCTTAAAATAATGAAGAAAAGAGACACGAGGGATAAATCCAGGGATCAATTACTTATCAAACACATCCCCTCTTTCCCTTCCCTTCCTTCCCTCCCTCCCTTTCTTTCTTTTTCTCTCCTTCTCCCTCTCTCCTTCTTTCCTTCCTTCTTTCCCTTTCTTTCCTTCTGTCTTCCTTCCTCCCTTCCTCCCTTCCTCCCTTCTTGCCTTCCTTTTTACCTTCCTCCCAACACTAATGATTAAAACCTTCCAGCACAGGGTCTACAGTGAGAGACAACAAATCCAGATCCTGGCTATCAAGTGCTTGTGTAACTCTCCTGTGCACAGGCAGTAAACAAGATCAGAGGAGAATGAAGAGGTTAGAGCCCATGAGGAGCATGGCTGTGCACGGAATTAGATGTGGCCTCCCTAGTGGTGGGGGTAGGGAATCCCTGGAGAAAGTGGGCAGAAAAGGCCTCTGTGGGGATGTGCCGTTTGAGAAGAAGCAGATAAAGCCATAGAGAATGAGTCTCCCAGCAGAAGAAACAGTGCTGAAAGAATCCTGTCATTGGGAACTGCCCTGTGTGAGGCCATGGATAAAGAAAACAGTATGTGGCATGTGGTGAAGGAGGTAGCGGAGGGATGAAATGAGCTCAGAGATACAGAAGGGGCTGCGCGACGTGCAGCATCCCCACTGTGGTAAGGAGCTCTCTTTTGCATGTGCTTCATTTGAGTTGTGGATTAAACACCCTCATGGAAATACCGAGTTCACAGTGGGCATATGAGTCTCTAAGAGAAAGGCCAGCTTGAGTCCAGATGGTCAGGGCAACTGTAGAGCCATGAATGAAGGCCTATGCTGTCAGCATCTCTGGCCAAGGTGTGTGCCTTGTTAACAAGTTTCCTGGGTGGTTCTTATTCTATTTAAGTTTGGGAGCTGTCATGCATGCTCTGAATGTTATGTCCCCTTCCCAAATTCAAATGTTGAAAACCACCCCCCTGTGTGGTGGCATTTGGATGTGGGCCTTTGAAAGGTGATTAGGTCATGAGACTGGTGCCCTCATGGGATTCGTTTCCCTATAGGAGGGTTGCCCAGGAAAGGACATGAGTCCCTCCTCCCTGATTTCTGCTACTGGGGACTACAAGAGTCCAGCTGTCTGCAAGCCCAGACCACGCTGGCACCTCCAGCTCACACGTCCAGCCTCCAGACTGTGAAAAAAGAGTGTTTGTTGTTTCAGCCACACAACCTGTGGTGATGTGTCATGGCAGCGCCAACTGACTGAAGACCTGAGGCTTTAGAGATTACAGTGGAAAGCATGGAACAAGTAAGAGTTCTCCAAAGAGAGAACGACTAGGGAGAAAGAGGATGAAAGATGCAGGCATCCTACTTGGGAAGGTGTGTCGTGTGGCACCACAGGAGACAAGGGTCAGGGTCAGGAGATAACAGCAACCCCAAAATCTCAGTCATAACATCCATTAGTCATGGGGATGAAAGTACAGCACAGAGAACATAGTCAATGATTATGTAACATCTTTCTATGTTGACAGACAGTAACTACACTATTTGGGGTGAGCATTTGACAATGTATTTAACTGTTGACTTACTGTGCTGTATACTTGAAACCAATATAATATTGTATATTAACTATAGTTCAATAAAAAGAATATCAAAAAAAAAAAGCTGCTCAGAGGAAAACCCTTCAGAATGAAAAGCATGGTCACTAGAAGCAAGTGGAGCCAGGGGTCCCAGTGATGGGGACAGCAGGACTGCCCTGTCCTTGATGTCTAAGAGTATTTAACCAGAGAACAGTGTATGGAAATAACATTGGAGACATGTTATCTGTACTCTGCAAGTACTACCCTTGTTCAAAGTAATTACATCATCGTCTCATATTTTAGCAACTTTCTTAAAATTAAGATTTCTCTGTGACTCGTTTGATGATGAACACTTTAATTTATTTTTGCTTATGAGAAGTTTTGATGTTAATTTACTGATCTGTGATTTGTATCAAATTATATAGGTCATATGGCTTAAATTGACTATTAACAATAAAAAATTAAATACAAGTATTGTGTGTTCTTTATTGACTACATAAAGAAAGGGAAAATTTTAGATCCTGGCTATTTTTGTTTATTTACTAAAAACAAATTTATATTATGAGAGATGTTTTCATTATAAATGGACTGTTTCAGATGATCTACCTAATGATCTAAATTCAAGAGAGCCAAAATGATGGGATGTATGATTATGAGTATATGGTAAATCATCTTTGATCTTAATCATGTAGATATGTATATATATGTATATATGTGTGTATGTAAATTTGTATATATACATATATATGCAATTACATACATATGTATACATTTTTTAACACAGAGAAGATTTGAAGATTTTTGCTTGTGAAGGAGGTTCCATACTGACTGTTAACTATGAAATGGGAGTTTTTCTGTGCCTATCCCAAAAAATGTACATGAGGAATCAAAACGTCTACCTGTACCAAGAAACAGACTAAACAGAAGTTTATATGCAAGTGACTGCTAGGACTGTAAGTTGTTATGGCATTGATGTAAAGATATATTATGCTTGTAAACAGTATTTTTGAATCTCAATCACTGTTTGTCATGAATCAGTATTTAAGTCATCCTCCACCATGAAGTAATTCAAGGACACATGACTTGATTTGGCTAATGAGAATATGTGAAAGACATTAAGAGACTGAGTATAAAAGTGGAGGAAGGCCAGACTGCACATTACAACAGAACTCTGACCCCACAGCCTCTGCTGTGGCTCTTCCAGGAAGCCCAACCTCCACCACTGTAGCAGGAGGCCTAGAACCATCAGGATTTTTAACTGCTAGCTTCTCTATTTCTGCCATCTTTTCCAATGTAGGGTCAACCAGAGAGCGCCAAATACCTCTGTCACCAGTCTCAGAGGATGCTGTCTTCTAGTCAGCCACTCCCAGCTTCCTCTCACTAGTTGGGGCACACCTGAGCCTCCCCTTTTCCTACAGTAAGGCCTTATGGCTACTCTCCCTGAGTCTTTGCCAAAAGGCAACTGAGGATGGCTGAATCCTTGCTGGAGCAAACTCTGAATAAGTAACCTTTGCATTTGTCAACTGGGTGGTCTTTGTTCATTTCACACTTTGAACAAAGTACTCAGCCCAATTTTTCCCAGCTGTCCAATGGTAGATAGATGATCTCACAAGATTGGGAGGGCTGACGGATGTTGACTGTTAAGGGGTTTGAAGTTTTTTGATGATTCCAATGGCTCAAACTGAAAGTCTGCATTTTATTCATCAATATCCTGGTATTCTAGTGTTTCCCCCAACCTTGCTGGGGGGCATGGGTGAACAGGAGATTTCCAGGCAATTGCATGCCTCAGTGGAACCCTTTCTCTCCGCCACAGTGTCCAGATGGGGGAAGCTCTGTCAGTCCTGGGTGCTGGTTAGAAGACACATATCCTTCATTTGCTAAGTCCAGCGCTGAGGTTTTCTAACTAGTTGTTACTGCAGCACATCCAAAACTGCCTTGACTGATACACTGTCCATGAGAGAATACATAATGACACAATTAGAATCTTAAACTTTTAAAAATTTGGTGCCTTTTATATAGAAAATAAAGCTACTTAGACTGGTAAAAATAATACACTTTCAGAATAAAATCTTTTTCGTACTGGGATAAAGTTTGCTGATTTCTCTCTATTAATTTATTGGTTTCTGAAAGACCGACTTAACATTCCTAATCAAATAGCTGTGAAATGGATCCAGTGGTGAACAGAAAACAGAAGATTAGACTAGACTAGACCCACTCACAGCACTTTCTTACTTTGTTGTGTTTGAATTTGTTCATGCCAAGTTATAATGTTCTGAGATTTATAGTCCATTGTCTAAAATTTTGTTTCCTTCTTTTTTCCTTTTTTTTTCTTAGCAGAGAACAGAAGAGACTGCAAATCATGATGAAGAGGGGAGAAAACTCAGCTGAGCTGTATTAAATATTTATAGATAGGTGTACAGTAGGTCCTTACATATTTAAACGTAGGCTTACATATGCACGGGCATTCCAGGATGCTGGGCAGACACGAAATTCACACCCAGTAAGAGACTGAGGCCAGAAAGGGAAGGTGCTCAGCCTGGGTGCTACTAGGGAAGGCTCTAGAAGAAAACAATGCAGTAGCTCTTTTACGAAGATACAAGTGGCACTGTTTAGATACACAGTACAGCAGAAGACACAGACCTTCCCCCCACTTCCCAGGGATTTCTGTAGTGATTGTTCATTGAGAGTGAGTCAGGCGGGGTTTGTCAGGCGTATCCATGACGTCTTGGGCTCAGAATCCTGACATGATGGGCGGGGGGGGGTTTGCCCAGCAACAGTCACTACCCAGGACTCAGGGTGACCTGCTGAAGTGGCCTCTGCACCACGGGCTTTGGAGAGTTCAAGCCCAAATCCAACAGGATGTAGGTTCCTGGGAAGTTTGGTCTATAAGTGTTTGCACTGTTGGAAAATTAGAGAAACTTTCTGGGAGTCTTGGGTAAATGTTGGGGCAAAAGCCAGTGAAATTAAATTTACTTTAAATACGAGTGCAATTATAACCACAAATGGGTGAGGCCAGGAGAAATTTGTCATATATAGATGAATGTATCTCCATTTATAAACTCACATATACATATCGAATTGTGACTAGTGTTAGAAATGCTGACAGAGAGGTGACTATCAATGATTGAGAAAGTTCACGTTTTCCATACACATAAACAAAATTTGGAATATAAATGCTAATCAGTTAGCTAGGTGCTGTGCAGGTTTCATAAAAACAAAATGATGTTTCAATGACTCATAAAAAATGAAAGAAGCTAGTACACCCAGGGAAGGAATCCAATGGATAGAGCAACTATGCTCAAAAGATTACACGTTTTTTAACAATTTTGTACCCGATGACCACAACTAAAATTAATATTAAATAACTCACAGCTAAATTTTTTTAGCTATCATATAAAAAGAGCCTTTTTTTCTTTGTAATAGGGTAATAAGAGCTGTCATTGAAGGCTTGCAAAGCTAGTTAGCTACCAGAACCAATGAACCCTAGAGGAGAAAAAGCCTACCTTTACTGGGAAAATGCCATTATCAGCTGGTGAGCTGCAATTCAAACACAAGTAATGAGGAAACACTGAGAAAATGTGCTTACAATAATCAATACATTAAATGAGAATGCTTTTGAGTTTTTATCATGTGTATTATACCTTCAGAGGCAACTTTATTATCAGGTACATAATATTTTGGCACTTTCTATAGTACTAAGTTTAATCTGTTGCTTGCATAGTGTTGACTACTTTCTCTGACACTCTGAATCCCAGCACATCAGAATTTTTTTTTAAAGAGTGAATCTAAAGAAAGAAATAGCTCAATGTTTCATTGGTATATCAAGATAGGGTCATTTGACACTTGTCTTATTAAATTGATGTGGATAGCAAAAAGAGATAAATCAGACATAAATTATACTAGTCCAGTTAAGTTAAATATGTAGAAATTACCACTTATAGTTTAAGGTAGCATTATTATTAATTTATCCTGGGATATTTAAATCTTCTCAAAGTTTTCAATGAACTTCCTATGTATCAAAAATGTCTTACAAGTCAAGGGTCTAGTAGAAGTATATATATTTACGATGATACAGCATTTAACAGAAAACTTGGTCAGTGATAAAGATACTCAATATATGAGTCATTTATCATTTTAACCACCTCTATTATCCTGTAATTATTTTTATGGCATTTTGATTTCTGTTTTTAGAGGAAAACATCTGGTTCTAAGGGTCATAGAACAAGAATATAAGGTTTATTTGCAAACAGAAATTAGTGAGGTATTATCTTCCTCTATCTGACTTATTTCAATTAGCATAAGGCCCTCAAGTCCACCCATGTTATCATTCTTTTTTATGACTGAATAATATTACATTGTTTATATATATATAACACATCTTCTCTATTCATTCATCCATCAAACGGCACTTAGGTTGCTTCTGTATCTTGGCTACTGTAAATAATGCTACAATGAACACAGAGGTGCAGATAGCTCTACAAATTAGTGTTTTCATTTTCTTCAGATAAATAACCAGAAGCGAAATTGCTGGATCATATGGTAGTTCTATTTTTAATTTGGGGGGAACATCCATACTTTTCCCTGTAGTGGCCGCACAACTTATATTCCCATCAACAGTACACAGAGGTTGCCTTTTCTCTACATCCCCACTTGTTATTTGTCTTTTTGATAATAGCCTTTCTAACATATGTAAGGTGATACCTCATTATGGTTTTATTTGTATCTTTCTGATGATTAGTGATGTGGAGCATCTTTTTATGTGCCTGTTGACCATCTGTATGTCTTCTTTGGAAAAATGTTAATTCAGATCCTCTGTTCATTTTTTAAATTGGGTTATTTGTTTTATTTTTTTGCTATTGAGTTGTATGAGTTCTTTATATATTTTGGATATTAATCCCTTTTTGGATATATTGGAGTCAGATTCAAAAAATCATTGCCAAAATTGATGTCAAGGAGCTTATTATCACCTATGTTTTCTTCTGAGGAATTTCATGGTTTCAGGTCTTACATTCAAGTCAGACAGAGAAAGGCAAATACCATATGATTTCACTTGTGTGTAGAATCAAAAAAAAATACAGCATGCAAGCAAATCAAAACAAAACAAAAGAAAAACCACAGATGCTCACAGATGCAGAGAAGGGATTGGGGGTTGCCAGTGTAGAGTAGAGGGGCAGTGGGGAATGAGCAAATGGGTAAAGTTGTTCAAAAGTTATAATCCTCCAGTTACAAAGTAATTATCATGTCCAGCATGATGACTGTAGTTAAGAATACTGTGTTGCATATTTGAAGGTTGCTAAGAGAGTAAATCTTAAGAGTCTCATTATAAGAAAAATAATGTAATTATATATGGTGACTGAGGGTAATAGCTTATTGGGTGATAATTTCACAGTATCAAGTAATACAAATATCAAATAATTTTTTGTACATCTCAAAACTAATATAGTGTTATGTATCAATTATACCTCAATAAAAAAATTTAAATACAAAATATAAAATAATGAGGAAGATCACTGTGAAGTATGTAATTATTAAAGGGATTTTAAAATGCAATAAATTTTTGGTTTAGCTTCCAGAAAGCCAAAGAAGTAATTCACCATCACTTATACAAACAAAATCTGAGATACTGGCTTTGACAGTACAGCTTCACTTTTATAGTTGTTTTCTCATTTTTTCCACAAGTTTCTTCACATTGGTATTTCATTATTTGAATAGTAATCAGCAATTTATTTTTGTGTTACTACCAAAAAAGAATGCCTTCAGTCTTACAGAGTAATGAAAAGAATGATACTTCATTTAAGAATAGATGAATGTATTATACCTGTTGAATATACAGTACATTATAATTTATGATTGTAATTGCTGTTTTATATACTGGTATGGAACCGTATGAATAAAGGTGGGCAATGCTGACACTATGTTTTCCTTATGCTTGCATTGATCCCACTTTTTCAAGCCTTACTTTGATTCATAAGTGAATTAAAACTAGCAGATCAAAGAGAATAAGGTACTTAACATTATGCTATAATACATGCATGTGTTATTTGTTTATACTCCTTACCACAGCTAAGGGCAACTTTAATTACAATAGCTTGAAAATTATTTTTTCAGGCTATGCTAAAAAAATAAAGTTTGTTTATGAGCTAAAGATCATTGTGTTTGTTCTCATTAAATTCTATATGAAAACCTAAAAGAGTAATAGTAAAATTGAATCATCTCTTTTGCATCTTCTTGTCATGAGACAGATTCTATATTGCTATTACTGTGGTATTTTTAGAAATTATATTCTCCTTAAATTCCAGTTTGATGAAAAAAGGTACCCAAAGCAAGAATAAATAATAACAACATAAGCATAATAATTAATTCTTGCATAGTATTTAAAAAATTCCAAACATTCAGTAACCCAGAGTACAGCTAATATTATAAAATAAGTGATCATTTAAAAATGTAATTCTAATGATTTGCATGTTCTTTCTAAACCTGTAACTAAAGATAGGAAATTTATTTCGCTAAGGTTATTGACAATTTTATCTGCAGTAGTAAATTTCTATTTCATCAGTTCTAGACAACTTACCTAAAATTTATATGTACTTCAAGGACTATCATAATAGCAGTATGCCATTACCTGACACATGGTGTGACATGACACCATGACACACAGGAATAAAGCAATTTCCAAATTCAGACCCAAAGTATTGTGAAAACCTGAATTTCCAATCCTGATGTAAATAAAATGTTCTTATTTAAGGATTATCATACTGATGGAATTCATACATACTCCTCCTTGATGAGAGCTTTAAATCTGTTATGCCTTTAGCATGAATTCTAAGAAAAAATAATTCTTTGTAGTACTTCTCTGTTTCTAAGTATCCGATATTGTGAGTATAATTCAATCAACATGTACTGAATTTCCACTTGTGTAAATGACTCAAAAGCGGTACAAGGAGGAAATAAAAATGAAAAGATTCTGCTTCGGCCTTCCAGTAAACTCGCAAGAAAAATTTCCTCAAATGTTGTATATTAAAATATACTATACACATATATTACACATTAATACATACATATACACACTTATACCTGAAATATCTATCTATATCTATACACTTTGACATATATTGTGCATGTGTCATAAACTTATGCTTAAAATATACATACACACACACATACTCACTTTGACACATTATCTCATTTGATTCTCCAAACAAGTCTTTTAAAGGGATGATTATAGCTATTATCCTATTTCCATTTTCTGAGATGAAAAACTCAGAGATGAAGTGTTGTTTTAAAAGTTCAGATGGTATATTAGTTTGCTGGGCTGCCTTAACAAAGTATCCAGAACTGAGTGACTTAAAACAACAAAATTTATAGTGTCAGTTCTGGAGACTAGAAATCTGAAATCATGATGTCAGCAGGGCCATGCGCCCTCTGAAACCTATAGGGGAAGGCTCCTTCTTTGCATTTCCCTAATTTCTGTTGGTTTGCTGATAGTTGTTAGAGATACATCACTTCATCTTCCCTGCTTCCATGTCCTTCTTCCCTCTGTGTGCATCTGTCTCTGAGCCCAAATTTCTCCTTTTCATAAGGACAAAATCATATTGGATTAAAGTCCAGCCTAATGACTCGATTAACCCTATAAGGGCCCTATCTCCAAATAAAGTCACACTCTTAACAACCAGAGATTAAGACAGACACCCACATATCTCTTTTGGGGGACACAATTCAGTCCATAACATGGCAAGTAGAGAAGCTGAAGCATGGTTCAGGTTTCCTGCCTCCCAACCTCAAACTGTGTATGAACTTTCAAAATCAATATATTCTTGCTATTGGTGCAATTTGCAGTTTCTATCATAAGTGCCAAACATCAATATTATGCAGTATATCTGAGTGGTATTAAATTTAATAGGTAACTGGATGAACTAGTAGAAAAATCAATGGTAAATTTGAAGAGTCACTAAATATCTTCTCATTCAATCCCATTTAGTAAAAATCACTTGGTGGGGAATAGACGAAATTGTGCCAAATTGTTCTGCCACTCGTACAAACACTTTCCCATAAGTTCTGGCTCTACCTGTCAAATAAATAGGCCATGGATGATATGACAAGTATTCATTTTAAATTGTATATGAAATATTTTAACAGATGGGGAAGCTATCTTATCTTCTGAAAACACATATATTTGTATAATTTCCTGTACTTTACAATCCTAAAAAACAAACCCTGAGAAGCCAATGTAGCACCTGCTGCAGATACAGCAGCTAGGCTCATGTGTCCACGAACCTACACCTTGACAACAGCCAGAGCCTGGTATGCATCCCACCAGGAAAGGCAATAAGGATTCCTTTGTTGAGCCTTTATTTTTTATTTTATTTCAGATTAATGTTGTTGCTGGACATCTGCAGAAGGGTCAACCTGTTTAGTTTCTTGGTTTCAAAAATTAAATCCTGGCTAAAATCTGAAGAGGATATAGTAACTAACATTACATGAGTAAAATTTTGTTTCTGCTTTAATTTAACAAGGCTCAGCATGTGTACTCTCTTGGTGAAAAACTTTGATCTAATAAAAAAAATGTAAAACCATATTTGCATTGCCAAACCTCTTGTATTCTGTAATGCAAACCTAGCTCAGTGAACCCAGATGTGCACTGATAATAGCCACAATCAATGTTTTTTTCTTTAAACATGTAACTATCCTTTGTAACAGACATACTAAATGGAACTTAATTTCTTTGCTAATTATGTTTTCTTGGCACAGACATTAACCTGATTTAAATCTTCAGCAAATGCATAAAAAATATTTACAATAGTGTAATAAAATGTCTGGTAAACATTAGAATAGTATCTGGTAAAAGACAAGTATATCTTTGGAGTAAATTATTTTGATATAAACTGTTAAGGAAAACACAATCATCAGAGTCTTTCAACATTTATGCCCAAAAGTCACTAGCGTGCAGCAATTACATTTTTAGCTTGCAACTTCACGTTGCTACACTTGCTATCATGTCACGGAACAATGTAACTGCCATACATCTTAGACTTCCACTGAAAGTTTTGGAGAGAGAGATCAAAATGCTTCACCCCTGCTACTAAACTGTCATTAGCCACACTCTTGGGATTCATCCTTATTTCTTTCAGTTATCCACACAAATGGATCACTCTTTCTTTCCAAGGTTGCTAAAGAGTTCCAGGAGTGATAAATTAAGCAAACAGATACAAAATCATTTACAAAAGCCATTTTACAATTGATTTCTCCAAGTGTTAATATTATCTGTACTCTTTTTCTGAATCATACTATAGGTGCAGATCTAAGTGAATTAAATAAAGGCCCATCCATAATTACTCCTAGATTTACAAAGTTTTAAAACTAAGAAACATGGGCAAATAGTATTTATTGCATATCTAAAATACACCACTGTACTAGAAGTTTCACACAATTTATTTTATTTAATTTTCACAGTAATTATTGTGAGAGAGTATTTTAATCATTTCTTTATGGCTGAAAAACTGTTTCACCAACAATCAGTAATTCCTCAAAACCTAACAGCCAGTTGGTTGTGTAACCCTGATTTGAACTAATGACCATCTAACCAGCCAGGGCTGGTTCCACCCAATCAAAAGCACATAATGAAATGACTTATCTTAGGTAGAAAATAGAAAATAGCTGCATAGTGTTATACCATTAGATGGGCAATTTTTAGTTAGAAATTTGGGTATAAATGGGTTGTACTTCCTCAACCATACATCATACTGTTTCTCTATACTGACACTGCAAGCTAGCAAAAACACTCATCTACCATCTCTAAGCTGCATCAGTCGCATCTTTCCTCTACCTTAACTCACACTGGTTTCCTCTAGCTGAACGCCTTTATTCTTATCTCCAGAGTTTTCACCCTCCTTTTAAGAGCCAACTCACACACCCTTTGCTCCTTTATTTTTCTCAACAAATTTTTATTTCCGCAAACTCTACTCTTGTGAAACTAGAAGTGGTCTTAATACTGGTGGTAGTGTCTGTGGGTCATTAGGGGACATGTCTAGGATGTGGTGTCGGAATATTCCAGTAGAAGACAAAGAGATGTCCCACTGAGGACAAATCAGTGGTCACCAGCACAAGATGAGAGTTGAACTATGGAAATGCAGAGATGTCCAGGCACATGCGGAGGAAGAGAGCTGTCATTGTGCCTTAGGTGACAGCCTAGAAATAAGTTTGAAAGAGAGGAACTTAGGGCTAACGTCTAACTGCAGAAAGAATTGCTGAGACCCCAAATGCTTATCAGTAAGAGAGGCCATACAGGCAGGTCTATGCATACTGTGGAACCAGCAGCCATTAAAAATGGTGCAGGCTGTTGGCTAATCAATGTTATCAGGACATTTTGATAGGAACAAAAAGTTACAGAATAGTACCTACAGTATGAGGCTATTTTTAAAATGTCCATACAAATTATATATTCTATAGGCTGAATTTATTATGTAAATACATAGAAATGGGAACAATACACATAAAGCACTTATTACCTGGCACTAAGCAAATGTTTTAAACATGTTACCTCTTGCTGTTGTTATTATTGTTATAAATGTTGGTATTCATTATGATATTTGGTCTCTCAGCTGAGTGGAAACAAGCAGGTATCAAGAACCTGCCTTCATATGAGTTTAATAAAGAACCCACATAATTTATAAGCATCTTCTACAAAAGCAGATTTTAATAAGCATAACGATATATGCATAAAGTTAAGCATCTGTCATGAGTCATGTTTAATAATGCAAAATAATTTATAAGTAAATCTGAAATAATCAACTGGCTTTCTATTTTTTCTGTTGTAGTAAAAAACACATAACCTAAATTTGCCATCTTAACCATTTTTAAGTGTATAATACAGTAATGTAAACTATATATGAATACGGTAGGACAACAGATCTTTAGAACATTTTCTTCTTGAGAAACTGAAACTCCTATGTATCTTCTTTCCAGGCCAGGCCACCTCCGATCTATTTTCTGTTTCTAAGAGTTTGACTAATTTAGATGCCTCTTACATGTAGAGTCACGCATTATTTGTCCCTTTGTGTCTAGCTTATCTCACTCAGCATGTCCTCAAGTTCCATCCACATTGTAGCATGTGGCAGGATTTCCTTCTTTTTAAAGTCTGTTCATTATTGCACTACATGAATCTACATTTTCTTTATCCATTCATCCCTCCATGGACATTTAGGTTGTTTACCTCTGTTGATTGTCATTAATAATGTTGCAGTAAACATAGGTGTGAAAATATATCTTTGACATCTTGTTTTCAATTCTTTTGGATATTTATCCAGAAGTAGAAATGCTGGATCATATGATAATTCTATTTTTAATTGTTTGAGTTTCTTACCAGCTATGTTTTCTTATAGAAATGTTATGATTTCAGTTCTTACATGTAAATATTTAATCCATCTTAAATTAATTTTGTGAGTGGTATGAGAGAGAAGCTTACCTTCATTCTTTTACTGATGAATATCCAGTTTTTCCAGCACTATTTTTTGAAGAGACTATCTTTTCTCCATTGAATATTCTTGGCTCCCTTTTCAATTATTTCAAATATTAGTTTTAATATGTTTTGAAATCGAGAAGTGTGAGGCCATCAGTTTTGTCCTTGCTTAAGCTTATTTTGAATTGTAGGATTTTTTTTCTATTTAGGAAGAAAAATGTTACTGGTATATTGATAGGGATTGCAATGAATCTATAGATTGCTTTGGGTAGCGTTAACATTTTAACAAAATTAAGTCTTCAATCCATGAATACAGAACGTCATTCCACTTATTTGTGTTTTCTTTATTTCTTTCAGCAATATTTTATAGTTTTCAGTCTTTACAAATTACTCATACTTAGTGTATAGAAACACAATTGATTTTTGTATGATTTACATCTGCAGCTTTGCTGAATTTATTTCTGTTTTTGTTTTGTGGACTCCAGGAATTTCTATATACAAGGTAATGTCATCTGTGAACAGAGACTATTTTATTATTCCACTTTCTATTTGGATGCCCTTTATTTCTTTTTCTTGCCTTACTTATTCTTCTGGCTAGGATCTCCATTACTATGTTGAATAGAAGTGGAGCATCCCTAGAGTCCTGAGAAAAAGCTTTCACTTTTCCACAATTAAATATGTGGGCATTTGATATATGACCTTTATTATATTGAGGCAATTACCTTTCACTACCTACTTTGTTAGGTACTTTTATCATGAAAGGCATTGAATTTTGCCAAATGCATTTTATGTGTCAGTGTGATGCTTACGTGTTCTATGTTCTATATTCTGTGTATTATGTTGATCAGTTTTTGTATGTTGAACTATCTTTATATTCCAGGGATAAATCACACTTGGTGATGGTGTATAATCCTTGTGATATGCTGTTGAACTCAGTTTACTAATAATGTGTTGAATATTTTTACATCAATATTCATCAGAGATATTGGTCTGTGGCTTCCTTCAGTATTTTTGTCTAGTTCTGGTATAAGTGTAATCTTGGCCTCATAAAATGATTTTGAAAGTCTTCCTTTCTCTTGGTCCTTCTACGTCCAGTGATTTTTTTGGAATCATTTGAGAAAGATTGGTGTTAATTCTTGAAATGTTCAGTGGAATTCTGCAGTGAAGACATTTGCTCCTGGCCTTTTATTTGCTGTGAGGTGTTTGATTACACTTTTATATCTCTTATCCATTTTTAGTGTCTTTGAATTTTCTATTTCTTCATTACTCAGTGTTGGTAGATTATATGTTTCTAGGAATTTATCCATTTCTTCCAGGTTATTCAGATTGATGGCATTTAATAGTTCATAGTAGTCTCTTGTTATCCTTTTTTATTTTTATGGCATTTGTAATATTGCCACTTTCATTTCTGATTTTGTTATTTGTGTCTTCTCTCCTTTTTTCTTAATCTACCTAAGGGTTAGCAAATTTTGTTAGAGCTTTTGAAAAACAATTCTTTGTCTCATTGTTTTTTCCAATTGCTTTTCTATTCTCCACTTTATTTACATCTGTTCTAATTTTTAATATTTTCTTACTTCCTCTAAATTTGGACTTAGTTTATTCTTTTTCTAATTCCTTAAGGTATAAGGTTAGGTTGTTTACTTGATATTTGTTTTTCTAATGTGTTTTTGCAATGCTTTTGCTTCATCCCATAAGTTTTTCCATGACATTTTCATTTGTTTCAAGGTATTTTTAAATTTTGCTTGTGACATATTTGAATTTTTCAACTGCCCTTCTGTTATTGATTTCTAGTTTCACTTGACTGTGGTCAGAAAAGAGACTTTGCTATGATTTCAGATTTCCTTAATGTAGTAAGACTTGCCTAGGGCCTAATATGCTATCTATCCTGGAGTATTTTCCATTTTCCATTAAAAAGAATGTGAAGGCTGCTGTTATTGGGTAAACTGACACTTTTATCATTATATAATGCCCTCCATTTTTTGGGACAGTTTTGACTTAAAGACTATTTTGTCTGTCCTAAATATGATTAAAATGGCTCTTTTTTGGTTACCATTTGCGTGGAATATCTTTTCTATCCTTTCACTATGTGTGTTGTTACATCTAAAGAGAGTCTCTTGTAGACAGCACACAGTTGGGTTATTTTTTATCCATTCAACCACATATTTGTTTGATAGGTTTAATTCATTTACATGTAAAGGAATTACTGATAGGGAAAGCCTTATTATTTCCGTTTGGTCAATTGTTTTCTGCATGTTTTGCAGTTTTTTTGGCCTTTTTCCCTCTTTTCCTCTCTTGCTGTCTTCCTCTCACTTTCATGAGCTTTTGTAGTGGTGTGCTTGATTCCTTTCTCATTTATTTTGTGTGTCTTCTATAATTATGTTTTTTTTGTGGTTATGGGGATTATAAAGAACATCTTATAGTTATAACAATCTATTTTATATTGATATAACTTCAGTTGAATATAAAACCAATACAATTTACATCTTCTATCTACATATTTTTATCTTTTAAATTCTATACCAACAGTAAAAATAATTCATGTGCCGTTATTGTATTACAGAATTCTGTATTTGTCTATACATTTACCTTTACCATAGAGTTTTCTATTTTTCTATGCTTTCATGATACTCTCTAGTGTCCCTTAATTCCAACCTGGAGGAATCCCTTTAGTAGTTATTTAAGTCAAGTATAGTTTTGATGAGGTACCTGAGTTTTTGTCTATCTGGAAAGGTACATTATTTCACTTTCATTATTGAAAGACAGTTTTGCTGGATATTGTATTCTTAGTTGACAGGATTTTTTTTTTCTACACTTTGAATGTATCATCTCACTCTCTTCTGCCCTGTAATGTTTCTGGTGATAATTTAATGAAAGTGTGTATGTGTGTGTGTGTGTGTGAGATAAGTCACTTTACTCTTGCTTCTCTCAAGATTTTTTTTTTTAATCTTTAACCTTTGATAGTGCCTTAGCCAATTTGGGCTACAAAGTACCAGAAACTGGGTAGATCAAACAACAGATACCTATTTCTCACAGTTATAGATGCCAAATGTCTGAGTTCATGGTACCAGCATAGTCAGATTCTGTGAGGATCTTCTTCCAGTTATAGACTGCCAACTTCTTGTATCCTCACATGGCAGAGAGCTAACAGGGAAAATAAGTGGTCTTATGACTCCTCTAAGGGCACTCTTCCCATCAGGAGCCCTCCACCTACACAATTAGCTACCAAAGGTCTCACCTCTTAATATCACTCTGGGAACAGGCTTTCAACATGTGAATTGTGAGGGGACACAAGCATTGGGTCTATTACAGTTTGATTATAATGTGCTTTAGAATGGGTCTCTGAGTTCATCCTATTGGAATTTTTAAGCTTCTTGAATTTGGATCTCCATTTCTGTCCTTAGATTTGAGATGATGTTATCAGACATTATCTATTCAAATAAGTTCTCTGTGCTTTTCTCTGTCTATTCTCCTTCTAAGACTCTATAATATGTATCCTGATACTCTTCTTCATATGCCATAAATCTCTTTGGATTTTTTTACTTTTCATCATTCATTTCTCTTTTTATTCCCCTAATAAAATAATTTCACTTGATTGAGTTAACTGATTGTTTCTTTGTTTGATCAAGTCTGATATTGAACCTTTCTCCTTTCTAATGACGTTTCAATTCAGTTATGGTACTTATCTGTTCTAGAATTTGTTTGGTTCTTTTTTATAATTTCTGTCTCTTTTAGGTGGTTTTTTTTCATGTATAATTTTCCTAATTTCACTTAGTTGTTTGTGTTTACTTGTAGCTCATTGAGATTCTTTAAGATAACTATTTTGAATTCTTTGTCAGGTAATTCACAAGTCTCCATTTCTTTAGGGTCATTTTCTGGAGAAATAGCCATTATTTTGTTCTTTTGATTGGGATATATTTCCCTGTCTTTCTATATCCCTTATTATTTTTTGCTAGGATTTGGGTATTTGGAAAACAAGCAGCATTCCTTGTCTTTAAAGACTGTCTTTGTACAGGGAAATCCCTTCAACACTCAGCTTGGCTAGAGATTCTGGGGTCCTTTCAAACACTTTCTGAGGATATGTCATCTTTGGGCTTGTGCATGCAGTTCCCCAATTAGAAAAGTCTGATTGTTTTTTGTTGCCGTTTTTTTTTATTGCCTGGAGCCCCTAATCTGACTCTTTCTTGTGTCTGTCTGCATACTCTACATTCTCTCGTGCTTCAACAAACTACTGAGGTCTCCTTTGTTATTCAAAATATGCTGCTTCTTGGTCAACACTGAACTGGATGAAACGGAAACTAGTCATGCCAGGCCCCCTGAAAAGTCAGAACATGGGATTTGCATTCCACTATTCAATCTTCCCAGGGGAGAAACTATGACTTGGGTGTTCTCTCCTGATTGTATTGAGCCATGAGCTTGTGGATGGCACTATTGTTGTGAAGTACAACACAGTACATTTCAGTGTAGTTGTGTGTCTGCTTATAGTACTACAACTTCTTAACTTGCTCCTGGTGTTCTTGTAAAGGCTTTTAGGACTGTGTATTGTCATCAAGTCACTATTTCTGATGGAGAATGAGCTGTGCATCTTCCTATTCCACCATTTTGCTCAAAATCTATCAGTCCTAATGTTTTTCTTGTAGAGAAGGAATAGTAATTGTGTGTTTTCTTTTCATATAAAAGGACAAGATGGACAGTGTATTTCAGGATCCAGGATAGAAGACTTAAAAAGAACCCATGTGCACAGGAGAGTCCTAGGTGAATAAAGGAAAAGTGGGCTTCAGCAGGACTCTGTGCCATATTCTTGGTGCTCTGCAGCTCCCTTATCTCTGAAATAGGAATAATAATGGAGACATATCACTGAGGAGATAATAAATGTCTAATGCATGTTTTAAAAAATGTAATAAAATCCCAAATTATTATGTGAAACACTGCTACAAGCCTGAAGTGAAAATCAATTGTCTTACCTCAAAATTGTATAGCAATTTAATTATCAAAACATGACATAAATCATTACCTCCAACAGACCAGGGAATTGATTACAGAAAAATTATGTGAGGAAAAAAGGCAAAGCAATTTCACAAATAATTTACCACGATCACATACATCACTAAATATAGGTGTTTGCTGTGAAAATGGTTTTCCTTAATGCATATTCAATTCAGGAAAAAAATATAAATTACTGATGTTCATCTTAACTTGATTTTTAAAAATCCAAACTTCAGAATTAGTACTTTTATTATCCTGATATTATTACTTAGGTACTGTCAAGAGTAAAAGAAAATCATTCTATGTACCATAGCAGGAGAAACATTTGTCACACGTGCCATTTTTTTTTCCTAACCACTGAAAAAATTATAGTTTTTCACAAAGAACACTCACATAGTATTCCAATAACTATCTCCACAGGGGATTACTTGAAGCACTTGAAAAAGTTTAACAGCTCCCTCAAAGGGCAAGGTTTTCTCTCTGTCTCTTGCTTTACAAGGATCTAAAATAGCTAAATTTGCAAACATTTAACAGTCATTGTAATTGGCAAATGTTCTGAGTGCAAATTTTATTATCAACCTGTATTAAAATGTGAATAATCTAATGTTGAAATTTTTGTACAATAATGACAAAGGTTTTCACTAAATAAATGGTTAACTCTACAAAACTGTTTGAGTCATGGACTCAGCACTTTCTGAATAGTCTCACTGAATCTGTGCATTTTAATAAATGACAATAGGCTGATTACTCCCAGATCCATGCTCCCAGGTGTGACCTTTAGACGTTAGCTCCTGGGGCTTCGTGGACATCTCCATTTGGACATTCCATGGGCTCCTAAAAGTTATGCTATCTTCACCTCCAATTTCAGGAAACTGGAGGACCTTTTACACACTCACCCCCCTTCACCCTCACACATACCTTCCATCATCAATATCTGGATAAAATATTCTCAAGCCTCGCTAGTTCTTCCTATCTTCTAAAGTTACCCACCCTACTCCAGCTTCATACCTCCAGACCCCTCCTCAGAACATTTACAAGAGACTCTTAGCCATCTCCCTGCCTTGAGTTGACTTCCTTAATGAGTGCGCAGCGTGTCCTCATCTGACCACAGCACTGCCTGTACACGAGAACCATTCAGGGTCTGTCACTTATTGCTGCTCCCAGGAGGAGTGGCTGAAGGCCTCTGGAAAGTGCTCCTTCATGGCTCTTCCAGCTTCATCTCATGATTGAGCCTTGGGTTTTATTCTCCCACAGCACATAACTGTTTGGTAATCCAAAACACTTGCTGCTTTTTAAAAACCTTTCTGCATCCTGTACACACATTATTAGAAGTGTTTATGCTAATGCTAAAACTCACTGTCCCCATCCCCCAAATTCTGTGCCCTCACCTTGAGATAATATTGATCAACCCTTGTCCCTACACCATCTCCCCACCTTCACAGGAAACTTAGAAGCACCTCTTGAGTCACCTTCATAGTCTTCCTTTTCACAATGTATTGTAATTATTGTTCTATGTGCATATTTAATATTAGTATAAATTCAATTTTATTTCTCTTTTTATTTATTTTTCTTTGTTTTCTCTTTTAATTTCTCTTTACCTGAGGATGTTGTCTGGAGGAGTTCCCAAAATTTATGAATGAAGAATTATCTTAGTACTGATAATTTGAGAATTTTATTTTAATTGCTCAGCACAATGAAAAAAATGCAGAAATGGCAGCTAAGCTTAAGAAGAAAATATTTCTGAGTCAACAAGGGAAATATTCATGCAAAATGGGTCTGCATGATTAACATTTTGGGGGCAATATGAACCAACTAAGACTTTCTTAGAGTAGAGATGTTCAGGAAGTGTTCTAATGTTCCCTGGTCATGAGGGGATATTGAAAATGATTGTACTCGTTTTCTTTTTGTTATTGTAAATTTTTATCATTGTTTTCTCCAATTGACTGAGCCAAAGCCCATACTAAGGTGCTTTGAAAACAATCACCACTTCTAAGAATTGCTCAGTGCTGTGGAATTGGCTTGAAGCCAGGAGTTGTCAGCCTATGATGCCCAAAGCCTGCAAGCTTGAGGCATAACTATGCAAAGCTTAGAATTTGTGTTTCTTAAAAGAATGTAGACTTTACTGACATTATATTTTGCTG
Organism: Smutsia gigantea; assembly: GCA_032199065.1. NCBI lineage: Eukaryota > Metazoa > Chordata > Mammalia > Pholidota > Manidae > Smutsia > Smutsia gigantea. The sequence goes on from JAVSCE010014914.1 coordinate 242,279, forward strand.
CCTGCTGTGATAATCAACTAGGGAGCTTCCTGTTAAATTTGACAGCATATAGTTCAAAGCTAGTAAAAAGGAACAAAATATAAAATCAAATTTGATAAATAATCTGCTAAGAGAGAATATGATTTATTTAATTTAAATACTTGTTATCTAGTGCTCATTCATGAGTGATATTTCTACAGATTAATATTAACAGGCAAAAATTAGGTATCTCCAATTTATTGTAAGGAAACTAAGATTTTCTAAAAAAGGAAACCACAGGCCCAAAATGGAGTCACTTGTGCTAGGCCCATGTCACCAAACCAGGGCTGAATACCTAACCTAATTGCAAGTTCAGTCTTCCTTAGGAATGTAATCTTAAGAGCCAGTCTGGAATTTCCTGATCAGCAGTGGTGAAGTAATCCACCTAGAAAGACCCTTTTTCCACTAAAGAGTGATGCCTTTGCTGCAAACAGTCCTTTTGTCTTTTTATGACTTTCTTGTCCTGCTTTAAAAACCTTTCCCTCTCTGTGGCCCTTTGGAGCTCTCTTCTACTTGCTAGATGAGATGCTGCCCAATTCATGAATCATTCAATAAGGCCAACTAGAACTTTAAAATTTACTTTGTTGAATTTTTGTTACTTAACAGATTATATAAACATATGTCAGAAATATACATTATGCATCTTGGACCATCTAATTTAATAGTTCCAGAACCTTTTAGAGGCTGACCAAGTAATAACTGTTAAAGACAAACTTCAGGAAAAGGTAAACTTATTCTCAAAGAGATTTAAAAATAAGCAAATGTTAAAGAATTTATTTAAATTCATATGCTATGAAGATACCAGGCAGATGTTATAGCCTGTCCAAAAGAAAAACAAGAATCAGCACATATTTATATGTAGTAAATGAATGTTGAGACAAATTGCAAATGAGACGAAATTGGTTTTCCTCAAGTAGAGGAAGTTAATTAAAATCACTACCAGACAGGTCAGAATCTGAATATCTATCAGTTACTTGCAGTTTATGAAGGGTTGTAAAATCACTCAAAGACTATGAACAGAGCTAGAATCTGAGAACTCTGAAGGGTGTACTATAAACAGTGCATAGTTTTCCATTAAAAAACAAGATTTTTTTTCAAACTAACTTTTTACCTAGAGGAAAAACATTAACTCAAATAAGCTTCCTCCTTAGCCCAAATTATTCATCACCATGCTAACAAAAATTATATGTAAATGCTTCAAGTGATACTAAAATGTCTTTTAAAATGCATGTCTTTGGTTTGTTTCCTCCTATAGTAAGGTTTTTGGCAGCTTGTACAAAGCATATCTTATATATAATTGTATTATTTATGCAGCTACAATCAGTGATACAAATCATTTTACTACTCTTGTTCCTTTTTAGGGAATGTGTATTGAAATTTTAAAATAATTAATTGAAAAATAGTTTTACTTTCTATTAATGTCTTTATTTCATGAATTATCAATTTATCATTTTGTCAAGTAGAAAGATAAGACATGAAAAGCCAGGGAAGGGGAAAATAAGATTCAAGAAAAAAAACACCCAAATCCTGCCCAACTAAGGGGTCCTTTGAAGACAACAAAGGCTTTTCAGGGAGGTAACTTCTTGCTGATTCGGTCCCAACAAGATCACAACACAGGCTCAGTCAAAGAGCATTAAATCACACCTCATCATAATCTCATTAAAATAAAAATACTGTTTTACTCCCCCGCCATGGGCTTTTCTGTGTGCAGTCCAGGAAAGGACATACTTGCTGAGAGGGATGGCTACCTAAATGGACCTGTCAATCAAACGACCATACTTTGTCAGTCAAGGAGATGCCTCCTACCCAGAATGTAATAAAAAGGCCTCCTGTTTAATGGACTGGGGACTTGTCTACCTTGACTCTGGCCCACTCCTCCCTTGGGGTGTATTCAAGTAAAGCTTTTGCTCTACCTCACTGTTGTGTCTCTGCCTGTTAATTCTTCGTTTTGGTGGGGACAAGAACTGAGGAGAACAAACTCAACTCCCAACAATTTTATTTAACTCAAGACAGACTCACTAAAGGAAATATTTCATAATAAAACAGTCTGTTACAATTGGGGAAAAAACACTGGATTTGGGTGTATAATCAGGAGATCTGTATTTGGTTGCAGCTATGGTATTAACTGGCTGGGTAAAGTGAGCAGATCAATTTCACTGTGTCTCAGTTTATTAATATGAAGGGGGATTAAGTAAAAGTATCAAATTTCTTCTACTTTTATAATTGCAAATGTGTTTTAAAATAGAATTTATCACTCTACAATTTTATTCTTAAAGGATAATTCTTTTAAAAATAAAATTATGATTCTCATATTATAGATGTACAGCTGGCACACATTTAAGATTTTATTTAGCTTGTTATTAATGAAAGAATTGGTACAATATGAAACACAGTTCAAAGGAAAAACCAAAGAAGCAGCATGTTTATAGATCACAAATACTCGAGGGTTTGCAAATAGATGTAAACTGGCTTTTCCAGGGTAGGTGGGAGAGGACAACCAATGAACCTCATCCAGACAGAATTCACTTGGTGTCAACAGGTGAGCCTCCTTTGCGTATCCTTCAGTTCTTTATAATTTACAGAGTTGCAAAATAGCTCAAAGGCAAAGAAGGGGAAGAGCACCCACAGAGTCTGAATCAAACTCAGATAACCCCATAGAAAGTTTTCTAAACATTGAAGCACAATTTTTCCCTACATGATCATATAAACAAACTTTATATTTAACATAGCTTTCTTGTTAATGAAAATGTTGACTGTGACATTTTTGTGTGCTTTGAAATATGATAGTCAGCACTTTACTATCGAAAGCCTCGATTTGTTTGACATTTGAACTTTGTCTTTTCTTAATCCATTAATAGATATTGGCCAAGAAGGATGGCCTGTGGGAGAGAGAAAGGGATTTTTTATCACATCAGCTTGGGTTGACACATTAACTCCCTGTTACTATCTGTTTAACCCCATACATATTACTGCACCTTTAAGTGAAAATTCCCTCATGCATGATATCAGAATAACTGCCCCTTAGGAAGTGCTGTGAGCTCAGCTGCATGGCTAACATGAATAAATTTCAATCATTGAGATTGGGGGGAGGGCTGAGGAAGGGGTGAGGAGAAAGAAAAACCGGAGGGACAAAGGAGGAGGGGTGGGGAGAAAACACTGGGAGAGAGGCTGATGCTTTTGTTAGGTAGAAAGACAGACATGAGCAGCCGGGGGAGGGAAAGATAAAGCCCAAGGAAAAACTGCCCAAACTACCCAGGTAGGGGGCCCACGTGAGGACCACAGAGGCTTTGCAGGGAGATAACTTCTTGCCTTTCAGGACCAAGCCAAACTGGACCCAACTTGATCCCAACAGGGGCGCAACTGAACAAAACTAAGAACTGTCCAAAACACGCTTCATCGTGGGAAAGGACATGCACACTGCGAGGGATGGCTATATAGGTGGACCCGTCAATCAAGTTACTCCACCTTATCAAAGAGGCGCCTCCTAGCCAGAATGTAATATGTACATATATACTCCTGCCTATAAGATCAAGGCCTCTGTCTACCCTGACTCTGGCCTGCTTCTCCCTTGAAGTGTATTCAATAAAACTTTCACTCTGCTTCGCTATTGCGTCTCTGCTTTTCAATTCTTTGTTGCCACAGGACAAGAACCTAGGAGAACAAATTCAACCCCTAACACTTTTAACTAAGGACTAAAATCAAAGAGACAAACTGAAATTACAAAGAAACTGGACTACATTAAACAAATAGAGAAGACTAAAGGAAAAAACATAATTCAGGGTAAGATATATGATGCAGATACTAAAAGCAGCAAGAAGACCAATAATGAGGGAGCCCAAGGATTAATTTCAGTTGTGAGTGAAGCAGCCTCTTTGCAGCTCTGAAGCTGCCCTGCAGAATGAACTGCTTTGGACTGTTGGAGAGCTTGGCTGCAAAGGCTGAGGGAACAACTGGGGAAGGGAAAGTATCCTGAGGGCTCCAGATTAAATACCTCATCAGAAAGTTTTCAGGGAAGGGGCAAGGGGTCCTGCAGGGGATTGAAAACACAAAGGGTTACTGACAGGTCTGAAGCCTTCTGTCCCTGACATCACATCAGCCGGCTTGCCCAGGATCCACGTCTGACTGACAACTTACCCCACCATGCACATCTGCTCCACATCTGCCACTATGTGTTGGGAGGAAAATCTCTCTACCATCTAAGGTCAGACTGGTCAGGGGACTGGCAATTTACTGAAAATAGATGGACAGGAGAAAAGACCAGATTTATTTATCCATGCATGTTAGAGTACTCGGTAATGAGGAATTCTGTGAGTAAAGGTTTATATAGGAGCTTGATTAGAAGGGGAATGGGAGAGAGATTTAGGGCTTCAAAGGGAAAGTATGGAAGATTCTGTATAGCTCTTTGATACTAATGAGTAGCTGAATTTGCTAAGGGTCAGTCTTCTCCTAAACAGGATACTATCTGAGAGGGGGATCAATGGCAGCTGTGTTTTGGGGCTCTGCTCAAGATTAGATAATGTTTCTTTCTGTGGCTGCTGATTATTCATCTATTTTCTATTTAAATTAGTTTTTATAGCAATCTTGGGGCCTCTTAATCTCTTCATTTCCCCCAGCTGAAATTTCCCAGGAAGTTTTACAAAAAGAAACTGGGTTGATTTCTGTAGCGAGAAGATCTAGTTTTAAATTGGGAGGTAAGACATCTACAAAGGGAAAGAAGAACATAGAATAGAACAAATATGAATAAGTAGAAATGGACAAATATAAACATTGTTCCATGTTCTGCTGAACCAGTCTTTGAGTCCTGGGCACAACGGGTATTCACTGCCTGGTAGGAGTGGTTGGGAATTTAATGAGGGGAATTTCTATTGAAACAAAAAGAAAAATAATGGTTGGAGCAGACTATAAATCTAGCTTTTGAGTCCAGACTCTAGCCAGTCAAGAAGATTTTTAAAGGTTGGGTTCAGAGTGTTTTTACATGTTGGGGTGAAGATGGCAGTGGCAATCTGAAGGATCTGGGGTTTGCAGTTTGAATGCATTGGTGATGGTATAGACATCAGCATCATAATCTGGTCATTTCCTGGAGCACAGGATAGAAGACATAGTGCTTCAGGGGACTTCCTAAGTAGGCCATCTGTTGTGATGAGGCATCCTTTGAGGTTTATATCAAGCGGCCCAGCTTCAGCTTGCAGTGCTTCAGGAAGAGGGCAACTATAGTGTAACCTAGGTGCTAATGAAGATCTGGGCAGTCACTTCAGTTCTTTTTAGCCATGGTTAAAGTTCTCGTGAGAATTCATTGTAAAAATAAGACAATTTGTTAAAGAAGTTTAGGGGTTTTGTCACACACATGTTATACAATAACTGCAATTATGACTGATATGTTGTCTTCTTTGAGGCAAGCACATATCAGGACATATGAACACAGAAGACATTTACAAATTTCTAGGAATTTCATATAATTCCTGAAGTATTTGTATTAATGGCATTTACCCATATAAAATTTACCCTTGAAAGTTAAGCATCTCTCATTATTTGACAGTGTTTTTGATGCAATTCAATGCAACAAAAATGCTACATTATTTTTAACATTCTCTTCTTACCAAGTCAAAGAACAAACCCTTGGAATTTTCTAGGGGCCCTCAGGAAATTTCAAAGTCAATTTATGATCAGTATTTCGTTTAGGATTATATTTTTGTCTAATGTTTGTTTTAATTATTTTAATATTATTAATCTAAAAGTTATACATTATACTTCCATTTTTCTAATGATTATCTTTCAATTTTCACATCCCTTCTACACTTAATTTTTCTAATAATCTCGAAAACAAACTTGACCAGAATCTACAAGTTTATTTCCATCCACTCTAACCACCTTGACATCCAATGCTATTATCTTTATTAGTATTAGATTGTTACCCTTGTTAAATCCATACCTCTTCAAACTCAACAATATAAGCCTACCACAATAAGGAGAACATTCACTAATGAGAAAAATCTCAAAGAAAAAGAAGGGGCCAGGTTTTACAGAGATAGCTGCCTGAGAGAGTTGGTGAGGAAGGGTGGGGACAAGTCCTACCCACAAATACGCATGACAAGGTAGCCCTTTGCAGTTAGCCATTTCTGTGACATAAAAATTTAGGGGAATTTCTTGACCATTGCTGTTTTCTAGGAGTAAGCGCACAGCTAAAGTTCAGCAGTGTAAAACATGGGTCTGTAACTCTAAGATTGAATCTTTGATTTATTATTTTTATTTTGCTTCCAACTCTGAAGACATTCTGTAGTGTCTTCTTGCATCCAGTGTTCCATTTCCTTATATGTGATCATTTTTAAACTGTTAAACCTCAATATGACTCCTACAACTCAATAGTACAAAGACAGCCCAATTTAAAAATAGACAAATTATCTGAATTATGGTTTCTTCAGTGAAGATATCCAAAAAGCCAATAAGCAAAGAACAGGTGCTCAATATGTTTAGTTATTAAGAAAGTGCAAACCAGGACCACAGTGAGATACCACTGCACACCCATTAGAATGAGTCTGATTTAAAAAAAGTCAGATTATAACAAATATTGACAATGATGTGCAATTTGAACTCTTATACACTGCTGGTGGGAATGTAGAATAGTGCAGCTATACTGGAAAACAATATGTCAGTTCCTGAATGATTAGACATAGTGTTATTCCATGAATGAGCAGATCCTAGATAAGTACCCAAAAAAATGAAAGCAAACCCATCCAAAGAATTGTTTATAGCAGCATTATTCATAACAGCCAAAAAATGGAAGTGACCCAAATGTCCATCAACTGATGAAGTGATAAATAAAATCTGGTGCAAGAACCCAGTTACAAAGAAAATTATATTATTCCATTTATATGAAATCTCCAGAAGTATTAATATAGACTAGAAGTAGTTTGGTGCATGTCTATGGCTGAAGATACTGACAATAAATAGAGAGTGACTCCCAGTGGGTATGGAGTTAATTTATGGGGTAATGAAAATGTTCTAAAAAGGATTCTGCTGATGATCGAATAACTCTGTGAATATACTAGAGAACGTTGAATTATACACTGTAAATGGTTTAATTGTATAGTATGTAAATTGTGTCTCAATAAACCTGTAATAAAATTAAATCATGTAAACTTACCAAATAAATTATATTAAAAAAACAAAGCTTAATTGTAGTACTTTCTTATAGATTCACATTTTTTAATTTTTAATTTTAGTTTTTGAACATAATTTCTCACAATTTTTATTGTTCTTCAATTCTGATAAGTTCTATTTTTTTAATTCTTTTTCTTCTATTATGGAAAACTTTTTGTGAATTTGGGGCCTCAGTGATTATTGTCAATGTTCCTTAAGAGTTCTCCAACATTTCCATGTTTTTATCCTTTTAAAGTATGGAAAAATTATTTGTTTAGACTTCCAATTTTCTAATTTATCCAGTGCTGAGGTTTTGGTTTTATCAATATATATAAATTCTAAGGCTTAATTGCTTTATTTTTCATACACTTTATTCTCTTTTCATTTACGCAGTATTTTTCATAATAATTTTCCTCTCAATAGATGAAGATTCTAGTTCTTGATGAGAGGTGCTGAGGGCCAGGGCACCTCATGGTCTCCCCAGGGCCCTCACACTGCTTTGCTCACCTGCTCCCAGAGGGGAGTGTTTGGCACACTTTCTTTCTTTCCTAATGCTCTGTCCTTATGGGTTTCCTGAGTGCAAGTTTGTTTCTTCAATATGATGCTTCCTCCTTTAATTATGAAGGGAATTCTCACAGCTTCCATTGTCCTAAAATTTGCTTTCTCACTTTGAAGTACAGCATAGCCAGAATTTATTTGTATACTTACCATTTCTTTTCTATCATTTTCTAGGATTTTTTGACAGGGGGTGAAACTGTAACATGTTCAAATCCTCATAAAATTTTAAGAAAAGAATAATGGCAAGAGAAATGATATGATTTTAAGAGAATATTATGGAATATAAAACAAATGCATGATAAAAAGCAGGTAGAAATTACAGATCTTTGATTTGATAATCAGACGTTCAGAGGTTTCTTGAGTACTAAAGACAATAATCATATGAAATTAAGAAAGAAGTATTAGAAGCTCTAGGTCTATTTTTCAATATTAAAAAAACAAATTTTATGAATAATAGTCTACATGTCTGGGATCCTCAGACCTCATGATTTATAGGAGTAACTGTAAGTGGGTATCCAGCGATGGTAGGCTTAGCCTTTTATTACTTACCTATAGCCTGTTGAAGTTTACTAGTGACTAATTAAGAGTGTGAACTATGCTATGTTCTCAATTTTTGTAGGATTGACTATGGGTATAATTTAGACTGTACAAATTTTCACTGACATTTCTCATATAATTTACTAAACCAAAAAATTGTATGATTATTTAAACAAGGAAAAACAAACTGATCTAAATTTGCTGATCTTTCCTATGATAACAAACGGCAAAGCATGCCATATAGCAATCACTAAGAAATAATGAAATCAGTCCCTTCAAGCTAAGGGTGACATTTTAGCACTGAGAAAAATCTCTGCTTTTGAGAGAAAGTCATGATATGGAGAAATATCTTAATTGTAGAGGTTTAGAAATGTTCCATCATTATGTAACTACAAACAGTGTGTTTTAAGCACATAAACAAAAAACAACCTTTCATATCTCCAAAATTATAGAACTTGTACCTAGAAAATTTTAACCTATTAACAGTTTCCTCTAAATGCAAGATTTCAGATAATTTGGATACATTTGTTAAACAAATACATATATGACATTTTCCTATTAGTTTTCACAAACAACTAATCTCAGGTGCTATGAAAATCACAAGCTGAATGTCAATTTTTGTATCATTGACAGAATTTAGCCACAGGCATAAGCATATAGTGATCATAGTCAACAATGTGCTCCATTTGTTTGGATCCTTCTTTAAAAGGAGGAATCTTTCTTCAACTCTAATAATCATCAATACCAGGTGGCAAATAGCAACATGTAAAAGTTGCTACTTTTCAGCAGGTGGGTTGCCAGGGCCTGGGGTGGGGAGGAGGGAATAGGAGATTAACTTTATATGGGTACAGAGTTTCAATTTTGCAAGATAAAAAGAATTCTGGAGATGGACTGTGGCAATGATGGCACAAAAAGTGAAGGTACATAATGCCACATAAAAATGTTTAAGCTGGTAAACTTTATGTTACCCATATTTTACCATAATTAACAAAATTTTTTAAAATGCTCCTTCCTTCGATGTGGGATTAGGGGAAATATTTTTGCTCTTTAGATTTTTTTGTCTCCTCCAATTTTCTACAATGAATATACTTGCTTTCATAATCAGAAAAACAAATTATAATTTTATTATTATAATTTTATAGCATGCGCTTCTTAATATATTCAGGAGTTCATTCAGTGGAATGCAAGTGATTACTGCAATAAAACATCTTCAACAAGCAGGCAAATTCCATTTAGGAATAAAGCCATGAGCTCTGTGATGTCAAAGAAGAAGGGTGTGTCCTACCAGTCTGCTTGGTAGCAAGTCCTGCTTATCCTTGGGGACAAAGTGGAGAGGACAAGTGGGAAGATGGTGACCCTGATGTGCAGATACTTGGGAGTAGATGTGAGTGGATGGGCAGTGGCAGAAACCCTTACTGGATGCAGGGCAGAGAACAATAAGGAAGCACTTGACGTGATTTTAACATTTGGAGACAGATCTATGTTTCATTCCTTTTTTTTTCCGATCATATCTTTTCTGTAGATTAAACTCTCCAACTTCTTTCACATTTTCTACACTGGGCTTGCTTTACAGAATTTTGACCATCTTTGCCATTCTCCTCCAATTGCACTTTATTTACATCCTTTTTAAAGTAGGATCAAGAGGAGTAAAGTAGGTCTGTTTTACATAGTAATTCTTCATTATTAACAGATTCTGTATTTGCAGATTTTCCTAATAGCCGAAATTTATTTGTAACCTGAAAGTCAATACTCATGGCACTGTCCTGGTCATTTGTGGACATTTGCCAAGTGGCAAAAAATGTGAGTAATCTGATACGTGTGTTCCCACCTGAGGTGGAATAAGGCAGTTCTCTGCCTTCTTGTTCCAGCTCCAGCACTGCCAACAAGTGTTCTGTTCCAGGTCTATTTAGTGCTGTTTTTTTTCATTTTTGTACCTTTTGGGTCAACTTTGCTGTTCAAGGTTGGATTTGGATTTGCAAAGTTAGTTTTTGAGGTCTTCATATGTACAGAATATTAAATGCTCTTTTTTTGTCAATTCTCTAGGTTTGAGAATGTTTGGATTCATATTTGCTTATGCAATTTATTTTGCATTTTATTTCAATAAATTTGATGACTGTATCTTCATTTGGGATGTTAAGAGAAACATTGGCCAGGATATGGCCAAGAGTGGAACCTATGTTCCATTACTGGAAAGAAATTTCTTCCCACATTGCTGTAGAATTGTTGGTCAGAAAGAATACTTCAACTGTGAGCCCATCTAACTGTTTTGATATTCAGCTCATCTTAATTCCTACTGTTGAGAAAATTAGTGACGTATTTTTAGTGAAATGCTGAATCAAGGAATTCTACATCCATACTACACAGATAGATTACTTTAGAAATGTTTTTAGAAATTTTATCAGGATAAATAATAAACTCAGGATCAATGCTTTACAGAATTGCCCATTTCCTCCTTTTAAAATTCAAATAGACTCTTTCCAGATAGTGTCTCTTCCTTACGTAATCAAGTATTAAATATAGAACCTTAACTCAAAAGAGAATATATTGTATTATATTATATTATATAATATTATATTATATTATGTTATGTTATGTTATATTATATTATATTATATTATATTATATTATGTTGTAGTGTATTAATTATAAATACTGGCATGACTTGGAGATATTGCAGGTTCAGGTCTAGAGCACTACAATAAAGCAGATACAGCAATAAAGCAGGTCAAATTAATTTGACCAGGCATATAAAAGTTATGTTTATACTATACTATAGTCTATTCAGCATGCAATAGCATTATGTCTAAAAATTGTATATATGTTAATTTATAATACTTTATGGCTTAAAAATTCTAAGTCCCCTGAGCGTTCAGCATGTTGTAATTTTGTTACCCGTGGAGGGATTTGCCTTCATGCTGGTGGCCGCTTGCCTGATCAGGGTGGTGGGTGCTGAAGGTCAGGGTGGCTGTGATAATTTCTTAAAATAAGACAACAATGAAGTTTGCCACATCAATTGATTCTTCCTTTCATGAATGATTTCTCTGTAGTAGCCAGCAATGCTGTTTTATAGCATTTTATCCACAGTGGAACTTCTTTCAAAATTGGAGTCAGTCATCTCAACCCCTGCTGCTGCTTTATCAGCTAAATTCATGTGATATACTAACTCCTTTGTTGTCATTTCAACAGTCTTCATGGCATCTTCCCCAGGAGCAGATTCCATCTTAAGAAACCACTTACTTTGCTCACTCATAAGAAGCAACTCCTCATCTGTCCAAATTTCATCATGAGATGCAGCAGTTCATTCACATCTTCAGGCTCCACTTTTTTTTAGAGAGCCAGGGAGAGGCTTTTATTGAGAGATACAGTGAGAGGACAGAGCTCCTGGCTCACGCCAGGAGGGGACAAGAAGCCCCCAGGCTCCACTTTTAATTCTAATTCTCTTGCTGTTACTACCACATCTGCAGCTCCTCCCTCCACTGAAATGTTGAACTCCTAAAGTCATCCATGAGGGTCAGAATCAACTTCCTCCAAACTCCTGTTCATGTTGATATTTTGACAGCTTACCCTGAATCACAAAGGCTTGAATGGCATCTAGAATGGTGAATCCTTTCCAGAAGCTTTTCAATTTACTTTGCCCAGATTGATCAGAGGAATCACCATCTACGGCAGCTATAGACTTATGAACTGTATTTCTTACAAATAAAACTTGAAAGTCAAAATTAACTCCTTAATCCATGGGCTGCAGCATGGAGGTTGTGTTTGAGGCATGAAAACATGAATCTCACTGCTCATCTCCATCAGAGCTCTTGGGTGGCCAGGTGCATTGTCAATGGGCAGCCATATTTTGAAAGGAATCTGTTTGGGGGGGCAGGTCTCAACAGTGGGCTTAAAATATTCAGTAAGTCATATTGTAAACAAAAGTGCTGTCACCTAGGTTATGTTGTTCCATTCACAGAGCAAAGGAAGAGTAAATTTAGCATGATTCTGAAGGGCCCTAGGATTTTGGGAATAGAAAATGAACACTGGCTTCAATTTATAGTCACCAGCTGCATTAGGCCCTAACAAGAGAGTCAGCCTGTCCTTTGCAAACTTGAAGCCAAGCATTGACTTCTCTTCTCTGGCTCTGCCTAAATGGCATCTTCTTCTAATAGAAGGCTGTTTCCCCTATGTTGAAAACCTGTTGTTTAGTGTAGCCACCTTCACTAACGATCTGAGCTAGGTATTCTGGGTAACCTGATGTAGCTTCTCCATCAGCACTTGCTGCTCCCCCTTGCACATTTATGTCACGGTGACGCCTTCTTTCCTTTAACCTCATAAAACAACTTCCTGCAGCTTCAAACTTTTCTTCTGCGGCTTCCTCCCCTCTCTCAGCCACACAGAATTAAAGAGAATTAGGACCGTGCTCGGGATTATGCTTTGGTTTAGGGAATGTTGTGGATGGTTTTATCCAACCCACTAAGACTTCCTCCAGATCAGCAATAAGGCTGTTTTCACTTTCTTATCATTCTTGTCTTCACTGGAGTAGCACGTCAAATTTCCCTCAAGAATGTTTCTTTTGCATACATATTCTGGCTAACTGTTTGGTATAAGAGGACTAGCTGTCAGTCTATCTCAGTTTTCAACAAGCCCTCCTCATTAAGGTTATTTCTAGCTTTTGATTTCAGGTGAGAGATGTGTGACTCTTCCTTTCTCTTGAACACTTAGAGGCCACTGTAGGGTTATTCACTGGGACAGGGAGGACAAAGGGGAGGGAGAGAGATGGGGGATGCTGGTTGGTAGAGTAGTCAGAACACACACAACACTTACTCTATTCAAGTTTACCATCCTATATGGGTGTGGTTTGTGCCATCCCAAAACAATTACATTATAACCTCAAAATCACCAATCACAGATCACCATAACACATGTAACAATAATGAAAAAGGTTGAAATACTGTGAGAATTACAAAAATGTGACATAGAGACATGAAGTGAGCAAATACTGTTAGACTTGATCGATGTAAGGTTGCCACTAATCTTCAATTTGTAAAAAATACAGTACTTTCAAAGTGCAATAGAGCTAAGCACAGTAAAATACAGTATGCCTATATATATCATATGACAAGACCCTAACCAAAATGCAGCTGGGTCTTGGGTATGTCCCCAGGCTTCTTGAGCTTTAAGCAAATGTTACCATGAATTTCAGCAAATAAACCAGAATTTCCTCCTTCCCCCTAGATGTTCTGACTCCAAGAATCAGCCAAACTACAGAGAAAAAAGTTTCTGTTTCCCCACAGTCTGAAGGTACTACCTCTGTTATCTAAGAGAAAATGAAGTCTACAGACCTGGGATTTCTATTTAATGTATAGTAATTGAATGAAGTCTGTCCCTCCTAAAGGCTGGACATATGTGTACATGCATATATACATGTGCCTGATTTTACATGTATATACAATACATGTTACACGTCTAATATACACCTCCAATCCCCTATGGAATACAATGGTGGAATCAACCTTTATAGTGCAATGATCCCTTTTTTTTCAGGCAGGGGTTCATATGTATATATACATACATATATATACATTTCATATATATATAAATACTTCATATATATATGAACACTTCCTAAACACACACATATTTGTGCATGCACCTTGTCTGAAAAAAAAATGGGTCTTTGCACTGTAAAGAGTGATTCCACCATCATAATCCATAGGGTATTAGATGGTGCTGCACAAAGTCTGTTTTATTTTTTCTATGTAGCTGTGTTCTGAATTCAGCTTATATTTTTTTGCTTGAATGAGATACAATAAAATGTCAGTCATCTTCCTTAAGTATCTGATGGTGCTCTTTGCTTAATAACACTTTTATATTGTGGCTATAAAATAGCTATGTTTTCTTAGCCATATAAAATATGATATGAATCAAACTAAATTTGGTTAGAAATGACTATCAGATACTTCAGTTAGATAATAATCATTAATTTTCCAACAAGAAAGAATTGAAATCTTGTTGACTTTCACTTTCAATGCAGATAAAATTCTACAATCAATCAAGAGAAAATTTTTGTAGATATTTGAGTATACTGTGGACATAAAAAGAAAAAGAAAGAAAGGAAAGGACAGAAAGGACGCAGTCATCATAGTTAATAATTTGTCAGGTTGCATTAAATAATGATCATTAACAACAGTAAAGAAAATTATTTTGAAATCTAAATAGAATTGACATGAGTAACACTTTATGACATATGTTCAAGGGATCCCAAGGTAAATGTTATGTTCTAAGTTAAAACATACATACATGTGGTAGTTTCAAAGCTCACTCTTCCAACCCAACCACACATACGTGTAAACCTTCACATGTAAACATGGACACATGCAAACCTGCAGGCCCCAATACCTCAGTCCAGTACACGGGTAAAACTTCCCACTGGGAACATATGGTCCACATACAGTGTTTTAATATTGGTTCACATATAATACTTTTCAATGTAAATTTACTCATCTCAAGCAGACACGAGACATTTCCTAAGTCTCTAGTTCCTGAGTTCTTCCTTTCTGCCCTCAATTTAAGAATATTCTGGTAGAGGAAGCATCCTGATTATTACGGCAGTTAGGACTAGGATGGAGTGTGAGTGTGTATGTGTGACTATTTGTTCTCCAAACTACACTGTGGTGAATAAATGAATGAGCAGGATAATAGTGGGAAGAGGTTTGCTATAAAATTAATGATTTTACCTTAAAATCAATAATCTATTAAATTATTCTTGATTATTTGAGTTGCACAACAGTTGAAGAGATGAGAGGAATGTTCATTTCTTGTTTTTTACTGTTCTGTCTCCCAACATGAAAGGATAAAGAAAAATCAGCCCTCTTCTAAAAAGTTCCTTAGCTAGACACTTAATTAAAAGGGTAAATTAAAACCCTCTTACACCCTAAAAATAAATCTTTTCTCTAAGGATTATAAGATTAACTTTGGCCTAGAATTAAACTTTTGATGATCACTAAAGCTTGGCCCTAAATCTAAAACACTGACTGAGCTCAAATAAGGGACTCAATACTGTGATTTTCTTAAAACTGATTCTCCATTTAAAAAAATTATTTGAAAAAATATGTACTCTTGTCTGAGCTAACCAAGGGTTCCAATAGAGTACTGACTTTTTCTTGAGAAGTAAAATTGCTTTTATATATTTGAAAACACAGCTCTTAATATTAGCTATCTTAGAAGTGCAACCAGACTGAGATGTATGTAACTTAAATTCTATTTTGAAAAAAAAAACATGATAGAAGGAAAATATAGGCATGGGACATTATATTCTTAGACATTTTTGAAAAAATAAAGGAAACTACTTTGGAGAATTAAGTGTAAACTATTTTCTGTGTATAAAGAGCAGAATGATTTCCCCCCATCCCCTCTTTATTCAAGTGTTTCTTTAGAGAAATAGTGAACCCAAGTCCTTCCTCTAACCTTTGGATAGAGAGTAATCTCTTTGGGATTAAGCCCCATCTCTAGTTTTTACAATTTAGAGGTACCTCCAAGGTCACAGGACAAATAACATGTAGATATGTAAAAATGCAACACAAGAATTAACTTAGTGGCCTCTCAAGAGCTTTTCAGGAGGTACACATGAGGAGACAACAGATGTCGTAATTCTTCCTGCTGCTTTCCTATATCAAATGTGTGAGATTCTGTACAAATTCACATTCACTTTCCTGCCACCTTATATTCATGTAAATCTGTTAATAATCACTCACTAATAAGTTGTATCCTCTCTCTCCTCTATATTGGTATGGAGGGATCTATTTATTGGCAAGGTTCTTTCATTTCTCCAATAGAATGGAATGCAACATTTCAATAAATTAAATCATTTAACCTACCTAATACATGCTAGATAATCAGTTAGCCAACATGAATCCTTTCTGAAAGTAAGAATTGTCTACATTAAATATGTCAATTTGCCTAAAAAACAGAACTAATTTAACATATCTAAAGTGGTCTAAAAAGTTCAAAATTATTCTAAATAATTTAGAGTCATTGAATAAATTATTTTTTTTTTTGAAGTGTTATTGTTTTGGAGTCAAAGGGAATTGTAATCTAGTTCAAGACCTTCTTGTTAAAGATCAGGTACCTGAATTCCTAGAGAGAAGAAACAGCTCCCTCACAGTCATCAGTCAGAGATGTGGAGGGCCAGGACCCCTGCTCTCCTCACGCTCCGCCATCTGTCTGTGTGATGCTTAAAATTGTATCAGCATTTTAGGAGTCAGTGTAAAGTTGTATGCTAACCACCACGCACAAAACGGTATTTCCAGATCTCCAGAACTTCTTTAATCACCTTAACAAAGTAGATTTAGATACAAATAAGGTCGGAGGCAGAAGCCATTAGAAGTAGGTGTGGCACTTGGGAATAAAATAGCTACCACTCATGCCTGCTACTTAAAGTATTCGTTTGGATGGATTCAACTAAATTTGAGAAGTTTGCTACACTGCTACTGGGGATTTAACAATCAGGGACACTAAAATCTGATTTGAAAGTGTTTCATCTTACAATCTGCTTCTTGGTAGAGAGAGAAGGCCACAAACAAAATAAATAACAATTGTTCCTTCCTTGCAATAACAGTTTATTTAATAGTCTGAAAGGGTTGTTGGTTTCACAGGCCCTTTTCAAAGACATAAAAGCAATCTTACCTGTTGGGGGAGATCATCCAGAGGACGTGACCTCTGGTTGGCCCAAGAGCTGGACCCTGGCAACCGGAGGCCCCCATGCCTCCCCTGTCCTTGGAAGGCGCACTCCGCTTCCCTGCTCCCACAGGCTGCCCAGGGACGCAGCCTTGAGATTGCTCTGCGTGTGGGGACCGCCTGGGCCAGGCGTGTGTCTGAACCCATTTCAGGTCTCTGTATGAGCTTCAGGATTCCAGCAGGTGGCACACAGATCTTCTCATCTTGGAGCCACAGAGCCTTGAGACAAGCCTTGTATGTAAGTTCCCTTGCCTGTTAAACCTGCCACCTACCCATCTGGAGGGGCCTGCCTCTTTCTTCAGTCTCTCCTTACCTCAAGTGTGGGGGCCAGCTTCAGATCATGCCCAGGGAGCTCTCGAGCTCATAAACCACCAATTTTTCACATCTCCCGAATTCCACCAAAATTTTGTTAGTGAATTGATCAGTGTTCGTTGGGACCGAGGCTGGAACTAAAGCCAATTGTTCCGTAAGAAACACACAGCTTGCTGCACTTTTTGTTGCTCAGGAGAGAAGGTGAGTGAAGTCAATGATTTGCCTGATCAGCTGACAGTATTGGAGTCTGATTTAAAATTATGGGCCATGACCGTGTATGAGAAGAGATAGGTGGTGGGTGGACATGGATATACATCTGCTCCCCACATGCCGTTTGGGAGCAGGTGCCTGCAGTGTTGGTAGACAAGGTGGAGCCCAGGACACCCACAAGGCCAAAAGGGCAGAGATGGTGCCTCCTGGCAGAACAGGACAGCAGTGGGGGGAGCAATCTAGTTCCTGTATATCACCCCAACCAGAGATAAATACGAGTGAATTCTGTTGTGCATGATGGGGAGAAGGGTCCAGGCATTTGTGTAAGTAGAAAGTGGTCAATTTTTTGTACTCAAAAAATCTCCCTACCTGATAAAATAAAATTTAAATTTATGGAGAGGAAAACATTTAAAAAGCCGTCAACTGTTCTATCATAGTAAGACCTGTGTTAGGTGAATAATGAAAATGATAGTCTTTGACCCAAGTAAAGACTGTCTAAAGTTTATTAACATTTGGGTCAGCACCAATCAAACTCCCATATTCTTATGGTAGATAACAGTTTGAATTAACAGCAGGAAATGACCAAAGCAAAAAGATAAGCTCAAATAAGAAGTGTATATAGCATGTAGGCATCCTTATTAATAATTTAATCTAATAGCAAGTTTACTTCTCTTAACTATAATTGCCTTCACTGACATTTGTCAAAGCCCGTTCTAAGTTCCATGTAAGAACTGCAGGACCACCAGCTAAAAATGTCCTTAAAACACCTCACTGTTTTCTCTACTTATTGCCACTCTCTTCAGTGCCCTTCACATGCTCAATCTTCTTGCATGTTTGCCTTGCAGACTTAGGTTCATTATGGACTCATCAGTGCTCACTGCATGTGACACACAGAGCTAACACCTACCTGGCAGGGATGCTGGAAAAATTAATTAGTGTGTATGAAATGCTTTGAAGATTTAAAAGAACATTAGATGTAATGCTCATTATTAGCATTCCCCAAGTGAACTAATTTGTTTATTGGATAGTTATGGGATAGAAGTGTTATTATCTAATAGCCATAGGCATTTATACATCCCCTTTTTGAATCAAGGCTCACCCACATAGATTCAACACTCACAGCTTTTTTCTTCTCTCCCTTGAAAAAGCAGTCATCCTGCAGTCACTAATATATTACTTGAAAATGTATGCAGAAGTCTTTGTTAGGTGTGATGCTTTATGCTCTATACTGTGATCCATGTACTGGAGTTTGTGTGCTGGATTGTACAACACCCAGAGGTAATATGTCATGATACAAGATAAAATGTTTACAGACCCTGTCTTTCAGTGGTCTCTGATCTAGTATGAAACACTGAGCATGTAATTATTTATAATGTGACAGTCACATTAGTAACCACATAAATATAACTTATTATGTGCTATTGGAGCAGAAGGATTCAGGAGAAAGGAAAGGACCTGGAGGTGCTTTAACAGAGAGGATGGCTTTAAAGAGAATGAAGTTGAGGGCAGTGTGGAGATAGAGGCAGAGGCCAGTCCATGAGAGGTTCTACCTGGAGACAATGGGGGAGGACCAAAGGAAGATGGGCATGGGGCAGTATCATAAGATTTTAATTTTAGAAACATTTCTGTGTTGATAGAAATGGGAATGGGAAGTTTGCATTTAGGAGGGTTTAAAATATATATATATATGTACATATTTATATGTATGTATACAAGATATCATATATACACAATTGAGCACATAAATCTCAGTGTACAGGTGTTGACTTTTTACAAATGTGTACACCAGTGTTGCCATCAACCAGACTGAGTAGGGACTGTCTCTGGTTGTAGAATTGCACAGCATATGCCTTTCCAGCCCATGTCCTTCCCCCCTAAAAGACATCATTGCTTTTCTGATTTCTATTCTTTATCACTGGTCTTGGACGTGATGTAGATCTTAACAATTCAGTGTACACAATTTTCTGTCTGACCTCTTTTGCTCCATACCACATCAGGCAGTTCATTGATGTTATTGGGTGTGTCAGTAGTTCTTTTTCCTGTTTTATTTTATTGCATATCATAATTTCTCAATCCATTATTCTGTTGATGGACATTTTGGTTAACTCCAGTTTGGAACTATTATCGATAAAGCTGTGACAAATATTTTGTATCTATCTTTTGATGGATATATTTGTGATCATTTGTCTTGGGTATAAAACTGGGGAAAATCTGCTGGGTTATAAAACAGGCAACTGTTAATCTTTAATAAATATAGCCAAAGAGCTATGTAAAATAATTCAATTAATTTGTACACCACCAACGATGCCTGAATATTCTGCATCTTGTCAACACTTGGTGCTGACAGTCTTCTGTGCCTGACCTTTCTAGTTGAAGTGTGGTGATAGCTCGCCTCTCAGCAGGGTGATGATTTGCATTTTCCTGAGAGTTACTACGATGAACACCTTTTCTTGTGCATATTGGCCATGTAGGTACCACCTTTTGTACAGTGTTATTCAAATATTTTCCCAGCTAAAAACTAATGGGCTGTTTGTGTTTTTCTTACTGATTTTAAGATATACAGTTTGGGCAATTGCTTGGGTTGCTATCACAAATATGTTCTCTCAGGCTGTGGCTTGCCTTTTTTTACACTTACTGGTATCTTTTTAGGAACAGGATATCTTAATTTTAATGGAAGCCACTGTAATGAGCTACTTAGGTCTTGTTTAAGACCAGGAAAGTCATGGCAACATTCTCTTATGTGTTATTCTGGAAGCATTATTGTTTTATCTCTCACATTTAAGTTTATAGTCCATCTTGAATTACTAATTAGTTTATAAATAATTGTGCGTAGTGGGATGTATGGAGTATGTTTCATGTCCTCCCATATGGAAAACCAGTTTTTCTGGTAGCACTCATAGAAGAGACCATCCTTTGCCCTTTTGTAGGTATCTGACAATCTAGGAAAGAAAAAATTAGGTCCTGAACTAAGAAAGTGTTATAAAAATGAAGAGACTGGAACACATGTAATTAGTTAAGGAGATGCAATTTATTGTACTTCATTAGGGACTCGGTGTCAGTTTTGATGGAGGCAAATCAAAGATGACTCAGAGTTTTGCCTCAGGTGTAGATGGTTCTGTCACCTACAAACATGGAAATTGCTGGAGGGCCTGGTTGGGCAGTGGGGAAATTCAGAACAGAGAGGACATCATTTTCAACAAATTAATTTGAATCTGTGGATGGGATGCATGTTTGGATAGCTATCTGCCAGGCAAGTTTAATAATGCACAGGAGAGTCACCCAAAATAGGGAATAAAGTCATGGAATTTAGGAAGGAAACATTGGCCTAGGGAAACATGCCTCTTATCCCAATAAGCTCACTGACAGTTTAGGTTTTCAAGGTCACATGAGGAACAAAATAAAATATTACAAAAATATTACACACAGTCCTTTCCAAGGTTATGCAGTATGGTACTCAGACAAATTGAACTTCATGTTAATTGCCACAAAAAAGAACATTTAACAAGATTTAATTAGATGCATAAAAGTTTGAGGTGTGGTAACACAGCAGCACACACAAGTTCATTTTGTGAATGAAAATTATTATGTACGATTGCAAAGGGGATTATCTGCACCATGGACAGCCTTCCTTTGCGCTTCCTGTAGGGCTTGATGGGCACTCCTAGGTCCTCAGGACGGCTGGGGCAGAGTGGGACACTTAGCGTCCCTCCACTGCACAGCTGTCACACTTGTCTCTTCTGAGCGGTGTGTCATCCGACTGCAGAGCTTCTATCGGAGCACAGAGCACAGGGCATCCAGGACTCCAGGAGGCCGCACACCAGGGATAGAACCCAGGCCACCAAGCCCAGAAGATGGGATGCATCAGTGTCTAGTTCTAAGAAAACAACACAGTGTTAAGGGACTATGCTTTTTAATTTTTTTCTAAAAGACGTTCAATTCTAATTTCACTGTCCCAATAAACACTTTTATATTAATCCTTGTTATTTTTTCAATCTTTACCTGATTCATGGTTCCATTTTTGTAAAGCATTATAATCCATTTTTGTAAAGCATTATAATCAGAGCTCATTTACACAATTATTTCAATGAATCATTATACAAATATTGATGCTGGGATTCTTGTTTGCGGAGTTGAAGAATGAACTTTGTAAACACGCAAGGTAGGAGAGCAAGGCAGAAAGAAGCTTTTATTTAGAGATAAAGTGAGAGGACAGAGCTCCTGGCTTAGGCCAGGAGGGGACAAGGGAGTCCTGGAGTGGTGCATTGTCTAGGGGTTTTATATGTGGTTGAGAGACAAAGGACCAGGGATTTACATCTGCTAAGTGGTCCCAAAATGTTTATCTTTGAAGAGACATTAAGTTTCTTATTAGTCTTCCTGGTTATTTACAAGAAATTGACTGCTCTGATTTCCTCCCAGGATAGCAGCTTCCTGGTGGGAGCATATTACTTAAGACTGCCTGCTTTGTTCCCAAGGTGGGCTGAGTTATTTTCTGTTTGTTAAAGAGTATGTTAAGAAACTTAATTTTTAACTAATTGGGTTTTAAAATGCAATCTTATTTTTAAGATGGAATCCTTCATGATTTTACTACATTGTCTTGGGCTTGCTTGTTAAATTGCCTAGGTTGCAAATCACCTGATTAGGGCTGGAGGAAGAAAAGCAGGACCTGGGTAGAGTCAGAAAAATAAGCTGGGCCCCCCCAGCAGGCCAAAGCAAATCTCACAATGGATTACCTTGCTTTGTTTTTTCTGGAGGCCCTCACCCAACTCTGTCTAAACCCATGGTCACTGTCTCAATATGATATAAATACATAAATAAAACAATGTATTCCCAGTTTTTCTTTTAAGGATGACACACTATTCTATCCAAAGGTAAACATTTAAATTACTTCCATTTATCGTGCTTATAAATATTTTTATAGTTACAGATCCTTCTATTCTTTTATATAGAATTCATATTCATATAATGGAAAATAAATTCTTGATGGAGAATATAAACTCATGCAGAGGGAGTGACCACAGCCCAAATACGGGTCTCTGAGTAGACTTGCAATTACCGGCCACCTGCTTCCACATGGTCCCCACATAGTTCCCAGGGCCCTGCTTTTGGTTTGTGGAAAGTCATCAAAGTTTAATCCTTTTTTTTTCTAGCTATTTCTTCCTCTTTGTCAGTGTATATTCTCTTCGGAACCAGTAAAAACATTATTTATTTTACAGCTTTTGATATCAGTAAATTCTTTAAAATTTATCATATATATATATATATATATTTCAATTTTAAAAAGCTCTTCCTTAGGGAAGAGGGAAGCTGATTGAAATGCATTAGAACAATGCCTAATGCAGGTGACAGACTGAGTGCGTGGCAAGACCACTGTTGGTCTGGGCAGTGAGCAGGCCAGTGCAGCTGGCTTGTTTGTGAGGCAGCTTCTCCTCCTCTGACAGAAGCTGTGCCAGATTAAATGATCTAAGCCTAACATTCTCTTAGACTGGGCTATACACTTATAAGGAGAAAAGTTACAAGCTAAAATAAATACCTGCCAGTGTCATCTCCTTTCAGAGTTAATGAACTTGGGGATTTTATAGGTACCCTAAAAAAATCCATGTGTTGGAAAAAAGCCACAATGACCTGCTTTTTATTCATCTCAGGTGTTTTGGAAGTTATTGTGCAAAACATTCAATACTATTTTTCTCCGTTAAAAAGCAGACTTTTTCCTACAAGTGGCATTTCCTATAAGTAAGCATATTTCACAGATATTTTCTTAACATAAATGAATTAACTTTCCAACATTGTTTATTGTGGTAAAATAAACATAACAAATAGTTTACCATTATTAAGTGTTCAGTTCTGGGACATTAAGTACATTCACATTGTTGAATAAACATCACCACCATCCATCTCTAAAATGTTTTCTCTTTGGTAACTGAAGCTTTGTGCCCATTTAACACTAATTCCCCATTGCCACCACTCCCTGGCAACCATCATTTTACTTTCTGTCTCTGTGAATGTGACCACTCTGGGGACCTCATGTAAGTGGAATCACACAGTATTTGCCCTTTCTGTACTGGCCTTATTTCACTTAGCATACCGTCTCCAAGGTTCCTAGTTGCAGCATATGTCAGAATTTCTCTCTGATTTTTAAAGGACCTATACGTATCATGAAAATTAGCCTACAGAACCCAGAACAAATTTAGGCTGCAGTATTTCTTTAAAACTCTAAGAAATAATGACATAAAAAATGAGTTTATGCTTCCCAAAAATGCTAAAGAGAGACTCTGAAATTTAGGTTACCATCAAGGTGAAAAAGTAAGAAAACATTTTTCTTAGAGTTGGAGAAAAATGTCCAGGGAAAAAGCACGAAATGAAGCCAGGGAAGGACAAAGAATGACACACATCCATCTATTGTGAAGAATTAAGCCACCAGCCTGGGGCACTTCATTTAGCCCTCACAATGACCTTGACGGTTGTGCCTCTTCTCTTTTTTTCAAGGAAGCGCCAGGGTTGTTATTGTGTAAGGTCACCCATGGGTCAAGGGGAGGACCAAGAATCATTTGCAAATGAATGGATTGCATTGCTCATGTGCTTTTGAAAGTATAATAGGAAAATTATTTTCTAAGAGAAGAGAAGTAATTAGCATAAAATAGTGGTTGGAGTAATAATTTCAAACTGGAAATAAGAACATATTATTTAAAATTAGGCACCTAGGAATAGGACTGTAGTGACCAGATCCTCACATGAGTTCTAAAGATTTTGGCTTATGATAAGAAGTAGCTCTTTATATTTCCCATCCCATAACCCTCCAATATGATCTAGTGAGCTGTGGTTTGTGGAAAGTGATCAAAGTTTAATCATTTTTTTTTCTAGCTAATTCTTCGTCTGTGTCAACGTGGTACTACATTCCTGGAGATGTTCAGGCATGGAGAAGGAATTTGAATTGCCATTCACATCCTCCAGACTTTCAGCAGAACGGCTCCAGTGATTCTCAAATGTGAGCATGTATCAGAGTCATCCCGGCTCCTGGCTGTCCCACCTGAATGCCATGTGCACACACACACTGCTGTGACAGCCCGGGTCAGATTCAGAATTGTGATGGAGCAAGAGAATTGGCGTTTCCATGTCCCAGATGATGCTGATGGTCCAGGACAAGAGACAGCCTTTGAGAAGCTCCACTCCTGTGACACTAAGGTCAGCAGAGATAACAGCGTGAAACATAGGCCTTGCCTTTGAAGAGCTAGTACAAGCTAGCCTATAATATTGAGTGAAATAATAACCGCAGTGACAAAACTTCAGTGAAAGTTGTGTGCCTATGTACATTGTTTTACTTTTACTGCATTCGTGGAGTCTAGGCAAGCATTGGAGCTTTGATTTCAGAGCTTTATCTTAGGTACCGAGCAAGCTTAATCTTGAATCTACAATCATTGCTATTTCAGTAAGCCCAGAGCCTAACCCCTCTGGCCATGCAGCCCTTCAAGATTGCTCTCCTCTCGTGGTTGATGAGAATGAACTGTGACCACAACACATTCACCTGCTACCCAAAGGAGGTTTCAAAAGAAAGGTTGACCTTTAAAAATATCACTGGCTTAGTAACTTTTAAGATACTTTAATCTTATAAATTTGTTCACAATGTATTAGAGCCAAAATAGTACAAACTGTCACCAGCGTGCTTCTGTCACCAGCACACCTGGAGTTGGCATGTTTGAGCTGTTTGCCAATGAGGTTGCCTGCCTAAATCATGAGATTTCAAAACCTGTGATTGAGGGTGAGGCTTTATTATTAAAAGGTGTTTTCCAAGTTTCCTCTTTTCAGATACATTTATTGCATTTTTATTAAATCCAGTAATATATGAAGCCTTTTAATAATATTCTGCCAGTGATTAACCCTTAGAATACCCAGTAGCACAATATTTATTGAATGACATTTTATTTTATCCAGCTCCCCCTGTTATGGTAGCAGTCAAGCCAATGCCATTGGAGAAAAACAAAAAAAGCAGTTTCTGAGGTTATGAAATTTTATGATGTTTGACATTGTGCAGCAATGACCGGATGCATTCGTCTTTCCTGATCTTATCAGTATAGGACTAGGGTCACCCAAAAACCAGTTAAATTCAGCAAATACAATTCAAATAATAAGATTTGAATTCTCTTGAGAATTATTTAGAGATTTTCTCCTTTTAATAAAACACAGAAATGTCTTTGATTTTTGTATCTGTTAATTCACTGGAAAATCTGAACATATGTCTTATTTATGGTATATATGATGTATTAGTAAAATCATTCTGTTAAGCTGTCCTTAAACATCTGGGTGCAAAACCACCTTCCAACTCCTGTCTCCTGGAACAATGGAGTTTCTGGAAAGGATTTATATCTTTCATTTATTGGGCCCTTTCCTCAGGCCTAGGACAACACTATGCAGTAAATAGTCGCTCACTAGAATCTTGTCAAACTAAGTTATTTAATGTATTAAACATACCTTGTAAACCTGGAGTGATGAAAAATATGAGTTTCTTAAAAATAGTTCAACTAATTTATATATCTAAATATAACAATATTTTTTTAAAGCAAACTTTATGAATCATGGGCTTCTCAGTCCAGACATAATTTCTGACATGATAAATATTTCAAGTGTATAGAGAGCTATCTTTGCTTTGATCTGTATAATTGGGTTTTAGCTAACACTTTTTAAATAGTGTAAGTGTAACCTGAAAATGTCATGGTTTTCTTTTGAAGTTCTATGAAGTTTCCTAATTCAGAGCACATCGGGATTAATTTACACATTAAGAAAACACATACATTTACTCCATTATCTGACGGACTGTCAAAGACACGGGCAAGCGGCACGCATTATATGCACTGAAATGATCAAGTTGGGAACACACCACTTAAATGGAAATGTTCCTTTTAACTCAATATATTTTTTAAAGATTGAATTTTATTAATTATCATTATACAATTATAAAAGTCAGCATTTTCATTTCAATTTTTAATACTATGTGGTCTTAAATACTGATTGGGGAGTCAGTTTCAATGTAAGGATAAGAGTTTTCCTGGGAAAATCAGAATAGTAGTTTAATATTTTTCCTCCAAACTTATAAAAGTTTATTTAGTTTCATACCTTCTAAAATAGTAGCTTTACAAATTCAAGTCCCATATAGCTTTGTGTGTGTGTGTGTGTGTGTGTGTGTGTGTGTGTATAAAAAACTGATAAGCTTGGAAAACATTCCACATTTTTATTACAGGATTTTGACAAAGATTTTTTATCACAAGCGTTTTTGGAAATCTTTGTAAGATACGTAAGACAGTAAACACAGTAGGAATTCATCATTTCTTCATTCTTTCAATAAAAATTACTTATTTCCCATTGTATTTCACCCACTGTAGTTGGTATAACTGGCATGTTCTGCCTATCTCCTAAAAATCCCAGAGGTTCTATGGGATCATTGCAAACTTGAAGGGAGCCCCGGGGGACTCAGTATTGCACACCAGCCCTTATTTCCCAGCTGGTAATGGAGATGAAGGGAATTGCCCCTCCTTAAGGGTCCTATTATCTTACAGATGTGATGGGAATCCATCACGCAGCACTGTAAATGCATCATTATAGAGAAATTATGGAACACTAAGTTCAGATAATAAAAGGTTAAAGACTTAAAATATTTGCAATAAGAGATTAACTTTCTGTAAAGTTATACCTTGGATCAACATGTAGATCTGTGAAAAGGAGGGATGAAATTAGCAATCTACAGTATCATTATCCAGAAGTTGACCTTGGGTACCACAACTGAGTGATGATAATTCTAAAAGGCAAGACATTTTGAAATGTCCTCCTCTATGCAGTAAAGCAGAACTTTCAAGCAGAACTCTCTATGGTGTTGAAATTACTCTATAGTTTGTTTCACTACCTTGTATAACAGCTACTAGCTTCATATGGCTACTCAATGCTTAAAACACAGGTAGCACAACTTAGGAGCTGAATTCTAAATTCTTTTAAATTTTAATTAGTTTAAATTTAAATTAAATAGCCATGGACACTGATAAAAGAAATTGAAGATGACGCAGATAAATGAAAAGAGACACCATGTCCATGGATTAGAAGAATTAATGTTAAAATGGCCATATTGTCCAAAGCAATCTACAGATTTGATTCAGTCATTATCAAAATACTAGTGACATTTTTCCAGAACTGGAGCAAATAATCCTAAAATTTGTATGGAACCACAAAAATACCTTGAATTTCCAAAGCATTTTGAGAAATAAGAAGAAAGCTGGGGGTATCATCCCTAATTTCAAACTATATTACAAAGTTACAGCAATCAAAACAATATGGTACTGGCATAAGACCAGGTACATAGACCATGGAACAAAATAGAGAGCCCAGAAATAAATCTACTCTTATGTGGTCAATTAACATATGACAAAGGAGGCAAGAATATACAATGGGGAAAAGAAAGTCCCTTTAATAAATGGTGTTGGGAAAACTGGATGGCTACAGGCAAGAGAATGCAACTGGATCACTGTCTTACACCATACACAAAAATACACTCAGAACTCCTAGAAAAAAACATAATACACTCTTGACCATCAATCAGCATTAGTAATTTTTGTCTAGATATATCTCCCCTATAAAAGAAAACAAAAGCAAAAATAACCAAGTGGGACTACATCAAACTAAAAGCTTCTGCACAGCAAAGGATATCATCAACAAAACAAAAAGGCAATGTACTTTACGGTAGAATATATGTGCAAATGATATATCTGATAAGGGTTGAATATATAATACCCGAAATATATAAAGAACTCATACAACTCAACACCAAAATAAAAAAATCTGATTAAAAAATGGCCAGAGGACTTGAATAGACATTTTTCTAAAGAAGATGTACCGATGGCCCACGGGCACATGAGAAGTTGCTCAACATCACTAAGATCAGGGAAATGCAAATCAAAACAACAATGAGATATCACCTCACATCAGTCAGAGTGGCTAGTACAACAAAGACAAGAAATAACAAATGTTAGTATGTATGTTGGTTGATATGAGGATGCAGAGTAAAGGGAATCCTAGTACACTAGTAGTGGTCTTGTAAGCTGGTGTATCCACTATAGGAAGCTGTACAGAGGTTTCTCAAAAAAACTAAAAATAGAAATGCCATACAATTCAGCAATTCCACTTCTGGGAATTCATCCAAAGAAAACAAAATCATGAATTATAAAAGACATGTACACCCCTATGTTTATTGCAGTGTTATTTACAGTAGCCAGGATATGGAAGCAACCAAAGTATCCATCAATAGATGAACGGATTAAAAATGGGCAAATATATACAAAAAGAAATAAGAATGAAATCTTGCTATTTGCAACAGCATGAATGGACCTAGAGGGTATTATGCTAAGTGAAATAAATCAGGCAGAGGAAGACAAATCCCAGATGACTTCACTTATATGTGGAATCTAAAAACCAAAACAAACAAAATAGAAATAGACTCATAGACACAGAGAACAGATTGGTGGTTGCCACAGGGGAGGGAGATGGGAGGAGGAGTGGAATAGATGAAGAGAAAAATAATGAGAATGTTTGCTATCTTGATCTGGATAATGATTATTATACAAGTGTATACATATGTCGCAATTTATCAGGCTGCATACTAAAATTAGTGCATTTTATTGTATGTTCCTCGAAACAAACAAGTTGTTTCAAAATAAAAAGTTAGAAAAGAAAGTACCTTGGACTTAAAAAAAATCTTGATACCACTGTTTATTTGATTATAAAATGTAGATGTTTTTCCTCTATTCTAGAACAAGTTGAAAAATATATATATACATATAAGTAGCTATGTATGGCTAATGTCTACTATACTGAATAGTGCAGCTCTAGAAAGAAAAGGAGCTTTTTTTTCATTAAATATGGCTTTAAAAATAAGGTGTTTATTAGCATATTATTAGCATGTGGTGAGACAGATAGTTTGCCTACTGGATGATGGGGAGTAGTGATAAATCCATCATGACAATCATATGAAACAACACAATATCCATGAGGACCGATAAACCCAAATTCCTCCTGTTAGCCAAAACAGATCTTGCCTAAGCCTTAAACAGTCTTGCAGGATGATATGAAGACCCTAACAAGCTCACATTATTCATAATTCCCTAAAGGTTTTGGAGAGCAGAGGTCTGCATTTTCTGAACACACTTGGGTGACTGAGGGACATTGTGGGGACATTCCACAGGGTGTTGTTGATATAATTTCTGTCAAGGGTGCTCAGCAGATTAGAAAATTCAAATTAGCTATAGCAAGCTTCCCCCATTTCCAGTGAGCTTTAAAAATCTAAAAAGCCAACTGTTTACATAACTACAGCAACTATACTTTTAGGGTTATCCACACCAATATGCTAATATACACCTATGTCCCTAGCATCACTGTCATTAAGACATAAAACATTTGCGTCATACCTAATGTTCCCTTGTGCCTCTTTGACATCAACCCCTCCTCCTCACCCCCAAGCAAACCTGATCTGCTTTCTGTCAATATGGGTTATTTTACCTATTCTAGAAATTTACATAAATGAAATCATAGTTGTGATCTTTTGTGTCTGACTGCTTTAAATAAGCATTATGTTTTGAGATTCATCCCTGTGTATGTGTATCAGAATTTAATTCCTATGTATCACTGAATAGTATTCTATTTTATGACTATGCCACAGTTTTCTTTACTTGTTCACCTATTGAAGAACATTTGCTGTGTTTCCAGTTCTGGATTTTTATGTAAGACGCTTTTATAAATACTCTGCAAGCATGCACACACTCACCTGTGTGATTTCAGTTCTCTTGAGTTGAATTTCTGGGTTGCACAGCAAAAAAAAACACTTTTTACGTTGGACAGTGTGCCAATAAATTAGGTAATTTCCTGGTTATTTGGGAGGTAATTTAATATTCTATCCAATAACTCTTAATGCTTTCATTTTTAGGGACTTTTATTTCTTCTTACAGAAGTATTTTTTACATTCTATTATTACGGTCTTCACTAATGGTTTATTTCACCTATGTCTTTTAACAAGTGCTGACTAAAATCTGTTATGGATGTAGATGCAGTATAAAATAATAAAATTGAAACCAAAGTTCCAGGTTTGTGCCGCTTACAGTTTTTTATCCTTTCTAGTGATAGTACAAAAATTACCTTTATTATAGGATATGCATTTAAGAAATTTTAGTAATTATTTCTAGTTTATTAAATATTTTCACAAATCTCACATAATTTCCCTAGAAGTTAATGCCATTTTTTCCATTTTATTATATCAATTATATATGTATTCATTTTATTGATACAACTGGTTCATTTCCTAGCAAAATGTAACATGTTATTAAATGCTATGCCTTTAATTAAAAAGATTTGATGGAAAGTTAGCATTTCCAACACAAAGACCTTGAACAATGTCACACATTGGCATTGTAAATCCGCTTTCCCCTTTTCTACAAAGAAGTCATAGATGGCCACCCTGGAGACAGGAGATTATCTCAGGAGATTCAGGAAAGCTGATTAAGTGACTTGATGAGAATTCTCCAGGCCATGCGAGTGACAGCAATCTTAGTTGTTTATTGCAAAGTCCCCTACTTCCTGGCAGCTGGCTAATTTTTACTCAAAGATGCTTGTTTTATTGTGGCTCCCATCTTTAAATGACATCATATTCAAATGCTTTGGATTAGAGACAAGAAACAGAAGGTTCAGCTGCCAAAAATTTGAAAACATTTCAAA
Source organism: Smutsia gigantea (assembly GCA_032199065.1). NCBI lineage: Eukaryota > Metazoa > Chordata > Mammalia > Pholidota > Manidae > Smutsia > Smutsia gigantea. The sequence goes on from JAVSCE010014914.1 coordinate 273,506, forward strand.
GGCAAACATATTCTGTACAAACTATCAAATGAACAAAGTTGCCTGTCCTGTTGGAAAATCAGTACCTATTCCCCACCTACCTTCCAATGCAGGTAGAGTCCTGGTCACTTTTTCAATGCTCCCTGTCTTTGGTTTTCTTTAGGGGTTTCAGTCAGGAAATAAGGTGCATTGGCTTCTATTTCTCATTTATATGTGGGCTTTTCTTCACAAAATACATTTTTAAAGTTTTAAAGTTAATTATTAAAACACAAAATTCCAATTTTGAGCTATCTTCTACCATTGGAAGGAATGCTGCGGATCTTAAGACTTTATGTTGCACAAGTGCCTTGACTTGGTTTATATAAAGGATGATTATTTTCTCTTCTTCATATTTGTGTTCATCTTTGTCTTATTATTATTGTTCCCAAAGAGCTAGTTTGGTAAGAGTCTGTGGAAAAGCAGCAGGCAAGCACAGGAAAGTTGATCCCTGAGTCAGGACAGAGCCAGAACTTTGTACACTGCTTGTACTCTCTCTGGAGGTCTCATTCCCAAAATAGCAGATTGCTTAAATTCATGCCATCCCAAATGAATCTATAATTTATATCCTGCTATTTAAGTTGAGTTGAATTTCAGTGACTGATTGGCATAATGAGATATCACATAAATTAAGTATGCATCAAACTTTTTTGAAGTTTCCTATTGGTATGTTGGAACCTGATAGACCCTTAAAAAACTTATTGGCCCTGGGCACTGTGTTACAAAAGGCTAATGCAGCAACAAGCTGTAAATCAGGGTGCCAGGAATAAAATGGATATCGACACATAGTCACTTAATCCACCTAAAGGGTTTAGATGGTAATTCCCTTATCTTTCTAACATTGATTCTCAGGCACTGCTTGCTTGATGACCATAAAGCAATCAATTCTGCTTTCTTTTAAGCCTTTTTTTTAAATAAAACATTTTTATTGTTGTAAAATACACATAGTGTAAACTTTATCATTTTAACTAACCATTGTTGAGTGTACAGGTCAATTGTATTAAGTATATTCATATTGTTCGACTGTCACCACTATCCAGCTCCAGAAGTCTTCATCTTGCAGAACTGAACCTGTGTAACCATCAAGCAGTAATTCTACATTCCCCCTTCCCTAAAGCCTTTGGCGACCACCATTCTATTTTCTGTTTCTATGAATTTGAGTATTATAGGTACTTCATATAAGTGGAAGCATCAGCATTTGTCTTATTTCTTATTTCACTTAATATAATGTCCTCAAGATTCATCCATGTTGTAAACATAAGTCAGAATGTCCTTCCTTTTTAAAGACTGAATAATAGTCCATTCCATGTACATACCACAGTTTGCTTATTCATTTATCTGTTTATGGACAATCGGATTGCTTTCAAACTTTTGGCTATTGTGAATAATGCGGAAATGTTTATAGCTATAAATTTCCCCCTTGATGCTGCTTTCACAGTGTCCCATGAGTTTTGGTGTGTGTGTTTTCATTTTCACTTTCACTAATTTCCTGGTGATTTCTTTTTGATCCATTGATTAATTACAACTGTGGTATAAAATCAACAAATTTGTAACTTTTCTAGTTTTCCTTCTGTTATTGAGTTCTCAGTACATCCTATTATAACCAGAAAAGATACTTCATATGATATAGACCTTTTAAAATCTATTGAGACTTAATTTTTCACCTAACATATAGTCTGGAGATCTGGAACATGCCTAATGGGCACTTGATAATAAAGTGTAAAGTGTTGTTGCTGGGTAGAGTGTTCTATATAATCTGTTAGACCTAGTTTTATTTTGTGTTTTTCCATTATTGAGAGCAGGATCTTAAAGCTTCCAACTATTTCTATAGAAATGTCTGTTTCTCCCTTTGTTTCATTTTTATTTCATATATTTTGATGGCTTATTGTTTAATTATTAATAATTACATATTCTTGCTGTAATGTCTTTTATAAATACATAATATCCTTCTTTGTCTCTTGTAAACATTTTTTATTTAAAGTCTATTTTGCATTATATTAGTGTAGCCACTCTATTCTCTTTTGTAACTATTTGCAGGAATATCTTTATACACTCTTTCACTTTAATTCTATTTGTGTCTTTGGATCTAAAGTGAGTGTCTTGCTGGCAGCAATATAATTGAATCATTTTTTTAATCCATTCTGCCAAGATCTGTCTTTTGATAGGAAAATTTAATCCATTTACATTTAATTACTGATGAAGAGGAACTTCTATCATTTTGCTATTTGTTTTCTACATGCCTTGTATTTTTTTTGCCCTTCATTTCCTGCTTTAATACCTTCTTTTGTGTTTAGCTGATATTTTGTAGTGAATTTAATTCTCTTCTCATTTCCTTTTTTGAAAATTCCAAAGCTATTTTTTTGTGATTACTATGGAGATTAAATACAATATTCTAAAGTTATAACATTCTAATTTGAATTTTTACCAGTTCAACTTCAATAACACAAAAATAATCTTTACTCCTTTATAGTTCTGTCCCCATTCCCTTTTAGTTATTGATATCACAAAATCACATCTTTATACATAGTATGTCTAAAAAATAACTTAAAACTTTTTATGCATTGTCTCTTAAATTATGTAGAAAACAAAAAATTATGAAGTTATAAACCAAAGTCACAGATTTTCAACTAACATTTTTTAAGAAATACATTAGTCTTGAGGTTCAACATATGCAAGTCAACAGATGTGATATACTACATTAATAGAATAAAAGAAAAAAATCATATGATCATTTCAGTAGAAATCCTTCAAGAAAAAGATTTGACAATATTCAATATACTTTCATAATGAAGAATTTTAACAACTTGGCTTAGAAGGAACATATCTCAATAACAAAGACCATAACTGACCAATCTAAAGCTAGCATCATACTCACTGGGGAAAGGTTGAAAGCTTTCCCTCAAAGATCAGGAGCAAGGGTGCCCATTCTTAACACTCTTATCAACATAGTACAGAAGTGCTAGACAGACTAGTAAGATAAGAAAAATATGATGACATAATCTGATACAAAGAAAAATCCTAGATTCCACCCAAATAATGTTTAGAATAAATTCAGTAAAACTTCAGGATACAAATCAACATACAAAAATCGGTTGTGTATCTGTATACTAACAATGAATATATGAAAAAGAAGTAATCCCATTTACAGTAACAACAAAACTATAAAATACTTATGAATAAATTTATCCAAGGAAATGACTTATACCTCAAAAATATAAGACTTTGATGAAAAAAACTGAAGATGCAAACAAATAGCTATTCTTTGCTCCTGGATTAGAAGAATTAAATTGTTAAAAATAGACCTACTACCCAAAGACATCTATATATTTAATGCAATCTCTACCAAAATTCCAATGGCATTTTTTTCACAGAAATAGAAAAAACAGTCCTAAAATTCATATAGAACCACAAAAGATTCCAAATGGCCAAAGCAATCTTGAGCAAGAAGAACAAAGCTGGAGGCATCACACTTAAAAATTTCAAATTATATTACAAAGCTATCATATTCAAAGCAGTATTGTACTGTCATAAAAACAGACATGTAGACAATGGAATAGAATTGATAGCCCAGAAGTAAACCCATGCATATATGGTCAACTAATACTTGAAAAGGGAGCCAAGAGTAGTCATTGGAGAAATTATGGAAAAAATGGTGTTGGTAAAAAACTGGATATTCACAAGCAAAATTGGAGCCCTATCTTACATAATTTACAAAAATTAATTCCAAACTGATTAAGAACTTAAATGTAATACCTGAAACTGTAAAACTCATAGGAGAAAACTTAGGGAAGAAACACATTATCCTTGGTCTTGGAAATTATTTTGGATATGACACCAAAAGAACAAGCAATAAATGCAAAAATAAGTCAAGTGAGACTATATTAACTAAAAAGTTTCTGTACAGCAAAAGAAACAACAGAATGAAGGGGCAACCTACAGAATGGAAGAAAATATTTGTGAACCATATATCTGATAAAGATACATGATATCTAAAATATATAAGGAACTTATACAAGACAATGGCAAGAAAAAGAAAACTGATCAAAAAATGCACAGACAACTTAGACATTTCTCCAAAGAAGACATACAAAATGTGAAAATGTGCTCAATATCAGTAATCAGGGAAATGCAAATCAAAACCACAATGAGTCATCATCCCACACTGGTTAGAATCGCAATTATCAAATGACAAGAGATAATAAATGCTGGCAAGGATGTGGAGAAAATGGAACTCTTTTACTGCTAGCTGGAAGGGAAATTGATATACCCACAATGGAAAACAATATGACTGTTCCTTAAAAATTTAAAAATAAAAGTACCATATGACCCAGCAATCTCTCTTCTAGGTATGTATTTAAAGGAAATAAAATCACTCAGAGATTTCTGCACTCTTATGTTCATTAGTCACAATAGTCAAGACATGGAGACAATGTATGTGTCCAACAACAGGTGAATAAATAAAGAATATGTAGTAAGTAAAGAAAGTGGAATATTATTCAGCTTTTAATAATGTTGCCATTTGCAACATGGGTGGACCCTGAGAGCATTAGGCTAAGGGAAAAAAATCAGACAGAGAAAAACAAATAATGTATGATCTCATTTATATGTGGAATCTAAGAAAACTGAAATTCTTAGGAAAAGAGTAGAACAGTGGTGGCTGGAGTTGAGGGGTGGAGGAAATGGGGATATGATGATTAAAAGGTACAAACTTCCTATTATAAAAGGAGTAAATTCTGGAGTTCTAAGGCACAGCATGCAATTTGAGTCAACTATATGGTACTGCATACTCAAAAGCTGACATAAAAATAGAATTTTAACATCTCAGCATAATAACAACAATAATGAATTGACAATTATATGGTAAAGAATGTGTTGACTAGCCTTATTTTGGGGAACATTTTGCAATATATATAATGTATCAAATCATCCCACTTTACACCTCAAACATACAGAATGTTATATGTCAATTTTATCTCAGTAGAGTTGGAAAAATATAAAAAAGACAGCAACTATGTGAAGCAATACTTATTTTGATCTGCTTCTTGTGGTTATTTCACAGCATATCAGATCATCAAGTTGTATACCATATATACATCTGTATATATATATATATTTTTTTTCTTAAACATAGTTGACTATACTTCAATACAGCTGTAAGAAAAGCATGTAGACATGTATTAGTGTCTTAAATTATGAAGAAAAGAAATTGAAGTACAAACCTAAGTTAAAATAATACTAATTTTTCTAATTGCCCATGTATTTACCTTTACTGAGATCTTTATTTCTACATATGGGTTCGGTTATTGTCCAGTGTCCTTCCATTTCAACTTGCTGGAGACCTTGTAGCATTACTTGCTGGTGGTAATGAACTCCCTCAGCAAATTATCTTAATCTCTCCCTCACTTTTGAAGGACAATTCTGACAGTTATAGAATTCTTGTTTAACAGTGTTTTCTTTCAGCCCTTTGAATATGTCAGCCCACTGCCTTCTAGCCTTCAAAATTTCTGATGATATATTGGCAAATAATCTTATAGAGATTTCCTTGTATTTAAAAAGTTGCTTCTCTCTTGCTGCTTTCAAGATTCTCTTTGTCTTTGGCTTTTGACAGTTTGATTATAACAGTTCTTCCTACTTGGAGACTGTCGAGCTATTGGATATTTATTTTCAAGTCTTTCATCAAATTTGGGAAGTTTGCAGCCATTACTTCTTTGAATAGCCCCTTTCTCTCTCTCTTTTTCTACTGGGACTGTCTGATGGTATCTCACAGGTCCCTTAGGCTCTGCTCATTTTTCTTCATCTTTTGTTCTCTTTGCTCCTCAGACTCAATACTTTCCATTATCCAATTTTCAAGTTTGTGGATTCTTCTGGGCCACAAATATGCCTTTGAATCCTTCTAGGTCATTTTTTCATTTTATGTTATGTATTTCCAGCTCTAGAATTTCAGGTCATTTCTTCTATGTTTTCTATCTATTGATATTTCTTTCCGTTTTATTCATATATATTTTTTTGATTTATTCCACATCTTCACATCTTCCTTTAGTTCTCTGAGCATCTTTAAGAGTCTTATTTTAATGTCTCTGTCTATGAGGTCTGCCATATGGCCTTTCTCATGGATGGTTTCTGTTAACATTTTTTTCCTTTGCATGAACCATACGTTTATGTTTCTTTGTATGCCTTGTGATTGTTTTGTTGAATATTGGACATTTGAATCAAATAATTTGGTAAAATATAAGAATCCCCCATTTTGGTTTTGGTTTTTGGATTTTTGTAGGCTGTATCTATTCTGGGAATCAGTCTGAGGTGTAAACTTAAGGCCTCAGGCCTTTTATGAACCTATGTCTTTCCCCGGACATGTGAAATGACTTTCTAAATTTCCCTGTAGTTTTGTTACTTTAAAATATCCTACACTTTAAATACATGGCTCCTTAAAAAGTAAAAAAGAAGGGAAAGGGAAGAAATAAAAGAAAAGAGAAGGGAAGGGGAAAGTGCCAGTTTTTTAAATCCCCTGTAAGTCACTTCGGCATAATTGGGGGAAGATTTGCAACTGCAGGAAAAGGGATATGACTGGGTGCCCACCTCTGTGCTTGTGCTCGATGATCGGAAGCCCAATCATCAGTCAGACACAGATCCCTGGTATTTGGAGAACACCGTCTTTATTGCCCACCCTGGTTACTACAAGATGTACATAGTTGCTCCAGGAACTTGAATGACTGCTCATCATGGGGCTGGAGAACAGGGGAATGGTTACTGTGCTGAACTAATGCTGAAATTGACTGAAATGAACTATGATTTCTGTTAAAGCCTTATCCCAGAAGTTGCAAACCTTCTCCTTCTAATCAATCCCAGCATCTCCAGGTAGTTACATCTCACTGACTCTACTAGTGCAGTTGTCAGCTAGGTGGGGAGACAGATTCCTTGTGCCTCTACCTTCTCGTTCTCCCCAGGATACTCCCATGCTTGTTTTTTTCTTGAAGTGTCTTCCTCTTTGGTTCTGAACCCAAATCTAGTATTCATATACTGATCACATGCTCCATTTGCTTGGTGCCTATGTTTTGGGCTGGGTGCTGATTCTGATTATCTCACCATGGTGAATCAATGACAGCAGACAAATACTTTCTGTCACACAGATGATAAGAATGGATTCTCTTTCCCAGTACTTTATTATAGTTTTTTTTTTCTTTTTTGTATACAGATTTCTAGCATGTCTTTTATGCATCATATAAAATAGAAGAAAACTCAACCAGTTTTTTCTCATCTAGTCAGTAATAAACATACGAAAGGTGGGGAAAACAAATGTAGCTGCAAAACAAATAAAAAAGTAAGCAGAGACTTCAGATAAATTGCAAAGGCCTTTGAAGAAATTAAGTCTCATACCTTCGAAACACTTTTTTAATATATATTACCATCTCTAGTCCCTTTTCCTATAGGTCTTGAAGAAAGTATAATAGGTCACAGATACTATTCCTACTTCTTTATTTTTACCAGGTTTGGTAGAAGATTCCACTAAAAATCAGATAATTAATTCAACAATATTTATTGCTTTCCTAATGTGTGTCAAGACCTCTTCTGCCTTCTGCTGGGGATATAATAATGTCTCATAGACTGCCTTAGTCAGAGCCATTCAAGAAGAGTGATAGAACATGTATGCATGTGTTGGGGGAGAAGAATTCTAAGGCAATATATATTATATACTACATATATATATCTGTGTGTGTATGTATATGTATTCTCTTCATGTATAATATATTATTTATGTGATACATATATATACAATGAAGGGAAGGGGATTTTATATATATATAAATATCTCATATATATAAATATGAATATATATATATATCTCACATGATATGATTGTGGGGTCTGAAAAATTCAAAATCTGTGGGGCAGGCTGGCACACTGGAGACTCTGTTAAGAGTTAATGTTACAGATTTAAGTCTGAGTTACACAGCTTGACAGGATGGAAACATTAGCAGGGTTTCTGGGCTGCAGCTTTGAGTCCTTCTTTCCCATGGAACCTCAGTCTTTACTCTTAAGTGCTTCAAGTGATTGAATGAGGTCCATGCATATTAGGAAGCTAATCTGCTTTACTAACAGTCTTCTGATTGCAATGTCAATCACATCTATAATGCACCTTCAAAACAAAATCTAGACTGGGGCTAGACCAAAACTGCCCATCATAGCCTAGCCAAGTTGACAAATAAAATTAACATCACAGCAATCATCAGAAAGAACCATGACATTGTTTTAATGGAGCTGATATTTTAATAATATTTTTAATAATTATTATAATATAATATTACAAAGGCAAAGATATGAAGAGATAGAGCAAATATTCAGAATGTTTATAATTTGTGTGCCTTGGAGAAATCTGCATGGTCTTTCATTGTGCTACTCTTGCAACTCTTCTCAGGATAGGTTTGAATTTTTTAACATAACATTTTTGGGGAAATACATTTTGAGCAAATGTAAAGTATCATTTGTACAATGATATATCTGTACATGCATACAACACTGACTAGTCCATTTTATTGGAAATGGTGTACAGATAGCAGAAATCCTCCCAGAAGAGTTTTGTCTTGCAACACAAATAGACCCTGAACAGATAAACAGGAGTGGCTGAAGGAGATGGAAATGAACTTTGTCATACTATCATGCTGAGCAATGATTTTAGAGCCTAAAACACCCAGTTCCCAGCAAAGCCTGTCATGTCAAGATGTAAATGCTGCTTGCCAAGCATGTGTGTTTTATCATCATTCCCTGTAGTATATATATTGCCAGCAAGTAACAATAAATATTGTTATGCTAATTAATTGATTTTTACTTGAGTTTATTACAAGATCTTGTAAGAATAAAGGAAATAGGAAGAGTAGACAAAGTAGCAGTGTTCCAATGACGTTTTCCAGAATAATGTGTCAGGAGGGGAGAAAAACTTGATCAAGAGTGTAAAAGAAAATTTCTTGAAGGAAGCTGACATACTTTCTTCAAATCCGTTACCATTTAAATTCCCACATTTTGTCCCTCTTTTAATAATACGATGAGGACAAGTTTTCTCCTGGAGAGAACCTCAAAGTGTATGGAGGGTGCAGACTCCAGCCAAAATGTTTGTGGGTCTTGTTTTAAAACACAAACAGCAGCTTGGAAGCTATAATAAAGTTGAATCTGATGGCCTCATGTGGGTCATGCACATTTTCAGTTTGGTCTATTCAGTGCATTTATTCAGTATTATTTCTTTCCAAGCACTAGGTATTTCCTTGAGACTGAGACTTAGTGAATAAGGAATAGCAATGGTAGAATCTCAAGAGTCAGTGAAAAATGTCTAATTTAGTCTAAAATTTTTAGAAAGTTAATGCAAATTTGGGTGACTCTAAGCATCTGGACAAAGAGAAGAAGTCATATTTGAAATACTATATTTAATGAAGATATTTATTGGATGCAAGGATAAAATATTCTTAGAATAGAAACTAATTGGTAAACAATGTGCATTGTGTAATAAATCAAACAATATCAGGAATAAATATCCATCTCTGGACGAAGTGAGAGAATTATATTGTAAAAGGGGAAGTCTTTCCATTTTAAGTTATTAGGGTTAGTTGATAAGACCATCCTTACATGGAACCCACTGATACATTTGAGAAGAAAACTAAAGAAGTCACAGAAAATGTAAAAGTTCCAGAAGTGTAATTTTTAAAGGAAACACATCTTAATCTTTTTCTCAACTACAAAAAAAAAAACAACCAAATTTTAAGAGCGATAATGCATTTTCCTTCTATATAAGCCCAATACACTTTTTACATGGCTTCTAGAGGAATAGATTTTACTTTCACACTGCTCAACATTTTTATTTAAAATTATTCTTCTGCCTCTTAATGACTGAATAATTGTCATTTTCTGTCATCATGTCCCAGAGTTCTCATATTGAACTGAAACACTTTCCTCCATTAAACCACGAAAGATCCTTCATTAAAAAAATATAATTAAAAGTGGTTTAATTCTTGACTAGTCTAAGAGAACTTTCTTCTTTAGGATGGTATTTGACATTGTAACAACAGTTTGTCATCTGCAAAGTGTCATGATTGCCAATTAATTTGTCAACTAAGGGATGGACCAAATGAACATGTCTTGAGAAAAGCTTTTGTTTGATGGCTTGTCAGTGTCAATTCTCTCTACACTGTGGACCAGTATCACCCATCTGGGAGAGATGGCATTGCTGCTTGTTAAACACACACACGCGAACACACACACTGGAGCCAATGAAGCCTTATTATATAGGAACTCAAAAGTATCAAGCTGATTAAATTACTACCTTTTCACTTTGATTACTTATTTGTGTTTCATTGCATCTCCTTATTTTCTCTATCACTATTTCACTTACAAGCCATCTAACAGGAAAGAATCTTATACTTCCATGAGTTTTACCTTAGGCAATCTAACAGCTGTTTCATAAGCTGTTCTTTTCAGCCTTTTTGAGTGTTTGAATATCGTAAGATATCAAATTCATTGTTAGTCATTTCCTGTTTACAACATAACTGAAATATGGTTATAAAGCCTAAAGACAAACCTTCTTAAATATAAAATGGAGGTAATTTTATTTTAAATTAAATATAAAATGTAGGAGCAAAAAATGTATTTTGCTCTAAATAGTAAAAATGCTTTCATAAGGGAAAGATGAAAATTCAAAACTTACGCTGGATAAAAGTTTTATATATCAGAGACAGCATAGTATAGGGCCAAGGACCCCGATTCTAGAGCCACACTGGACAGATTCAACTCCCAGAACTGTTTCCTGATCTTTTTGATTTGGGGCAAGTTGCAGAATTTCTCTGAGGCTCAGTTTTATTGTTGGGTTGTTAAAGGGAATCATTGAGTTAATATTTTAGAATTACATAGAAAGCTGATTGGCACAGTGCTATGTTATTGTTGATTAGAACTGTCTGGTGCTTTTTAAAGAGTTATTGTTAAATTAATTTTGGCTTCTATGGAGCTCATTCTGACTCCAATTTTCAGCAGCTCTGTTTTGATAGCCTTGACATTTGCAAATACAATGATACTTCAATAAAAATTTTAAAAAATTTAAAAAATGCAAACCCCCAAAAATGAAATTAAAAATTTAAATACTGATTATTATAATGAGTATGATAGTTCTTACAACCTAGACATAGTCAATTAAAGAAATGAAAATGTTTATGCCAAAGTTGCACCTCTTAGGTTTCCATCCAATGCTGTAAGAAGAAATCAAGACTGTGAGAAAATGGTTGCAAACAATTTGTTGAAAATGAAACCTTCAAATAAATTACCTTTCTGGCAATGTAGGTTTTCTAGGTAGCTAGAAAGCTCTCATGGCAGGTATAACTAAACTGATAGATCAAGTATAAATAAAATATTCACCATAATTGGGTTTGATAGGGACCCTCAAAAGGCCACTCCCTCAGTGAAGTGGTGAGCTGCTGCTATGAGCCTCAGCAAATGCTAACATCACAACAAAATTTTGAACAACAAATCAAAGCCCAGAAGAGTAAATACAATACAGAACCATTCAAAGTTCTAAAACAGTATAGGGTTTAAGGAAATTTAAACATATAGATAAGACATTAAGAAAAGCAAGGGATTTTTTAAGCCTACATATTTTACTATAAATACGTTTGATTCAGCAGCTTGCATTTTTTAAATGATGTGTAGACTTGTAAAATAATGCCAGTATTATGTTTAAGAATATATTGTAAACTTCGTGTTTATTTCAAGAACATGTGTTGTATTGATTGTTTGATCATTTGACCATACATATGGACACAGGTTTTTGTTTTGTTTTGCTTTGTTTGTTATGCTTGGTTTTTTTTAAAGGAAATTTTAAAAATCTTAGAATACTTTTTTAGATTTATAAAATGTTGTAAGGATAGTACAGAGAGTTCCTGTATACCCCACACCCAATCTCCATTATTGTTAGTATCATATATTACTATCATGCATTTGTCATAACTAATAAACCGATATTGATACATTATTATAAACTAACATTCATACTTTATTCAAATTTCCTTAGTTTTTAACCTAATATACTTTTTCTGCTCCAAAATCCCATCTAAGATACCATATTTCATTCATTCTCCATCTCTTTAAACTCCTCTAAACTGTGACCGTTTCTCAGACTTTCTCTGTTTCAGTGACATAACAGTTTTTAGTAGTATGGGTCAGATATTTTGTAGATTTGTCCTTAAACTGAGATTTCTCTGATGTTTTTCTCATTCTCTGATGTTATTCTCTGGTTAGAATAAAGTTAGAGATTCTTCAGAGCTGGATCATAGAGGTAAATTCAATGACATTATACTCTATAAAGGGTACCAATTATGGACATGACTTACCTTTGCTGCTGTTGGCCATGGTCACCTGGTTGAGATAATGTTTGTCAGCCTTCTTCACTCTCAAGTCACTCTTCCCCACCTTCTTCTTTTCCATATGATACCTTATTGAATTAAGTCATTGTTTGGCTCACACTTAAAAATGAGGAATTATACTGTACCTCCTTGAAAATGGAACATCTAAGAGTTATATGGAATTCTGAACAAGAGATTTGTCTCTTCTATTTATTTATTTATTCAGTCAGTATTTATATCAGTATGTACATATGTATACTTATTTTATATTTTGGTTATACTACATCATTGTGTTGATTAAATTTTTCCATTTTTTGCCATTGGGAGCTCTTTCAGTTGGATTGTTTTGACATACCCCATCATTTTCTTTTCTTTTTTGGGCACTTTCTTACTTTCTGGTTTGATAAGATGCTTCAAATGTGGCCACAATGGGGTGTTTCACAAGTGCCACCCGAATTTCATCTGAATGTTCTCTGATCTGGGGTATATAGTCTATTCAAAGGAAAACATAGCAAGGTGAAAAGTTCTTATCAAGATGAAGCAGTACTCAGTAATGATAGTATTTTTTGTTCTTATAATATGTAAGGAAAATTATAAAATTGCCTTTAACTTTAACTCTTTTTGATGCAAATATTACTCTAATTTATATGGCATTCTTCTTCCTAAATTGTCCCTCTTATTAACTGGGGTTTAGATTTTTTCAATATTTTTCTCAATCTAGAATTGAAACATGTAAAATTTTCATGTTTCTTCATCCTTCCTTTTGATGTAATCAAGTTAATTACAAATTTTTTTTTCAAAATAATGATACATTCCACCCATGTGTACAATTGACACAGTTTATAAACTATTCCTATAGAAATAAATATTTAAAGGAATAAACATTCAATATTTTATTAATTTAAGACATTTATTGAAACCTTACTAAATATCTGTCATTGTTCTGCATATTGAGCATCCCACAGTGAATGAGGATGAGAAAATTTCTGCTAAATGGAGCTATTTGTTAGAGAAGGTAAATAAAGAAAAATCAATCAGATTTTGTGTGGTAACAAATGCTGAATGTAAGAAGAATAAAGCAGCATAAGGAGATAGAGACTGCCCCAGAGAGGAATGCTTCTTCATTGGTGGCAGTGGCCTCGGCACCCCTCAGATCCTGGGACCCAGCTGGGGCCTGGTGTCGTTTCTGACAGGGGCGGGGCTTGCTCTTCTGGCCCGGAGGCATGATAGTGCTCAGGGACAGCAGGCAGGAGTGTGGGTAGGACAGCAGGTGATCTGGGTATGAGAGGAGAGAGGATGAGAGGGTGTGAGCACCTTCAGCAGGGAGATACCACCTTGACGTTAGGAAAGCCGCCTCTGCACGTTTCCTGGAAGGCCCTGCTCTAGAAACCCACAGGGCTCCTGTCATGTTCACCTTGTGCTCTGAGAACCCTGTGGAATAATTAAAGTGAGCCCCAGGCTGCAGACTGCCAGCCCTGCCTGGTGCTTAGAGAGGCTGAGAGCAGCAGAGGGCAGCTCTAGTCCCTGTGGAGTGTGGGGTCCTCTCTGTTCATGTTGAGGACCACCGTATCAACTTTTGACAGGGCCTGGGCCCCCTCCTCTGTGCTGCTCTAAATTTATACCTTAAACCCAGGTCCTCATCTTCTTGGGATGCATTCAGAGGACCTGAGGGGCACTCAGCACATCACCCTTGCCAGGGGGCACCCAGTGCTCACAGCTTTGTGGCACTCCCTGTCCTGGGCTCGTTCAGGCCCGGGGTCCTCAGTCTTCAGTGTCCCATTCCCTGCCTCTAGGCTGGGCCTGGGCCCCCTCCGCTGGTGACCTGATGCCCCTGGACAAAGGCTCTCCCCATTCTGATGCCATCAGAGAGAAAGGAGGGTTTATGTACCCGACTTCCACACCTGGGCTCCTCAGTGCTGCCAGCAAGGCGGGGCCCTGTCTGTTGTCACCTCTTTTTTGGGATGAGTGGCACCATCAGTCTTCATGCAGGTTCCTCACCCTGACTCCTGAGGGTGAAGCCCTGGGGTGCCTCCCCCTGCAGAATGGAGGCTGCTCAATGCCCTCACCTCTCTGGGACTCTCCAGACAGAAACGAGGGGGTGTCTCAGCCTAACAGATATTCTGGGTTTCCCCAGGGCTGAGAGAAGGAGCAGACATGAGGCTCGACTTTTTGGAGGTGGTGCCCCTCTTAGTCCGCACTCAGGCCTCCAACCTTAACTGAAGGTGGGACTGAGGACTCCTCCCTCCTATAAGCCTGGAGGTAGTCCAGCCTCAGAGCAAAACCCTCAATCCTTTGAGGCCCCCATTCTTTGAGGGGAAAGTCAGGGATCTCTATATGACTAACCCTGCCTAAAGCCTCCAGAAATAAATATAGGGGTGCTGCTTTGTTTTGCCACCCTAAGTGGGGCAAGGTCCCTCATTAACACTCCAGGGAGCCTTACTGTGTGGTTAGGCCTAGGAATCCTCCATCTGCAGGACCCAGGCTACTCCCTTAGATTGAGGCCCTTCCCTCGTGAGACTTTCCAGGCAGAAAGCTGACATCTCAGCTGGGCCTCCCAGGGAAAATGGCAGCAGGGAGGCTTAGCGGTGTTCCCTTTCTTATGGGCTGGGGCAGTCCCCTCAGTCCTCACTCAACGTCTTCCTCCTGGCTCCAGACCAGTCTTGAGAATCCAACCTCAGCAGGCCAAACGTTTCACCCAAGACAAAAGTCCTTGCTTCTGGGAACCTCTGAAGTGGAAGTCAGGATGAGTCACATCCAGCCATGACCGTTCAGGGTCATCTGAGAGCTGACAGCGAGGGTGGGGCTCTGCGGGACCCCACTCTTTAGGAGTCAGTGGTCCCTAGGTCCTCACTCAGGGACCTCGCCTTGGTGTCTATCAGAGCCTGGGGCTCCTACCTCTACTGACCGAAATCTGCTAGCCCCCAAACAGAACCCTCACCTTCCTGAGCCCCTAGTGGGGAAGACAAGGTGGATTCCCAAGAGGGGATGCCAGGGTGCTGTACTTCTGACCCCCTTTGCTGGGTCTCACAGGCCTGAAGAGAGAGGCCAAATCTGTGAGCCTTCCTCAGTAGTGCTGGAGGGTCCTCACCTTTGCAGACCCTTATCTCTATCCTGTTAGATAAGGCCCTTCCCTCCCTGAGAGCCACCTGCAAGAAATGAGGAGTGTCCTCAGCCTTACAGCTCTGCTCGGTTAAGACCCCAGATGAGGGCCTGTGAAGCCCCTTTGTTTGTTGGTCTAGCCATCCCCCTTTCCTCTCTCAAGGGCTTCACCTTGCTCCTGGCCAGTCTTGGGGCTCCACCCTCCCTGACATGAGGTTACTTAGCTCAGATGAAAGGATTGCTTCTTTCTCGAACCCTTCCAGGTGGGAGCGTCATCAGGTCAAGAATGCTTGGGCAGCATTCTTGAGGGTGACAGCAGAATCAAGTCTCTGTGCAACACCACTGCTCTGGAGCCAGTGTCTCCACCCTCATCACTCAGGGTCTTCAAACTGATGTGTATCTAATGAGGGACGCTCCCTCCACTTAACTGTGGACTCTGCTCCTGGGCTGAGACCTTCACCTTGCTGAGAACTATGAGGAATAGCAAAGGGAATATCCAGGGCCACTGCCCTGCCTGGATATCCCAGAGAGCAAGTCTGGGTAGGTCTCTGAATGACTCACTATATTTCGGGGTGGTTGTCTTCCCAGTCTTTTTTCCTGGAGTCCTCACTTTGTTTCCTCTCTCTCAGATTAAAGGATTCCTGGGAAACACCACCTCCCTACAAACTCGAGAAAAGCGTCCTTAATGCAAACCTTACAGGTTCATGTCCCAGACTTGATGTGAGATGGGAAAGTGCAGCATAAGGCAGTGGACCCAGGACAAGAAAAAGCGACACTATTCTGTCTTTTCAGTAGTCAGAATTAGCCCTTTATGTGACCTCTGTTTTAACTGATTTATTTCCAAACAGGAAGGGGGCAACAGGATAGTTTTGATACCCAGATTTTGAGGTTATCTGACACTGCATATATAGATGATCATATTATCACTGAATATTATCTATTTTCCCCCTTTATTTATAACTTTAATTTACTATGTTATTTGTAATTGCTTGGCTATGTATTTTCAGTCAGTTTATTGGGTACAGACCCCTTATTTTTATCACCCGAGATACATCTTGGAGTCTTAAGGAACACAAGGTTTGCTTTAGGCAGAGAGGAGTGGAATGAACAGTGTGGGCTCCACAGGAATTCAGACCAAGAGTCTAGTCCCAGCCCTGTCACTTGCCAGCCCTGTAAACTGAACATTACCAAATCCCAAGGCAAAGAAATTGTGGACAAGCAAAATGCTGCTTAACAAGGACAATAATGTAACATATTCTCATCAGAGGATATAACATATAATAGGTTTGTGGGAGAGTCTTTCCCAGTTGGATATAAGTCAAAGTCTTCAGAATCCCCATCAATAACCAATATCTTCCATAACTCTGAACTGCCCTGCCATCCAATCATCATCATTTTCATTTATTTAATCATCAATGAAAACCTAGACCTTGCCTAGAATTCACCAAATGACACAAGATAAACTAATTAAGCACCCTTTTCAATGGAGCAGTTCCTGTCTCCCCCAGCCCAGGGTAGAGAATGCCAGTCCAGTATATTCTGGAAGTGTATAAAGGAAGTGTAACCTTTATTTCTCAGAAACTCCCTGGTGATAATGTACATAGGACATCTAGTCTATGCACTGTGTTCGGTTGCACTGGGACAAAAGCACAGGACACCTTCCATTTTTACCTGAGATTTTGTCTGGTTTACCCACAATCCCATAGTGAGTGAACATTACAGACAATTTTCCACTGAAGGCTTAGTCTTTCATCTCTGAGGTCCTTCATCCGAGGGTCTGCCCCTGCTCACCGCCCCCATAGCTTCACCTAGCCCACCATGCAACCTCACCTAAAATTACCTCTCACTCAAGGAATCACAGTTTTCTCAAGCTCTAAACTGCTTTGCCTCAGGACAACTATATTTGATTGTATTCAACTCTAACCTCTTTCCCTTCACACCCCTTCTTTTACTCATACCTTAGGTCATATCATGCCATCTTTATTATATGATGGTAGCATCTAGATTCTAAGATTCAGTGGGTAAGGGCTACATCCTATTATTGTTGTTGTTTCCCTTTTGGGTTTTCTTTTTGCAAAACATCCCCACTACTAACCTGAAGCCTTCCAGAGAGCTCATTCTCAATTAACGGTTGGGAAATAAACAAGACAGTGAACATGAGGGCTAATTCATTAGGATTGAATTTCTCTTACATTCCTGAATAATCTAAGCAAATCTAGGCCTATAACTTTCACAAGAAGAACATTAGAAGGAGTTAGGCAAGCTGAGAATTGACAATCTTTTCTGTGTTTAACACTCTTTCTTTGGCCTTCACTGATTAAATATTTATAAAGTGCCTACTATATACTACTGTATACTGTACAACCCCAAATAAAGCAAAATATCTGTTCTTTTTAAAAAAACATTTTCCTGAGGTATGACTGACATACACAAAGCTGTACACATTTAACACATACAACTTGAGTTTGGAGATAAGTACATACCCAGGAACCATCAACACAATCTATGCTACAAACATATCCATTACCTCCAAAATTTTTCTCTTGCCCTCGGTATTTAATTATTACTTGGTTGGGGGAAAAAGAACAATTAACATAACATCTACTCTCTCAGCAAATTTTTAAGTATCCAGTGTGGTGGTGTTAACTACAGGCTCTATGGTGTATATTTCTAGGACTTACTCACCTTAAATAATGGAAACTTTGTATCCTTCAACCAATACCTCCCCATCACCTCTCCTCTCAGTCCCCAGCAGCCACTATATTCTGCTTCAGTCAGTTTGACCATTGTAGATGCCTTACATGCTTTTCAACCATTTTTAAAAACTGAGGTATTTATGTGCTTGTTTCTTTACTATTGAGTTGTATGCATTCCTTATTTAATTTGGGTATTAATTCCCTATCAGATATATGGTTTGCAAATATTTCTCACATTCCAGAGGTTGCCTGTTCATTTTGTTTCTGTTACTGGACAGAAGCTTCTTATTTTGATATAGTCCTGCATGTATGTTTTTGTTTTGCTTGCCTGTGTTTCTATTGTTACATTCAAAAAAATTATTGCCAAGACTAATGTCAAGGAACTTTTTCTCTATTTTCTTCTAGGAGTTCTATGGTTTTAGGTCTCATTGTTGAGTCCATTTTGCATTGATTTTTGAGTATGATGTCAGATAAGCATCCAGTTTAAGTCTTTGGCATGAGACTATTCAGTTTTCCCAACACCATTTATTTATGAAGAGACTATCTCTTTTCCATTGTGTATTCTTGGCACCCTTGTCAAAGATTACTTGACCATATATGCATGGGTTTATTTCTGGGCTCTATTATGTTCCATTGGTCTCTGTGACTGATTTTTTGCTAGTGCAACACTGTTTTGATTACAATAGCTTTATAATATAGCTCAGAGTCAAAAAGTGTGATGCTTCCATATTTCTTCCTCTTTCTCAAGATGACTTTGACTCTTTGGGGTCTTTTGGGTTTCATTTGAGTTTTAGTTTTCTGTTTCAGTAAAAAATTCCATAAAATTATGATAGGTATTGTGTTGAATCTGTACATCCCTCTGGGTAATATGGATATTTTAATATTAATTCTTCCAACCTAGGAACATGGGGTATTTTTCCTTTTCTTTGTGTCTTCTTCAACTTCTTCCATCAATGTCTCACTATTTTCTGTGTGCAGATCCTTCACCTCCTTGGTTAAAATTATTCCTACGTGTTTCATTCCTTTGGACACTATTTTAAATGGAATTGTTTTCTTAATTTCTTTTTCAAATAGTTTATTGTTAGTGTATAGAAACAGAGCTGGTTGTTGCGTGCTGATTTTGTATCCTGCAACTTTACTGAATATCTTTATTAGTTCTAACAGTTTTGGGCACATAGTACGTTCATGCCACTCCCTCTGTCCCCACCTCTTAGAGAAAAGCCACAGTCTCTCTCAGTGCTGAACTACATCAGCTTGAGGGAGGGGCCACTGCCAGTAACGTCGAATTGTTTGTCTTACCCATTTCAAGAGTGGCTGCTCTTGGTTTTATGCTTGCCTGTGGTACTGCAACCTGTTGGTTAGATTACCTTCCATAACGGTATTTTGTTACTTTTATCATTATTTAATCTGTTTCTCTGGGGAATGAGGGCTGGGAATTCCTATTCCACCATCCTGCTGAGGTCACTCAGCCAAGGCCTTTGCTATATTTCTTGACACCAATAATTTTACTGCAGTGTTCATCCATATTTGGAAGAAAAGTCCTAGTCACATGATGTGGTGTCTCGTTCCGGACCACAAGGAGATTCAAGGGTTTTTACTTTGTTGTACAAAATACCACCACTTCCATACTTATACTGGTAAACAGAAATAAATGTGACACATATTATTGATAAACACTGATACTGACGTAAAAATAGACTTTCTATTACAAGGAATAGTATTTTTAAAGTACCAAAGAGAAACCCCAAACAAAAACATAAATCTCAATTATTCAAGTACAGCAAGAACAAAAAGATACACAATGTGTTCCCTCCAGCCTTGCCTTGGGGCTCAGCTATTGAGAACGTTGACCTCTCTTTTCAACCTCAAGGTGAAGGATTTCCCTCAGACTTCACTAGCTGTGCGAGGTGTCGCTGGACTTGGCCCTGGAACATGCCCTGGCCGTGGTGATAGTTCCAGGCCTGACTCCAACTATGGCTTAGGCTCTCTCTCATCTCTCAAAATCTCTTTACACTTTAGTCTGCAGTGGAATTCAGGACCCCCAACGGCTGACAGCAGGAACTGCACTCTATGGGACCCCAGTGTTCTGGGTGGGTGCTTCCTTCATTCTTTTTAAGGGACCTCAGGACAACTCCCTCTACTGACCTGACATTTGACATTGTCCCTCTTAGACCAAAGCTCTCATGTCCCTGAAAACTCTGATGTAAAAGTGAGGAGATGTTTAACCTGACAGCTCTGCCTAGAGGCTTCAGGTCTGAGAGCAGGGCCTGGTGTCTTTGTAACACCCAATATTCTGAGATGTTGTTTTCCCCAGTCTTAGTTCATGGGTGTCCTCGTATAGGCTCTTGTCACTTTAATTAAAAGCTTCTTGAGAAATGCCACATTCCTGAAAACTCCTGAGCAGTTGCCCTACTTCAAACCATGAACAGGTCCTTGTCCTAGGAGTGATGTGACATGGGAAATCCTCAGCGCAACACAGGAGGTCCACGGGGTAGGCTTTAAGAGAAATTAAAACATACTGATCTATTCCTTCTCATCCCCAGCCAGACTTGAGGTCTCATGTAACTTCTGTTTAAATAGATTCTCTTTTTATAACAAAGTGGCTGAGTCAGATAATGATTGAAGTCCTTGATCTTTTAAGGTTATCTGAAATCACATATATAGATGATCCTATTATCAGAAAATATTATCTCCCCCCTTATTTATACCTCACATTTGTATTTTAGTATTATTATGGCTTTGGCTTTGTACTTCAACCCAGTATCTGAGCCATGAGTCCATCTTATTGCTTGAGATACATTTTGCAGTAATGAGAAAAAAAGTGAATTAAGGGATACAAGGTTGGCCTCAAGAGTTGGAAGATTGGAAGAGTGTGGGCTTTAGACTAACTCAAATCAAGGGTCTAGTGCCATTTCTGTCACTCTCCAGCCCTGTGAACTATGGCCCAGTATTAAACTCTATGAGTGAGTCTCAGGGTTTTCTTCTGTCCAGTGAATATGGTAAGCCCTGTCTTGTAGGATGGTGGAATGTGTGTAGTGAATGGCAAGCCCCGTGACAGTGTCTGGCAGTTACAGCCCTCCCTTCTGATGGCTGGTGGCTGCACTCTCAAACCAAAGATTCTTCCTCTCAGACCTGATATGAAGAAGTGAGGGAGGAGCCTTGCCTGATAGCCCTGCCCTGAGACTTCCAGAGCCGGTATCAAAGGAGAGGGCATGATTCTCTTTCCTCCCCCCCATAAAGGGATGGGCAGACCCCTCAGTCCTCAGCTTCCTGATTTGACTCCTGGCAGGGCCAGGGGCTCCCCTTTACCTTGACCTGAGGCCTATCTCCTGGTAGTAAGGCCCATACCTCCCTGTGACCTGATGGGAGGAAATAAGCATTGCAGTTTCTGATGACACATGCCTATCTATGGTCTCACAGGAATGACATTTGTGGCAGGCAGGTTGAAGCCCTCTAACAGATGGTCCCACTCAGGATCTTTAGTCTGACTCCTGGGCGGGACAAGATTCTTCCCTCTGTTCACATGGGACTGCCACACTCAGATCAAATCTTACTTGCCTGTCACTCTGGAGTGGGAACTGACAGGCTCCTCTGCCTGACATCTCCACGTGGGCCCTCCTAGAGCTGAGTAGGGAAGATTCTGTGTGGCCATTATTGATATGGAGTGTGTAGTCCTACATTCTTCACTGTCCTCACCCTGACTCCTGGAATAACCTGGAAATATTCTGTCTTGATTTAAGGCTTATGCCCTCATACTAAGGCCCCCAATCCCCTGATACCCTCTAGGAAGAAGTGAAGTTTGCTTTATCTGGCCACAAAAGCCAATGGATGTTACCCAAGGCTAACAGAAGTGGAAAGAATCTCTGCAGTGTCCCCAACCACCTGGTATGAGGCGGGCGGTCCCTTCAGTCTCCAGAGTCCCTGCCTTGGCTCTGGCATCATCTGGGTATGTATCCCCCTTCAGCTGACTAGAGGTCACCCCCTTTGACAAGTTTCCTCACCTCCAAGAGCTGCTCTGGGGGCGGTGTGAGTATGACTTGTCATGTTACTGTGCCTAGGTGACATGGTCTCAGGTCTAACAGGGACAGGGCTCCATGTGGCCTCCTTCTTCCTGGGAGGGATCCTCTCATTTTCAGTGCTTTTAGGAACTGGGTATCCTTCCTTTGGTGAATGGGGCCTCCCCCATTAATGTCCCTCCCTTGGATTAAAGGCTTCCTGGGAAATTCCCCCTCCCTGCAAACTCCTGAGCAGTTTCTGCTCTGCAAACCTGGCAGAGGATGGGCCCCTATACCAGAAGTAATGTGAGATGGGGAAGCTGTAGCACAAGGCAGGAGCCCCAGGACAGGTGGTGGGTTGTCAGGGGAAAAGTACATTGATGTTTCTTCTCTTCATCAGCCAGAGGAAGATTCTCATGTTAACTTCTGTTCTGATATATTTACTTTCTGCAGGAAAGAGATTGTTCACTGTGATTTTGAAAGCCTCTGATCTTTTGAGGGGTTCTTTCTCTAACAGTGCAAATGCAGATGATCATACTGTCACCAACTATGGTCATTCATTTATTTGTACCTGTCAATTATTTTGGTATTCTTGTTGCTCTGGCTATGTTTCCAATCCAGTAGTCTGGGCACAAGGCAATTCTCTAGCACCTAAAATGAATCTTGAAGTACTGAGAAGAAAACTGAAATAAGAACACAGGTGTGCCTCAGGGTGGGAGGACAACAGTGCGGACTCTGCAGTAACAGACCAGGACTCGAGCCCCAGTCCTGTCATTTGCAAGCCCTGTGAATTCTGGCACATCACCAAACTCTGACTCTATGAGGCTCAGGCCCTCCCCTGTGACGTGAGTTTGATAAGCCCCATCTTGTAGTACTGATGGCATACGTGTAATGTATGGAAAGTATCTGTCACTGCCTGTTCTGTATTGAGACATTAGGAAACGGCAGTTATTACTATGATTATCTTGACCTCAGATGTTATCATCGACCCAGTTGGGGTTTTTTGTTTTTACATCTAAGAGATGTCAGAGAACATGAAGTGTTCTAGCCAAAACACAAACATGCACACAAAACCCCAAACCAAAACCCAGAGAACCTGCAAATTCTGCTCAGCAATGAAAACTAAGTAACATGTTCTCACACTCTCCTTTATGGCCTGCTTTTCACTTGTTCTTTGTGAAGTTGAAAGCATCTCCCCTTCTTTCATAATGATAACTTTTCCTAGAATTTGTAACGCATGGGCAGGGGCTGGATCTTCTTTCACTAACCATCCCCAGCACAAGCATGAAGATTTCCAAAGAACAGATACTTAGTTAATGTTTGTGTGAAATAAGAGCCATAAACAAGAGGTCTGATTCAATATGCTTTATATTCTCAAATATGCTTGAAAAACATAAGCAAATCTAGGTATTTTTCCTTTAAATATAAAAAGAAAGACTAAATGGAGTAAGGCAAACCAAGAACTTACTTAGCATAAAGCAAACGAAGGATTAACTTTTACTTTCTATCAACAACCTATTTATCTATCTCCCTCCCTCCCTCCCTCTCTTTCCCTCCCTCCACCTCTATCCATCTGTCTCTCTCTCCCTCCCTTTATCTCTATACATCTATATCTATCTATCTATCTACTTATCTATCTATCTATCTATCTATCTATCTATCTATCTATCTATCATCTATCTATCTATTTGTCATTTTCTGATCCCAACTATTTTAGCATGGACTTCTTTCACATTTCCAAGGATAGTCCTATCCTAAAGCCAGATTATCTTGTTCTGGATTACAAAAGCGATTTAAGGATTTCCAATTTGCATTTCAAACAACAAAACTCTTAGTCTTAAACCTGATAAACAGCAATAAAGATGTGACCTGTGAAATTTATAACCTTATATTCTGAATCTAAATAAACATTCTGTTGAAAGAACACCACTTGAAATCAGAAAACAAAACAGGTAAGTCAACAAGTTAACTATGCACATCAGAAACATTGGTTAACAGGCCTTTCAACCATAAAATGAAGAACCTGCTTCTGACCTCCTGCCTCTGACCTCACTGGATGTGAGAGTGGTGGCTGGATGTGGCCTCAGAGTGCGCACCTGCCCTGGCAGGAGTGCCGGCCCTGGCTGCAGCTCTGGCTCGGGCCCTCTCTTCCTCATCTCTCAAAGCCTCTTCATAATGCAGTGGGAAGGCAGTGGGGGTGGTAGACTTGATCTTGGCCAGAAACTCAAGGACTTTCATCTTGCTGGTTTCAGCATGGGCTCTCGGACCCCACAGGAACTCACTGCGTGGAGGATCGCTATTGGGTATCTGGTGGTACTCCAGGTACTTTTCTTGCACCAAATCTGTGATGAGCTTCCTGGGATCCCCAAAGATGAAGTGCCTCCTTCCATCATAGATGTCCAACATATTCAGGAACTGCCAGATCTGCTCCTCAGAGGCGTGGTTGCCATTCAAGAAGATTGCACTCAGGAGAGGCATCAGAATCCCAGGCCTGGGGAAGTTCCAGCCACTGCTCAGACTGCCATCATTGAGGTAGTCTAGCTTGTTGACAAAGGTGTAGGACCTACTATTGGGCTTGATTTCCTTCAATTCAAGGCCGAAGATCAGCTCCACATGGGCAGCTGCTCTCCTGAGGATCTTGGGGAAGTGCTCCCTGTACCTTTTGTTGACCAACTTCATCATGTCTCCCTTTTTAATGAGCTCCTTCATTTTATACTTGTATAGCAGTAGCTGCACCAACATTTCCACCCTTCTGGTTACAGGATCTTCTTTAGCTTTCTCAATGGAAGCTGAGGCCTGAGAGGAAGTTTCACTTTCCTTGGCTTGACCTTTGGCGCCTTTATCAGATCTTGGGTGTGAAACACCTGCAACAGCACTTGTGGTGGCCCGGGCCTTCCCAGGCTGCCGGGAAGTGCCAGCAACAGGACAGCTTGAAGGAGCACACTGCAAAACAGGAGCGGAGGACGAAGTGGTCTCTTCTTCCTCTGCTGCAGTGGCTTGAGCACTAAGAGCTCGGGCCTCCGCTCTGTTTTGTTGGCGTTTCTCACGAGCACGGCGCTTACTTTTCTTACCACGAGGCATGACGGCTATAATCAGGGACAAGAGGCAAGAGTCTGGGCCAGCGAAAATGTGATGTGGACACCTGGAGGAAGGAGAATGAGATTATGTGAACATCTTCAACAGGTAGATTCCATTTTGTAGACTCTGCAGGTATTCCTGAGGGCCTTACTCAGGGAATCCATAAGGCTCCTGTTCTCCTGGACAGGCTGTCCCCTGAGAATCCCATAGAACAACCAAAGAACCCTTACAGTGGGTCTTAATCTGCATACTACCAGGCCTGCCTTGGGTTTACGGTGACAGTAGGTGCTGGCACTGAGACCCTCTGTGTTCTGGAATGTGTGCTCTTCTCAGTTTATTTTCAGTATTGTCATGCCAACTCTGGGCAGAGCCTGGGCACCCTCCCTTCTGCTACTCTGAAGTTGACACCTCAAAGCTGCCTGAGAACCAGAAGGAGCTGCAGGGGTGTCTCAGTCTACCTCCCTACCAGGGGACACCCAGTGCTGAGAGCTCAGTGGGGTCCTTTCTCTCCTGAGTTCACTGGGCTCCTCAGTCCTCATTTAAGGTCCTCACTTTGGCTCCTTGAAAGGCTTGGGATCACTCTCCTATTGCTGACTTGTGGCTGTACCTTCAGACTAAGGAATCTCACCACCCTTAGACCTGATAAAAACAAGCAAGGGGGATACTCAACCTCAGAGCCCTTCCCTGAGATTGCTTTGGCTGAAATCAAAAGGTTGGGATGGATGCTTTGATGTCCTTTCTCCTCAGGGTTGGATGGTCCTGAAGTCCTCACTCAGGTTCCCCAATTTGGTTCCTGGTGGAGAAGCACCACTTTTTCTTGAACTGATGCCTGTGTCCTCATAGTATGAGCCAACTTCCCTGACTCCCAATAGGAAGAAGTGAAGATGACCTTATCTGACAAAATGTGATGTCTCAAGAGTGAAAGCTATTGCAGGTTAAGTTGACATATTATGGTAGGTGGTCCCACATAGGATCCTAACTCAAAGTTTAAATTTTACTCATGATAGGGCCTAAGATTTCTCCTTCTGCTGACCTAGGACCATTCCCCTCAGACCAAGACCCTCACTTTCTTGCTACCCTTGGGAACTTCTGTCTGATATTCTATCCTTGAAGTCTCCCAAGGCTGAGAATAGGAAGGATCTTTGTGGCTTCACTGATATGGGGTGGGACATCCCCAGAGGCCTCAAGGTTCTCACCATGACACAACCCAATCTGGGAAAAGAAACACTCAGTTCAATGAAGCACAGAGAGCCCCCCAAAAAAGGACCCTGAACAAGACAACACCAAGACATATAATAATTAAATGGCAAAGATCAAGGATAAGGAGAGAGTGTTGAAAGCAGCCAGAGAGAGAAAAAAGTTACTTATAAAGGAAATCCCATCAGGCTATCAGCAGACTTCTCAGCAGAAACTCTACAACCCAGAAGGGAATGGCATGATATAGTTAATGTAATGAAACAGAAGGACTTCCAACCAAGAATCTTCTGCCAAGCAAGATTACCATTTAAATTTGAAGCAGGCATTAAAGAATTTCCAGCAAACAAAAGTTGAAGGAATTTGCCATCACTAAGCCTTCATTACAGGATATGTTAAAGGGACTGCTGTAGATGGAAATGTCCCTAAGGCTAAACAGCTTTCACCAGTGAAAATAAACCCACAGCGAAGGTAATAGACCAATTAATTACCAAACAAGTATGAAATTAAAACAAAACAAAAGAAACAAATTCAACTATATACAGAATCAGTCAGAGATGCATAAAAAATGCAAATTATGATATATAATATGGAAAAAGTAGAGAAGGAAGATAGGAAAATAGATACTTTTAGATTGTGTTTCCAACAGAGTAATCAGAAATTTATGGAAGACTATTATACAGTAAGGAAGCTATCTTTGAGCCTCTGGGAATCACTAAACTAAAGGCTAGAATAAATACACACACACACACACACACACACACACACACACACACACACACACAAAGAAATGACTAAATAAATTATTAAAAAAGAGAAAAATCCAAATAGAACCTAAAGAAAACCATCAATAACAAGAGAAGTGTACAGGACAGGAAGAAATGAAGAGAGGAGCTATTAAAAAAAAGCCAGAAAACAATTAATGAAATGACAGCAAGTACATATCTATCAATAATCACCTTAAATATAAATGGACCAAATGTACCAATCAAAAGACACAGGCAGAATGGATAAAGAAACAAGACCCATCTGTATGCTGCCCAAAAGAGACTCATTTCAGACCCAAAGACATACAGAGACTAAAAATGAAAGGATGGAAAAAGATGTGTCATGAAAAAAATAGGGAGAAAAACACAGGAGTGGCAGTACTTAGATTAGAAAAAATTGATTTCAAAACAAAGAAAGTAACAAGAGACAAAGGAGGACATTACATAATGAAAAAGAAGTCAGTCCAAAAACAGGATATAACCATTATAAATATCTATGCACCCAACATAGAAGCACCTAAATATGTGCAACAAATACTAACAGAATTAAAGGGGGAAATAGATTGCAACATGTTCATTTTAGGAAACCTCAACACACCACTCACACCAATAGACAGATCAAGCAGACCAAAAATAAACAAGGAAACAGGGGCACTGAACAATACATTAGATCAAATGGACTTAACAGGTATCTTCACAACACTCCACCCAAAAGCAGCAGGATGCACATTTTTCTCAAGTGTACATGGAACATTCTCCAGAATAGCTCATGTGCTAGGCCACAAGAAGAGCCTCATTAAACTCAAAAAGACTGAAGGTGTATCAAGCAGCTTCTCAGATCACAATGGTATGAAACTACAAATAAATTACACAAAGAAAACAAAAAAGCCTACAAACACATGGAGGCTAAACAACATGTTTATAAATAATCAATGGACTAATGAAAAAATTAAAACAGAAATCAAGCAATACATGGAGACAAATGAAAAAATACAACACCAAAAGAAAACAAGTTCTCAGATTCAAAAAGACATATGCACCCCTATGTTTATTGCAGCACTATTTACAATAGCTAAGATATGGGAGCAACCTAAGTGTCCATCAGTAGATGAATGGATAAAGAAGATGTGGTACATATACACAATGGAATATTATTCAGCCATAAGAAAGAAACAAATCCTACCATTTACAACAACATGGATGGAGCTGGAGGATATTATGCTCAGTGAAATAAGCCAGGCGGAGAAATCCAAGTACCACATGATTCCCTCATTTGTGGAGTATAACCACAAAGCAAAACTGAAGGAACAAAGCAGTAGCAAACTCACAGACTCCAAGAAGGATATAACAGTTACCAAAGGGGAGGGATGGGGGAAGGAGGGAGAAGGGGATTGAGGGGTATTATGATTAGTACACACAGTGTGCGGGGAATCATGGGGAAGACAATGTAGTACAGAGAAGACAAGTAATAACTTTGTGGCATCTTACTACACTGATGGACAGTTACTGCAACGGGGTATGGGAGGGACTTGATAATATGGGTGAATGTAATAACCAAATTTTTTTCATGTGAAACCTTCATAAGAGTGTATATCAATGACACCTTAATAAAAATTAAAAAAAGAAGAAAGTGAAAATGTGAAAAAAAAATACAACACCCCTAAATGTGTGGGATGTGGCAAAATCAGTTCTAACAAGAAAGTACTTGGCAATACAGGCTTACCTCAAGAAAGAAGAGCAATCCCAAATAAACAGCCTAAAATCACAATTAAAGAAACTAGATAATGGACAAATGAAGACCAAATTTAGTAGAAGGAGGGGCACAATAAAGATCAGACCAAAAAGAAATAAAATAGAGAATAATAAAACAATGGGAGAAAATCAAGAAACCAGGAGTTGCTTATTTGGAATATAAAACAGATGAACCCCTAGCCAGACTACACAAGAAAAAAAAAAGAAAGAATTTACACACATAAGTAGAATCAGAAACAAAGATGGAGTAATCACAAAGGATACTATGGAAATACAAAGAATTATTAGAGAATACTGTGGAAAATTGTATGCCAATAATCTGGACAACCTGTGGAAAAACGTAGCCTTCCAAGACTGACCCAGGAAGAAAGAGAAATCTGAGCAGACCAGTTATCAGCAATGAAATGAAACTGACAATCAAAAAACTTCCCAAAGACAAAATTGCATGTCCAGATGGCTTCACAGCTTAATTCTACCAAACATTTAAAGAGGAGCTAATACCCATACTTCTGAAAGTATTTCAAAAAGTTGAAGAGGAGGGAATACTTCCAAACTCATACTATGAAGCCAGCATTCACTCAAATACCCAAACCAGACAAAAACACCACAAAAAAATAAAATTATAGAAAAAAAAACATGGTGAACAAGATGCAAAAATCCTCAACAAAATATTAGCAAACTGAATTAAAAAATTTATCAAAAAATCATCCATCATGACCAAGTGGGATTTATTCCAGGGATGCAAGCATGGTACAGTATTTGTAAATCAATAAATATCACACACCACATTAACACAAAGAAGGATAAAAACTACATGATCATTTTAATAGATGCTGAAAAAACATCTGACAAAATTCAACATCCATTCATGATAAAAACTATCAACAAAATGACAATAGAGGGTACATACCTCAACATCAAAAAGACCATATACATCAAACCCATAGCCAACATCATACTTAATAGCAAAAAGCTGAAAGCTTTTCCTCAAAGATGAGAAACAAGACAAGGATGTCCATTCTTACCAATTTTATTCAACATAGTATTGGGGACCTAGCTGGGGGAATCAGACAACACAGAAATAAAAGGCACCCAAATTGGTCAGGAAGAAGTTAAACTGTCACTATTTGCAGATGACATAGAAAACCCTAAAGAATTCACCAAAAAACTATTAGAAATATTAACTGAATTCAGCAAAGTTGCAGGATACAGAATTAATACATAGAAATCTGTTGCATTCATATATACTAACAATGAACTAGCACAAAGAGATATCAGGAAACATCTCTGTTTACAACTGTATCGCAAAGAATAAAATATCTAGGAATAAACCTAACCAAGGAGGTGAAAGACCTATAGTCTGAAAACTACAAGACACTCATGAGAGAAAGACACCCCAAAATGGAAATCCATCCCGTACTCATGGATACGAAGAATGAGTATTGTCAAAATGGCCATCCTGCCCACAGCAATTATCAGATTCAATGCAATCACAATCAAAATACCAATAGCATTCTTCAATGAACTAGAACAAATAGTTGTAAATTCACATGGAACCAAAAAAGACTGTGAATAGCCAAAGCAATCCTGAGAAAGAACAACAAAGCTCTGGGGGTATTATGCTCCCTGACTTTAAGCTCTAGTACAAAGTTCCAGTAATCAAAACAGTTTGGTACTGGCACAAGAACAGACCCATGGGTCAATGGAAGAGAATAGAGTGCAGATATAAATCCAGGTATATATGGTCGATTAATGTATGATAAAGGAGGCATGAATATACAATGGGGAAAAGACAGCCTCCTTAACAACTGGTGTTGGGAAAACTGGACAGCCACAAAAAGAGAATGAAACTGGATAATTGTCTAACCCCATACACAAAAGTAAACTCAAAATGGATCAAAGAACTGAATGTATGTCACAAAACTATAAAACTCTTAAGAAGAAAACATAGGCAAAAATCTCTTGAATATAAATATGAGCAACTTTTTCCTGGACACATATCCTCGGGCAAGGGAAACAAAATCAGTAATGAACGAGAGGGACTGAATCAAACTAAAAAGCTTCTGTACACAAAGAAAACCATTAGCAGAATAAAAAGGCACTCTACAGTATGGGAGAATATATTTGTAAATGACTCATCTGATAAGGGGTTAACATCCAAAATATATGAAGAACTCACATGCCTGAACACCGTAAAAACAAATAACCCAATCAAAAAATGAGCAAAGGACCTGAACAGACACTTCTCCAAAGAAGAAATGGCCAACAGGCACATGAAAGGATGCTCCACATCACTAATCATCAGGGAAATGCAAATTAAAACCACAATGAGATATAGCCTCATATCAGTTAGAATGGCCACTATCCAAAAGATAAGGAAAAAAAATGCTGGCTACGATGTGGAGAAACAGGAACCCTCCTACACTGTTGTTGGGACTGTAAATTGATGCAACTGCTGCAGAAAGCAATATGGAGGTTCCTCATAAAGTTAAAAGTAGAAATAGCATTTGACCCATTAATTCATGTGCTAAAAATTTACCCAAAGAAAACAGAATCCCTGATTCAAAAAGATTTATACACCCCTATGATTAGGGCCGCACTATTTGCAAGAGCCAAGATGTGGAAGCAAGCTAAGTGCCCATCAATAGATGAATGGATAAAGAGGTGGTACATATATACATTGGAATATTATTCAGCCATAAAAAGAAATGAAATCCTGCTATTTGCAACATGGATAGATCTACAGGGTATTATGCTCAGTGAAATTAGGCAGTCAGAGAAAGACAAATACCATATGATTTCACTTATTTATGTAATATAAAAACAAAGCAAAACAGCAGCAGACTCTTAGACACTGAGAAGTGACTTGCAGTTGCCAAGGGGGAATTGTTGGGGTGGGTGCAGAGGGGGAGGGGATAAAGGGGGACAGTAATTCACAATCCCAACATAAGTTGAGCACGGGGCTGTTGAATCATTGTGATGTACATTTGAAACCAACAGAAGATTGTATATTAACACTTAAAAAAAAGTGTTAGCAAAAAAGAATAAATAAATAAAAACCTCATTATGTCAATGTGTCCAAGTCTCCCAGGTCTGAAAAGAGCACAGGCGTCTTGTGTGGGCCCCTTTTTCCTGGAAGGGTCCCCAGTTCTCACTAAGTGTCACAACCATGAATCCTCTTAGGGACTGGGGCTCTGTTGCTAAATGGGGCTTACCCCATTAGACCAAGGCCCTTACCTCCAGAGACCACCTCCAGAGGGAATGAGGAGGCACCTCAGTCTGCAAGCTCTGCTTCCTTGGCTGAATTTGGGAGCTGTTAGCTGTAGCTCTCAGGGACTTGTTCAGTCACTTAGGTCACCCCACATCTGTCTACCTTGGCTGGGGCGCTGCTCGGTGTGTCCCTTTCTGTTGGGTAAAGGTCCCCTCATTAGCAATCAGGGCCCTCATCTTGCATCCAGTTAAGACCTAGCTCTCCTTCATCGGTAGAAATGGGGCTGCTCCCTTAGACAAAGGCCTTCTCCCTGAGATATTCCGAGCCCGAGTGAGCCTGACCATGCTCCGCTTGGGCCTCTTGGAGCCAGACCGCCGGTATGGGATTTGGCAGAGGAGGGGGTCATCTCTGTTATGTAAGGAGTGGTCCCTTCGGGTCCCTCTCAGGATCCTCACCTTGACTTCAGACCAGTCCTGGGTATCAACCTCCCGCCAGACAATATCCGCACGACGGTTGCGAAGTCCTCGCTCCCCAAACGGAAGTGCGGGTGAGTCACATCCGGCCACGGCTGTGTTGGGAGGGGGAGGGGGTTGAGGAAATAGTGTGATTGGCCAGGCTGGTACTTGGGAGAACCTATTTCCCCACGAGGAAAGCATAGGGCAGAGGCTCCGACCCAGACATGTGCTTTATAAGTATGAGGAAAATCTCAAAAGTCTTTAAGACTAAAACTGTAAAGAAGAGCTTATTAAGACATGGAAGTACTCAGTAGTAGCTCCTTCCTTTTCGCCTCCACCTCTGGGGCATTCTGCAGTTCCCCAAAGTTGATCGACACATTTTCTGTTTTCTAGTGGCATTTATTTCCACATAACAGAATGCCTGGCAAATGCTAAGATTCATTCATGTAGAAGTCTAGAAAAAGAAGTAAAGTAATTGAAAAGTGAGTTTAAGATTCAGGAGGCAGAAAAAAAATGCCAAAGTCTGAATTTAAAAGACCACAGCTGATGATCGGGAAGGACCGATTGATTTAATACCGTGATATGGATGGAACACATCACATAGCACAGTAGTTAGAAAAATAAATGCGAGAAAAAAAGAAAATGGCGAACAGGAGAGAGGCTGAATGACAGCTTGAAAGTAGTGTAAGATTTATGAAAAGAATGTGTATATATATATATATGTTTATGTGAAAATATATATTACATAATATACAATGTATATATTTATAAAATTTTTATTAAAAGACTTTAACATAAGATAGCTGAAAGAAAAAGCAGATAATGTTGTAAGCATAACATCATACATTTTACAAAGTTAACACAAATTAAAAAATAAAGCCACATTAGCACTCCGGGAGCTTTCTTTGCCTCCTCCTAATCAATGTCTACCACACAAGCAACAGTCTCAAGGCAAACATTGCAGATGAAATATCCTGGATTTGGAATTTATATGAATAGAATATAGAATGTACTCTTTTGTTCAACATTGCATTTAGGACACTCATGCATGCTGTTCTGTTGATATAGTTATTGCTATGTGAAAAAGTATTTTTCATTGGTGAATATAGCATGATTTATTTACCTAGTCTGATGATCAGCATTTGACTTGTTTTCTGTGTGGCTTGTCTACTAATCCACACCTGGCAATAATTTCCTGAGATAGGGGGTTGGCATATGTGCAGCTCCAGTAGATACTGTCAGAGTTTTCCTAAGTGACTGCATCAGTTTACTCTCCACTTGAAGCATTGAGAATCTCAGTTTCTGCATGAAATCATGGACTAAGCCTTGTTTGTCTTAATCATTTTAGCATTTTGGTGGATAGGCTGTGCTATAGCCTCTTTGTTTTTACATAGAAAACAGTGACTTTTAACACTTTTGCTTTTTTTTTTAAAGATGTTTTCGTTTTTGAACTTTTCATTTTGAAATTATTTTAGAGTGGCATCAAATGGTAGTTTCCATACCCTTTATTTCACATCCACAAATTTTTATTTCATATGTAACCAAAATAAATTACCAAAATCAGGAAATTAACATCAGTGCAATACTAGCTAATCTAGACACCATATTCAGATTTCTCTGCTTGTTCACACGTGGCCATTTTCTGGACCAGAATCCAATTCAGAAGCACACATTGCCTGCGGTTATCATGTATCCTCAGTCTTTCCTTACTACTTTTGGGGAATCTGGCCAACTATTTGTAGATTGTCCTTGGGTTTGGGTCTGGGTTCATCTGATATTTCCTTATGATAAAATATAGGTAATGAATTTATTGGCAAAAAAACAACAAAGATAATATTGTGGTTTTTTTTCAGTGAATGATAACAGCAGGCAGAGATGCCAACATA
Source organism: Smutsia gigantea (assembly GCA_032199065.1). Classification (NCBI taxonomy): domain Eukaryota; kingdom Metazoa; phylum Chordata; class Mammalia; order Pholidota; family Manidae; genus Smutsia; species Smutsia gigantea. Next base: position 308,025 of record JAVSCE010014914.1, read on the forward strand.
TATCGTGACTGGTAATGTTAACTTTGATCACTTGGTTAAGGTGATGTCTACCAGTTTTCTCCACTAGAAAGGTACCATTTTTCCCTTTGTAATCAATAAGTATCTTGTGAGTAGGTACTTTGAAACTATGCAAAATTCTATTTCTAATCATTCTTTTGCCCATTAATCTTATCATCCATTAATGATTCTTCCTTGCAACAGTTATTTCTGAGGCATTTGCCAAACGCTGATTTTATACCTCCATTATTCCTCCACATTTATTAATTAGTTTTCTACTGCAAGGGAGAAAAGTGCCTTCTTCCCCATTGATTGATGATTGATTTTTATCAGAATAGACACATGGATATTTATTTTATTTCACCCACTATAATCCACCACTATCATTATTTATTTTGCTGTCCAAGCTGTCTCAGATTGGGCCATTGGAGACTCTTTCAGGTTGGCTCTGTGCCCTTTTTAACACGTCCCCATCATTTTCTGAAGACTTCCTTACTTTCTAGTACATAAGAATTTCCAGGCGCATTTATTTACATCTCCAGGCCTTCCAGTGGCATCAGACATTTCTCCAAGGAGTTCCGGTTTCTTTACCAGAAGAATGACATTTAGCAGCTGAGTTCTAATCATAGATCTGCCCATTGACACTGGGATGTGATTGCTGCTAGACATTCTCAGTGGCAGAATTAGGGTGTGTGTGTACGTAACACAACTATACTTACCCAAACACCCCCACAACCTATACATATATATATATATATATATATATATATATATATATATATATATATAACTTAAACTTATATAATACACACACACACACACACACACACACATATATAATGAGATTCCAATTCAGCACAGGCTAATTCTAGCATTCCTGTCTTTCTTACTTGTTACTCCTTTCTCCAAGCAGTGGCTTTCTTTGTCCACTATTTGCGGATGTATTTATTCAATTCCAGAACATTTAAAGTAGTTTGAGAATTGCTAACCCGTACTGCTCTGAAAGCAAATTTACTAACTAGTGTGTAATATTTGTTTTGGTTCTGTTTTCTTTAGCCTCTAACATTTAGTCAAAATATTGTTTCTAAAAATACTGATGCTAGTTCTTGTCCATCCCTTCCAGTGTTATGTTACTCTTTGGGATACAGTCAGGTTTATTTGGTATTATTTATATTTAAATCTGTGTTTCCTCCACAAAACAGTGGACATTATAGCCTTGTTGGTTTCCTCTGCATTTCCCTGCACACTGATGAAACTGAGCATCTCGTAACATGTTTACTAGCATTTCCTTTGTTTTAAATTTGTCCATAGGAATTCTTTATATATTCTGAATGCAAATACTGTGTTGGATATATACCTCACAAATATTTGCCCCTGTACACCAACCTGCCATGCATTTCTCTAATTTTTCTTTTCTGATAAGCAGAAGTTCTTACTTTTAATGTAATCTAATTACCTTTTACTACTTTTTTTAAAGCAGTTTGGTATCTTGTTTACAAATATCTTAGAACAAAAATCATGAAGGTATATGTAAGTTTCTTATAAAATTTTATTTCAAACAAATTGTTTAATTTTACATTTAGATGAGCAAACCATCTCTAAAAGGTTTGTTTATATGGTGAGAGATTGTGGCCTGATACGTTTTGTCTTTAAGTGAAAAGCAATTAATCCAGTGCATTTATTAAAAGAGGCTTATATTTTATCCTACTGCATTACAATGTTATATTTGTTATAAATCAAGTGGCCGTATGCACATGAGCTGTTCCTGGACTCTGTTTTCTCCATTTCTCTAGTTGTCTATCCTTGTATAATTGCCCATCTGTCTTAATTACTGTTTAGTAATTATTTATTAATAGCGTCTACTGCCCTTTATACATGAATGTTATTTTCTTAGTGATTAATGTTGCTGTATATTAATATAGAAATCTGGTATTATAAATCTATCCATTTATGGACGTTTTTAAATGGTCCTGGATGGTTTGGGCTTATTTATTTCTATTAAAATTTTTCTCCTTTTTCTCCTCTTTCTAGTACTCCCAGTGTGTGCAAGGTGGAGCACTTATTGGTGTCCCACATGTCTCTGAGGCTCTGTTCATTTTTTCCCTCTATTCTTCAGCTTGCATAATCTCTTTTTATCTTCAAGTTTCATTTTTTTCTCAAATATTTCCTACTTTTTCCACTTTATCCTGTTCTGCTTCTTCCATTGTTGGTGTGCCTTGTGGAGGGCATACATTCTCTAATGTTCTGTTCATTTTGATATAAAATTGAATTTTACATATAGATACTAGAATATAATAAAAACACTATTTTTCTCGATTCTTCACACTGCATCATATCTTTGATTCTACTTTCACACTAGCTGAGTTTTTCTTCTGCTGTTGAATCCCTCTCTGAATTTAAAAAATTTGCAGATACACTTTTCAATTGCAGAACTTCTGTTTGGTTCTTTGTGATGAATTCCCTATCTTTTATTGGCATTCTTGGTGAGTCTTGTCCTCTTATCTTTCTCTGTTTTCACAAGCATGGTTTCCTTCAGCTCTGTGAACAGATTGACCCCAGCTGTGTTGAAGACTTTGAAGAGTCTGACATTTGAGTCCTTTCTAAGCAGTTTCAGTCACCTGCTTTTTCTCCTGTTTATAGACCACACGTCCCTCTTTTTTGCATGTCTTGTATTTTTTTGTTGTTGATTGGACATTTCAGATAACATTTTTCTCTAAATACTGATCTGCACTGTTATCTGGATGCTGATCCTCTTCCTCCAGGCTTTTTTGTTGTCATTTGCTTTTTTATTTGGTTAGTGCCTGGCTGGCCTATTTCAAAGCATTCATTTCCTCCATAGCATGCAGCTCTGATGTTACCCTCAGCGCATACAACCTTAAGCACACAGATTCCCCTTGGGTGACAGTATATTTGGAGACCCTCTGTATCTGTCTTTCCTTCTGATCTCTTTGTTAAGCTGTCAGTCTGCTGATATCACACCAGCTGTTACTCTCCACTAATATTCAGCTGATTGCTTTATTGTTTTTAGTGATTTTCTGGGACATACATTGTTTCACTGGTTGGACAGTTAAATTTGGGCTGAATTGCATGAGTAATCTTTGAGGTCCTTCTTTGAGGCTTGTTGCCATCCCAGGAGATCTTCTCCGCTGTCTGTTTTTCTAGCTCTTTCTGCTAATTTTCCATGTGGTTTATGGTGTAGCTTGTTGCTCTGTTGGATTTCCCAGCCTCCTCTTAATTCTTTTTTTTTTTTTGCCGGAGTGCCCTTATATTTCAACTTACACTGTTTACTTGGGGAGAGCTGTGGAAATGTTTTATCTTGGCCTGCCTCTCCCCTGTGCAGCCCTTCCACATCCCTGTTCCAGAGCTGGGGCGGGGGCAGTGAGCCACTTTTCTCAAGAGTGACACTCTTGCTTTATGAGCAGGTTATTGTGCTGGAGAGGCTCTTTTCTTCTGTTCGCTTCTCCTGGGATCAAATCTCTGCGCCGGGCATGTGGCTTGAGCCAGGGCGATCAGGGCCTCATTATTCCTGGTCTGCCAGGCTTGTGATTGATCCTGGCCTTATGAATGGTGGTTGGGTGGCAGGAGAGAACTCCACACTACTCACCTGCTCTTGCCTGGGACAAAATCCCTGGGATATAAGCTGAGGGCTGAGAAATTTTAGCAACCCATGCCTCCTTTGGAGTTACCATAGACCTCACTAGGAAAATGACAGGAGTGGGAGTCCTGTGTCCACGGTTGCCCACATCCCACGTCCTGGGCTGGGAGTGCAGAAGGATGCAGCCAATTCTGGCTTTACTGGCACAACTCTTGCAGTTTTCCTAAGACTTAGCAGATTTTCTTAAATACAATGATGTGAATGTCTCAGAGCCTAACAATTATGTAAAGCCCAAGGGAACAGTGTGGTCATCTTTGGCCAGGTGAGCAAAGTATTTCCAAAGAGTAACATCCTTGAATGATGCTTGGATCATGAATAAGCATCTATGTTACCTTTCAACAATCCCTTGCTTTTGCTCCATTATTAGTTACTATGAGTGGCTTTGAAAGCTTACAGATAAATTACTGTGGCTTAATATTAACTAATAAAATACAACACAGAACTCACAGTCGTGCTCCTAACAACGGCTGTGACTGAGCAACAGAACCAGCTTAGTGTCTCAGGCATGTATGTTAAATTTCGGTATTACTGGTTCTCTCACAGGAAATCGAAATCCCTGTTTTCAGCATTAAGGTCACTGTTTTGAGAGAGCTTACCTTTATTTTTCAAGGTTTTCTTTTGTGTTCTGGGGAAAGAAGAGTTTACCAGGGAGTAACTATTATATCATTTATGGTTTTGGCTGTTCAGTTATATCATATCATTTGTGGTTTTGTTATTCACTCTTTGATTATTTTCCTTTCAGTCTTAGGTTTAGTCATTCAAGAAATGTGGGAAAATGAACTTCCTTGGAAGATAATGTGATTTTTCACGAACATGCAGAAGCATGCACAATATTAAATGCCTTATCCCTGAAGGTCATGGCGCTTAAATATCTATAGAAAATTATATATTCTTGGAACAGCACATTTACAGTCTCGAGGAGGGGAAGAAAAAACCGTTTTGCTTTCTTGTCATTGAGTTCATTCTAATAGGCTTAGCAGCTAAACTTTCATATTTTATCAACATCAACCGCAACACAGAAATGTAAACTCTTATTTCAGTATTGGAGGGGAGAGAAATTCCATTTAATGCATAATTGCTAGAAATGGAATAACCACTTGCTAGAGGGCAAAATTAATAACCAGGAACTGTGCTCTATGAACTGAGCATTTCTAATTGCACATGCCAGTACACACCTGTAGCCTATGTTTGTGATATACAACTTGTACTTCATACTATGCTAAAGGTTTAGTGTGAGGGGATGTCAACAGCTCTGTAATCCTGTTTTTTTCTCATAAAAATGTAAATGATGGATAATTAAAAGCAGCCTATCTCCTGATGTAGTGGAAATAACAAAAATAACACTTTGCATTTGGATAGTAGTTCCGTATTCCTCTGGGAAACTGAATTCCAGACAAACAATGACCAGATAGCTTTGATATGATCATATAGCAGCTGTTAGGATTATTTCTATTCGACTGAAATATTCATAGCATAGCACATCATGAAAATTATCACAAAGCATTCCTGGCCTAAACAAAGGTGTTCATCAAACCAGCCTCACCTTCGGTCACGTCTCAAACCACCGCAGAGGAAATCCCACACGTGAATAAAGATAGTGAAGGTCTGAGTTCTCACTAAACTGAAAACTGTGTCATGCAGTGTCAATGTTATTTAATCCAAATCCAGTGTTTCTTAATATAATTTCCTTCAGGCGTCCTCTCATCTTCCCCTATCCTAATCCTTTTTTTGTTTGTTCTGCTTACACTAGCCTCAGTGATTCACCTAATAGCCACCTTTCTTAAACCCCTCCCCACATCTAATAAATTATGAAATCCTAACAATTAAAATAAGCCTGAATGGCCAGACCTACAGTGCTCAGTTCCTGAGTATTTCTTAGTTTATGTCTGCCTAGATCACAGCACTGCCTGTCAGCTGTCCTGGCCCCCATTTCCCCTGCACACCACTAAGAGGCGCTGTGTTCTGAGTTGCAGATCAGTGCGTGGTATTTGCATTTCCTTTCTAATTCTATTTTCAGGCTGTTTGGGGTCGACTTTGTCCTCTCAAAGGTCATATGTTGGAGTAGTAACTTCAGATAGCTCAGAATGTGACTGTATTTGACGGTAGGGACCTTTCCAAGGTGAAGTGAGGGCCTGCGAGTGGGCCCTTACCAGGAGAGGAGGATACGGGCACATGGGCAGAAAGGCCTCTGCAAGCTAAAGTCGGAGGCCTCAGGAGAAACCCATCCTGTTGACACCTTTATCTCAGACAGTGGGGGAAAATACTTCTGTTTTTACGCCACCTGGTCTCGGTCTGTCAATTTGTTCTGGCAACCCTGGTCCACCAGTCCACATACAGAGTCCAAACTCCTGTGCATGGTTTGTGCAAAAGTAATGCAATGTTATATGTCAATTGTATTTCAATTTAAAAAGTACATTAATCCATAATAATAAATTAAAAAGACAAAGGTTAAAGCAAATAATTATTAAAGGTACCTGATCTCCAGTATTTCCAGCTCAACCAGAGACTTGGGTTCCTCCTCCATCAGGATCTGTGAGAAATTGCAGAGGCCTGTTTATCTACTGCAAACAGATGAAGCCTGTAAAAAGCCTGCAGTCAGCCATAGCTAACTGGAACGTTCTAGGTGATCACTTTCTGCAGAAACTATGAGAAGAGGATGCATTTGACTTTTACAGAAATTCAGAAATACAGAATATTCTTTTTGAGGAAACAACTGTGTCACCATATTAAAAGTCTAAACCAATCCCCATCACTTTGTAATGGCCCCTAAAATACTCGAGAAAATATATTTATCATTCCTAAGAAAATTATTTTTTATTAAGGAAGGCATATAACATGTTAGTGAAAGAATTACATGTATAAAGATGGGGAAATTGTTCTGAAACATTGTTTTCCTTACGAGAACAAAACAAAATTGGCCCCCTTGTCTGGACATTAAAGTCACTCACAGAATAGAGTTCCTCAATTCTACATGGGCAACTCTAGAATTCATCTGATTCCTCTGCATAAGGACTTGACATAACAATGCTTGTCCCAGTCTTTCTAGTTCAGCCACAAAAAGACATCAATTTCTTACCATTTTAGTTCAAGTTTTTGCACAGGAAATCACCTACTTTGCCAAGCATCAATTTTCCTTTGAATTTATTCCAAAAGAGAAATATACTTTTTATTTTTAAGTAATTTTAGATTTCTAGGAAGTAGGAAGGATGGTATAGAGGTGTCGCAGATACCTATACCCCATTTCCACAGCTGTTAGTATCTTGCATTCCTATGGCACATTTGTCTCAAAAAAGGAAAACTAGATTACTATTAATGTCCACACTTTCTTTAAATTCCCTTTGCTTTTATCTACTGTCCCTTTTATGTCTTGGATCCCATCCAAAAACCACATCACATTTAGTCACTGTGTCTCCTCAGAATCCTCTTTGTTGTGACAGTTCCTCAGACTTGTTTTTGAGGACATTGATGGCTTTGAGGAGCACTGCTCAGTATTTTGTAGAATGTCTCAGTTTGGGTTTTTCTGATGTTTTTCTCAAATTGAGTCTAGGCTTATCGGTTTTCGAAAGAAGGCCACAAACAGAATGCCATTCCCTTCACATCACATCCAAGACACACAGGATGACTTCTCACATTCATGGTAACTGACCACTGGATGGGACAGTGCATGCCAAGTGTCTCCACTGTAAAATCACTCTTTTCCCTCTTGTGGAGCCAGGGTGACTCAGTCTTGTAAGGTCTGCCATTTGCTTAACTGCTGACTGACCTTGACTTCTCTCTCCCTCCGATGGAATGTTGCTGTCCTTTCCAGATGCCTTGCTTCATGCGCATGTTTCCCAACACCGCTCCTTCGTAAGAAGCCACCAGGTACCAGAACCTCCCGAGTAATTAATGGGTTGAGGAGTTTCAGCATGTACACAGACCCATACAGGATGGCCTGCAAAACGGGTCTGGGGCAGGTGAGGGAAAATGGGAGACAAGCCCCATCACTGTCTTACCACACCCAAGACACACCTCTAAGGAACCCTTTCATTAAATTTGCTTTAATTTCGAGCTGAACTTGTCTGCCTCCTTCTTTGGCCTCTCTTCTCCCTTCGCTTTCAGAAGTCTATTCATGCACACTTCCTGAGCCTGAACACTTCTTTCCATACTGTGGGCTTTGGAAGGAAGCCACTAAGAACAGCCCACCCTGGAGAAGTGAGGAGTAACACTCCTTTAGGGATTAGCATCAACAATAATTATTTGGAAATATCCTGCATGGGAACTTTTTTATTGATATATTTTTTATTGAGGTATAGTTGATGCATAATATATAGGTTTCAAGTATATTACATGGATATATTTTTATTGAGGTATAGTTGATGCATAATATATTGGTTTCAAGTATATTACATGGATATATTTTTACTGAGGTATAGTTGATGCATAATATATTGGTTTCAAGTATGCACACACACATAGGATTTATGTCTTATATCTCTCATTTATATTCTCAATCTATGACATCAGCATGGACTCATGGATATTTATTTTATAATTTGGGTAATATTCCAATACTACGTTGTTTATTTTCTTACTCAAACTATCCCAGGTCTAGCCACTGAGAGCTCTTTCAGGAGGCTCCAGTGTCCCTTGACACCCCCAATCATTGTATATATGTTTTTGTTCTGTTTCAGGCTTTTTTTTTTTTTTTAGCACTTCCTTACTTTCTGGCACTACAAGAAACTCTGGACTCATTTTATATATTTCCTGACTCTGAATAAGCCACATCTCCAATGAATTCTGGCTCTATTTTTTTTTAATGGTGTTAGAAACCAAGATCTGGTGCTAAATGCGCTTGTTGTACCCTTCAGAAAGATCCTATCATCCATATGCAATACAGGTGGATTTTTTGTCACAGTCTGTATTCGATCCTGAGATCACTTGAACTTCCAGGTGATAATTTAAAAATTCTAGACATTAAAGTTCACTGTTACGCTATACATTTCTCTGGATTTTGTGAAATTCATAGTATCATATATGCAGCACTATAGTGTGATACACCATATGCCCAGTGACTCTAAAAAAAAATCGTCTGCGCTTTAACTATTCATTAATCTTTGGCAACTACATGACCAGTTTGCAATTTTCATTGCTTTGCTTTTTCTAGAATATCACATAAATGGAAACATAAAGAATGTAGCCTTCTCAGATTAGCTTCTTTCACTTAGCAATATGCACTCAAGATTATTTCCATGTATTGTGAGGCTCAGTAGCTCATTTTTCTTATTTCTGAAAAATATTCTTTATATGGATATACCAGTTTGTTTATCCATTCACTTACTGAAGAAGATATTGAATGCTTCCAGTTTGAGTTCATTATGAATAAAGCCGTAATATTCTGCACAGTTTATTGTGGATATTTTTCCGATCTGTGGTATAAATACCCATTGGTTTCATTGTTGGATCATAAGTAAGACAATGTTTAGCTTATAAAGAACTCTAAAATTGCCCTCCAAAATAGCTGTACCATTTCGTATTTCCACCAACAATGAGTGATAGTTGTTATTTTTCCACATCCTCATCAGGGATTGTTAGCTTTTAAAAATTTAATTGCTTTTATAGGTTTGTAGTAGCATCTCAAAGCTGTTTTAATTTTCATTTTCTAGTGACAAATAACATGGACCATCTTTTTGTGTGCTTCTTTGCCATCTATATATCTTCATTGTTGAGTTGGACATTCAGATCTTTATCCTATTTAAAAAAATTGTTTTCTTATTGTTCATGTTATGAGATCTCATTATATTTTGGATACACCTCCTTTACCAGATATGCAATTTGCCAGTATTTTCTCTCAGTGACTTGTCATTTCAGTCTATTAACAATGCCTTTCACAGAGAAAAAGTTTTAATAAAATCTACCTTTACAATTTTTTCATGGACTATGCATTTAATGTAGCTTAAAGTTCATTACCAAATCCAAGGTTGCCTAGAATTTTTTTTAAGTTTTATTCTGAGCTGTACAGTTTTGCATTTTACACTTAAGTCTAAAATCCATTTAGAGTTAAATTTTTTATAAAGGGTAAAGTCTGGATCTAGATTCATTTTGTGCACATGGGTGTCCAGCTGTTCCGCGTCATTTGTTGAAAAGATTATGTTTTCTTCCTTGAATTGCTTTTGTGTTTGGTCAGAGATTAGTTGACTACATTTGCTCTATTTCTAGATGTCTATTCTATTTCATCAATTAGTGTATCTATTTTTCCACTAATGCATTCATTTTTATATGTGTTCATATGTTTGTGTGAGAAACTAAGATAAAGAGAGAAATACTTTTCTTTAGTTCAAAAGCAGCAAACAGTATCATCGTGGACTATAATTTAACATATATAGTATAAACCTCCAGTAGTTTTTCTCCTCACCAAACCCTGACATTTGAGATAAATACAAGTTATTTCCCAGGGCCATGCTATGCACCGAGTAAGCTACACAGTAGTTAAAAGGCAAAACTAGTAAATGGTTTATTTTATTTCAGAAAAAGAACATGTTGAACAATGACTGCCTCAGATAAGAGTTTTGAAATTTCAAAAGGTCATTCAGTAAATGGAGGTAAGAATCTTAAAAAGAGAACAAAATCTGTTAAGAAATAAGGATAGAATATGTTGTTCAGTGAGTAGAATTTTTATGAGATTTTTTCTATTGGTGCCACTGCTGTGGAATATTTTAGAGATGAGGAGCTTGATTTTTAAGTTTATCATGGATTTTAGAGATAATAACTGTACCAATTATAAGTCTTTAGAAGGGTTGACTAAAGAAAGGGTTTTAGTACTACAGTATCTCCTCTGTAGCTAATGCTCAGGGATGATGTTAGGTCGATTTGATTTGAGGACAACCACTGTGAGTACATTGCTGAGGAATAATGATAATGAAATGGGCATTATCGGTGAGCAGTGATATCTCATGAACAGTGAGCTAAAGGAAAGTGAAGGGATGCTTTCTCAGATGCAGCTCCTTTGGCCCTTGACTGTAACTGAGAAGAGCGAGGGCTGTGGGAAGGAGGGCAGTAGTCTAGAGCTGGTCCCAGAAATAAATTTTCTTTTGCAAGCCATGTGAGGCAGAAAATAGATCCAGAAAAGACAATTCTTTCTGAATAATGACTATTAAATATATCTGAACATTTTTATCTGGATGTCACCCACAAGATAAAGAACAATCCAATACAAATAAAGCTTGAGCTTTAAGAACTGTGCTTTATCTCCCTGTCTACTTTTATTTATCACCTACTTATGAAACAGTCTTTTAGCCTGGTGCCCTGATCCTGATCTGCTGCAGTTTATAATTAATGTCTTAATGCAATTTCCTATGATGCCTCTTTTTATCTTCAAAAGTATTTTCATATGAATAAAAAGTACATAGTGGCTGTATCTCCAACAGTTTCAACTGACTGAGTTTTAAGATATTATTTTTTACCTCCTTTTCTAAACCAGAAATGGGTGAAATAAAAAGGAATAAAAAGTGATTTTTTTTGTTTCTTGTATAATCTTTATTTATTCATCAAAAGTATTTCATAGACAAAATTAGGAAAACATCGTGTAAGCAAAACAAGAATTTTCGAAAAGAAGTAGAAACCATAAAAAAGAACCAAGTAGAAATTCTAGAACTGAAGAATACAATGAGAGATATGAAAAATTTAAAAGAGATCTTCAACAAATGGCTTGACTATGCAGAAGAAAACATCAGCAAACTTTTAAGACAAGTAATTTGAAATTACCCAGGTAGGGGAACAACAATATCAAAAAGAATAAAAAAAGAGTGAATAAAAGATTATATGAATTATGGGACACCTTCAAGCAAATGAATATTCAAATCATGGGGGTTCCAAAAGAGAAGAGATAGAAAAAGGCTCATGAGTTTATATAAATCATAGCTGAATACTTCACAAACTATAGTGAGATATGGACATCCCCGTACAGAAAGCTCACAGGACTCCTAGCAAGATCAGCCTGAAGATTACACTGAGACACTTCATCTAATTGGTAAAGGTCAAAGACAAGGAGAAAAATTTTAAATCAGCAAGAGAAAAACAACTCATTACAGGAACCACCATAAGACTGTCAATGGATTTCTCTGCAGAAACCTTGCAGGCCACAGGGAACAGGATGATATATTCAAGATGCTGAAAGAAAAAAAATGGCAGTAGGAATACTATAGCCAGAAAAATTGTCCAGAAATTGAGGAGAAATAAAGATATTCCTAAACAAACAAAAGTTAAGAGAATTTGTCACCACTGATCTGCCTTAAAGGAAATGCTAAAGGGAGTTCTTCATGTTGAAATGAAAGGATTCTAAGTCACTACATGAAAATATATAAAAGCTTGAAACTTACTGATAAAGATAAATATATAGTTGAAATTGGAATATACTAATATAATGATGGTGTATATATTAACTGTATTTCTAGTATAAAAGTTGAGAAATACTAATATTAAAAGTAATTAAAGCTACAATAATTTTTTTATGGATACATTATATAAAAAATGTAAAGTGACACTGATAGCATAAAATATGGGGGTTGGGAAAAGTAAAAGTGTGGAGATTTTGTGTGAGATTGAAGGTAAATTGTTATCAGTCTAATATAGACCATTATATCTATAAGAATGATTTTACATAAGCCTCATGGTAACGATAAAGAAAAAACCTATAGTAGCTACACAAAAGATAAAGAGAAAATAATTTAATCACAAAGGAACATAGAAAGACAGGATGAAAGGAACAAGGGAGCTAAGAAACAGAATAGAAATAGTAAGTCCTTACCTATCAGTTACTACTTTAAAAGTAAATGGATCACATTCTCTAATCATAAGACACAAAGTGCCTGAGTAGATAAAAGAACAAAATCAACTATATGTTGCCTGCTAGACACTTACTTTAGCTTTAAGGACACACATAGATTGAAAGTGAAGAGATGGGAAAAGATATTCCATGCAAAGGGTAACCAAAAAAGAGCAGAGTTTTTATATTTATATCAAGAAAAATAGACTTTCAGCCACAACTGGTCATATAATATTAAAGGGGTAGATTAATCAAGAGGATATAGCAATTGTAAATATATCTGTACTCAACACTGGGACACCTAGATATTTAAAGCAAATATTAACAGAAATGAAGAAAGAAACAGACAATAACACAAACATAATAGGGTGCTTGAATAGTCCACCTCCAATATTGGATAGATCATCCACACAGAAAATTAATAAGGAAAGAGCAGATCTGAATGACACTGTAGGACAAAAGGATCTAATTGACATACATAGAACGTTCCAACCAGCAACACCAGAAGGCACATTATTCTCAAAGTGCATAAGGGCCGTTCTCCAGGATAGATGGTATGTTGGGTTACAAAGCAAGCCTTAAAAAATTAACTTTTTTGACGACAGCAGTATGAAACTAGAAATAAATAATAGGAGGAACACTAAAAAAAGAATTACAAATGTATGGGAATTAAACAACACACTTCAGAACAACCAATGGTCAAAAAAAAATCTAAAAAAAATAATAAAGTATTTTCAGAGAAATAAAAATGAGAATACAACATACCAAAATTTATGGAATGCAACAAAAGCAGTTCTAAAAGGAATATTTATAGCAATAAATACCTACATTAATAAAAAAGGAAGATATCATATAAACACTCAACTGTATATCTCAAGGAAATAGAAAAAAAAAACAAAGCCCCAAGTTAGTAGAAGGACAAAAATAATCACTATTAGAGCAGAAATAAATGAAACTGAGACTAGAAAATAAAAGAAAACAATATGAACAAAACAGAAGTTGACTCTTAGACACAAAGTGACTGGTGGTTACCATGGGGAAGTGCTTGGGATAGGTAGGTCGGCAGGGTGAGGGGGATAAAGAGGCACAAAAATATCAATCATAATATAAGTTGGTCACTGGGATGGAAGTACAGTATGGAGAATATAGCCGATAATTCTGTAACATCTTTCTATGCTGACAGATAGTAACTACAGTAGTTGGGGTGAGGATTTAATAATGTGGGTAACTGGTGAACCACTGTGTTGTATACTTGAAACCAATATAATATTCTGTATCTCCTATACTTCAATTAAAAAAAGAAACAATTCTTAAAAGTACTCCAAAAATTATGAATTGTTTAATCATGAAATGATTCATACTTCCTTGTGGAGCTATTCTGGGCTTTAAATAGAAAAAGTAAATTGATCTCACTCTATAAAAGTCTTCACAAGTAAACATATATCAGTACCTATACAGTTTTCTTTTCTGGACAGGTAAAAAATACTTTTATTTTCTTCAGAAATCTAAATGAACTACAAAAATTATTTACAGCTCAAAGTGTATATTGTTTAAACAGGTCAGGGCAATATCTATCAATGTTCATCATGCTTTCTACTTTTTTTGTATTCCTATTTGGCTCTTTAGTCACTATCTTTATTTTCAAGGTATGATTGACCATTTAATTATTGGAATTTATTACCTCCTTACTTTATTGTAAGAAGTTCCTGTACTAGATGAAGTATTAAGGTATTGCCATGACCATGTGTCTCTATCCACCAAACCTGCTCTAGTTAGTGGCTGCTGTACCTCTATGTTGGCAGCCCTCCACATGATCGATTGTGCAGCCTTGGGAATATCAGAACCTTGTTTGGGAAATCACCTGTTATACTGCATATTAATTTGTTCATGAAAGTGTAAAAAGAAATGCAAAATAGTTTTTAATGCCAGAGTTATTTTTAAGGAGCACAGTCCTTGTAAAGTATATGGAAGAGATATTTTAAATAGTTCGGTCTCATGCAAAAATCACAGACACACTCTTTTACCTCAAAAGTTAACAAAAAAGTGATGTTCAGATAATGGATACAATTAGAAATTAAAATTACCTGGGAAATTTCTATTTCCTTATGTTAAGCCTATATATTATTGTCTCTTAGAGTCTTGCAACATGTAGATTAAGTTTAACTCTCATCTACCCATGGTGGGAGATTAAATTGGTAACCTACTTTAGAAAAGTATTTGGTGGTATCTACTGAAGCTGAACATACTCTATGATTTAATACAGGAATTCCAGGCATAGGTAAATACCCAGCAGATACTGATACATATGTTTACCAAAAGTATGTTTGCAAGTGTTCACTGTTGCAGTATTCATAATTGTCCCAAACGTGAAAGTATCCAAATGTATAGAATTATATAAAGTAAAGAAGCAGGCAAAATGAATCTGTACTGTTAGAAAGCAGGATGGTGATTATCCTCAGGAAGTGAAAAGCTTCTAAGGGACTTCTTTCCCTGAGTTTGAAATCTGGCTCTACTATTCACTAGGTATTGACTTGGTGAACTAACTGAAAACGTCTTTCTCTACCAGTTTTCTTATCTGTAAAATGGGGATAATAATAGCATCTATCTCATAAGGTTGTTGGGAGAACATGCAACATACAATGAACTCTCTAAAATATAATGAGCTCTATACAATATGAGTTCTATATTACAGTTATTCTCTCTAGAAAGTTATATTTTCTAGACTAGGGGTGATTGGGTATTAGATTTATATGTCATGTATTTGAAAGGTGAGCATGTTCATATATTAGTTTTTATTTATTTTATTTATTTTCTTTTATTTATTTATTTATTTTTATTTTGGTATCATTAATCTACAGTTACATGTGCAACATTATGGTTACTAAACTCCCCACTTCATCAGCTCCCCCCCACTTACCCCATTACAGTCACTGTCCATCAGCATAGTGAGATGCTATAGAATCACAACTTGTCTTCTCTGAGTTGTACAGCCCTCCCCGTGTCCCCCCAACATTACATCTGCTAATCGTAATGCCCCTTTTTCCCCCTTATCCCTCCCTTCCCACCCATCCTCCCCAGTCCCTTTCCCTTTGGTAGCTGTTAGTCCATTCTTGGGTTCTGTGACTCTGCTGCTATTTTTTTCTTTCAGTTTTTTTCTTTGTTCTTCTGCTCCTCATATGAGTGAAATCATTTGATACTTGTCTTTTTCTGCTTGGCTTATTTCACTGAGCATAATACCTTCTACCTCCGTCCATGTTGCTGCAAATGGTAAGATTTGTTTTCTTCTTATGGCTGAATAATATTCCATTGTGTGTATGTACCACCTCTTCTTTATCCATTCATCTACTGATGGACACGTAGGTTGCTTCCATTTCTTGGCTATTGTAAATAGTGCTGTGATAAACATAGGGGTGCATCTGTCTTTTTGAAATTGGGCTGCTGTATTCTTAGGGTAAATTCCTAGGAGTGGAATTCCTGGGTCAAATGGTATTTCTATTTTGAGTTTTTTGAGGAACCTCCATACTGCTTTCCACAATGGTTGAACTAATTTGCATTCCCACCAGCAGTGTAGGAGGGTTCCCTTTTCTCCACATCCTCGCCAACATTTGTTGTTGTTTGTGTTTTGGATGTTGGCCATCCTCACTGGTGTGAGGTGATATCTCATTGTGGTTTTAATCTGCATTTCTCTGATGATTAGCGATGTGGAGCATCTTTTCATGTGCCTGTTGGCCATCTGAATTTCTTCTTTGGAGAAGTGGCTATTCATATCCTCTGCCCATTTCTTAATTGGGTGGTTAGTTTTTTGTTTGTTGAGGTGCATGAATTCTTTATATATTTTGGATGTCAACCCCTTATCGGATATGTCATTTATGAATATGTTCTCCCATACTGTAGGATGTTTTTTTGTTCTACTGATGGTGTCATTTGCTGTACAGCTTTTCAGCTTGATATAGTCCCACCTGTTCATTTTTGCTTTTGTTTCCCTTGCCCAGGGAGATATGTTCATGAAGAAGTCTCTCATGTTTATGTCCAAGAGATTTTTGCCTATGTTTTTTCCAAGAGTTTTATGGTTTCATGACTTACATTCAGGTCTTTGATCCATTTTGAGTTGACTTTTGTGTATGGGGTTAGACAGTAGTCCAGTTTCATTCTCTTACATGTAGCTGTCCAGTTTTGCCAACACCAGCTGCTGAAGAGGCTGTCATCTCCCCATTGTATATCTAAGGCTCCTTTATCATATATTAATTGACCGTATATGTTTGGGTTTATGTTTGGATTTTCTATTCTGTTCCACTGGCCTTGGGTCTGTTTTTGTGCCAATACGAAATTGTCTTGATTACTGTGGCTTTGTAGTAGAGCTTGAAGTCAGGGAGTGTAATTCCCCCTGTTTTATTCCTCCTTCTCAGGATTGCTTTGGCTATTCAGGGTCTTTTGTGGTTCCATATGCATTTTAGAACTATTTGTTCCAGTTCATTGAAGAAGGCTGTTGGTATTTTGATAGGGATTGCATTGAATCTGTAGATTACTTTGGGTAGTGCAGCCATTTTGACAATATTTATTCTTCCTAGCCAAGAGTATGGGATGAATTTCCATTTGTTAGTGTCCTCTTTAACTTCTCTTAGGAGTGTCTTGTAGTTTTCAGGGTATAGGTCTTTCACTTCCTTCATTAGGTTTACTCCTAGGTATTTTATTCTTTTTGATGCAGTTGTGAATGGAATTGTTTTCCTGATTTCTCTTTCTGTTAGGTCATCATTAGTGTATAGGAAAGCAACAGATTTCTGTGTGTTAATTTTGTATCCTGCAACTTTGCTGAATTCAGATATTAGTTCTAGTAGTTTTGGAGTGGAGTCTTTAGGGCTTTTTATGTACAATATCATTTCATCTGCACATAGTGACAATTTGACTTCTTCTTTACCAATCTGGATGCCTTGTATTTCTTTGTTTTGTCTGATTGCCGTGGCTAGGACGTCCAGTACTATGTTGAATAACAGTGAAGAGAGTGGGCATCCCTGTTTTGTTCCCGATCTTAGATGAAAAGCTTTCAGCTTCTCGCTGTTAAGTATGATGTTAGCTGTGAGTTTGTCATATATAGCCTTTATGATGTTGAGGTACTTACCCTCTATACCCATTTTGTTGAGAGTTTTAATCATGAATGGATGCTGAATTTTGTCAAATGCTTTTTCAGCATCTATGGAGATGATCATGTGGTTTTTGTTCTTCTTTTTGTTGATGTGGTGGATGATGTTGATGGATTTTCGAATGTTGTACCATCCTTGCATCCCTGGGATGAATCCCACATGATCATGGTGTATGATCCTCTTGATGTATTTTTGAATTCGGTTTGCTAATATTTTGTTGAGTATTTTTGCATCTACGTTCATCAGGGATATTGGTCTGTAATTTTCTTTTTTGGTGAGGTCTTTGCCAGGTTTTGGTATTAGAGTGATGCTGGCTTCATAGAATGAGTTTGGAAGTATTCCCTCCTCTTCTGTTTTTTGGAAAACTTTAAGGAGAATCGGTGTTATTTCTTCTCTATATGTCTGGTAGAATTCAGAGGTGAATCCATCAGGTCTGGGGGTTTTGTTCTTGGGTAGTTTTTTGATTACCAATTCAATTTCGTTGCTGGTAATTGGTCTGTTCAGATATTCTGTCCTTTCTGGGTCAGCCTTGGAAGGTTGTATTTTTCTAGAAAGTTGTCCATTTCTTCTAGGTTATCCAGTTTGTTAGCATATAATTTTTCATAGTATTCTCTAATAATTCTTTGTATTTCTGTGGTGTCCGTAGTGATTTTTCCTTTCTCATTTCTGGTTCTGTTTATGTGAGTAGACTCTCTTTTTTTCTTGGTAAGTCTGGCTAGGGGTTTATCTATTTTGTTTATTTTCTCGAAGAACCAGCTCCTGCTTTCATTGATTCTTTCTATTGTTTTATTCTTCTTGATTTTATTTATTTCTGCTCTAATCTTTATTATGTCCCTCATTCTGACTTTGGGCCTCATTTTTTCTTCTTTTTCTAGGTTCATTAATTGTGAGTTTAGACTGCTTATATGGGATTTTTCTCCTTTCCTGAAGTAGGCCTGTATTTCAGTATACTTTCCTCTTAACATAGCCTTCGCTGCATCCCACATATTTTGCGGTGTTTAATTATTGTTGTCATTTGTCTCCATATATTGCTTGATCTCTGTTTTTATTTGTTCGTTGATCCATTGGTTATTTAGGAGCATGTTGTAAAGCCTCCATGTGTTTGTGGGATATTTTATTTTCTTTGTGTAATTTATTTCTACTTTCATACCTTTGTGGTGTGATAAACTGGTTGGTACAATTTCAATCTTTTTGAATTTACTGAGGCTCTTTTTGTGGCCTGGTATATGATCTATTCTTGAAAATGTTCCATGTGCACTTGAGAAGTATGTGTATTCTGCTGCTTTTGGGTGCAGAGTTCTGTAGATATCTGTTAGGTCCATCTGTTCTATTGTGTTGTTCAGTGTCTCTGTCTCCTTACTTATTTTCTGTCTGGTTGATCTGTCCTTCAGAGTGAGTGGAGTGTTGAAGTCTCCTAGAATGAAGGCATTGGATTCTATTTCCCGCTTTAATTCTGTTAGTATTGGTTTCACATATGTAGGAGCTCCTGTGTTGGGTGCATAGATATTTATAATGGTTATATCTTCTTGTTGGATTGAACCTTGTATCATTATGTAATGTCCTTCTTTGTCTCTTGTGACTTTTTTTGTTTTGAAGTCCATTTTACCTGATACAAGTACTGCAACTTCTTCTTTTTTCTTCCTATTAGTTGCATGAAATATCTTTTTCCATCCCTTTACTTTTAGTCTGTGTATGTCTTTGGTTTTAAAGTGAGTCTCTTGTAGGCAGCATATAGATGGGTCTTGTTTTTTTATCCATTCAGTGACTCTATGTCTTTTTATTGGTGCATTCAGTACATTTACATTTAGGGTGATTATCTATAGGTAGGTACTTATTGGCATTGCAGGCTTTGGATTTGTGGTTACCAAAGGATCAAGGTTAATTTCCTTACTATCTAAGAGTCTAACTTCACTCACTAAATATGCTGTTACAAACACAACCTAAGGTTCTTTATTTATTTTTCTTCCTCCTTTTTCTTCCTCTTCCATTCTTTATATATTAGGTATCATATTCTGTACTCTTTGTCTATCCCTTGATTGACTTTGGAGATAGTTATTTTTGTTTTTGCATTTTCTTAGTAGTTCACCATTCTACGTTCTTTCTTGTGGTTTTATTACCTCTGGTGACAGCTATTAAACTGTAGGAATACTTCCATCTACAGCAGTCTCTCTGAAATACACTGTAGAGACTATTTGTGGGAGGTAAATTCTCTCAGCTTTTGCTTATCTGGGAATTGTTTAATCCCTCCTTCAAATTTAAATGATAATCTTGCAGGATAAAGTAATCTTGGTTCAAGGCCCTTCTGCTTCATTGCATTAAATACATCATGCCACTCCCTTCTGGCCTGTAAGGTTTCTGCTGAGAAGTCTGATGATAGCCTGATGGGATTTCCTTTGTATGTGATCTTATTTCTCTCTCTGGCTGCTTTTAATAGTCTGTCCTTATCCTTGTTATTTGCCATTTTTATTACTATATGTCTTGGTCTTTTCTTCCTTGGTCCTTTGTGTTGGGAGATCTGTTTATCTCCATGCCTTGAGAGACTATCTCCTTCCCCAGATTGGGGAAGTTTCAGCAATTACCTCCTCCAAGACACTTTCTGTCCCTTTTTCTCTCTCTTCTTCTTCTGGTACCCCTATAATGCGACTACTGTTCCATTTGAATTGGTAACGCAGTTCTCTCAATATTGTTTCATTCTTAGAGATCCTTTTTTCTCTCTGTGCCTCAGCTTCTTTGTAGTCCTCTTCTCTAGTTTCTATTTCATTTATCGTCTCCTCCACCGTATCTAATCTGCTTTTAATACCATCCATTGAGCTCTTCAATGATTGGATCTCCGACCGGAGTTAATTCCTGAGTTCTTGAATATCTTTCCATACCTCCATGAGCATATTAATGATCTTTATTTTGAACTTCCTTTCAGGACGCGTCATGAGGTCTATGTCATTTAAATCTTTCTCAGGAGTGGTATTAATAATTTTCCTCTGAACCAGATTCCTTTGGCATTTTATATTTGTATATGGCGCCCTCTAGTGCCCAGAAGCTCTACTCCCTGGAGCTGCTCAGCCCCTGAAGCAATGTCGGGGGTCGCAGGGGAGCAGTATTGGTGCTTGGGGGGAGGAAAGAGCTGTTTCCTACTTCATGGCTGCTATACCTGTCTCCACTGCCTGAACCAGTGGGCTGAGCACACAGGTATAAGCCTCTATGCTTTGCGTTTGTAGTTACTGTAGACAGATCTTCCTCTCGCTGGCCTAATGCCAGCATAGGGTTTGCTGGTTTGCGAGCCAGGTGGGGCTGGCCGGAAGAAAGGTGTAGTGGGCTGCGTATCATGGAGGGGCTCCTTGGAGCTGTGTAGCCAGCCAGGGAGCTGGGGCACCTGAAGGTCGTCTAAGGAGGAAGATTTCTTTTTCCTCCTTAAATATGAAAGTCCATATGGCAAAGCTCCCAACCTGCTAGGCAGAGTGCACCTGAACAATTTTGTCTACCTGTCCTCTTGCCTGAGCAGTAAGCTCTCTGCAATCTTGCCCCTTTAGGATCCCTCTTGCTAAGGGCTTGCTTGTTAGGAAGTCTCTCAGACTGCCCACCTTTCTTTTGTTCCAGAGCAGCTGGATATGGATCCCTGTTTTCTACAAGGGGCTGGAATCTCAGTCTCTCAGGAATTCTGCCTTTCTTAGCTTTCCAACCCCATAATCACGAGAGTATCATGCAAGCACCTTGAATTGTAGGTTTGTGCTCCCAGAGCAGATCTCTGGAGTTAGGTATTCAGCAGTCCCAGGTCTCCACTCCCTCCCTGCTCCATTTCTCTTCCTCCTGCCGGTGAGCTGGGGTGGGGGAAGGACTTGGGTCCTGCTGGGCCACAGCTTTGGTACGTTACCTTGTTCCATGAGGTCTGCTCTTTTCTCCAGGTGTATGCAGTCTAGCACAGTCCTCTTTCCTGTTGCTCTTTCAGGATTAGTTGTATTAATTATATTTTTGTATTATATGCGGTTTTAGGAGGAAGCCTGTGTCTCATCTCTCATGCTGCCATCTTTAATCCTCTCTCTGAGAATGCATAATTTCAATGGCTATACAAATAAAGACAGGGAAGTGTCCCAAGCTGCTTTTCCTTATTTTAGAGTCTAGGAATTTGAGGAATAAATAGAACAGGAATACAATAAACAAATATGTAATGACAGTATTGATTAACAAGTGAATTGCAATAAATAAAATTAATATAGTCTTGTATCAGAGTGTGATTCCCTGTAACCATTCTTCATGTTCCCACCACATTCCTGAAATAATCTTTAATCGGTCCAAGGGTATCAGTTGTCATCACCTGGAGCACTATATGTAACCCAGGGCTCTCAAGCCATATGTCTCAGGATCACCTCAGGAGCTTGGAAAATACAACACCCAGGCCCCATTCTACTCCCACAATCCTGGGTCTCTTGGGGTCTCATTAGCTCTTCTCGAAGTACTGGTACACATCAACATTCAAAAAACCTGAAAATAACAGTAGTGAAATAGCAATGTATAATTTTCTAAAACATTCTCTTTCTATAAATTATTTTTATACAATGCCTTATGATATTCTCTTTCATACCCTTTTTCCCATCTTGGCACATTTAAAATATTTATATTCTCTGATTTTTCCAAATGTCCAGATGGCTTCTTATATTCCAATATATAGAAGCTTGACAGAAATCAGGCATTGCACAGACAGACCCCATCAAGGCATGAACAGCTACCCCAATGGTTTGTGCAATTCTAAAGCCTCAGCAGTACCTCTTGGTATGGTAATCGTCTACAGAGCTTCAGCTTGAGAAAATCCCTGGTGGGGAGAGAAGACACAAATAGATACTTGGGATATTTTGCTCTGATTAAAGTACAGGATTGCTCTGTCTTTTAATAAAAGAAAAATTTATCTTAATAACATGAAAAGAAATATCCAATGTCAATTCAGTGTAGTATGTGGTCTCTTGATAATATAATTATCTGAACAAATATAGAACGTCCAGGTTCTGACATTGCCAAATATTTAGTTTGTTTCTTCTCTCAATTAGTTATCACATGGGGAAATAAATGAACACCTGGAGGTATCAAATGATTGTTTTAGTTCTTCTTGAATTCCATTTACTTGAAGAAATTGATACACCAAGAAAGGTAATGAACATTTTCTTTACAACAAAAAAAATCTCATATGTAGATTCATTAGAGATTTATGAATTAAAAATATGTGTTCTTACATTCATATAGCTAAAATATTTCAAATAACAAGAGTTAAAAAGAAGAGAAGAACATGCCCAAAATAATTTTATATTTGATAGGGACAAACTACAAAATTAGAAACTAGACCTTTTTAAAATCCTGAAGGCATGATTAATATGCATACTTCAAATTTTAAAATATCTTCACATTTAAAATATATTTTAATATGCAAAATATTCTGGCTATTAAGAAATTTAATTTACCATTTTGTGAATTTTAATTAACATTATCAGATGCATAAGTTGTGAATAGTGGGCAGATAAAAATTTATTCTATTGGAAAACATTTTGAATAAAACCAGTGATTATGAGTAAATGATAAGGGTTAATTTAAGAACTATAAACATGTAAATATTACTTAAAAAATATTTTATCACAGATTAAATGGATCATGTAATTGTGGATAGTGTATTTGATTGGGGCATCTAAATATAAAACATCAAATTACAGCTATTTTTGGAAAATACATGTTAACTGTGTTAAATTAAGCAGGTAATATTATAATTAAGATTAAAACAAAAACAAAAACAAAATACAACCCCCAAACTTGACCTTATTTATAGTTAGTCATTTACCATAGACCAACCTCTCAATAAATTGTAGAGTTGTAACTTTAGAACTACAATTTTATTTCTGCAAAAGCCTTCAGGTTTTGGAATCAATCAAACAACAAGTCAAACTAAAATTAGAGTTTTTTTCCTAACAGCTTTTTATTTTTTATTTACATTTGGATACATTTCATGCAATATATGGAATGTGTGTGTGTATAACACATGTATGATATATAATTCACATATACACACACATACATATGACTAAAAATACATTACTCTTTCAAATGTTACTTTGTGATAGAAAAAACAGTGATAGAAAAAAAGTCATTCTTCAGAAAATAACACAGGAAAAATAAATAATGTCATAAAAATATCTTATTGATAATTTTATACCCAGCCAAATGGAAAGCTCCAGTGTTCCCTTGTATTTTCTTACATCTCCCAGATTGTTTTACATTTAGGTTCAGGAGGCCTCAGGACAATGGGATATTAGCAGAAGAAATGTGTTTTACTTTCAGAATAAGGCCAACTGAAATGGATGTAAATTCACATGCACTCTTTTTCAGATCTGCACAGCTGGAAGGAAACACTTCAAGATGATGGGTTTGCAGAAAAGGAGTCACCAGTAGATGTTAACCTTAAAAATGAAACTGTCATTTATTTTCTCAGCAAAAATGAGTTTACTCAGGAACAGCAGAGAAATTGCAAATCTGTGACAAGCAAGCTATAGCAAAACCATTGGTAAGTCTACAGAACAAAGGAGAGGAGCACTTTTTTACAGTAGAAAGGACTCAGGAGGGGTTTTTGTAAACAAAAAGTCCCATGGAGGAAACAGGGAGGTCCAAGTATTGTGGGTTTTCACTGGTTGAGTTGTGATAGCCTCTCATTAGCTGGGCTTTTGGGGTGGGAGGAGACCCTTCCTTTTTGCTGGGATGCAAAGTGGTATCTAAGCATTACTTTTTAAAAGTCCCTCTCTTTCCCTTGGGTTTATAATTGATGGGTGGTGGGCATGAGGCCTTCCCTGCACCCCCCCAACTCCTTTATTTTCACAAGGACCGTCTCTGATCCACATCAGATTGTGTTTTGAATGTGAAATAAACCTTTGCTATATTGAGTCATTGTGATTTTAGGTTTTATTTATTAAGGCAGCATACTTTGGTCTAACCTAATGCAGCTCCCCATAGAGATAAAGCTAAGATTACCCACCCAGACCTTGTTTTATGTATTTATTCTTTGAAAATTGGAGAAAAATGGGTTTCTCATAATTAATTATTTTGTACATTGCTTTGCTATTAGATCAAGAACCAAATTTCCCTACTTAAAATTAAATTAAGTTTTATCTACTCTGTATATAAGAATCTATGTTGTTTAGTCATTCAACTGACTCACTACTTCCAGCATAATAACTAATATGAGGCAACAATCTTACATAACGTCAAGAGTGTACGTAAATGCTAAAATGAACAGAAAAATTAATTCTTGGGTTTGTGTGTGTCATATTATCAAAGATAACAACTGTATGTATTATTGCTATCTCATATGTAGATTTTTACCTACTGTTTCTATTTGACAATTTTATTATTTGGATTTGTTTTTCAGTGCTCTTTTTTTCTGTTTAATTTTCTTTGAAGGGGGAAATCTGATGGTTTTCTTCTGAGTATACTCCTATATGGAAAGATCACAAATGTGTAGATTATTGATTTGATTGTAGATTCACTATCTGGCAACATTTGCCTTTATTAACTCAATGGGGGCACCTTTGGAATAAACGGTTATTGAATTTATTTTGTTTGCTGAACACTGTTCTCAGCATTGGTCATTCAGGGATGAGTCAGCCAATGTCCCAGCTTTACCTCTGCCTAGCGCTATCTTCAGAAAAGAATCCAGAATGTGTCAACGCCTAGATATCATTTTTCAGACATCCCCCTTTTTTTTAGCACCAGCAGATATCTGTCTGGTCATTTACACACACACACACACACACACACACACACACTCACTCAGTCTTCCACTGTGGTCCTTCCCTCATTCCACCCTCCATAGCTAATAGTCTTTCTTTTTCTTTCCTGCTACAAAACTTTCTCTTTAGGGAAGCCACCCTCCCTCAACCCTATAGGTATCATTCTAGTCCTCCGATCTTTTGGAAACCGCATATTCCCCTGTGATTTCAGGTAGCGTCATCACAGCACTCCAATCCAGTTCTCACAGTATCTTGTTTGGGAATGAGTGTGAGACTCAGCCTGCTATGTGCGGCCTTCACCTGACTTCCGGGATATGGGGACTAGGGACAGACGGACAGATCCCACCCGATAAGGCCACATGGAGAGAAGCACCTGCACCGCCTTGTGCCTTCACTCATTTGGCCCAAACTAGATGTGATCCAACCTGGTCTCCTTTCTCCTCAGGCCAATTTACACTGGGGTTTGGTCACCTGTAACCTGACACCAATAGACCACATTCTGGGCCTTTCTCCTCACTCACCAATTCACGCTCCATGTCATCTCTCATCCTGTTTATACTTATGTTCTAGTCTTCCTTGTTTTTCTTTGGATGAGCACTGGGATGCCATAGCTGTCCACAGAGCGCTTGCGCATCTGTAAGTGCCCCTCAGGCAGTGTGCTGGGCCCCTGGATGCCCCATTCAGGAGAACCTGCTGTGGGAGGGGACAGCCTCTGTCATCCCTCTGCACTGCACCCTCTGCTCACTGCTTCCTGGACCCAGACCACACTCATGGCTGCTCCTAGGCCCTTGCACCCAGCACAGGGGCTCAACAGCAGCTTCTGAGGCTGCTTCCTACTGGCCTGGGGAACTATCTTAGAATGGCACTGCAACCAGGCTGTCTATCCAACTGTCCTACTGCCCTCTATCATTCACAGGTGTTACACCTGCACTGGCGTCTCCAGGTTCCCATCTCCTTCCCTGGTTTTATCTGTCCTAGGTATTCCCCACTAAATCTCTTGCACATGGAACATCTTCTTCATTCCTTACTCTCAGAGGACCTAAATGGACACATGGAGACCATTAATTTAAAATACATCACTTTAGTGGGGATTCCAGATGACTGGGAAGATCACTTGGTCCATGGGTGGCATTTGTGTGATACCACCGTCCCAGAGCCACCTCACTGAGATGTCCAAAAGCCTGGCTCTAAGCTTCACCATACGCTTAGGACGTTGCTCAGAATTCTTGTCCAGGGACTTTGTTTTGTAATACTTTATATATTTTTCATTAGCATTTGTCTGGTGTTATTAGAAACAGTGTTTCCCCTTTTTCTCATGATTTTGTTAAATCTTCTCATTCTTAAGTTTTCCTAATTATATACCCATTTCTTTCATTCATCTTTCAGAAGCCAAAGGCACCATCTGCCTGGAATGTTCTCAACACGAATGTCAAGGCAGCTGGGACTGTATATTAGCCTTAGATCTCAGCTGGGCCATTTGTATATATTTTCATTGCACACATGTCAAATGGTATAAATAACAATTCCATGAATCCATTCACATCATTTACTTGCTCTGGACATTTTCTAAAGTGGAGGGTCATTAAGACTGTTATAATGTAAGTCCATCTGAATTTAACTGATTGCTTATCATTCTTATTCTTCAGAAATATTGGAAATAGACACTTAAATTTTTCCAAAAAATCATCAAGTATACACAGACAGAGGACAATTTGCTATCAGCATTTTTCCATCCAGTCAGATTTATGTGAAACCTTGAAACACAGACAGCTCACACTATGTGGAAGATGAAAGCACTGTTATTTCATAACACAAACATGCCCTTATCAGTTCCAAGGCTGCATTAGTATATTCTATTCTGCTTGCCTTGAATAATCTGCCATATTTCCTGGTTATCAACAGTTTCATAGCATGGAGTCATAGAGCAATCACTGTCAACATACAGCAGTTGTTTTCTTTACCTGCATACACAGGGTCACCAATGCACATCAATTAATTTTCTGCATCTGTGTGTGCACTGCATCCTCACCATTGTCTTCAATTTCTTCCTGAATATTCAAGCCTTTCTTAATTTTAAGTATTAAATTACTTCCATATATTCTCTTTTCAGTGATTGAAAAAAGGACACTTTTCTTGAAAGTTACCATTAGACTTGTCACTTCTATCATCTCTTTCCCGATTACTCTACACCTTAGAAATGAATTGATTATTGTGATGTTTAGTAAAATGATACAATTTTCAAGTAGGATATTTTCATCTTCGTCATATCTCCATGCAGTGGGTAGTGGCATTCGATCATAACTACCATTAAAAATCCTACTGAAAAATAAACAATAAACTGTTGGTAGTGTATGTCCCTCCTGGAGACACAGTGATAATATGAATCTGCATGAAGTGATCATGTGACATTTGAATAGGCAGTGTATTACATTTATCACTTTATCTTGGGTCTCCATTAGTTTGCCTAACATATGCTGTATCGCTCATAAGAATGTGAAGGATTACTCTGAATGAATTAATGAATGAGTGAATGCTGCTGTATTCCCTGAGGAGTATGGGTTTTTCACTACCCTTGCAACTGTGCTGCCTGTGTGAAGAGAGAAAAAAAAAGTTGTCCAAGTAGGTAGTAAATTGTAGAGATGGCATGGACATCCTCGAGTTAGATAGATTAATGCCCTGCCACTGCCTCTAGGAATCTGAGGACTTCTAAGGATACAGTTTAAGGTTTCTTCCACAAAATGTTATTTTTTTTGTATAGTGTACTAATCATTCCAGTATACTGTACATTTTACTAACCATTCCAGAGAGTTAGAAGTGATAAAAGCATTCACAGAATATATAGTCAACATTAAATGAGCTTAGTCTGCCTGTTGCTTCATAATAGTTGTATAACTCAAATTGCTTTAATATTTCTGAGAAAATTTATTTGCTCAAGAATGCCAAAGTTTTCTGTTTTTAAGTTAAACCTGCAGTGTTCCTCCAACCTGGTTATAATTTTAATGCCTGTTCCTTCCTCCAGAATTATGACACTCTGCCTGTCATTCTGGCACTCAAAAAGCTACTGCTCCAAGAACAGCTTTGATGGTACATGGCCTCAAGCTGCTTAAGTTTCTTAAGGTTTGGAACCATGCTGTGCCTGGGCTTGCTTCCCCCCTGCCACAAACCTCCAACGTCTCCAGCTTTTCCTACCAGATAGCATTTTCCCATAGATCTTAGCTCCTGCCCTCATCTGGGGAGCTCCTCTGAGCCCCGAGAGCTTCAGGGAAACTAACAGCCTGGAGCCATGCCTGTCAGGATCTGTTTCTCAGGCTTTGCTTCTCTCAGACAGAAAAGGAAAATAAAATGAAGACCATGTGTGAAAACTAAACCTGGTCCATTCTGATGACAGGCTTCTTCCTTTGGATGCGAATACTAGTTACCTTAAAGCTCTAGTTACCTGCGATTGTCACAAGCTTTCAGACGTCTGTCCCCCTCTTTCTCCTCTTCTAAAGAAGTCAGTCTGCTTAAAAAAATCCTTCTCTGTAAAATCATTTTACTGAAGTGATGCACGGAAACAAATTTTATACTTTTTTTTCCTTCATCACATACACACATGCAAACATATAATATGCATGTTATACATACATATATAATATATCTCTATATATAGATACATATATAATATATCTATATATAGAAATATAGATATACGGATATATACTATCTTACCATCTATCATCTATCTACCTGTATCATCTATCTAATGAAATGCACTTGTATTGACTACGAATTGAAGAAATAGAATGCTGCCACCTACCTACTCCTCAATTTCAGGTCTTAATTTTCCTTCAGACTTACCACTGACTTTGTGTTTATCCATCACCTTGCCTTATTAAAAAATATCTCAATCATTTTGTATATATTTTAAAGCATATATTGTTAAGTTTAGCTTGTTCACAATCATTACAAAAACAGTACCATTTTGGATGTAGCTTTCTTTGGCTTTCATTTTTGTTTAAATATAATATTTAAAACTTATCTATGTGGCTATTTTGTACTTGTACTTTATTTTTCTCCTCTGTAATGTTTATTCCTCTGTATCATTCTATTTTGTAGCAATGTCATGACTTACATATACATTAAACTAGCAATTGATATCTGAGTTGTTTATGAAGAATACTGTTAACATATTTAAAGAGTGAGTCAAACTACTCTCTAAATTGGTTTTTATACTTATATTCTTACTATATTTCCTAATTTTATTGCCCTGAATGTATTTAAGATTGAGCATTACCTTCATATGTTTATACGATGATATTATTTATTTTGTCAAGAAATGCCACCTCATGTATTTTACTCATTTTTTATAGTGGTTATTTTTCTTTTCTTTATGCTTTTTAGGAATTTTCATGTATTTTGAATGTTAATTGTTTGTAGTATGAATTGCAAATACCTTTTGCCATTTTGTTGCATAATGTAGCTTCCCTTTCCCAGGTACAAAGAGACATTTATATATTTTCTTCTAAATATTTAAAGGTTTGACTTTCATTTTTAGGTCTTTAATTTTGTGGAAAGCATCAAGTAACACTTTCTCCTTGTTTTTCCAGTGGAAGATATAACGTTTAGTATTTCCCTACTCTCTGAAAAGTATTTATTGTACGTAATATATTTATAGCACTAAATGCTGCTCGATGAATTTTTTTATATGTGGATATACTTGTGTAATCATTACTAAGTTACACGGGCATAATATTCTGAGACAGAAGCATTCTATCATCTCACATACCCATTTCCAGGCAATAAACATCCTGCTCCAAGAGTTAATCACTATTACATGCCAACCAGTTACATGTGCATATTCTTAAACTTTTTTATGAATGGGACCATAGAGTATTTTTTCTTTCCTATCTTATTCTCCAGGGAAGAGTTTGTGCTTCTGGTGGGTGTTAGAAGCCCCTTTGATTCATTATAATTTTAGTGCCTTTCAAGGAACTTAACTGATTGTATTCTCAAATCATTAGCTTCCTTTATTTCAGGGGGAGGTAACATACTGGAATCCTATGTTGAATTTTTCAGCAATCTATGTGATCTGTTACAATAACCTATTTTACCACCATCAGGAAAATGTGCCTTATGACTTCCTCATTCACTCCTATTATAATGAAATAGGATACAATACACCTGATGTTTGGAGCAGAAATGTGAACTAATATTAGAGTGATGGAAATAAAAATAGAAAAGTGAGTATACTAATGTTTTTATATAGTTGGTATTATAAATTGCTTCTGTCATATGCAAAAGTTCAGCAGTTGAAACCTCAAAAACAACAAATATTCTTAATATACACCTGAAATTCTTACTGATTTGTAGAGAATTCTGTATTGCTGGACTCTGTTCCTTTACTTCAATCACATTCTTTCCTATTGGGAGTCTAACTTCAAAGAGTTATTATCGTTCATCTCAAACTATAGTAGGGTCCCACTCACCAAAACATCTCCTCCTCCTAATCCCTACATATCTCCCTGGAAGAGAGGTAAAAACGTTAAAATGAAAAATCAACATCATAAATTTAAATTACTAGGGTATGTATAAATTTTTCCTTATCTATATAAAAATATGATGTCTATTCTGGTCTCCTTAAATAATTATTAAGTCTATTATTAATTAAGTGTTCATTATTAAAGAGTACAAGTGAAGTTGGAGCTGAACTGAAACAAATTAGTACTTGTCTTTCTCTGTCTCTCTTATCTTGCTTAATGTGCCCAAGGTCCATCCACATTCTTACAAATGACAGGGTGTATTCTCCTTTCTCCTGGCTGAATAATATTCCATTGTGTATATATACACCATATCATTTTTATCCATTCATCCCTATATATCTCATCAGAATCCTATTTTTATTTGTTTTGGATATAAGCCCAGAGGTTGAATTCCTGGATTTTATGAAAGATCAATTTTTAATTACTTGACAAAATTCTGTATTGTTTTCCAGAGTAGTTACACCAACTTATATTCCCACCAACAGTGTAGAAGGGTGCTTTCTTCACCACCTCCTTGCCATCTGTTTTCTATTGCCTTCCTGATAATGGCCATTCTAACAGGTACAAGGTGATATCTCATTGTGGTTTTGATTTGCATTTCCCTGATAATTTAGTAGTGGTGAGCATCTTTTCAGGTGCCTGATGGCCATTTCGATGTCCTCTTTGGAAAAATATCCACCTAGTTCTTCTGCCTATTTTTTAAATTAAGTAGTTTTGTTGTTAAATTGTATGAGTTCTTCATGTTTTTTGGCCATTAACCCCTTACCTGATATATGATTTGCAAAAATTTCTCCCATTCTCTAGGTTGTCCTTTCATTTTGTTAATTGTTTCTTTTGCTGTGCAGAAGACAAATAGTGTGTAATGTCACTTAAACGTGTAGTCCAAAAAAGTCAAGCCTGTGAAAAACAGGTTAAAAAGGTACTTACACAGGGTTAAGAAGGTGGGGATAAAATTGAGGGTGGTTAAGAGTACAAGCTTGTAACATGCCATAGAGATCTAATGCAGCGTATAATGAATATAGTCAATAATATTGTACTATAATTATGTGATGTGATTCCTATCACTATAACAACAATCATATTATCATATATAAACGTATCAGAGGAAAGCACTGTACACCTTAAACATACAACATTTCATGTCAAGTTTACTCAATAAGAATAAAATAACACAAATTAGACTTATATTTATAATTTCCACTACACAGAATTCGTTGTAACATCGATATCTTTGCTTAATGGAAGTAAACTTTATTTATACTTCTAATTCTAATCAAGAAGTATTTCCTATAATACAGGAGTTAGATTTCACTGTGATAAAGCGAAATAAGCTAACATTCCAAACAGAAGGAGAGACAGAGAAACTAGTAGGCTGGCCTTATTCAATACCTACCCTTCATGCTGATAAATAAATGCTTTCATGGTGT
This sequence comes from Smutsia gigantea, assembly GCA_032199065.1. Classification (NCBI taxonomy): domain Eukaryota; kingdom Metazoa; phylum Chordata; class Mammalia; order Pholidota; family Manidae; genus Smutsia; species Smutsia gigantea. Next base: position 340,318 of record JAVSCE010014914.1, read on the forward strand.
ATTATGATACTTATTTGCTAACCAATGTACTTTGAGCAGTTGCAGATGCAAATACAACAAACTTTATGGGATAAATTAATGAAAAAAAGCAACAAATCCAAAATGTGGGGCAAGAATAGCTTAGGGTACCCAGAAGAGATCAGACTGCTTACCTCGTTGCTTGAATTTGTTAAAACTGCTTTTACTTGAACTGTGTACCATGGATCTCTGAATTTCACTGCATATAGACTACATCTTAATCAAATATTTAATCAAATATTTTTCTCTTTGGCATATGGAGCCCAGAGGAAGCAGAATGTAGCAGTTTGCTTTCTCCACAAGGCAATCTTAGCAAACTCTGCCAACATCCTCACACTGACTCTTGAAGTCAGAGTTCACAAAACCAGGTTAGAAATGCAGGCACACACTGTTGCTTTTTAAAATGCCTGTGCTCATCTGGATATAATTCATATTAGAAAATAACATGATCAATTTAATTACAACTTTCCATGTGACACAAATCATCTCATGTTAAATTATTAAATACTACTTAAACAACCACTGAGTTAGTTAATCATTACTCATAGCTAATCATTACAGGAATACTGTATCTTCTGTATCAAGCTGATTCTCTAAGGGGTACGAAAATGGCTCTTTTATTTTTTCCTGTGGTCTCTTGTCAGACCTCTCCCTCTGCCCTTCCTGTGAATTCCATTCCCCCCGTGGCCCCCCTTCCAAGGAGTTCCCTGAACATACTTTAGTGTGGCTGTCTGTGGGCTCTGTTCCTCACACACACCACCAATACCTGTGCATGCTTGGCTGCATCAACTTGGTGAGTGCAAGAAAAGCCCAGCTAAACCCTATCAAGTCTTAAACCCCAATGTTAGAGAACTTACCCAGCCCTGATCAAGAGATTTGTCATGTGTGGGTCAAATAGTCATTTACTGCACTTGCACACTGCAGGGCTAAGCTGCTAGGGTCTCATTGAAGCTTCTTTTTCTAGACTCAAAGTGAAAAAATAAAACCATGCCACCCTTCCCCTGGTGGGAAGAAGCACAACGTGGGTATGGAAGATCTCTTTCTCCAAAGAAATGCTTTCAAAAACTGGACCTTCAATTTCTGCTCTCTACCTCTTTACACTCTTCCTTTCTCATTTCATAGCCCTTGAAATGATTCTTGGCCAATTACTTTGAAATTTATGCAGAATGAACTTAAACTTCTCTTTGGACTTTCACATGCTTAGGAATGTTGGTATCTTAGTCTCAACTTTTCATTAATATATTCTTACATATGATGCATTCCATTGAAAAATTTCTCTGAAAAGAAAAGCTATTTTTCTTCTAGTATGTTCTCACAATTAATTTCAAAAGCGATTTTTTTCAAAAGTATCATTTTACAGCAAAAGATACTTCTACTTTTATAAGTCAAGAAGCTTTCAGATATTTAGGGGATGGTCAGAGTGGGGCACTAACAATTTAGGTCTTGGGAACAACTTTACAGTTCAGCTTTTTATGCTTCCCTAAGTGTAGTGATCCCAAGGGAGCATATTTTGCTGGCCTTCCATCAGGTTTACTTATTTTTCCAACAGGTTTTTAATATCCAAGCCATGTGTAGCTCTGTTTTTTTTCACTCTTTGCAGTATGCTGAAAACTAAAAGTGAGACCACTGGGGTGAAAATGCAGATGTAGTATTTACCTTATGACTAGAACTTTCTATTCAGAGAGTTATTGTATAGCTAACGTGTCATTTTCACTTCTAATAGAAGCTGAGAGTTGACTACATTTGTGGGCTTTGCTGTGTTTCAGCCTGGTCTTTACTTCAAATAAGAAACACTACATGCTTCTGAAATTGTCCCTTCATTTCCCACTGAGAATAACTATTGAGAACCAAGTATTGCAATGTAACAGCAGAGGGCTAGGATTTGTTAACATTGTTAAATGGAAATCCGGACCCTAAGGTTGAAGAGATTTACATTCTAGTGGTAGAGAGAGACATATAAACAGACAAATTCCAGTAAAATATCACAAGTGTTGTAATAATATATAAACAGTACATTTGGGAGTGAAAAAATAGAGGAGCTCAGAGGGTCGGGTCCAGAGAAAGCAGTGTATTACTAGACTGGAGGAGACAGGAAAAAGTCAGTCCAGTCAGATGGGAAACATCTAATTTTGTGATCATTTTAAAAGTATTTGAAACAGAAAATATATCCAAAATATTTTCCAGAGAGGCCACTAATGTGTCCTATTTAAAATATAAAGCATACATCATGTTATGAAAGTAATCTGGGAAAATAATAATTTGAATCAGCAAACACAAGTCCTCTTCTCATACTGGTATTTTTTTGAAACATCTAATAGACTTTGAACTACTTTGTGGTTTTGTATCTTTAACTGAATGTGGTGCATTCTTCCATCCTGACTTTCTGTTACCCATATGTATTTCTGGAATCACTGAAGGATATTGGATTTGCTCTCCTCCACTCTGACTCAGTCAGGTCTCCTTCCTTGATAATTAGGTATCAGCGCTAGCTATGTACCCAGAAGCATCTTCCTGCTCTCAAAATGAGTTATAATCACAATTTCCCCTAAAACAAATAAAACACATCTCTGTTCTGAAATAATTTAACTAGAATTTAAATTAGTATAGGAAGTGCCTTAAATTGGCACACAAAAAATATGTGTATCAGTGGTCAAATGTAAATTTTGTAAGTTACCCACCATTAAATTTGATGGCTAGGGATAGTTGTTTGTTCATAAAAGAACTGAGACTGGCCATAGCTACTGTATTTCTAGTAATGGTCTTCTAATAACACAGTATATATTTTCCTCCTCAAAGTTGTAAGTGTTCTTAAGAGACAGTTTAAATTCTAGTTCCAAAAAGATAAAAATTTTTAAAGTTGGAGGTCATCATCTGATGCTTTACATGAACTTTAGAGAATTAATAAGATTTATACAGCATGTGATTGCATATAAATGATTTGCAATATAGGTGAAAGAAAGCAAAGACATCAGTCACAGAAGATATAAATAGTATGTCTTAGCAGTAAATCACCATTGCTTGGCTCTTGGATTCATTGCTATAGGTCATTTTTACATATTGCTTTAGAGCAAAATTAATGTCATGTCAACAGCCAGGCATATTCAACATTCATTCACTCATTTAGCAAATATTTATGGACCAGTATGCCTGAATGATGGGAATAAATTATGAAAAGACATGACTTACCCTTTAATAATGTTTAGTGCAAAGGTATTCAAATACTCACTTTATTAGGCATTAAAAACTGCTCCTCCATTAACTATAAAGGATTAGGGAGCAAGCAAGAAGAGCTGGCTCTTTGCTGTCATGCAAATTAGAACAGAAGGAATATACGACTATCTCTTGAAAACGCCTTGCTTGGTCATGGAAGGATGAGTTTTACAAGACAGGAAAGGTTAAAGGGAGACAAAGACTTCAAGTAAAAGCAAAAAAGCAAACAGATATCAGTGAGAGCTCTTTTAGTTCCTGTTTTTGTTTTTTTTTTTTTCAGAAAAATGAATGGTGATTCTCTGTAAGTAGAACATTGAGCTATATGATGGACGACTTAGAAGAAAAACTGAGAAGACAATGTAGAGCCAGACCATGAAGGCTTTTCCTATAAATGATTAGCTGTTTACTCTATACATTTTAGGAAACAGAATTCCTTAAGAACTTCAAGTGAAGTGATTACATGAAATTATCTCACATCCCTCCAGAGGAGGTGGGAGATGAAGCAAGCAGGGATGGGCAATAGGCTGGGGAGGGAAAACAAAAGATGGGAAAATAAGTTTGAGTGTGATTTCATGATTTTATGAGGTGCTCCAAGCTGTGTAGTGGTGACAAGTGGAAAGAAAGAGACCTTTGTACTGAAAATAAAATGAACAATAGAAATGATCCACATATATTTACCTTGAATTTTGCTTGCAAGTACTTATGTACTTATGCTTATATGTGTATGTAACAACTCTGTTTTCAAGTTTCTTTATGGATTGGCATTACTCAGAATCACTGCTTCTTGTTTTCTGCTCTAAATATTTACTTGATGTTTGGTCCCGTGGGAATTCTAGCACTTCTGAAGAGGATGGTTTCAACCCTGCTGACTTTGAGAGCCCTGTTTTGTCATGCTGGAGCTCAGCTGGTTTGGGGGATTTCCCTGCCATTTACTTCTTGTAATCGCAAGTGCTGTAATGCAGAGTCCACATTTAATTACATTAAATGTAAATGGTCCACATTTGCAGAGGACTTTGGACTCTTTCCCATTCAGCTGTCCAAAACAGTTTGCTATTTTTGATTTTTCTATGCTCTACACAGAAGAGAGACATAAACTGAAAGCCAGCCAGTGAGTGTGAACTCAAGAAATGAATGTGGACTGTTGTAGGGATGGTAGATAACAGTAAGAGATATTTCCCTTCTCCTCAGAAGCACAAGCTGTGGTTTCCCTAAGTCCAACTGCCCTGTGGTGTGCTGGGGCTGGAGCTGGCTGAGGGGAGCCACTTGCTTGAATGACTTGAGAAAGGTCTCTGGAGGAGTATTTAAACAATGGGAGTCTTCAAACATTATGGCTTCTTTATTAGAAAACCAGCTTACCAGCTCACCAGTCTGAATTCAACAACTGCCACGGCACAAATAAAATCATTAAATCATACTACAACAGCAGCTATCCTTTTATTTCTTTTTAAATAATTTTGACATTTTCTATTAGCCATGAAGACAAGTTTAAAAAAGGAGAAAAATATGGAAACAAATTATGATTAGTTTCTACTAGTAAGACCTCTTTTTTTTTAGTTCTCCAGAGAAAAGTTTTGGCTAAAAACATAATGAAACAGATACTGCAAATTGAATGTATTACATGGACAATGGGAAAAATCTAGGTTTTGTGGTTTATACAATTTGGAAGACTTTCATTAAAAAAACTAAAACAAAATTAAAATTACAAAAATGAATTTGAAAGTAAATATTTGTTTAGAATAAAAAGGATCATAACAAATTATACATTTAAAAAAGCTAATGCATATGAAATAAAAAAGCCCAGAAAAGTAGAATATTTATGAATTAATAGACTTAAAACCCTTATGCCTTCCTGTAATTTTTCACTGCATATGCTGTCATTGTTTTTTCATATGACAATGACTTTGCACTGTTGTTTTATATGGCGGGAGTAGAAAGATGAGTCAGCTTTTCTTCCAGCATGGTTGATTGTTAACTTCTATTATTTATATTTAGGGTATATTAAAAATGGGTCTTCACACATCATACTCTCCAGTTGCAGAGTCCACTCAAAGACTATAAATGGAAGTGACTGTGAATCACATAAATATATCCAAATAACCCCAAACTATGCTTTCCCAAGTCCAAAAAAAGCCCTTTAGTCTCTCTAACATTACTCCATATACAAAAGAAGTATGGGAAAGGGGAGGAGGGTGGAAAAAAGACAGTCATCTGAAGCAATTGCAGTTAAAATGTCCTATTTCTGCAAAATGTTCAGATAATGTGACTGTGTGCACACTGCTAGCCCTCCTTCTAAAGGCTTGGAAGGGGCCCAGGGCAGCCTGCTCCTCAGTGTTCCCCAGAAAGGGCTCTCTCCTCCATGGAACATGCTGACAGCTGCCTGGCTGCCTGAAGGGAAGACAGAAGATTCTAAGACCTGGAAGGGCAGGAAGAGGGTGTGACCCATTGGTGACAGGCGTGGGGCTGAGGAATGTGATGCAGAAGCTCAGTACTTACCATGCCTTCTGAAGAAACATAGCTCTTCTTATCATAAATAAGAGGAAGGTAGCTGTGTTTATGGAGCATCTAAACCTGTTCTGTCCAATGTGGTAGCAACTTAACCACACACTGCTTTTGAGTACTTGAAATATGGCTAATCTGAGCTGAAATATGCTGACAATATAAAATACACACTAATCTCAAAGACTTATGTGACTCTTATTTGTGGCTCTCATTATAGATCTTGTTTGTCACCGTTCTAAGTATTTACCTAACGTGGGATTTTTTTCTAAACCAGTGGTTTTTAGTGAATAACAATTTTGAATGTTACCTGTTGAACATTCCATTTATTTGTGGAATGAAAAAATTGAAACAGAGAAGGAATATGATGATAGATTATCAACATGATATAGATAGCAGATTAAAAAAAAAGGCTTAATTGTGTCTATTCATTATGAAAAGTCTGTAATCTATAATACAAGAAAAAAGCTATGGCAAATTGTAGATTTTCATTTAAAAAATATATGTTTATATTGAAATAGTAACAGGACCATAAAAGTTGCAATTATCATACAGGACAGTCTCGTATACCTATACCCAGTCTCTCCCACTGGAAGCATCTTGCATAATTATATGACAATAATAAAGCCAAGAAACTGACATTGGAATAATTCTCATGCATTTTTCTATGCCATTCTCTCACGTGTAACCACAACACAGGCAACGTGTAGCACCATTCTGCTACTACCAAGATCTCCCTGTTGCTACTCCTTAATATTCACAGCACCATTTCCTCCCTCACCATCCCAAACCACTGGCAATCATTAATCTGTTTCCCATCTCTATAATTTTGGTACTGTGAGAATGATGATTTGGTTATTCTCTTAAAGATATTATAAACACTCAAACACAAATTTTTATGTAGGCATAAATGTCCAGGAGTTAAGTGCTGGGTCATATGGCAAAGTGTATGTTTAGTATTTTAAGAAAACCCAAACATTTTTACAGAATAGCTGTACCATTTCACATTCTCACCAGCAAAGTATGAGAGATCCAGTTTTCCACGTTTTGTTGCCAGCATTTGATATTGTCATTAAAAAAAAAATTTACTCTAACAGATATAGATTGATAGCTCACTGTGGTCTTGATGTGTATTTTCCTAAGGCCTAGTGTTACTGATCACCTTTTCATGTACTTATTTGTCATTCTCTTCAGTGAAGTATCTATATCTTTTGCCAGTTTGGTATTTGGACTGTTTGTTATTTTACTGTTGAGTTTAGAGAGTTCTGTATATATTTTAAATGCTTCGTATATAGAGAGATAAATATGTGCTTTATATATTCAAAATATTCAGACTTATGGTTTCAAAACATCTTTTCTCAGTCTAATTTGTCTTTTCATCTTTTTAACAAGGTCTTCTGTGGTCAAAAGTGTTTAATTTCATGGAGATTGATTTATCAGATTTTTTTGCTTTATGTATTAGATGTTTTCTGTATCATGCTAAGAACTCTTCACCAAGTCACAGATATCATAGATTTTTCTCATATACATTCTTCTAAAAGTGTTATAGTTTTAAACTTTACAAAGAAATATATGATCAATTTTGATTTAATTTTTTTTATTAGGTGTAAGGTTTTTATCAAGGTTCCCTTTTATAACATATGGATAGCCAATTTACCCCAGCACCATTTGTTGAAAAGATTAACCTTCATTGAATTGCTTTTTCAAAAATTATTTGACTGTGAAGTGTGGGGCTATTTTGGGGTTCTCTCTTCTTTTCTGTTTCTATATATGCATGTGTCCCTTCATATATAATGCACAGTCTTGATTACTATATGATAGGTTTTGAATTGGGACCAATTAACTCTCCCAGTTATTTTTTAAATTGTTTTTAACTGGTCTAGTTCCTTTGCTTTCCATATAAATTTTAACATAATCTTATCTACAACTACAAAAAAATCTAGCTGGTATTTTGATAAGAATTCGCCTAAACCCATTCATCAATTTGGGGAGAATTGTTATCTTTACTAAATTGAGTTTTCTAATCCAGTAACATGGTATGTCTCTCTGTTTAAACCTTATTTAGTTATTTTTACCAGCATTTTGTCCTTTTCAGCATACAAGTCCTATGTGCATTGGTTACATTTACCTAAGTATTTTATTGTTTTGAGCATCTGTAAACAGTTCTTTATTTTTATTTCCATTTCCCTCATATTCCTTGTTAGTAAGTGGAAATTCAATTGAATTTAATATGTTAGTCATGTATTCTATGACCTTGCTGAAATCACTTAATAGTTCTATATATTTTTTGCAGATTCCTTGTAACTTTCTACTAAGACAATATTGTCCTCTGCAAAAAGGGCTACTTTTTTTTTTCTTTTTGATCTGGTTGTCATTTATTCCTTTTTTTTTTCATATTGTGTTGGCTAGAACTTCCAGTGCTATCTCATCAGAGTAATAGAATAAGGTCCTTCACTGTTCCCCATCTTAGAGGATGTGGGTAAAACTGCAATATTTCCAGAATCTCTCACTTGGCCTTAGTGCATCTCCATATCAATAGGTGTTTCCAAGAGTGGAGAGAAGTAGTCTATCTCCATATCAACAAGTGGTTATAAGGGTGGGGGGAGCAAGGGTATAACTGGACTAGAGAAGTTGGGTGAGCGCCTTTTGAAGCTGGGTCGGAGAGACACAGGTGAGAGAAGTAGATGACTGTAAGAAGTAAACAGCTTCTCCCCTTTTATTTCTCCCTTTGACTGATTTTAGATTCAAAGGTATTTTGCCCTGGGCTGAGAAAATATTTTCCCCCTGGAGTTATATCTGGAGGTAGTTGGCAGGACTGCTGGACCCAAAATCTGTCTTCATTGGTGTGACCCGTGGGCGTGCTGCCCCTAGAGATGGTGGGGAAATGCCCAGAACCATCCCTGTGGACGGTGGGGAGGTCCGAGTGGCTGCAGTGGTGGAGGGTGCAGCTTCACCCAGGAGCCCCCTATCCAAGGAGCTTCCCAGTGGGGAACCCCTTGTGGGGGAATTGGTCTAGGGTAAAGCACCTTCTAGAGGGGTGGGGCCTTCCCCAGAATAGGGAAAAGGTCAAGCCACCAGAAGCTGTGGAATTAGTCCTTTGTGAATTAGAAGACTGCTTAGAGGCCCTGAATGGATGTGTAGCAGCAGGGATTGTGGGATGTCTGGTTTTGAGATAGTGGAAAGGGTTATCAAGGAGAAAGACACACTTCAGCATCACTTGGAAGAGCTGGGCATTGATCTATGGGATGCCCTTAAGAAAGAGAGACAGTTATTGAGAAGACAGGTTGTGCTCCTAGAAGATACGTTAGCAGCAAGGGAGGAGGCAGAAGGAGAATCCATGTTGTGAGAGGCCATGAGAGAGGAGGAGGAGAAAGTGGTGCCTTCAGCCCTGGAGATGGTAGAGTTGATGTCAGGGGAGAAAGAGGGGCTAAGGCCCAGGACTGAACTGTTGATGAGGTCAACACTGGAGGTACCAGCCTCCTCTGTATTAAAGGCCCACCCTGTTGTAATTAAGAAAATAAAAACACAACAACTGCAGGCTCCTTAGCGGGGAGCAGCCCCCTCACCAGGTTGTGGAGCGCTCCATGCCCCACCCCTATACCCAGGATAAGCTGGTGGACATAAGCATCTGGTTTTGGCAGAAGCCGCTGGAACTTCTGCCTACATGGATTTTGTGTCTTTGGGATATGGGGATGTAAAACATTGCTATGTCAGGTTCTGAAATGGGTAGACTGGCTTCCCTGATGACTCACCCTTCCCTCTGGCAGCAGTTCCAAAGTGCTTGTCACACTTCAGGGAATCAGGTGCTTCTGGATTGGCTGACAGCAGCCATCAGGGCAGTTTGGCCTAATGAGGGTGATTTACCATATTTACCCACAAGCTGGAAAACATTTGCAGAGCGCCACTGGGCATGAAAAATATCATCTATAATATGGATCTCCAGGGCCCCGATGAAGAGCTGTTCACCATAGGGATGAGAAATCTGGTGCTCCATACAGCACCCCCATCTCTCTTTGGGTCCCTAGTGACTATTCTTGCCCCCACATAGGGCAACCCATATGTGAGGCTACTTGTACTTTAGCAGATCTGGGGGAAGTTGAAACAATAAGAGCATGGAAGAAAGTACAGGCTACAACTGAAAGCAGAGGTGCAAAGGGCCCCATGAAAGTCTCAAGGACCCAGATGTGGGTTGATTTGATAAAGGCTGGGGTAGTGAAAGAAAAATTGATGGGCAGCCCAATAGGATCTTGTTAGAACTGTGGCACCAATTAAAGCCAGAGCAGCAGTTCCAGCTGCTGAGGTCCAGGACACAGAAACCAGAGGCAAAGCCCCATGTCCAGCCTGAGTCCCTGCAAGACTTCCTGGGGGACAGGATGCAGGCTCTGCCTGTGCCCTAAACCCCACAGGAGGATGATTGAGAGTCACAGTTTGACTCAATACCCGAACCTTGGGGGACATGGTGGGGACTGGAGGCCACATGTAGAATTAGCAATTCATTGGTCTCCCATGAATGTACAACATGTCCTGGTGCTGGTGGACACAGGATCTGAATGTCCTCTGATTTATGGCAGCCCTGAGCATTTTCCTGGAATGCCTGCTGTGATAGATGGCTATGGGGATAAGGCAATTAGAGTGAAGAAAGCCCAAATCCCATTGGGGATAGGGCATTTAACCCCAAAGGACTATACTGTGTACATTTCTCCCATCTCTGAATATATTTTGAGGTTAGATATCCTGCAAGGCCTGTGGTTTCAGACCACTCCAAGTGAGTTCAGACTGAGGGTGCATGTAGTAAAGACAGTTCTGAGGGGACATGCTAAGCACCCACCTGTAGCTCTGCCTGGACCTCAGTGGGTGACAAATACTAAGCAGTATAAATTGCCTGGTGGACACAAGGAAATTGGAGAAACTCTGCAGAGTTGAAGAAGGTGGCCATCATAAAGCTCACTCATAGTCCTTTTAATTTCCCAATGTGGTCAGTTGAAAAGCCGGATGGCTCTTGGCATATGACCTTGGATTACAGGGAATTGAATAAAGTCACACCCCCTCTGCATGTTGCTGTCCCCTCTGTAGCAGCCCTGTTGGACACCCTCAGTCATGAACTAGGGATGTATCAATATGTTGTAGACCTTGCTAATGATTTTTTTCTCTATTGACATAGAACAGGAAAGTCAGGAACAATTTGCCTTCATGTGGGAAGACCAGCAGTGGACATTCACTGTCCTTCCACAGGGATACCTCCACAGTCCCACCATTTGTCACGGACTTGTAGCCCAGGACAGCCTCACGTAAGAAACTGCAAATGGCGTGGCTATATTACTACATTGATGATATGCTCACATCTGATTCTCTTCCTTATTTAGAAAGGGCCGTTCCTAGACTGCTGCAACATCTACAGGAGAAAGGATGGGCTGTGAACAGCACCAAGGTTCAGGGACCTGGTTTTTCTGTTGAGTTCTTGGGTGTTGCCTGGTTGGGTAAAACTAAATTTATCCCAGAAGCAGTCATTGACAAGGTCTATGATTTCCTTACCCCTATCACTGTAGCAATATTTCAAGAGTTTTGGGTCTTTTGGGCTACTGGAGAGTGTTTATCCCATACTTGGCACAAATTCTGAAGCCCTTGTACTGGTTGGGCATCAGATGGGACCGGGATGAGACACGTGCATCTGTTTCACTGCTGCTGAGCAAACAGCCAAGGCCGTGCAGGCTTTGAGTGTAATGGACTCATTGATGCCCTGTGAGCTAGACGTGCATGTAACTGAAGATGGTTATGGATGGACCTTTGGCAGCAGCTTGAATGGACACACCAACCTATTGGATTCTGGTCACAACTATGGAAAGGAGCAGAGGTCCAGTACACATTGATAGAGGACAACTGGCTGCTGTGTAGCAAGCCTTTCTGGCTATGGAGCCATCACTAGAATAGCTCTGACCAAGGTAATAACCACCTAGCCCATTGCAGGGTGGCTGTAAGAATGGACCCAAAGGTCATGGAGTGTGGCACAGATGCCTGTACTGGCCAAATTGGGCGCATCCTTAGAGCAGTGTAGCACCCTTTCTACTAGCCCCTTTAGTGGAGAACTCAAACACTTTTTGGGGCCAGTGATGTATACCAGTGGAAAGTAGGAAGAATTTGCTTTTGAGCAGCCATTGGTAGCCGAGAGTCCTTATCAGGATGGAAAAGCCCCTATACTGAGGATGCTTGGTATACAGACAGCTCCAGTCGTGGGAAGCCCTTGAGGTGGAGGGCTATGGCTTTCCATCTTAAGACTGAGACAATATGGATGGATGATGGAAGGGGGAAGAGCAGTCAATGGACTGAGTCACAGGCAGTATGGCTCGTGACCACCCAGAAGCCCTCCTCTGTAGTTGTCTGGACTGAAAGCTGGGCCATGTATCAGGGCTTGACCCTGTGGCTACCGACATGGTACCATGCCAACTGGGTGGTTGGTCACTGACCCCTTTGGGGACAAGAGTTGTGACAAGACCTATGGGCCTCTGGTCAGACTGACAGTTTCCATATATCATGTGACTGGCCATTTGTCTCTGGCATCCCCAGGGAATGATGAAGCAGATACAGTGGCCCAGGTGTGCTGGCTAGAAGGAAAGCCTGTCTCTGATGTGGCCCAATGATTACATCAGCATTTGTTGCCCGTGGGGCAAAAGGCAATGTGGGCCGTAGCCCATCAGTGGGGCTTGCCATTGACCTCTGAAGAAGTCAGCAGAGCCCAGGAGTGCCTTGTGTACTCTAAGAGGGACTTACACTGAGTTCCACAGCAACATGAGATAAGAGTAAGGGGGCCAATACCCCTTGTCAGGTGGCAGATAGACTATATTGGGCCTCTTCTCATATCAGAATATCGTTATGCCCTGACTTGTGTGGACATGGCTTCTGGGCTATTGGTTGCTTTTCTTGCACATCAAGAAAATCAGAAAACCACCAAAAGGGGCCTAGAGCATCTCTTTGCAGCCTACTGTGGGCCTCAGGTAATTGAGAACAATTAAGGTACCCACTTTACTGGACATACATTACAAGAATGGGTACAGCAATTAGGAATAGAGTAATAAGTTCATGTAGCATATAACCCTACTGGGGCAGGAATGATAAGGAGGTACAGTGGTTTGTTGAAATCTGGCCTGAAGTCAGACACCAATAGTCAGCAGGACTGGTCAGTTCGCTTATGGACAGTGCTACAGCATTTGAATGAGCCCCAAAAAGGAGCCTTGAGCTCTGTGGACTTGCTGCCTCTGCTATACAACTGTATGTGTAAACTAAAGTGAAGCTATTGAAGCCAGGATATGGCCAGCAGAGCCACATCCTGCTGCCAGCCCCAACTGCATTCAACCCTGGAGACTCTGTTGAGTGGATGTGGCCCTGGACATTTTGACACATAGACCAGAGATGGCTGGCCCTTCTGGCACTTTGGGGAAAAGGCCTGTAAGCTGGTCTTCTGTGTATTCCTGGAGTAACAGCAGAGTGGCCACCAAAGATCACAGTAGTGTACCCAATATGTCTGGGAGGTATGAGCATCTTACAGGGAAGTTTTGTTTTATCTTTATGGCTAGTTCATGTATCTCCCGTAGCCCTGTATATTGACCCATCTGTAACTCGCACAGGGAGGGGGGTGAAAGTCTGGTATACCAGACCAGGACGACATCCCATTCCTGCCACTGTCCTATCACCAGACTACTCTCTTGTATCCATCCTACCTGATGGAGAAGATTTGCCTAGGCTGCTGTCATTAAAACATGCATCTTATCACCCTTAAGGTTATTTTCTTCTACAGTCCCTGCGGCCTGGATGTGCACCCTGGCTGCAGCTGCTGCATGATGATTTCTTTGAACTCCCTACCTGTTCAGCTCCTGACTGCCTGTGGAATGAGAGAGCCACGGACTTAATCTGCATAGGACTTTGAACCTAGCTGAATCCTCCAGCTTGAAGATTATCGTGATTTTATTGCTGTTGTTATTGTATGCTTTTAGTCTGGTTACAGTGCTCCAGTTTTATCCCACAGGGGCCACTGCAGAAGATGAAGAGCGAGTAGATTGTGAGGTGAGATTTCTGGAGGGGTGGGTTGTGGGTAAAATTGCAATATTCCCAGAATCTCTTGCCTGGCCTTAGTGCATCTCCATATCAATAGGTGATTACAAGGGTAGGGGGAGCAAGGGTATAACTGGACTGGAGAAGTTTAGTGGGGTCCCTTTTACAGACAGATCATGAGAGACATGGGCGAGCAGAAGTGGACGCCATAAATGGATTTCTTCCATTTTATATCTCCCTTTGAGTGCTTTTGGTTCCAAAAGTATTTTGCCCTAATCTGGGAAAATATTACCCCCCTACCCTGCAGTTGCAGAAGGGAAGCATTCAGTCTTACTATTATGTATAATTTTAGAATGTACATTGTTTTTTACATTCTCTATTTTTTATTTCAAAAATATATTTGACATGTAACATTGGGGAAATTTAGTGTTTGACCTGCTAATTTTGTACATTTATATACTGTAATATAATTTCCATTGTAAAAATAATTAGAATATCTATCACTTTACATAACTATCATTTCTTTTAGGTGATTGGAAAAATTAATTTCTAGTCTCTTAGCAACTTTGATTATTATAATAAAATATTTTATCTATATTGACTACACTTAACATTAAATCTCTTGGACTTATTCTCTTTGCAAGTTCATACCCTTAAACCACATCTGCCCTATCCTCTGCCCCCATCCCCTGTACTCTCTGTATTTTACCCTGTTTTTATGAGTTTGGCTCTTTTAGATTCCATGTATAGGTCTTATCATGCAGAGAATTTATCATTCTCCACCTGACTTATCTCACTTAGCATAATGTGCTCAAGTTCCATCATTTTGCTGTAAATGGCAAGATGTCCTTCTTTCTCGTGCCTGAATAATATTCATATGTGTATATCTCTCACATCTTCTTTATACACTCATCCTTTGATGGGCACTTAAGTTTGTTTGCATGTCTTGGCTGTTGTGAATAATGCTGCAGTAAACATGGATCATGTGTCAGATCTATTTTTAATTTTTTGAGGGACTTCTAAAGTGTTTTCCATAATGAATGAACTAATCTACATTCCCACCAAAAGTATACAAGGCTTCCCTGTTCTCTACATCCTCACTAATGCTTATTATTTCTTTTCCTCCTGATGACAGCCATGCTAAAAAGTATGAGGTGATATCTTATTGTAGTTTTAATTTTTATTTCCCTGAATATCAGTGACATTGAGCATATTTTCATGTACGTGCTGGTCATTTGGATGTCTTTTTTGGGAAAATGTCTATTCATTTATTTTATTGGTTCTTTTTCAAGTTTTCTTGATGAGGTTCTATAAGCTAAGGATTTTCTAAGTTGGTACTGATTTAGTGCTATAAATTTCCCTCTCATAACCTCTGTAGCTGCATATAAAGTGTTTTGATTTGTTGTATTTAATTTTGTTCAGTTTTTTTATTTAAAAATTACTTAGAAATTTATGTTTTTTGTTTCTTTCTAGTTCTAGCAGTTATTGAGAGATGGGTTTTAAAGTATCCAACTGTAACTGTGGATTTTTCTGTATCTCCTTTCTACTCTATCAATTTCTGTTAAATGTATTTTGAGACTGTAATCCTTGTACGTATACATTTAGGATCATTCTGTTACACTTGACACTAAGTACATTCATATTGTACAACCATTGCAAACACCAAACATTTTTCATTTTCCCAAACTGATAATTTGTGCCTTTAAAAAACTCCCCATCCTCCCTTCTGTCCAGTCTTTGGCAAACCTCCAGTATTTCTCTATGAATTTTACTCTATGAGTTTTATAATTTTTAGGCATTTTTAAGTGTTGGTCTATTTTGAGTAAATTTTTATATACAGTGTAAGGTAAGGATCCAACATTCTTCTTCATGTGGATATCTAGTTTTCCCAGCACTGTTTCTTGAAACGACAATCCTTTCCTCACTGAATGATCTTAGCACCCTTTCTGAAAATTATTTAACCATGTAGGTAATGGTTTATATGTAGGCTTTCTATCCTATTTCTTTGGTCTGTCTCCATGTCTCACTTCATGCCAGTACCACCTTGGTTTGATTATGACAGCTTTGTAGTAAATTTTGAAGTCATAAAGTGTAACATAACCAAATTCATTATTTTTAAGAGAGTTTTGGCTTCTCACTTGAGATTCCATATGAATTTTAGGATGGATCTTTCCATTTCTGAATAAAAGTCAGTGGGATTTCATAGGAATTTCATTGAATCTGTAGACTGCTTAAAGTATTGCTTTATTAACTATATTAATTCTTCCAATTTAAGAACACTATATGTTTCCATTTATTGGGTCTAATTATTTTCAATAATATTTTGCATTTTCAGTATACAAATCTCTTCTCTCCTTGGTTAAGTTTATTTCTAAGTACATTTTTGAAGCTATTATAATTGGAATTGTTTTCTTAACTTCCTTTTCAGGTTGTTCATTGTTAGTATATAGAAATTCAACTGGTGTTTTCATCCTGATTTTGTATCCTGAAACTCTGTTGAGTTCACTTATCATTTCTAAAAATTTTTTGTGTGAAATCTTTAAGGATTTCTGTATAAAAGATCATTTTATCTCTAAACAGAAATAATTGTATTTCTTCCCAATTTTGGATGTCTTTTATTTCTTGATCTTCCCTAATTGCTCTGACTAGAAATTCCAGTATTATGCTGAGTAGAAGTGGTGAGAGTGGGCATCCTTGTTAGTTCCTGATCAAAGAGGAAATACTTTTAGTCTTTCACCTTTGAGTATGATAATAATTGTGAGTTTTTCCTATATGGCCTTTATTATGTGAGGCAGTTTCTTTCTGTTCCTGGTGTGTTGAATGTTTTTTGTTGTGAAAAACATGTTGAATTTTGTCAAGTGTTTTTTCAACATTTGTTAGATAGATGTCATGTGATTTTTCTCCCTCATTGGTAGGTGGTATATTATATATACACTGATTGAAATTCATATGCTGAACCATCTTTGTAATCCAGGAATAAATTCCAATTGGTCATGGTGTATAATCCTTTCAATTTGCTGTTGAATTTAGTTTCTTATTATTTTACTGAGGATTTTTGCATCAATATTCATAAGGGATATTAGTGTACAGTTTTCTTATAGTTTCTTTGTCAGGTTTTGGGTATGGGTACAGCTGGCTTCATGAAATGAGTTAGAAAGTATTCACTCTTAAATGTTTGAAAGAGTTTGAAGAAATCTAGGTAACGGTTTGTCAATTTGCTCTTTTCAGAGAACTTTAGGCTCCATTGACACTATTGTTTCTCTACTCTTTATGCATATCTGCTATAATCTTTATTATTTCCTTCATTCTGCTGGCTTTGGTTTAGTTTTCTCTTATTTATATGGTTCCATTAGTTGTAAAGTTAGGTGGTTGATTTAAGACTTTTGCTCCTTTTCAATTTAAGCATTCATAGTAAAAAATGTCCCTATTAGTACTACTTTCATTGCATTACATAAGTTTGGGTATGTTGTACTTTTATTTCCATTTGTCTCAATAAATTTTATAAATTTATTTTTAATTTTTTCTTTTACATTTTATTATGTGTGTTTAATTTTCATGTATTTATCTTTTCTGTTTTCTGTTAGTTTCTCTGTTTTGCTTTGTTTTTTTCATTTGTCTTTTTCCTGCTCTCCTCTGGTTGACTTGAACCTACTTTTAGGATTCCAGTGTGATTTATACATAGCTACTTGAGTGTTTTATTTCTTGAAGATGATTTAGTGGTTGCTCTAAGCATTAATTATATATACCCAACTTATCATCATCTGCTCAACATTTTACCAGTTTGAATGAAATATAAAACCCTTAACTTTCTTTTCTCTTTCTACCATTTATAATTGTCTTACATATTTATCTGCACATATTGAAAACCACAGAGCGTGTTATAAGCTTTTGATTCAACTGTCAAATATAATTTCACAAACTCAAAAGAGGAGAAACATCATATTTGACTGCACTTTCTCTTTACATTGTGGATTTCAAGTTCATTTGTTTGTTGTCATTGTTTCCTTTCTGTTCAGGAAAATTCCTTTCAGTGTAAGTCGTCTTTTTAGGGCAAGTCTGTTGGTTCTCTTAATTTAGCTTTTTATGAGAATGTACTGAGTCCCTCTTTATTCAAGAAGTCTGCTTTTTTCACCAGCCATAGAATTCTGCATCGATGGTCCTGTTCTCTCAGCATTTGAAAAAAATCAGTGCCATTTCCTTCTTTATTCCATGGCTTCGTGGAGAATCTGTTGTCACTCACACTGTTTTTCACTTATTGCTAAGGCATCATCATCTCTGCTTGCTTCCAAGGAGTCGTGAGTCGTCTTTTCCCTTAATTTTTAGATGTTTGACTATGATGTGTCTTGGCATGGATTTTTTTTGTGTTTGTCATGCTTTTGGTTTGCTCATCTTAATCTATAACTTCAGGTGTTTTAACAAATTTGGGAAATTTCTATCCATTATTTCTTCAAATAGATTTTTCAACCCCACTCACTTTCTCTTCTCCTGGAATTTTGAAGACACACGTGTTAGATATTTTAGTTTAGTTTCACAGTTCCCTGAGATTATATTCATCTTTATTTTTTTAGGCTCTTTCCTCTGTGTGTTCTGATAGTGTAGTTTATATTATTTTCCTCTAAGTTCACTGATGGTTTTCTCCATCCTGTTTATTCTATTGTTGAGCCCATCTACTGAGGTTTTTATTCTTCCTGTTATATTTTTCAGGGCTAAAATTTCAATTTGGCTTTTCTTTCTGTCTTCTGTGTGTTAGGTGAGATGTCCTACTTCTTTGCTGAGAATTTATTTTTTTATTTGTTGCAGCATGGTTACCCCCTGAAGCATTTTTATGGTGTCTGTTCTAAAATCCTTGTTAGATATTTCTAACATTTTTGTCATATTGGTGTTGGCATCTATCACATTTTTATTCAATCTTTCAGAGAGTTTCCTAGTTCTTAGTATGAAGAGTAATTTTCTATTGAAATATAGATATTATTATTATTATTTTGTGAGTCTTTGGTGTTATTTGAAACCTGTGTTTTAGCAGTCCCTCTGATACCACTGCAGAGAAAGGCAGCAAGCAGGGTTGGGGAGGGCCACCTCATCACTAAAAGGTTGTGTGTGGAAGTCCAGGTTTTCGTTTGGCCTCTGTTGACCCCTGAGATAAGAAGGTAGAGGAGGCTTCTCTTTGCCGGGTGAATTGTGGGGTAAAAGAGAACTTCTGAGACTACTCCAGCAAGAGGAGGGAGAAGAGCCTCTTTACCACGGGCTGGGCAGAAGTCCAAGCTCCCAGTGGTGTACACTACAAGGAAGCAGATCTGTTACCATGCCCACACAGCAACTATGAAACTCCTTGCTCCTCACTCCCCTGTCTCTGAAACCACCACAGAAGAAACACAGAGCCCCTCATCACAGCTGAGCAAGGATGGCATCAGGGCGCCCCCTGTGGCTTTGCTGGTATGAGTGGAGTGGGCTGCAGTTTTCCTGTGGTACTTATCTGGAGAGAAGTGGTTATTGTCTAAAAGTTGTCTGCCTTTCTAGGCTGCATTCCTGTCCTTTGGCTAGACAGAGTAAGCTTCCCCTGGGTCTTTTATGTTATTTCCACATTGCTGGCTTCTCTTAACTCAGTCTGGAAAAAAGAAGAAAAGAAAATCCAGGGAACTGTCTGCCATGTCATCCTTCAAGTCTTTAGTTTCTTTACTGCTCAGAATATTTTGTTTGTTTTATGTGGAATGTCCAGGGCTTTAGCTGTACTTAGCAGGAGGAATAGGGAAAGCTTTTCTATATTTCTACTCCATCTTCCCAAAAGTTTACTTTTTGGAATAGTTTTGAAAAGCAAGATACTAAATTAATAGTTAATTTGAATGATTTTATTAGTACTCTTATTTCAGAACTGCTTTATTTTTCTAACATATATTACTAATTTTAATTTTTAATGATGACTGACCATGGAGCTTTTAAATCTGGTTATAAAAAATCTTTTCATAAATATGGCTCTCAAAACCATTGTTTATTCTGTAAAAAGTTTTTTAGGCCTCAACCAAGGTTTTATAGACAGGCAAATAATAGGCTTACTTTTATAGAATTATTTTGTGTGCAGAAGTATTGGTTTATACATCAACATTTTATTCCATTATCTGGAAGTTTCACAATTATAGGACTAATTTCTTAAGCCTATTTCAAATATTATGTTCACAATTTTTCCCTCAGGTTCAATTTTATTGCTTACTTATAAACTCCCATAGGATTAATCTAAAAGTGGAACACTGTGCTATAGGGTTCAAAGAAAATCAATATCAAGTTCTTTCATATTCTATAACTCTAAATGCAAATTTAATACACTGGTGAAGAATGTAAAATTTAGCTACATAATTTCAGTTTCCGTTATTACAAAAGTAATACCTATGTCAAGAATAAAACATCACCCACTATCCTTATTTTCACACATTTAGACTCTGAATGGCCAGGAATTCATTAACTAGATTTGTCCTGTGCTTCTTGTGAATGTGTCAACTGTGGAGGCCTCCTATTCTCATCTCAAGACACCAGAAAAGTAGAATTGGCTATCAGACCTTGCTGTCGATGGGAAGCATGTAATGATATTCTGGCAGTCTCAGAAAGGGGCTACTCATTTTTTCCAAACATATTTCATGTTTCCCATGAAGATATGTGGGAAGAATGTTGGTAAAATGATTGAAAGACTATCTCCCAACTTGAGTTTGCCTGATGTTTCTACATGATGAGAATGGGGTTGTAAAATGTTGGGAAGCAACCACAGAGGTGAATCATCTTTCTCTTACATCTTTTCTGGTGCATGATACCAACATAACTTATTTGGGTTCTGTTAAATGCAGTTATTTGGTTGACATGGCGTCTTCCTGGCTTCTCAATTGTAAAGTTCATGTATTTTGCCCCTTTCCAAATGCTGTTCCTTAGAAGTGAGTTACTATCTCCAGCCACACCCAAGGCAGGTTGATTAAGGCCTATGTCCTGAAAACAGGACTATCAGAGAATTTGTGGACCTATGTGAGAGCCTCAATATGTAATACATATTTGTGAGAGTACTTGGGTACTACCCAGCTATTCCTTTGCTCCTTAAAAGTTTGCCCACCAATTTTAGCATTTATTAGTGGATATGGGCTGCAGGTATTGCTTTTATTAGGATGATGGCCTTCTGAGAATGATTTTCTACTTCCCTCATTCCTTCGAAAGTTAATAGGTATAATCCCCCTTTAAAGAAGACTTGTCCTTTCACTCTCATTTATTCAATCATTTATTATTATCAATGGATATTCATGGACAAATAATGTTTATTTTATTCTTTGGGTTATGATCTGATATTATCCTTATTTTATTGCTCAAATTGTTACAACTTCGGCCATTGGCAACTCTTTCATATTAATGCCATAGCTCATTCCTGTTGACATGGCCCCATCACCGCATTGTTTCAGCATCTCTACTTTCTTCCACTACAAGATGCTTCAGGCACATCTTGTATTTTCCCTTCCCTAGCCTTAGAATCAGCATTTCTACAAATATCCCTCTTTATTTTCATTTTAAATGTGGTGTCCCTTCTTCAAGGCCTACTCAGCTACAGAGCTAGACATACAGGTATGTATACTTACTGAAATACGTATAGCATTATTTTTTGTATCTCTCTCTCTTTTTATATATTAAGATAAACATGAGTTCATGCTGATGTATCTGACTCCAGTCAAGTTCCACAGAGTTCCTTTGTGAATCCCTTTCCCACTTGTTCTTTTGTAACTTCTTTCTTTGACAGTTAAAAACTAGGTCCACACAATCTATGTGGCATTTAGTTATTTGTTCAACACTGTAAAATAGTGTCAGAATCTTCCAAGTAGAGCACAGTGCACTGTTTATGCACACATTTCTCTCCATCTTTAGTCTTACATTTATATTCAAAACCCCAATATTCTGGTTGATCTTTTAGAAATTTGCACAGTCATGTTCTCTGTGATGCATGGTGCCCAATCACAGCAAAGGATCACTTGGTTCCAAAGCCCAACCACCCCTTGCGTGGTATGTGTCATCAAGCATGCCCATCTTGTTGTATATTTCTTGTCCCTGAAGAATTTTTTTAACTTTTCTTAGAGAATATATCCATTGGCAATTAATTCTCTCAGATTTTGTTTGATAAAATCTTTATTTTTTCACATGGTTTTCTGGAGACAAGTCTCCTGTACTTCTTATCTAATATCATTACTCATCAGAGAAATGCCCATCCTCTAGAATTTAAACTTCAATTCAACCTTTTGCATTATTTTAACACCAAGTATTATGGAAAATACGGAACAGTTGGAACTTTCATACATTACTGGTGGCGACATGATACTGCACATCAACTTTGCAAAATAGTTTAGCAATTTCTTATAAAACTAATCCTACAGCTTCTCATTTGGCCCAACAATTCTTGTATTTGTTTATCTAGAAGAAATAAAAATGTCTGTTCACATGAATACTTCTATTTAAAAAAAAAATCTTTTTGTAATAGCCAAAACTTGGAGAAAATAAAACCCAAATGTTCCTCAGTAGGTAAAGGGATAAATAAACTGTGGTATATCCATACAATGGAAGGTTTGGAAGGATGTTTATCAATAGAAAGAAAAGAACAATTTAGACACAACAAAATGGGTCACTCTACAGTATTTTGCTTAGCAAAGAGAAGCACACTGTACACATATTGTATGATTCCATTACAAATAAATTCTAGGAAGGGAAACTCCAACCCATATTTATAGAATCCAGCCCAGTACTAGGCAAGGGCCAGGGTTGGGTGAGAGGCTTTGGCTCAAAAAGGTAGCAGAGAAGACTTTGGGTGGTATAAATATTCTCATCTTTTTCATAAAAATGTCAGCAAACCATACAATTTAAAAAGGTAAATTTTGCAACATGTAAATTATGCCTAAACAAAACAAATTAAAATGTCTTACGTTCCCCAAGTCCAAAAAGAGTTTAGGTATAGTATTTCTTATTAATGAACATTAGTACAAGGTCCTCCATAACTAAGAGTATACATAGTTACACAAACTAGACACATGCACACAAATATATGCATATATAAGTGCACACATATTATGTTAAAATAATATTAGATAAAATAATCATCAATATATATTTTCCTAAGGAATTTTCTATCTTACTGTAATTAGCATAGAAGCCGACTACTAGAAAAATTGAACTGCTGTAAGTAGTTTTTAGATAGAAGAAAATATTTACATTGCCTGCTTGGGAGGAATCAAATTTCTTATACCTTTTTTATTTATGGATTTTCAATGTGATTAACTTTGGGTTTGATTTTTCTGATTTTACTTTCAGGAAAATATTATAGATATTAATTAGAGTTCTCCAATTTAAATTTTTGCATTATTTTAACAATGTAGCAGTGATATCAATGAGTTGAGTGGGAATAACCACCTCTTTATATGTCAAGCTAAAATATCCCAAAATCATTTTTGAAAAGGCTCAAAATATGAGAATTTTCCCTTAACAGGCCTTGACATTATGGTTTCCTGAGTCAGATTTTAAGATACTGAATTTCATAGACTTGAAGAATCAGGACAGGCATTTGTTATGCTGCATGTTCCTTTTTGGGTCCAGTTAGGGCTTCCACCCAGCTTTGGGCCATCAGAAAGATTGATAAGCATGCAATTAGCTCCCTGAAATCCTCCATAAGATTACCCCGCAAGACAGAGCTGAAAACGTCCTGGCAGCTGCTTCATCTTTTATCAATTGTATAATAGCAGTTAAAATACTCCAACTATGTATACAGCGTCACAAAACATTAAGCATATGAATGCTTTGAGGCTTTGAGATAACAGTCTGAAATACAATACACCATTAAAGGAAGAAAAAAGACAAAAATACATTTTATATTAGACTAGATATTAAAAATCTCAATATCCACACACACACAAGTATGCACCTGTACTACTGTTGAAAACAATTACAGATCGACTCTATATCATGATTCTGGAAAATTTTCTCTAATAATGTTGTCTAAGGGGCACACATTCAGGAAAACAATAGGTTACAAATAAGATAATTACCACTTAAGGATAGCAGAAGTTATGTATTAAAGAAAAGACAAAGCTCAATGCCACTGGCATAGTAACTGATATTACTAGTGAGTGATTCAAAATCTACAACAATCAACATTTTGCCGGCTGGCCTCCCTCGCCCCCATCCATGGCAATTACATGCTGCGGCAAGCTGGATCTCTCACCACTACTTTCTAGTTCTGCTGGAAAACTACATTTTGGAGTATTCAAGTAAAGATGAGCACGGTCAGGGACTGAAGAGTGGCAGATGCAGGGGCACCAGGGACCAGCACCATAATTTGGGGTAGGCATGACAGGAATAAGCTGCCTGGGTTTCCCAGGACAGATATCATTTCCCTTATATCACAGAATCTGGCAGTGAGAGCAGAAACTCCATCTTAAATCCATTACTGTGCCGTGTATGAAAGCCTTTGGTGCAGCCATGGGCAGCCAGTGTCCACCTGGGAACCACTCTTGGAGGAGAGGCTACGAAGGCCAGCAGTGAACTTGGAGGCTTACTCCGTTCTGCGTTTATTTTTCTTTTGGAATGTGTTTCCTTTGCTTGTTTATGTGCTCCTTTGATAACAGATGACTCAATTACAGAAATGAAAAAGTCACCAGGGAATGAAAATCTGAAAACTGAAGGGGGTTAATCAACCATCTAAGTGGTATGAAAATTACTTTAAACTAAAAATATCTGAAGATACCGCAGCCACAGAAAGAAACATTCTCTAAACGTGAGCACAGCCTCCTGAAAATACAACTGCTACTAACCGCCTTCCCCCACCCCTACCCATTCCCCCCACACCCGGGAGTTTCCTGATTTGGGAAAAGACTGAAGCTTAGGATCAGGAAGTATGAAGCCAGCTGTCATTAGCACCAAAAAGCCCACTAGCTGCTTCCAAACTATCCCAGTGAAGTCCTATCACAACCCCCCCCCCACAACACCCAGCTCTTTTGTTAAATCGATATATAAATTTTAACTCTGCCTATTAGTTACTCATTACTGAGCAACTCCCACAAGCCCATGTAAATGAACTTTGTCTTTTCTCGTGATGACTCAGCTATTATCAGTCAATTCACTGCCTGCAATCAGTAGACCTAAATTGAAAGAGGAAAAAGTATTTTCTCCCAACAAACCTATGACACAAGAATATAGGATTTTAGTGCCAGATGGTTGTAATGGTTACAGTTACAGAAAGGAATTCGTATATATGCAATCTTGCAGAAAATAATTTTCAAATAAAATAAAAATAAAACTTTTAAAATAAGATAATTACAATTAAAAAACAATAAAGTGAAGATTTCAATAATGCGAACTCTTGTTTAAAGAAACTGACAGTAACAAAAATAGCTAAATGACATCAAATATTTCTGTTTTAATTATTTTTAATTGGATTACACAGAACATTTGTCCTTAGAGATGTTCTGTTGAAAAAAAAAAGCAATACCTAAGTAGATTTGGGAAGCACTATAGATGTGTTTTTCCTCTTGATGTATAAAGGGTTTAAGAAGTTCTGGGATAAAGAATTCTATTTAATTGTGTTTCATTCAATGTTTTCCCAAACACTTGACAAAGGAACCCCTTTTTGGTTTTCACATAATACTTCCTACTCTGTCAGCTTATAAATTTCATTTTTAACTCAATTGTACAAAAATGCTACCCCCTTGTGGTGAATCAAGGAACACAAAATATCATATTAATGATGAATGTAATTTATTATGTAAGTAGTTCTTTAAATTAGGATGTCAGACATTTATCTTGTATCTTCTTATGTTCTGACAATTGCAATTGTTATAGTAGGTAGATAAGCAGACATAAGGAAGGGGAGAAAAGGGGGGATTCAGTGAGATGCTTGCTTACATTCTTCACATTCTGTGCAAGCTGTTCCCACCGGATGTGGAGTGAGACTATAGATAACAGACTGGCCAAAACTGGCTAGTTCCAACATAGACAAGAAATTGACCCAAAATCCATTAACATAGTGAAATCATACCTCTTTGTCATTAGCATGATAAAAATCACAGGCCAAGACAGTTCCGACAAGGACCAAATACAGTCAAAGGGCCTCTCCTCTGCCCCATGTGAGGGTGGAACAAACCAGAATTCCAAATCCCACCTGTTCCCTTTGAAACCTAAACCCCACTAAATGAATATTCATTTCCCTTTATATCAAAAGGGCTCCCTTTTGTTCCCTCAGGGCCACCCCCTCTGGACTGTTTGCATCCCAACTCTTCGGCGCATAATCTCTCCTTTCTTTAAACTCTAAATCTCCAAATAAACTTTTAATGTTCAAAGGCTTATCTGCATCCGTTCTTGAATTCTTTATTGCAACAATAATATACTGGCAAAAACTGCTTCTGTAAATACTCTTGAAGGACACTGAGTACAAAATTTCAACCATTAAGGAAATCTTGGGTATAAAAGTCAAGGTTAAACCTGAAAAGTGCATCTTTAGAATAAGGGGGCCTGTAGGGAGAGAAAGACAGATCTAAATAAAGAGTTATATGAGAGTTAATAAAGAGTAAAATATAGGGAATTTGGGGTACTGAGAGAAGCCAAGAATCATTTGTAGTATCTCAAAGGGGAAGATATATTTAGGTCATATTTGAATAATTCCAACAAATCGTATATATATATATATGTGTGTGTGTGTGTTTGTGTATGTGATAAATATTTAAATAATACAAGAATTTAGAATCAAAGTATTTGACACATATATAAGCCTTCAGAGATGAGGTGAAAGCCATAAAATCTAGCCTGTATTGTCAGTGACAGTGATAAATGGTGAAAAATAATAAAAAAAAACAGATTTAGATAACATAAGTCTTATATGTCTTCTAATTTAAAAATATTAAGTCTAAACTTCCCACTAGTGAACTAGATTGAAAAAATAATTTTCAAGTATTCATATACCAAGCAACATTGTTGTCATGTTGAAAATTAATAAGAAGGAAATGTGATGTGACATCAATAAATCAAAAGATTAAAAACCTGTGGATATCTCAATAGCTTCTGAAAGAATTTGAGGGTTTAATTTCAAGTCAATAAAAAAAATCATTACTACTAAGAATAGAATGATACTTCCTCAACTTGATACTTACAAAGTAACTGAAATAATGGAGACATTCTAATAATTTTCAGTAATAAGTATACATATTCTCTCAAAATAATTTACTACTAGCCTAGAATTTCAGGCAATAGAATAGAATGTGGCATAAAAATAAAAGATATATCTGTTAGAAAGGATGCAGAATTACAATTTTCAGATGATCACTTTTCCCCAGATAGCTTAAAATAATCGTTTAAAAATATTATAATTCATGTAATTTCATCTGATACATGCATACAAAATGAACAGTTTTCTGATATAGCAAAATTGTCAGGAAGAAAATGTAATGATAAAATCATCTTTTTGACAATACGAAAAGAGCTGATAAACACATCTGCAATAAATTTGAACATCACAGAAACATATGAAGAAAATTTTACAAATTATTGAGAAAAACTGAACAAGTCAAGAGAGAGCTCTGTGCCTTTATAGGCAAGACTGAATAAGGTAAAGACTATTCAGTATTTCATATATCAGTTCATATGATACCATGCTTACAAATCGCAATTTCAAATCTCCTCTTTTCTTTGTCCTCCACAGTGGTTCTTTCAGAATTCCATATTAATGCTCAGATTTACCATTTATTCTAGCTTCATTCTCCAGGAACTTTTCTCATACCTTACAGAGAAATGTGACCCACAAGTAAATCTTGGCGTTGCTTTTCTGCCACCAGATCCATCCTTCCTGTTACAGTAGACAAGGTTATCTTCACCTCAGCCTGGCCTGTGATGTAAAATGTCATTTTAACTCTGTCCTCTCATGTACAGTTCTCCACAGACACTGATGTCCTCATTGTCCCCAGTGATTTCTCATTTCTGTGTCACTCAGTCCAAGGAACATTTTTAAGGACACATTTTACTCCATATCTGTGAAAGTTGTGTTTTTTGTAAAACGTTTTCTCTTTCTACACCATTCCCTTCCAGACAATGTTCAGAATTGATTGGATGCCCCTTTGTGTTTGTGTGGAGTTTTGTGACTGTGACCAATGAGCTGTGTGCTGAAGAAACTTTGTGTTTCTGGGCCATACATGCATTAGCTGGTGAACAAATCTGAGAGTGGTTGTGTGTCTCTCTCTGGTAGTTACTATTCAAGAAGTGAGGGCTCCGTGGACCAGGTTTTCCAAGCAAGTATGATGAGAGTGTGGGAAGGATAAAGGCATCTTTATCGTTTATGCTACTTGATTTGGGCACTCTTGTTACCACAGCATCACCTGGCCTATCCTCACCGATACAACTTCCCAGCAAAATTCAGCATTGCAGACCATTCCTTTCTATGCAAAATTCGAATTCTTCATTGCTGCTGATTATATTTCTATCATCCCTCATATGTGTTTCTCTTCCTGTATCTCATAGATGTTAATGCTTCTCAAGATTCTGTACCAAGAATTTCCCTATCTTTCAATGGCTTCAATTATCAATTATAAGAAAGTAGCTCTCGAGTGTTTGCCTCTAGTCTTGAAAAAATTTAAAAAGTACAGAAACACTCTCTCTTTCATACACAAACACACACACACACACACACACACACACACAAATCATTATCTACCAAGAAAATTCTACCATGTCTCTTAGACATCTAGTGGGTACTCCCTTCCTAAAGTAAATTGATAACCTTATGTAACTCCCCAAAATGCTTTAGACTACTCTCCCATGTGATTCAAGTTTTAATAAATTAGATAGTTCCACACTTATATGCCATGCATGAGGTACATGTGAAGCTCATGTTTACTGAGAAAAACAAACTAATTATGATAATATATAGATTTTTATTTTCTGATAGTCACACTACTGAGACCCCAGGAGGTGAGCAGGGGGAGTCAATTGAGATTTAGAGATGAAAATAACTAAAAGTTACAGATACCAAGAAATTTATGCAAAGACATAGGGTAGCAAGTATTAGTGTCCAGAGCAAAATGGAAGTCACAGCTCAGTGTTGTTGGTGCTTTGTGTTGTGCAAGGGAGCAGCTAGCTCCTGCACGGGTGTGCCCTCCAACTCTGCAGGCTGTACAGTTCCTCCCCAGTCCGTCAACATGATAATCTAGAGTAGAAGTAGGAGATCAAGTTTGTGATCATGACATGTCGAAGGACCAAAAACAGTACATTAGAAGGTTAAGTATTGATTTTCATGAAAGAGCCAGTGTTAAGACACATTTCATCAAAACTAATAACTGTTAAAGGAAGAACAAAAATTAATTATGACTAAAACTGAGTTTCTGGATATTTCTAATAGCCAGGAGGCAAAAGGTTACTCTACAGAGATTAAAATGGTAAGATAACTGAATTAAAAAAAAGGAGGCATTTCTTTACAAATATGCTATTTCATTGTATTTTCACTGAAATAACTTTTTATACATAAAATACTGGTGCTAGATTATTTGTCTGAAGATCAAACCCATATGAAATCATATGGAAATAACAGTATCAATATGATGAATTAACTATTTTAATATTTGGATCTATGTCCAGTCTTAAAAGCATTTTAACTTCCTTGTGGTTTGATTCTCCTGTGTCTGTGTGTAAATGTTCCCAACTTAAATCTAGTACTACATTCAATCTGTAGCAGTTGCATAAAACATTCTTGTCACATTACTTGGTAACACGAATTACAATAAATTATTGCCTAATAGACTATCAAACCAAAACAAAGTTTACTGTATTTCTCATAAGTATTTCAGACAGTTGAATGTTGTTAGTTTGCCAGATTTTAATTGAATTAAGAGTACACATTTTATTTCTTTTTCTTTCACAGACAGACACAGTCCACACTGCAGGATGCTAATGTCTGTGCTAAAAAAGCCCTATGTCTTCAATGGCTATCAGACTGAAAACTTAAGGGTCAGTATATCAGCATGTGTAACTCCGTGGTGGGGGGAATATGTTCTCAGCTCAGGGCAACTTACCTTTGAAGCTAAAATCAGTCAAAGGGAGAAGTAAAGTGGGAAAAGCCGTTTATTGCCTGCAAGCAATAGTCCACTTTTGCTCACCTGTGTTTCTTGCAACCTGGCTGCAAAAAAGGGACCCCACCCAACCTTTCCGGGCCCAATATGCCCTTGCTCCCCCTTATAATCACCTGTTGATATGGAGATGGACTAGTTCTCTCCACCCCTTGGAACACCTATTGATATGGAGATGAAGGCAAGAGATTCTGGAAATATTGCAATTTTACCCACAGCCATGTCAGATGAAACTGTTAGTGTCTATTAACTGGTTAAAAAGAAAATTACAGCCATACTTTATATGAGTAGTAAAATTCTATTCCACTTTTGAACTTGACATATTCAAATCTTTTTTGTAATTTTGCAAAAAGTGTAATACTGAGTTCAGGAGACTTTAATTAAAGAAAGTAATGTATTTTTTCACCCCATTTAATGTATATAAATTATTTGCAGAAAGGTAGTGACTTTGCATTACTAAACCATCATATACCTGCCTTTAACTATTTACATTGTTAAATAAGAGAAATTAGCATTATACTCATTTATCATTACCATACATTGATTCTTTTTCATTTGCGAAATGAAAATTTTTCATTTCTCTCAGGCTCATAGCCCTTGAATCATTAGATTTAAAGGTAAGTTAAGCAAATTTCTTTTTCCCCATACAATCCTTTAAAGGAGTCTCACAATTCTCTAAAATGCAAGAACATTTGAAATGTAATTAGAAGTGCTTCTGACAATATCTGCTCCCATTAAAATACATGGGCTCTAATTTCCAAAGCACCATTTCAAGTGTACACAACACTTAGCTTCTTGCTAGTGAAAGGAGTATTTCTCTGTGGCAACTTCACTTTCTACCTTGGAAGGTGTTCACCAACTCTAATCTGACCAGCCAATGTCAGATTGAACATTCAAGTTCACTTCTTTTACACTCCAGCTCTTTCTTCTAGTTAACTTTTTAAATTCCCCTCCACTATTGTTTTTCCTTTTATTTGAACTTATCATAATTGCATTATTTTCACTTTGTCCAAAATTCTCCCGGTACTTCTACTAACAAGCCATTAGTGTGAAACTGATTGCTTGAATGTAAGAATTAAATCAAGTGGCTCTGTCTAATGCAAAATGTGAGAGGTAAATAAAATATGTTTGAACAATTTCATGATTTTACAAAGTTTCTAAGTTTCTCCATGAAAAGGGATTCACAAATAAACATAACATATGAGAACAACACCATAATTTATTTTCATTATTGATAAGCTTACTTTTTTTCCCTCTGATACTCAGAGATCACTAATATCACGTTCTATTCTCTGATGGCTTGGTGGACAATGTATGTTCATAAGGGTTGGGACCCGGATTTGGACACCAAGAACTTCAACTAAGGCAATACATCCTATTCATAGCAATTAAGTTCTCTTAGAGAAAATGAAAGCATGAATTGGAGCCAAAGCTGTCAGAAGCAGGATGGAAAAAACAGGTTTGTTTAGTGAATCCAAAGACAAATGCAAGACTGAAAGGAATTGATAAAAAACAAGGCCTCAAATGGAGCATGAACCAAGGAGGGTTGTTGGAGTTGACTGCTGCTGCAGGTGAAGACATGTTCAAAGCTTACCTGTGTAGATGATGGCATGGGCCGACTTAGAGGCTTATTTTATGGATCAATCTCAGAAGTTCCTCCAGTTGACTCAAGATTCTGTGCACTGACCCTAAGGCATTGTAGTTGTTTTGAACACCCCATTCCTAGAGCTCTGTGCTGATACATCCTGTGATACTGTTCATGTACTCATTCATTCAGTTAACAGATAGTGGAAAAACCCAGTGACCAAAAGGAATTCCCTAGCATCTATTATATAATGATGACTGTACTTTTTGTTATAACAAAATAATGATAACATTTATGGAACGTTTAATTTGTTGCAGACACTTTGCCAAGAAAACCTTATGTATTAGCTCCTTTAATTTTCCTAACACTCTTATGAAGTTGTTATTACTATTCTCACTAGCCAATTATCGAGGTTTATGAAATTTAAATAACCTACTCAGAATCACAGAGCTTATAAGTTGGGGACCCATATCTTGACCTAAGTTTTTGACTCTAAACCTATGATTGTTCGGTAACAATTTCTTCTTATAGATGTTGGTAATGATCTTCATCATTGTTACCATAGTGCTGCCTCATAGTAGGCACAATGAGTCAACGAATGAATGAATGAAGAACCATCAAATTTGTTTTCCTTGCTCTGGACAAATAATTTCTATTACATCACCCTAACACTTTAGTAAAGCTTTAGAAGTAATTATTTGCTGTCAGACTTGCATTAATTGGGCTCAGGGTGTGAAATGGAAATTATGGGAAAGAAGAAAAATAGAGGGAAATGCAAAGAGCACCATTAAGAGCTGGCAGAACATGATTGACCCAGGAGCTTCCCTTACCTGGTCTGCTCTATAGGAAATTCAAAATTATTTGAGAGGAAACTAAATGTGAGTTTCTGCTGTTGAATGTGCATAGGGAGCTCAAGTCATCACATTTATAATAAAGGAAAT
Organism: Smutsia gigantea; assembly: GCA_032199065.1. Taxonomy (NCBI): domain Eukaryota; kingdom Metazoa; phylum Chordata; class Mammalia; order Pholidota; family Manidae; genus Smutsia; species Smutsia gigantea. The sequence continues at coordinate 372,714 of JAVSCE010014914.1, forward strand.
ACCATTATCAAAGATGGAGTGATAGAGGGACATCTATACACAAAGTATTTACTCCTTATTTACTGTCTCCCTCATGATTCAGTGTTGATATTTTCCTAGGCTGAAAAAGGGAAATCAAGGCCTTTTTAAAATTTTGCAGAATTACACTGATAATGCTTGAATTTTCATTTACTATTTAAATCTAATGATTTAATTAAGCGTTGATAAATTTTGATCAGTTGGTTAACCCCAAGGAAAGTTTACAAAACAGCCCAGAGGGATTTTTTTTTCTAACTAATACATAGTACATGCAATAAATTCTCATACAAATAACCCTATAACTTATTAATATTTAAGACTACTCTTCCAGCTTCCAGCTATCTTTTAATCAAATGTAATTTTTCACATATATCAAACTAAAACTTTATTAAATGTTACTAATATTTGAGTAATCTATAAAACTTCCACACTGCAACATAACCAGTTTATTCTTAGACTCCTGAAATTGAGGTAACAATATTTCTTGTCTTCTTAGAACTTTATTAGTAAATGATGATTCACCAACATGTGTCCATTTCAAAATTTCTATTTAATTTTAATCTTCATTGTTATTTCTCTATCATTCTCCCAGGAACGCTTTGTACCAATCACAGCATTGTAGTCATAGGTTCTCAGAGAATCCCAGAATCAAAGAACTTAATTACATGAAATGTTAAGCATCACCTAGTTCAATGCCCCGCACAATGTTGGAAGCCCAATTAATTAATTTTGACTGAATGGAATGCTAAAAAACTGCCCCCAATGAAAGAATATTTGAATCAAATATACCAACTTTTCTAGATACAATAAACTGGACAAACTAACTTGAATGTTTTCTTTCTTGCTATACAAGTACAGGATTCCAGTTTTAGTCTGCTGTTGATATTGGCTGAAACAATCAACAGTTTGAATGAGTTGATAGTTATTTAAAATCTAGAAAATTCAGAGGATAAGACAAATTCTTGAAAGAGTGTGTTAGGTATTGAATGTTTGTGTCCCACCCCCACCCCACCCCCTAGTTCATATCTTGAAAGCCTAAACCCAATGTGATGATAGTATTCAGAGATGGAGTCACTGGGAAATGATTAAGTTTAGGAAAGGTCATAAGGGTGGAGCCTCTATGATAGAGTTAATGTCCTTCAAAGACTAAGAAGAGACCAGAATTCTCTGTTGTCTCTAAATGAGTAGGAAGAAAAGATCATGCAAGCACACAGAGAGATGGTGGCCACCCACATCCGAAGGGGCTTCAGAATGAAACCCACCTTATTGGCAGCTTGATCTTGGGCTTCCCCAAGAGCTGCGAGAAATACATGTGTGCTGTTTAAACCTCCCAGTCTACCTTTTTCCGTGATAGCAGCCCAAGTTGCCTAAAGCACAGCCTGAGCTGACCAAGACAGCATGGTTAGAGTGAAAATGCAGGGGGCCGAACTTCACTGAAATACAGGAGACACTTATTTCATGACCCGAATCGTAAGTTGAAGAGAAACTAAAAGTAGATGGAAATAGGCCACAAAAAGAACAAGGAGAATTCCAATAAATAAATGAAGCAACTTAGTCAAATAGCCATGGTAATGGCTGAACAGTTTGGATTAAGTGATTGGACTGGACAAATCAAAGGTATCTCAAAAAACATGCATTATATCATTAAATGGAGTGCTCAGGAGAAACATCACTTGACTCTGAAAAATTTCCTTTTTACATAGGGACATGAGGCCAAACTTGAATTAGGTGTTTTAAGTAGTAGGTCAAAAATATGTATAATATGGTCATAGGTATTTTACATGTTTGTGTGGGTGTGTCTGAAATTATTGCTTATAATAGTAAAGATACATGGTCTATATAGATACACATAATTATTTTTTAGAATCATGCATAATTTTCACTTTCTAAAAATAATTTGGGGTGATTTAGAAAGCTAGAGATATAAGGATAAATAGGATTCTTCAAAAGCAAGTAAAATATGCAAATGCACAATTTCAGTTAATTTTTCTTAAATTGCATTCACCGTGTTGATAAAACTAAAGAAATCTAATAAACTTTATTGGAAACATGTTCACTAACTATCTTCCAATTCATTAATTTTCTCCCGGGCTGTATCCATTCCACTTTGAAATACATCCTTTCAGTACTTCATTATTAAATTCATGTTGCAATCTACCTCTAGAACATGTTCGTCACAGCTATTTGTTGGTCCTCCATATCTCTGCTAACTAGGTCATAAGTACTATTTTCTTCACCCTTTCTGAGACCTTTCTAGTTATTTTTAGCAGGAGCCCGTTGTTGTGGGCTATTCCAACAGAGCAGGAGCACACACTCTCCCTCATCACACTCTCCAGAGTGCATCTTGCTTTGGTGTTGACTACTATGCAGGTATTAGTTGAAATTTTGATGGTTTTTCAGTTTTAAAATTCAATTTTTTGGACAAACAGCTATCTTCAGTTACCTCTAAATATTTCCATTGCTTTAAAATACTTTTGATATCAGAATAATCCCAGATAAACAAACAGCTTCTAGTCAGTATTTTCATGTGATTAAAATCCTATATGAACTGTATAGAAAGGCAACCCATAGTTTTTCTATATAATGACACTATTGTCTCCTTGAAATAAATCTCTGTGGGTAGACGTCTCCTATTGTTGATGTGTGGATCCCTCCTCCTGAGTCATTTGATGTACTCGTCATATATTCTATACCTTTCTTAATGTTAACTCAATATAATATCATGCTGGCTTTGTTAGTAGTTTACAGGTTAGGTTTTCCAACCCAAATTCTTCCAAGTGAAATGGTCCAGGGTAAAGTGAGATCGAAGTTGTCTCAGGAAAATACATGAGTTTACAGCCATAAAGAATAAGGGAAACATATGGCTATGTCCTTGTGAGGTACTAAGGACACAGTTTTATTTCCACCTCATCGGGACTTCCCCACTCATCTTTGTGATGGCATCAGTAGCTTTACTAATACTAAACATCTTTGCTCCCTGTTCTTCAGCCTCTGGAAACTCTCACCCCCACTCAGTCTCTTTGAGCCTTATGTCTCTCCTTCTGGCTGAGTCGCTGTGGGTAACGGCATCGGTGCACACAAACCTTTGTATTGGTGGACACGCAGGTTTATGGGTTGTAATTCCAACTGCATCCTCAGCACAGTTCAAAAAATCATTCCAGATAGTTTTTTTAAAAGCTTTTCTTTTGAAAAATAGTCTTTTCTTGTAAAACCACTTACCTTTCTTGTGAAAGAATATATAATTCTGAAGCAAAAATTGTGATCAGATTAGCAAGTCAATACTGTGATACATATTGTTCTTGGTAGACATGACTAGACTGTAATGAGCCTGCACCCAGATCAACTCTACCAGACATTTTACAAATACCTGGGTGGAAATAGGTGAGGGAAGAAGAAAAGAAAAGAAGGCAGGAACAGAGTTTATCTTTATACCCCTCGTTTCAAAAGTGCTAGAGACTGAATATCTGTGTCCCCCAAAAGTCATATTTTGAAACCTAATCCCAAATGTGATTATTAGTAAGTGGGGCCTTTGGGAGGTGACAGGTCATGAGGGTGGAGCCCTCAGTGCTGCATAAGGGAGACCCCGGAGAAGCCTTGTAAGGCTTGAGTGAACCAGAAAGTGGCTTCCCAACAAATTTGTGAATCTGCCAGCACTTTGATCTTAGACACTCCAGTCTCCAGAACTGTGAGAAATACATTTCTGTAGTTTATGAGCTTCCCAGTCTACAGCATTCTGTTATAGCTGCCCGAGATCACAAAGACAGGTGATAACATTCTTAACGGCAGATCTTTCTAGATAGGGCAGGCCACAGGCTGCCAGTGTTTCTGAGTCCCAGGACCACAAGGTGCCAGCATGGGGGAAAGACGGCATCGTCCTAGCTGTGACTGATTAAGTCGCCAAACCCTTGGTATCTGTGCTCTGACCAGATTGGTGAAGTACTGGATGCAAGAGTGTTTCTGAGGGAGGAGACCATCTCCCAGAGGAGAAGTGCATGCATATTGGTCAGAACAGACTTTGGGAGGCCCTGTTCACCTTATGACAGGGCTGAGAAACCATGGAGCTTCTCGGAAAACTTCAGGGGTTCTGTAAAGAATTTGTTGTGACATTGGCTCAGAGACTGAACATTTTTAAATTTGCCCATGGGGACACTGAAAGCCCAGGGAATTGTGAGACAAATTCCTAACCATACACCAGAAGGTTGTGGAAACACTACCTGACTAACACTGTGTTACCCACAGTCCTGGGAAGCTGTAGGTCCACAGGAGTGGGTCTGGTTGAAGATCATGATTGGCCAGCAAACAATTCTCCATTCCAAGTCCCACCAAGCCAGTCCTTAGAAGTGTTCCCACAACTGAGCTGGTTTCACTCCAGGCTGGTCTGCTTCTCTTGCTGCTCATCCCAGTACCCCCCTTTGAAGCCTTGAACCCTAACCCGAGACCCGCAAGGCTCTGATCTGACTTGCAGAGGCTCATGCTTAGCTTTCACCCCTCTTGCACAGATACAGAATTTGGCAAACATCTTACAGGAAAAGCCTCAAGTCTTTATTTTTGTCTCTCTAGCATTGAAAGATGGCCAACATCTTTGTTGGTTTCTTGTTTCTGCTGGCTGTTGTTCCCAGTACAAATTGGTGCAAATCTATGCGAATCTGTATGTTCAATGGAGTAGTTGTGATCAATATTAGCCAATGTGCTCAGGAAAAGCAGGGCAAGGCTGTGATCTCACCTTGACAGACTTGGTGCCTCTAGATTATTGGCCCTTTAGCATTCATCACCTCAGCAGATCTCTAGCATTTACAAAAATGCGTGTGTGTGCTTTATTCTACTGTTTCAGTTATCCTTGACATGAGAGCTGCTGCACTCCAGCTAGCCCAGCTGTAAACCTCACTCCTGTTACACTGACACGGTTCCCTCCTCCCTTGTAGCAAACTATAGTTCCCAAAGACAATAGCATAATTACTAAATTTGCTTTATCCCCTCGTAAATCAAAGTATGAGGCTAAATATACCAATGCCACCCCTAGCAATGTGTTTACTATAAAGAATTAATCTGGACTTCTATTTGTTCTTAGCATTTATCCCACCAGGATTATGCTGGCAAATGCTCCATCTCATTGTGGATAGGCTCATCACAGTGAAATAAAGACAGGTATCCTATCTGCTGCAACAGGAATTAGAATATATTTAAAGAAATAGAATTAGGTTCCCCAATAAGTCATTTGGAAACTATCGAGTTCCCTATTTATAACACGATGGTGAAAAGGGCTAATATACTACATATACATACTAAATATACTAAATACACACACATGCAGTAAAGACAAATGAATAAAACAAAATAGCATAAACACTTAAAAATAATCTTAAATTTGTTTTATAGCATTTCAAGTTAATTAGAAGCAATCAAATACAAATAAATTGAAAAATGGGCAAGTGTTAAGAAGAGATAATTCACAAAGAATGGGTCTCAAATGACTGATACAATAACAAAAAGTTGTTCAATTTCATTATACACAAGAATATTAGAGATTCAAGTTGTAATATGATAACACTTTTTCTCTGTTTTGGACATAAATGAATGCCTTAACAATATTAAGTGTTGGTGATGGAGTAGATGGAGGAAATGGGTACTTTTCACCTATAGTGTAAATCAGCATAGTACTTTGAAGGATAATTTAGAAGAAAGCAATAAAACTGAAATTAGGCATACCTTATAGCTCCACATTTATGATCCAGTATCTACCCTAAAGAGGAGAAGAACACATGAGTATGAAGAGCATGCATGAGGCTATTCATTGGCACAATAAGAAAAAGAACAAGAAAGTAAGAAATTGTAGTAAATAGTTGACAGGTAGGAAATGGATAAGCAAAATGTGGTACACTGATATGATAGAGCATTAAATGTAACCATATTACAATAATTAACATTTATATATATATAAAGACTATATACATATATATATTAGTTTTCTGGGGTTTTTAATAAGAAAAAATAGAATAAAAATAGCTAAAATAAACACAGTTAAAATGATTGATTGGTATTTGGCCTGTGGGACTTTATTTTTGCACCCTTCAATTATTTTACTATATATATTTAGAAGTATGATGCTATTTAAATATTTGGTGTTGGTATTAAAAACATAAGTAAATACATTGTCTCTCCATTAATTCCATCATCTGTGTTCAAAATAAATGAATATTTATATAAGGTAATGATAGTTTCCTAAAGAATAAAAATTCCTTCTTTGTATGTGTCTTTAAACTCATCCCCTTTCAATGAAAGATTGTGTCATTTGTAAAAATAATAGATACATACTTACGTAAGTTCAAGGTGCCCCTCCTAAGTTTAATGCATAGAAGATTTGTTTAAAGAAGAGACGATGAAGAGGAGGAGACAAGGTTTGAAGTTAAGACAAGTTTGGGGCTAAAATCTTGAAATAGTATAGAAAATTAAATAATGCCATAGTGCTTTCTAATAATCAAAATTGATTAAAAAGTTGATGGATTCTAAACTCACTATTCGATGGGAGAAAGGTAAGACATAATATTTAGGGGTTCAGTTATTAAAAAGAGGTCAATATTCATGTTCATAATTTAATTATGATATATTATTATGAGTAAACATGAACATTGTAGCTTTTTATTTATAAGAACAGCCTGTTTGGCCTTTCCTACCCCGTAGGTACCCCATGGTACAAGGGCAAATTTGCATAATTTAGATGGCTTAATATGCCCAAATATTAGAAATTCGTGTAGGACAACCAGCCCATTGCTGCATCAGCATGGCTCACACATCTTCCTGCTGTCAAACGTGTTCTACTCATCTGTGGTCACTGTTTCACTTTTTGAAAATTTTGTTGTCACTTTTAGTCACAAGCTGCCTGCTCTTCTGGCTGCCTTCTCTGCCAGGAATCTCTGGTTCTTCTCAGGGGAGACTATTAGGTATCAAATCTTTGACTATAAATAAGCAAATTATATTGAACCAACTGAATATTGGTGGTAAGTGGCAGAAGAGACTCCACTCTTTTTTTTAGAGTGGAGTGACCTTTTATTGATTTAGTGACTGAAACAGAGGACTTCACCAGCAACCAAGGTCAATAATTCACACTCATGTTTAGAAGCCAGCTCTGGATTTGTTTAAACATGTTCCATATTAAAACTTTGTCATCTGTTCCTTCCCCATTTCACTTCAGTTTTGTATTTACCACACTGCATACTGCCATGACAAATCATGACTTTGAATTACAATGTTTCCTAGGAAAGTCTGCATTTTGTCTTCTGTGTAATCTTTGGCCCAAGTCTCTTGCAACTAGCTTCAAAATACAATGCAAGCCCATTAGAGTGTCTCAATAACAGACCACTAAAGAGGAAAAATATTCCAGGAACATAAAACGTACAGGTGTGACATTACAAAGAGACACTTCATAGAAGGTATAATGAAAGGATATAAATAATCAAACATTTGTTCTCAAATTCTTAGTCAAAATTCTTTTCTAGATTTGACCTTTCCTATTTGTATGGTTTCCTTATCCCTGTCATTGTTCATTTTTAAAAACCGTAAGTAGCATTATTGTTTATTTTTTTCTTCCTCTTATTCAGGATCACTTAGCACTTCCTTTTGTTAGCTTTATTTCAACTTTCTATTTGACAGCCATACTTTTAAACATATGAATGCATCAAATAATATCTTATTACTTTGTTCAATAAAATAATAAAGTATCAAATAAAAAACTTATTAGTAGGTCTGAGCCTCGTCACCCTGGAAAGCTAATGAACAAAGCACATATTCTCCGACCTGTTTGTGTGTTTTATACAATTAAAGGGTTTAAAATACAGCAAAGGCATATTTTTAGGATACTGACATTTTTATGAAAAAATTATAGATTCAGTTTCAGTTATAGAGAGGCCTCAGGATACATAAAAATGACCATTATGTCAGTGGTGCAATACCCTTGAAATTCCCCAAAACAAACTACTGAAAAGTTAAATTAATGCTAAAAAAATCAAAGCAATTATGTCGACAACAAAATGTTAGTACAGAAATTCACAAAGTTTACTTTTCAAAGTTCTGTTATTTCCAAAATAAGAGTTGTGCTCCACAAGGACCGGCTCACGAAAGCCACAAGCACAGCTCCTGTGACACCCACGCTCACATTGCGGCAGAAACCCAGCAGCGTCATGGAAATTCCAAGACATTATTGGTGCCTGCCAAGCGCCTTTAGAAAATTCCTGAGAGAGCATATCCTGAAAGGAAACGCACAAATAGATATATTTCTCCAATGTTTACTGAGCAAATATATACACTTTTCCTAGATCAAAATACACCATGGCTGCACCTCATAAATTACACTCTGTGGTAAGGGGTAAGCCAAGGGTCACCAAAGCACTGAAGCATAATGTAACGTTTAATCAGTAAAACCTGCAAAATGAAATTCAAAATGCACATCTTTTTTTTCCTATCAGGAAAAAGTCAGAAGTCAGAGATGCAGAAAGACTTCAGGCCCTTCCTTTGCCAGCCCTCAGCTGTAGCTGTGGGACTGGCTGGATGTCGACTCTCAGTACTTCCCACTTGGTCCCCACATGTGAGCTCCTTACCTTCTCTCCATCTGCTTCCTGTGTATCAATGTTCAGGACAGCCTGACTGCCTTCAGGACGTGGACATATTGCATGATGCTGGTCCTCACTCCAGGCCATCACCTAGTCTGATAGATTGTATTGCTCTTTTGTGAGAGCAAGAGAGAAACTTTTAATCCCGTAAGCAGCTGGAATGCTGATGTTCCTTTGATATAACAGTTGGTCTACCTTACCTAACACAGAAATTTATATCAGGAAAGGCATATTGCTATAACAAAACCTAAAATATGGAATGTTGGCTTAGGGCTTGCTCAGTTGATAGCAGATGGAGAGCAGCAGAGCCATATTACACTGTATATGGAAACTGGATAATCTGTTGCCTGAAATAATGAGAAGTAAGACAGCACACCTATTGGTGCAATAGCCCAGAAAATTGGTTAGAAAGAGTTAGTCCATGTGTGCAGTAACTGTGGGCCATTTAAAAAACACACTGCAAGAAAAAAGATTAACTCAGGCAAGAATTGGGCAACTTTCATAGAGATGGATAATAACGAGAGTGCAAAGAACAGGACCATGGGTTGTCCTAGTTCACATATTGCAATAAATATAAACCTGAAAAGATCCCTCAGTGACAGATGTCCAGCATCTCAGTTAAATAAGTGACAGCCTTGCTGGAAATAGAAGATAAAGAAGCTTCTGTGGTGATGGTGCTTATTTATGCTCTTAAGGAAGAGGAGGCGTAATGAGGCAACAAAGTCAATAATAAATGCAGTGTGAGGAATTTTAGGTGGGGATGCAGCCAGAGCATCTCTGGATGGCTCACCTCGACCCCTCTGAGAGTTGAATGGCATCTGAAGTTAAAATGCAGATGCCCATGTGACAAGTAAAGAGAAATGAATCCTAGGAAGAAAGACAATTATGTGCAAAAGTAGAAACTTGTTCACCTTTTCAAGGAAAAAGCGGCCATTGTGGCAGGAGAGAAGTGAGCCAGGGGACAGCGGTGTCAGGTGAGACCTCAAGTCATCTCTGCAGGATGACTCACTTCTGGTGAACTTTATTTTGTGTTGTATAAAGAATAGCACGCCCTATAAGCAGACAAAATACCCCAAAGACATTCTCAGTAAATGGTTTGAACAGAATTTGCACTCTCTAAACTTATTTTGTTGTAGACAATGCCATCCTTCCTGCACAGAACTTTGTTAATGAACATTGGACAGGAACTCATGGAAGAATTGATCACTTTGATTTATTTCATATGGAACATGACTGAGGGTCAGATTATTTCAACCAGCCACACGTGGCTTGATTTATACTCCCTTTACATCCAGATCACATCTGTAGATACAGATGAAGAAAAGTAAAGGTGTAAAGTTGCTAGAGAGAAACAATACGATACCTCTGCAAATAAAAGATAATGCTATTAGAGAGTAAAATTAAGGATTGAGGCAATAAGCTTGATTTAAAGCCACCTCGGGCCCAGTTCCTTTGTTGGCTGAAAGTGAGTGGATGCTTAGTTGGTTCAGTTAGGTGGGGGAACTAGAAGCAGTAACGCTGTAATTCTTCTATTCTTTGCTTCCACATAGGCACAAGTTCTCCAGAGTACCCGAGACCTACACTCTCTGGGCCCCTCATCTGCAGGTTGCCCGTGTTCCCTTCCCTCCTGCCTCTCCACAGGACACATCAGCGGGAGGAAAAGTGTGATCATATTTAGTAAACTGAAAACAATTTTGCTTCTTTTTTTCCCTTTTGAACCACAAGTTCTACTTTCCACCAGGCACCAAAGTGCCGAAACTGCAGTAGGTATGAGCATGCGTGTCTTCCTCATTCTCTCACAGTGTTCTGGGTCTAAGGACCCCCGTTAGCCCGCACTGGCCACGCAGCAGCGGCGGCGCAGGCTCACCGCCTGGGGATTACCTCCTCTTCCTCGAACGCCACGGAAGCCTGTCACCACGCCTCTCCCATGGGAAATCCTAAGCGAGGTCAGTGGTGTGCCTTTCAGGAGACACTCATCCTTCCCTTTCACAGCCAGCAGTCTCAATACGCCCCCTCAATTTTAATCCTGATGGTAGGTACCATTTCTCTGTAATAATCCGCATTTTTTGCTACAGATAATCTCAATCCTACTCTAAAGATGCCTTTACAAGTTTTAAGGGGGGAAGTAAAACAAATGGTTTAACTTCTATAGAAACATTTTTAAGCATCATTTATGGTTGCACTTACCTTCTATTCATAATTTTCAGAGTGGTGTGCATGAAACTATTATGAATAATAAATGGGAAGTGGAATAAACGGTCGCTTCTTTTAAACTAAGTGATACACTTTTGGAGACATAAATTTATTTTTATAACAGCTTTTTTAACAAATACTATGAATACATGATACTAGAGCATCAAATATTTATCATATATTTTCTACTGTTGTTTTTTAATGTAACTCAGCACATTCAGGGAAAATGCCATGCTGGTTTTGTTAGGACATAAAATGAGTGATGTATTCTGAATAAACCAATAGCAATTAGAAGTGGAGGCACTGAAGTATATGAACAGTAAACAACGGTAGAATAAAAAATGTCTTAAGTTGAATTCTGGCTCAGCAGTGGATTAAAGAGTTTAATTGTCTTACCTTATAGTTTTGCAAAATTGAAGGCATTTGCTCAAAATTTGGAATTTAATGGAGCCATTAATCTAACAAAGGGAAATTATGTGTGGACACTTGACTATATTTGAGGAAACCAAACCATGTAAAATTGAGGGGAAAATGTTCCTCTTTTCTAAATGTCATCTAAGACTCTCAAATTAAAATAATCTAAATCCAGATAAATAGACTATATAGCTCATTTTTGGAATGTGGAGGATAGTCTTCCAATGAGAAGGGCAGATGGCCCTGGTCCTGGGTAGTGCACACATCTTTCAAACAAGTCTTTAATGCACAGTCCTCTCCTGGGGGAGCTGGAGGGCACTTAGTGGCTCAGGTGCTGGGGTTTGTCTACATGTAGAATTGCCACGTGAGGAGGGTTACTGTCTGCTCATGGCCTTTCTTCTCTACACCATGGGGAACAAGTGGGCTAAGATGGGCGCAGATTCCTAGAAACTCTGAGCACTTCTATAAATGAGTATGTCTGGGAGGCAGAGTGCAAGGAACCATTTTTCCAGTTTTCTTTATAAAAATAAAACACTTAAATTTCTGAGCAATTCAGAATGATAAATTAAACAAACAAATCCAACAATGTGTCTTTTAGGAGTGTCCTGCAAAAAAAGTGTGAAACTGAACAAGGAAAAGCCGTACTTAATCTGATATTTACAGACAAAATAGTGTGACTAGTTGAAAAGTTGAAAGATTTATTAAACCAAATAGACCATTTAAACATCACTCTAAAAACACCAAACTCTAAAAACATAAGTCTCTCCTGTCCCTAAAAAAATGTTTCTCTGATTTAGCTGATAATATCCCTCTTGAATCAGTATTTGAGTGCTGTTTAAAGTGTGAGAGAAGCCTCAGAATCCATAAAATTAGGGCAAAGGACATACATTTTATAATTACAGTGGTTTGCATGTGGGTATAGTGGATATATATGGATTACAGTGGGAAGAGAACATATGATTGGTGGATGAATCATGAGACCAACAGCAAATGAAGGAATAAGTGAGGAGAACCAAAGTGAGAGACAAGGAGTCATCTGATGACTGTGGGGCCATGGGCTAGGAGGTCAGAGAGTAAGTCACCACAGGGAGCTCTGCCCGTGACCTGTGTGACCAGGAACAAGTAAAGACACAAGTGTGTGGGCGGCCTCTGTGTCTGTATACAGAATATGCTCTGCTCTAGGGGTTTCTTCCCTGTGTGGCACTGATGATGTAATACATAGAAGTTACTAGGTCTGTACATATCAGTTAGAAGGGAATTTTACTAAGTGAATTAAGATCTTCTGTATAATGAAATAACCAAATTTAAAGACTAATGGGTTTAATATATCAGAAATAAAGGTATATTAACATGAGAAGACATAAATATAAAGGAATAATAAGTGAATACATTTGGAGAACAAAACCATCTACTCCCATAAATTCTTCAATTGGAAGCATCAACAGACTATTTGTTTCACAGACTTTTTGAATTTCCTATCTCAAAGCCCTGACTTTGCTGTTTCAAAGATCTTGAACTGTTGTCTCATGATCCTGACCCAATCCTGATCTAACTCCCACTTTGACATGCATGCTTTAAATCAAACTTTCATTCTCAGTTAAGTCTGGCCTTACCTTTTCTACTGAGCCTCTGACAGCACCCTGAAGAGAGATGTTCTCTACTGCAGTAAATAATAAACTCAGTTTTGTCTTGTCAACAGGTTGGGTTGGTGATATTTAAGGATCCAGGTTTGACAAATGTCCAGAAGTTGCACAAAAGCAACTTTAATGTAGAACAAAGTTTATTGTGTCTAATTTTATAATACTCATTTTATTTCCTCTTCCTGAAAATTAGACACTTGTAAAAACATAGGATTTTTATTTGTTTATTTATTTATGTAGGTAGAAAAATGTTTGGTAAATCTTTTATTAAATCAAAAACTTGTCATAACGAAATATCATCACCCCTTTTTGAATCTGGAAGTGAAAACGTTAGCAATCAAAAACTACAAAAATATGAAACCCAGCTTATGGTTATAGTTTCACAAAATGAGCCTGACTTTTAAATATTTATCATTAAGAGAGAATGAATTCCTCAACATGGCATATATAAGAAAACAGTTTTTGCATATACGGTCCAGGTTGTTAGTGCCCTATCCAATCTAAATCTTTATAACAATGTAATATTATTTTATAATGGAATCATTAGAAACATGATAGAGGAGTGTGTGTGTGTATTTGTATGTATTACATCACAGGTGGCCTGTCTTAAATATATATCTATCTAAAGATACAGTCTCAAAATATATCAAGCACTACCTATAAGAAATAAAGGAAGAAATAGACAAATCAAAAGTTTATGGTGATATTAACACACACTTATAAGAAAGAAGTCAAGTAGACAAAGAGCAATCACTGCTATTTAAGATAAAAATAAAAAGTATTACATCCAGGCTCTTAGATTTTGGAGAACATACATTCTTTTTGAGCAGAAATGGCATATTTAAAAGATATCTCTATGACTGTTATAAAAAATAGGAACCCTCAACAATTCCATGGAATCGGTGCTCAGTGGTACAATGCTGCAGTGTTTACCAGTGTTCAGGGCTATGATGTGTGCTAGTATAATGGGGTTAAGGTTTCCTAGAGTTGAACAGGGTTGTGATTCTCAATGTTGCACAGTACGTAGTATCTAAACAAAAAGCAATATGACAGAAATAAATTAAAAAATAATCTGTGCTCATGGATTGGAGTAATTAAGATAGTCAAAATGTCCATATGACCCAAAGCAATCTGCAGATTCAGTGTAACTTCTACCAAAATACCAAAGGCATTCTTCACAGGAATAGAACAAATAATCCTAAAATTTGAGGGTGGTGTGAAGATGGCCAAAAGGTTAAAAAATAAATAAAATAAAAAATTAGTAATAAAGTATAGCTGAGGAAATTCAAGAGATTGGAACATAAGTAGCATTTATTAACCAACTTTAACATTATCAGAAAAAAATTAAGAGATAGAAACACTAATTAATACTGAAAATGCTACAGGTTAAAATGTAACAGAACAAAATTAATAGCTTTGAATACAATTATTAGGAAATAAAAATGATTACACTAAACCTAAAACTGTAGGATTGAAACAAAACAAAACAAATCAAAAAAGAGACCACTTAAAGAAACAAGAACTAAAGTCATTGAACTGTAAAACAACAAAAAAATAGATGACATGAACAGAACCAAAGTCTAGTAAAACAAGTAAATATCTGGCAAGGTCAATCAGTAAAAAGAGAAGAGATGGTAAATCAAGTAGAGGGATTTAAAATTGCTGAAATTATACTTACATGTAATATTTGAAAATTTGGATAAGCACTAATAACATGATAAAAATTAGTGCAAGAAGAAAACTTCAGTGGACTGATAACTAAGGTATTAAAAAAATGAAAAATAGAACTCAGTGATCCTCCCTTTTGAAAAGATCAGGTAAATGAGTTTTATCAAACCTTTAAGAAACAATTATTTCCTAGCCTTTGTAGGTTTTGTCTTAGGTAATAGAGGTAAAAATAAGAGAAAACTTCTCAGATTATTTTAAGAGTCTATTGTAGTCTTGATTCCAAACCTATATAAAGATATAAGGATATGCCAGAAAATAAATTTTTAGATTTGTTTGTAGATGCAAAATGCCTAAACAGTAGCTAAACAAATCCCCACATATATTTAAAACAATAATGTATTATTGTCGAGATTTTTAGCCTTCCCCGAGCCCCCTCCGAACCTGCGGAGAGAACGGGAAGGGGGAGACACACCCCGGCAAGGCAGGACTGGGAAGGGTGAGTGCCAACTGTCCGCCCAATCACCAGCCTCCGGCCTCTAGGCCTAAACCGGAGACAAACAGACGCGACCGGGAGCTCAGTCAAAGCAGGAACTCGTTTATTGCAGAAACAGCATGGTATATATATAACATTCATGGGCCAATCAGCATAAAGGTCAAGCAGTCACAAGTTCTTCACGCAGGAAGGCACATAATGCAAGCAAACCGTGTCCAAGAGCTGATCACGTTCGCGAAAGACTCACGCCACCAATAGGGAGATACCCGAAACACAAGTAGACTAACGTCATAGCTCGCCAAAATGCCTGGGCACCACCCCATGCTCATCCGGCAAGAGCCATCTTGGCAATGCATTTAAAGGCTACTTCTTAGATTAGAAGGCCCTACATATTATGATCAAATAGGCTTAATTACAATAAAATAAAATGCTATTCTGGAACAGAAAAAAAGGAATCACTATATCCACCACACTAACACATTAAAAGAGATAATATCAAATAGATGCTGAGAAAGTATTTATAAACCTCAGTGAACACTGACCATAAAATTAAGCAAATTAGGGACAGAAAGAGACTCTTGGTATTGTAACAATCACATACACGAAAACCCTAAATCAAGAATTACAGCTGAGGAAGAACCTTTAGAAGCACCTCCTGAGATCAACCACAAGAAAGGCGTGCCATCATCAGAATGACCACTTACCATGGTCTGAGTGTCTGTGCCAAAGAGAATTAAAGGGCAGGGCTGTTATATAATAATGACAGTCTATGAATAGAATATCCCACAAGAAATGCTGAATTATTTAGAGTTCTTTGTTTGTTTTGTTTTGATAGATGTTTGAGCAATATATAGTTGAAACAAAAAAGAAAAATAATTGCACATGCTGGAGATGAAGGACTTCACTGTTCAATAGAGACTTAATTCTTTTTAGAGTAAAATCATGGGCAACATTTTACCTAAAATCCACTTTTATAATGTATAGTACTAATGAGGACAATGACAGCAAACTTATTATAGTATCTATCTGTCATCTAAACTATATTTATCATCATCATCTGTTTATCTATCTATACATCCATCCATCCATCCATCCATTATGTATCTATGTATCTATCTATATCTATCTATCATCTACAGATATACAATCTTTACTTGTGAGCTATGTAGCTTATTAGGGAATTCCAGTTGGTTTTATTCAGACTGGTTTGAATTTCAGCTGTACCACCAATTTCCTGCATTAGTTTGCACCACTGCTAATCCTTCCAATATGGGTTTCTCACCTGCATCTCAAGTGGAGATTTCATCTTAATTCTACTTACTGAGATGCTAGTGCTAGGCATAATAGTTAAGTACTAGGTTTGATTTGTCTTTTTTTCTGGTCAGACACCGAAGGGATGATGCTGTACCTCTCTTTCATTACAAACAATCTATATATCAGTGCCAGAGGTCAACATGGACTTTAATATTTATCCTTTCCACAAAACAAACAGCCAAAAATGATTTATTAGACCTCAGTTGCAGAAAGAACCCTAGTCTTTGCAGGAAGGACTATAAATATGGATAGGAATTTAAACCCTTTATTATGTAAAACAATTGTTATGTATTAAAACTAGAAAATGGAGAGGAATATGGTATTACCAATTGATTGGAAATAGCCAAGAACAATACTGAAGAATAGTGCTAGATTCTGACTCAAAAAAAAATCAACCCACCACTAATAGTTTGTAAGTGAAAAAACTGTCAAACTATCTAAATAAGTGTTTACATCTATTTGGTTCCACAGTTCACCCATTCATTTTTTTATTTTATTTTATCTTATTTACATTTTTATTGAAGTATAGTTTACATACATTATTATATTGGTTTCAGATATACAACATAGTGATTCAATGGTTATATACATTATTAAATCCTCACCCCAACTAGTGCAGTTACTATCTGTCAACATAGAAAGATGTTACAGAACCACTGACCATGCTCTTTATGCTATACTTTCATCCGCATGGCTAATTTATATTATGGTTGAGATTTGTGCCTCTTTATCCTGTTCATCTATTTCACCCACCCACCCTGACTCCTCCCCCATGGTAACCACCAGTCACTTCTTAGTGTATATGAGTCTACGTGTCTACTATTATTTTGTCCATTTTATTTTGTTTTGTTTTTATATTCCACAAATAAGTGAAATCATATGGTATTTGTTTTTCTCCACCTGGCTTATTTCACTTAGCATAATACCCTCCATATTCTGACAAAGCAGTATTTCTTTCATTCTTATGGCCAAATACTATTCTATTGTGTGTATGTACCACCTTTTTTTTAATTGAAGTATCATTGATTTAGCAATCTTATATTGGTTTCAAGTATACAACAGAGTGGTTCAACAGTTACCTGTATTATTAAATCCTCACCCCAGCTAGTGCAGTTACTATCTGTCAACATAAGTTGTTATGGAATCATTGGCTATATTATTCCTGCTGTACTACTATCACCTTGACCAACTCTCCCTCCAGTCCAGCTCTGCTAATCACCAGAACCCAATGCAGTGTGGACTCATGTTCCCCAAACAGATCTCCAGGGCCAGGTGTGCAGAGTTCCTGAGTGCCTATCCCTGCCCTGCTCTGTTCCTCTCCCTCTGGCTTATGGGCTGGGATGCGGGAAGCACTGGGGTCCCAATGGATCATGGCTCTGCTACTTTACCCTTCTCTCTGTTGTCTTCTCTTCTTCACCAGGTGTAGGTGGTCTGTTTTACAGTCTTCAGGTTGTTTTCAAATTTAGCTGTATTTGCTGTAGTTAACTTCCTTGATGTGTGTGTGGGAGGAGGTTTTTCCTTGCCTTCCTACTCTGACATCTTTTTCCCCCCTCTCACTACCTCTTCTTTATTCATTCACCTGTCAATGGATACTTTGGTTGCTTCTGTATTTTGGCTTTTGTAAACAATGTGGCAATAAACATAGAGGTACATATATCTTTTTGAATCAAGGATTATGTTTTCTTAGGGTAAATTCCTAGAAGTGGAGTTACTAAGTCATATATTATTTCTATTTTTAGTTTTTTAAGGAGCCTCTATAATGCTTTCCACAGTGGCTGCACCAATTTACATTCCCACCAACTGTGTAGAGGTTCCCTTTTCTCCACATCCTTGCCAACACTTGCTATTTCTTGTCTTTTAGATAGTGGGCATTCTGACTCATGTGAGGTGATATCTTATTGTGGTTTTGATTAGCATTTCCCTGATAATTTGTGATGAGGAACACCTTTTCATGTGTCTGTTGGACATCTGAATTTTTTCTTTGGAAAAAATGTTTGGTCAGTTCCTCTGACCATTTAATTGTGCACATTGCCCGTTTCAGTAAGACAGACTCAGTTGTGGAATTGCTAAATCTTCCTGGCAATGTGGTCATTACTGCTATTTCTCCTTTATGGGTAGCTGTTGTCCTTGGAATAAGAATTTTCCCCTTCCCATTTTTCCAGCTGAATTCTTTTTCCCATGATCCTTGGAACAAAGATTTTTATGGGTGTTCTCTCTGTCAAATTCATGGTTGGGTCATTTTGTATTTGGGCCAAGAGAATCCCTTTAATAATTTCTCAGTTTGGGTTATATTATTTGAATGGGAGACTTTGAATTGACTGAGAATATATTATTTAAATACTGTGGTTAAATGAATACTCAACTTACAGGGTATAAAAAGTAAGCCAAAAAGAGCAAGGAAAAATGCATTATAAGTATGAGTGTGAAAGTCATAGTTACTATGGTGCTGGAAAAGATTGGTATGAAATGTGTCCCTTATTTCTCTGAATAAGTAGAGAGAAAATAACTTTGGAAGTCTCCTTCCCTTCTTTTCCTTCCTTCCTCCACTTTCTTTTTCCTCCTTCCTCCTCCTCCTTCTTCTAACCCCCCATACTCTCTCTCACTTTAATCTTTCTTTCCAAGAAGAGTCCCACTTATGTGTTCACCTTTAATCTTGCAAGTTTATGTCAAATAGGCATTCATTGTTACAGAATGCCACAGTTCTTCACACCTGATCATAGCTGCTTTTCTTAAGAGCCCTTATTATGCAGAGCAGGGATTGTGGAAATACCCACTAGAAGATGGTCCTTGGAAACTTGATAGGAAAGATGTTGGGACCCTGACCCTTTTCATTTGAGGCTCAACATTATTGGAATGTGTATGAATTTTGCTGGCAGGAAAGGATCTTAAGGTGCAATTCATCATGATGCAAAGAGGTATCAGACTTAAAAGTGGGACTGTATACTCATCCCAATACAGTCATTATTCTTTGAAAGCATTATGGGAATGGTGGTTGAACACCTGAGTGTAAATAAAAATGGTCATGAGCCACCACTGCCACCTATGAATAAGTAAGACAGCAAGAGCACTACCCCACCAGTGGACATTTAGGACATACCATAGGTGGGGCACGTTCCAGCAGCTACACATGGAGACTCAAAAGCAGGGCCAGCTAGTGGGCTAATCAGACTTTCTGAAACTCTCACCCACTGCCATCTCTAATCAGTTTATAAACCATCTCAAGGTGGAGATGTTGGACTTTGTATTGCATTAAGCAAATGTGGAGGCCTGAATAATTAATTGGGGTTGACAGAAGTGGAATTTTTGGAGACATGATTATTTTTATAGGTAAGTTTGTCTAAAACTACTTATTCTATTAATGGAGCCAGTAAGTATGTGATTAACATTTTTCATTGCAATGGTAACAGTGTGAGTAGACATCAGTGACTCTGACACTATCCTTCTAAAATCATACGCCATAAATATTTATCAAATGAATGAGGCACACACAACCTAGCAAATAAGCAAGTTTCTACATATAATATGTGCAATTTGTAATACAAACCTTAATTGAAAATATGTTATTCATTACCTATGATGTCATTTAAAGTTCTTGGATTATCTAATATTTTAATATTTTATAAAGTTTCATCTTAACTACATATAATTTCCCTTTGAAGCTAAGAAGGCTTTAGACCCATGCTCTGCTGAAGTAGAACATAGCAGCCTAAGGCTTAAGAATGAGCTGTTTTAGCCAAACTGTCTAGGAATCCTCACTAGTTATGTGTTTTGGGGCAAGTTTTATAATTACAACTTTAGTTCATTTAACCATAGAACATGTTGTGAGGATTGACTGAATCAATGCATGTAAAGCTCTAACCTGGCAAACAGTAGACAATTCATAAGTAGTAACTGTTACTAACATGCAGATCTAGATCAAGACCCTGGGCAGTAAAAAGTTCTTCTTTCCAAACAAATACTGCTTGACAACCTTGCTACGTATCTTTGGAAAGCTCATCACTGGCTCCGAGCAATCAGCAATGGAGATACTTCACTGTGCTTTCTCATTGCCTTCTCTTCTCATCCACGGCTAACACCGCTTGAAGGGAAATCACAGGAGTCCAAATATTTAGGGGCATAATGCCAGCGTGAAGCATGTTAGTGTGATATGAAAACAAATAGACAAACAAAACTGACTTGAGATTTTGAGAATTTAGTCCTAGCCAAACTTTTGTACATCTCTTAATTTTTATAATTTCCATTTTTCTTATACTTAAAATTAAGATGTTTATCATTGTCATATTTAATATTTTACGAGGTATTATTCACTATTATTAGATAAGAGAATTAAAGATAACAATTTTCAGAAAAAAACAATTTACCATCCTTTGCTGATATAATAGTTTACCTTTAAGTATCTTAAATCAAGTGGCAATGATGAAAACCTGCCGTATGATTGTCATTTTTTGTATGTGAATTATTCCTTCTTTCTAAAAGTTTTTAGAGTTTTCTTTTTGTCTTTGGTATGTTTAAAGTGTATTGTAATGTGATGAAGATGGGTTTTTCTTGGCACTCTGTGGGTCCTTTCTGAGAGAGGTGGGTCAGCTGTGATGAATGCTGCTGAGACAGGAGACCACAGGAAAGGGATGGAGGAGTGACCTCTAAATTTTGTTCCACTGAGGTCACTGACAACTATACAACAAGGGCTATTTCAATGTGAGAAATGGAGTTAAAAAGCTGGCATAAGAAAGAATGAGTTGAGGGAACAAGTAAGCCCATAGGACATAAGCAGCTTTAAGGCAGAGTTGGTTTCTTTTATTTTCCTACTCTTTTCATCCTGTATCCCAGAGCCTAGTATAATGCCTGCTCAGAGCACTGAATAAATGAATAGAGACAATGACTTATATTTCAAAAAGCTTTGCTGAAAAAAAAAGTGGAGAACTGAAACTGAACTGCAGTTGAAAAGGAATGTTAATTCAGAGGACAAAATTTTGTAGCATGTTTTATTTTGCTTTATCATGTGTGTTAAAGTAAATGCCCTTAATAGGAGAAATTGGTGAAAGGGAGAGAGTATCACTGTAGGGGTAAAGCCTTTGGTAAATGAGAACAAGTGGGATCCAGAGGAAAAGTGGGATGGTTGGCCACCTTGGGTGAGAGGACATTACAAGAAGAGGAAGGTAGAGGGTGTAGGTACAGATAAATGTTTACGGATAACTTTAGTAATGCACAGATGAGAGAGCTCCTGTTTGTGTGCTTTCATTGTTTCTTTTTTATATTTTCAATAATATTCTGATCAAGATCAGAGGGATGGATAGTGGGTGTTGAAAGATGGAGCAGGAGGAGTTTAGCAGTTTGAGATGGAGGGGGTCTTTTATTTCTTTCCATTTCCAGAAAATATTTGCCTTTATTTTTCATATATGTCTTCCACCTAATTTTGATTGCTCTGTTTTTCTAGGATTTATATGACTAATTGTTGAAACCTCTATTTCTATCTTCCATAGCTGTTAATATTCTCTATTACTTTGCCTTACTCTCACTCTCTCTCTGGTTATCTGCTTCTTTTTTTCAAAGAACTTAACTCAATTTGGTCTTTTAAGTGTCTAATCAATTCCTCCTCTGCATCCATTCACTTAGCTTCTTTATTTCATTATTATATTTTCCAGGCCTAATATATCTGTTTGGTTCTTTAGTATGTGTTCTTGTTTTATATTGCTAATATCTTTGTTCCTCTGTTAAATACCAGGTAATTTTTTTCTTGGCCTATTTGTTATAACATGTCATATCTTGTACAGTGTGCTAGCCTGTATAATGATAGGGTTGGTTTCTGAGCCACCATACCCTGAGTCTCTGAAACTTGCCTACAGAAGGTTTATTTACTGAGGAGAGCTCTGGAGAATATTATCTGGCAGTGTGAGGAAAGCAGGACTAGCTGGAAGGAGAGGTTGAATTGGGTGCCCTTGCTGGTGGCCCTTCTGAGATGCCCTGATTTGAGGTAGGAGGGCTGGGGTAACATGCCCTCACTGAATAGTCACTGGGATTGGGCTGCCTATGGGAGGGGCTATAACCTTGGCTCTATGGACAAGAACATATTCCTCAGAGGGACACCATGAAGAGAAGTAGGCCTCCAACCTTCCCAGGAGCTGGGAACCTCAGTCCTTTAGGGGAACCTGTGGGATTCACACAGTATCCAACATAACAGTGTTATTTTCTTTTCAATACATACATTCCTTTAAAACCTTTCTACATTTTCTCATGAGCTCTTAACCATTGGGAATATCAGCCAGTTGGTTTCATCCTGATATTTGTCAATAAATCTAAAAAGTTATTTTCAAAAGATCTTCAGTTTTACTGTTTCTCATTTTACTCCTTTTCCTCTCTATTTACTTGGGGGTTGATCATAGTTATCATAATCCAAGACAGACAAACTGGCAGAACTCGTAGTTGTCAGCACAGATATACTGAAGCATGCAGAGAGAGCACATATACACAGGAATGTTCTTGGCAGCATTGCCTGTCCTAGCAAATTATTTGAAACAACACAAATGCCCATCAGTCAGGGACTAATTAAAGAAGTTATGTTAAAATCCATATATTGTCACTTTTAAAGAATGTCAATTTTTGTATGTACTAAGAAGGAAAGATATACAAGATACATTGAGAGGGATACAACCGAAGTAGAGAAGGTTTTCAGCAATTGGCCATCTATGTGGAGAATCACAGAAGAAAGGAACCAGTGATTAGGGAATCAGAAAGAGGGAAAAGCTTATTTTCAGTACATTGTGAATTTTTAATATTATACAACATGTATAATGTAACACACATCCATTTGCTTTTTAAAGTAATGGATTAAACAAATAAATATCAACAAAGCCAAGTAATGGTGTAAAATAACACCAATGCAATGGTGTGTAATTAATGAAACTTGTATTCCTGCCAAGCCACTAAATAATTGATATCATGGGATAAAATAATAAAGCATGTTGAAATGCCTGGTAAATTAGATGGTGCATTAATTCTTTAACTTTCTGGAGCATAAGTAAATTCCTTTTCCAACATCCTGAGTGATAACACTTATAGCTTATAGGAATTAGTAATTCCAAACCTTATTCACCAACATTCAGTACTTTAGGCTCTGGAAGAACTGTTTTATTAATACACTCATTTTCTATTTTGGGGCATATTTTCAGATTCAATTAATATTGAAAATGTATGTTTAATTTCTGTGTGAAGAAGCTTTTTTAAAATGCAAAGGGTTATAGAATTGCTTTAAAATTAGTAAATACTCAAGAAAATTAGCATTTATACGACATTTTGTGCTATTAAGGAGATTTGCAAACATCAACCTCTCAATCTTTTCAAAATGTCTTTCTAATTCCAACTGCCGAAAATATTAGTTAGGATTAGTAAGATGAGTTTATAAAAGCAAGAAAATAAACAGGATTCTATGTGATATATAAACATGCTATTTCATTTAATCACGGATAATTCTTGAAGGTTATTTATAAGTTGTTACAAGATTATTTGTAAGTTGTTATAAGATGTTTTTCTGTTTAAGTTCATCTTTTTTTTGTTTCATATCCTATGAGATGGATTAGTTTTATACTTCTATGAATATTTTATTCATTTATACACAGTATAAAAATGTTGAGTTGTTGGAAGAAGTATAATATCAAACCGAGGTATCTTTTCTTTTCCATGTAAATACTCTTTACAACCGTTATTCAGTGGATGAGCAACGACACATTTATGAAACACTTTGCATTATGTATTCCTGAGTTTGTCTTAGTTAAAATATAGGGATCTGTTACTTCTTTATTTCGTACAATAGAAATTAAAGTAATGTAAGTCAGGCAGGAATGAAAGTATAATGGCTTAGTGAGAGAATATCAAAGATTCTTGCACTCTAAATGAGGACATATATTTCTAAAGAACTTAATGCATTAATTTGTTAACAAAACAGAAAAATATATATTACATATTATTATTAAATCTAGGACACATACCCCATTACTTCCCTTCTTTTTCTTCTCTAAAATGTTTCTCCAGGTTTAAAAATATTTTGTAAACAGCTTTATTCATATATTTTGACACATGATAAACTGGACAATTTTGTACATATTGACACGAGTAAGCAACATGAATCCATCATCACAATGGAGATGATGAGCAATGGTCATCACCTCTAAAGTCTCACATGTCATAATTACTTTACAGAAACCTTCTGTGAACATTTACATACAGGATTTTTATGGACATTTACTTTCATTTACGTTGGGAAAATACCTAGGATTAGAATGGCTGGGTCATATTGTAGATGAATCACTTTCTTAGGGCTGAGTTAGTAAATTACCCTTGAGTTGATGCCTTAAAACAACAGAACATTTATTCTCTCACAGTTCTGAACCAGAAGTCCAAAGTCAAGGGATCAGCAAAGCCCCACTCCCTCTGGAGCCTCTGGGGCAGAACCTTCCTTGCTTCTTCCAGCTCTGGTGTCTGTCATCATCCCAAATAATAAGGCCTGGATACACATCACTCCCATGTCCACCACCGTGGTCGCATTGCCTCCCCTTCTTGGCATGTTCTCTTGTAAAGGTACACATCATAACACTTAAGACCCCCCTGGGTTATCCAGGATGTGTTCCATTTGTCAATATCCTCATTCATATATTTTGCTATGTAAGGCAATAGTCACAGGGTCCTAGGATTAGGATGTAGACATATCTTTGGGGAGTTACCATCTAACCCATTACAATGGATGTATGCTCAACATTTTAAGAATGGCTGAATGGCCTTCCAAAATGATTGTATTATTTTAGTTTCCCAAGAAGAGTATATGAGAATTTTAGTGGCTCCACATCCTCATTTGACTCATTGTGGTCAGTCATTTTAATTTTAGTACATTCTAAATGGTCTGTAGTAATGTCACAATGTCATTTTAATTCACATTTCCCTCATGACATAATATTAAGCATTTTTCCATGTGCTTATTTACCATTCATATGCCTTCTTTTAGAAAGTGCCTTTTCAAATCCTCTGCCCATTTTTAAAAATTGGGGTTGTTTTCTTTTTGACTTTTGAGAAATCTTTGTATATTCTAGATAGGATCTTTTAACAGATATGTATGTGAAAATATTTTATCAGTCTGTGGCTTGAATTTTTTCATTCTCTTAAGATTGCAGTCTGGATAGAAAAGATTTTTGACTTTGAAAAAGTTTAATATATAATTTTTTTTCTTATATGGATTGTGTTTCTGTGCCATAACTTAGAAATCTTTGATTAATGCAAGTTCACAAAGATTGTCCTCTATATTTTTTCATAGGTTCTTTATTTATATGATGGTGTGAGTGAATTTTTGAGCATGATGAATATATGAATTAAAGTCTGTACTATTTGCATAGGGATAGCTGATGATTCTAGCACATTGGTGGAGAACTGCGCCAGAATTGGAATTTTCTTCATGCCCTTTCTGAAAATTAATTGAACACACATATATGTGTTTATTTCTGGACTTTCTGTTCTATTTTATTAAATTATTAGTGTATCTTTATTCAATACCACACTTCCTTGATCGTTGTAGATTTACAATAAGTCTTGAAATCCTTCAAAACATAATTTCTCCAATTACTATTTTTTAATTCAAAGTTGTTATGGCTATTCTATGTCCTCTGCTTTTCCAAATGAATTTTAGAAACAACTTTTCAACTTCTACAAAACATGCCTATTGACATTTTGATGGGGGAGGGCATTAAATATATACCAATTTGGGGAGAATTAACAATACTGAGTCTTTCACCAATGTACACAAGACGTCTCTCCATTAATTTAGGTCTCCTTTGCTTTTTCTTAGCAATGTTGTAAACTTGTCAGTCTACAGTTCTTGTACTTTTGTCAGAGTTAATGTGAATAATATCTAACACAATCATGATAATGCAGATTTTTATAGTAATATTGTCACAAAAATCATAAGGAAACTTTATTTTCAATTTAACAATTTTCTTCTCATGCTTGCTTAAAACTGTACATTGAAGGAAAATTGCTCCAGAGATTTTGGACCATAATGCCTTTAGACTAACCAACAGGTTTCCCTGTTGCAGATGAAAGATTTGATTTGTTCAAGATAAAAAACTGGGCAGAAAAATCAGACATGAACTCAGAAATACTATGTAGGATATATTTACTAATTTTTTAGTTCCCACCTCATATTTACAGACAATCACATTTGGATGTTCTATTTTATCTGATTTATTCTTTGTGGTAAATAATTCAGATATGAAGGGACATATGAAGTATCTGTTCACAGAATAAGAATTTCATTATTCCAACAATAAATGCTACCAACACAGTTGAGAAAGAATGAACAAATGCTGATATTTGCAGATAAGAGAATTATGTTACATTTCAACAATAGAAAATCTTCAATTCCTTGTAAATAATGTGGAAATTTTACCTTATAATATTCCTTGCTCTTTCACGCTAACCTCATTATCTTCCATACAAAGATGGCAATATGAAGGTGCAGATTTTAATGCAGTATATTGCCATTGGATGTATTTCTTCAGACTTTCTTCTCCCAAGACCCATCAGACTGAGTACTGGGTGGATAGGCTCACACATGAGCTCCAGTGACTAATATCCCCAAGGAACATGCTCCCTCAGAGAAAAATAAGGAGACATCTTAGGGGTGTAGAGTTTATGGAATGACCTCTTTTATGTGAAGCAGATTGAACAGAACCATAGAATATATAAAAGAAGAGCTGAGAAGCTAGGTAGAATCATTAACTAAAAGGTATCTGGAGAGAATAAAATAAGGAATGGTTAAGAAATATGGATAGAAACAGAACACAAGACAGTTTTAATAGTGGTCCCTTAAGGATACAAATAGGAGGAAATAATTAAAAAATAACTGAGAACATGAAATGATATTTTCAGTTGAAGGAAATAACTTCAAATGTATATTTTTAGGTTGAAAGGACATATGAAGGCAAAGTCAATATATTCTCAGGCATTAAAACATTAAAAGTTTTACTTCCAAAAAATCTCCTTCAAGAAACATTCCAGCAAAGTGAGGAGCTAATCCAGATGGATCTTACAAGATATGGGAAATGAGTTTTTTTTTAAAAAGCTTAAGAAAAT
This sequence comes from Smutsia gigantea, assembly GCA_032199065.1. Lineage (NCBI taxonomy): Eukaryota > Metazoa > Chordata > Mammalia > Pholidota > Manidae > Smutsia > Smutsia gigantea. Next base: position 400,169 of record JAVSCE010014914.1, read on the forward strand.
TTAAATTGTATAAATACATAAGAACCAAAACAAAATTAGTAAAGTATTCATGCTCAGAAAAAAAGAACTACAAAGCTATCAACATGGTAAGGGCGCAGTGTGAGATGGAAACCAGTGGGAGGTGGCAGCCCGCCTGAGCCATAGGGCAGTGCATCAGTTGGGGTCTGCAGGCAAACCAGTGTCACGATGACAACATAGTGGTTGAGTCTCTGTAAATCCTCTTACAAATGCAAACACACAATGAGGATGACACACTTAAAAGTCACCAACTTCAGCAAATCTAGATGGCATGATGTCTACACAAATCCCGTAACAGAAGGGGTTGGGAAAGAAATAGGAATAAAAGTAGGACTTATATGGGTTAACATCTGTACCCAGAAACCAAAGGAAGGCAATGAGTTGTTTTTATGATTAACATTTTTAATTTAGGGTAATTGTAGATTCCAACACAGTTGGAAGAAATAAGGGAGATCCCATGTACACTTTATCAATTTCTCGCAGATGTAGCACTTCCAAACAATAATACAGTGTCACAACGTCAGGTGTGACACCGATACAAAGTACAGAACATTCCATGGCCTCGAGGATACTACATGTTGCCTTTTTATAGGAACGCTGACTTCCTACCTACCTAACTACCCAACCCATGAAGTCTGGCAACCACTAACCTGTTCTCCATTTCTATACTTTTATTATCTCAAGAATGTTATATACAATGAATCATACAGTATGTGCTTTTCTAACATTGGCCTTTTTTCTTTTTGCAGTTCCCTGGAGATTCATTCAAGCATATGAGTATATGAGTAGTTGATGTCTTTTTATTTCTGACCAGCACTCCAAAATATTAATATACCACAATTTATTTAACCATTTATCCATGAAAAGGTATTGGTTTCCAGTTTTAGCCTTTTACAAATAAAGCTACTATGAACATTTATATGAAAGTTTTATCTGAGTGTTAGTATTAATTTCTCTGAGATAAATACCCAAGAGCCCAGTTACTGGATATGTATGGTAATTGCATGTTTAGCTTTATAAGAAGCGGCCAAAATGTTTTCCAGAGTGGCTGTCACTTTTTCTTTCCTATCAGCGACATAAGAGTGATCTGGCTTCTCAGCATTGGCACCGATTTGGTATTGCCACTATTTATTTATTTTATCCATTGTAATAGATGGCACTTCACTGTCATCTTAATTTGGTCAGTTTCTAATGGGATTTTTTTTTTCACTGTTGAATTTCAAGAGTTCTTATATATTCTGAGTATGAATCCTTTGTTGGACATGTGGTTTATAATTTTTCCCCTAGTCTGTAGCTTAATTTTTAACATCTTCACAGGGGCTTTGGGAGAACAAGTGTTTTTAATTTTCTTTAACTCAGAAATCCACTTTTTTTCTTTTATAGATCATACTTTTGATGTCAAATCTAAGAACTCTTTAATAATCCTAGATCCTGAAGATTTTCTTTGGTGACTTTTCTAAATTCTATAGGTTTTCATATTTTCAACTAAGTCTGTGATTTCAGTTTATTTTGCATAACGTGTGAGCTTGGGATTGAGGTTTATTTTTTTGTCCAAGGATGTCCAACTGCTCCATTTAATGAAAAGATTTTCCTTCCTTTATTTATTGTTTTGACACCATTGTCCAAACTCTGTTGGCCATTCATGTGTGGGGCTATTTTTAGGTTCTGTATTCTTTTTCATTATTCTGTTTGTCTATCCCTCTGTGATACCGCACTTCCTGGATCGCTGTAGCTACATAGCAGAACTAACTAGAGGGTATAGTGACTCCTTCCACTATAGTTTTCTTTTTCAATATTGTGTGGCTATTCCAAGGCTATTCCTTAGCTATTTCATGTAGGTTTTTGGATAAGCATGCCTATGCTTAAAACAAAAATGTGCTGTGGTTTTGATAGAATTATGTTAAATCTATATATATCAATTTTTGGAGAACGGTTATCTTTTCAAGGTTGTCTTCTAATCCATTAACACAGCATGTTTATATATTTTAGATTAAAATTTTTTCTTTCATCAGAATTTTGTAATTTTTCACACACAGATCATGTATGTGTTTTATTAAGTTTATACCTAAGTGAATTTTCTTTGGAGAATTATTAGTGTTTAGATTTTCACATGTTTAGTTTTTAGTGCATAGAAATGCTTTGGATTGAGATTGTGCTTCTTTACCCACCTATCCCGCCCACCCACCCATCCCAATCCCTCCCCCTGGTAATCACTGGTCACTTCTTAGTGTCTCTGAGTCTACTGCCGCTATGTTCATTTTGTTTTGTTTTGTTTTTAGATTCCATACATAAGCGAAATTATATGGTATCTTCTTTCTCCATTTGGCTTATCTCACTTGGCATAATACCTTCTAGATCCATCCATGTCATTGATGATGGAGATGAAATGCAGCACGAAGAATATAGTCTGTAACATCTTTCTGTGTTGAAAGACAGTAACTAGTTGGGGTGAGGATTTAATAATGTAGGTAACTGTTGAATCACTGTGTTGTATACTTGAAACCAATATAATATTGTATGTCAACTATACTGCAGTTAAAAAAAAGAAATGCTTTGGATTTATTTTGTTCCTCCTTTTCTAGTTTCCTGAGGTAAGGAGCATGGATTATGCACCATATACATGTTGATGCCTCACATTTTCATTTTTTTAATTTCCTTTGAGACTGTTTTTAGCCATTGGGAATTTAGATAGCTGGTGCTTAATTTCCAAATGTTTGGCGATCTCCCTGTTGTCATTATTTTATAGATTTTTAGTTTGATTGCATTATGGTCACAGAATATACTCTATATGTTTTCAAATATTTTAAATTTGTTATGTTTGTTTTATGGCCCAGGATATGGTCTCTCTTAGTGAACGATCCGTCATCACCACCTTGTAAAAATAGGGATTCTTATGTTGGTGGAGTGGATGGAGAGAATTTGCTGCATATATTGATTAGGTTGTGCAAGTTGATCCATGGTCCTGCTCTTCAGTTCTGAAATCTCCTTGCTCATTTTCTGCCTTCTAGTTCTTTCTAGTTCTGAGAGCAGGGTATTGAATTCTTAACTATAATTGTGGGTATGTCAGTTCCTCCATTCTCCTCAGTGTTACTTCATTCATTTTAGCTCTGTTGTTTGGAATGTACATGTTTAGGATTGCTATTGCACCTGGTTATGCACTATCTTTATTTACCTCTGCTAATTATCTTTGTTCTTAATTTTACTTTAAATATCAATATAGCTACACCAGCTTTTTCAGAATGAATGCTTGTGCAGTACATTCATTAATTTTCAATCTACTTTCTTGTATTTCATATTAGTTTCCTGGAGACAGCATAATCTTAGACCATGATTTTTATACATACACTTTGCTAATGTTTGTCTTTTCATTTATGTATTTTGACCCTTTAAATCTAAGGTAATTATTGATATGCTAGAGTTTAAGTCTATTTTCTTGTTTTCTGTTTGGTTCCTCTGTCTTCTTACCATCCATTCTTTGGCATATTTGAATTTTTTTAGGATTCTGTCTTTATAGTGTTTTTGAGTATATCACTTTGTTTTGTTTTTTCAATGTTTGTGTTAGGTATTAAAATATATTCACATGACTTACCAGTCTACAGTACAGACATTTTACCATGCTGACTTATAACCTTTATTCTCATTCAGATGTCTTCACTGCCATCCCTATCAAAACCATACTTTTTAAACATAATTCTATTTCTTTTTTAAAATTAATTAATTAATTATTTTAATTTATTTAATTAAAGTATTATTGATATACACTCTTATGAAGGTTTCACATGAAAAAACAATGTGGTTACTACATTTCCTCTTAGCACGGCCTTTGCTGCGTCCCACAGATGTTGCAGTGTTGAATTATTGTTGTCATTTGTCTCCGTATATTGCTTGATCTCTGTTTTTATTTGGTCATTGATCCACTGGTTATTTAGGAGCATGTTATTAAGCCTCCATGTGTTTGTGGGATTTTTCATTTTCTTTGTGTAATTCATTTCTAGTTTCATTCCTTTGTGGTCTGAGAAGCTGGTTGGTACAATTTCAATCTTTTTGAATTTACTGAGGCTCTTTTTGTGGCCTAGTATATGATCTATTCTTGAAAATGTTCCATGTGCACTTGAGAAGAATGTGGTATTCTGCTGCTTTTGGGTGTAGAGTTCAGTAGATGTCTGTTAGGTCCATCTGTTCTAATGTATTGTTCAGTGCCTCTGTCTCCTTACTTATTTTCTGTCTGGTTGATCTGTCCTTCAGAGTGAGTGGTGTGTTGAAGTCTCCTAGAATGAATGCATTGCATTCTATTTCCCCCTTTAATTCTGTTAGTATTGGTTTCACATATGTAGGAGCTCCTGTGTTGGGTGCATAGATATTTAAAATGGTTATATCTTCTTGTTGGATTGAACCTTTTATCATTATGTAATGTCCTTCTTTGTCTCTTGTGACTTTCTTTGTTTTGAAGTCTCTTTTGTCTGATATAAATGGTGCAACTCCTGCTTTTTGCTCCCTATGAGTTGCAGGAAATGTCTTTTTCCATCCTTTCACTTTTAGTCTGTGCATGTCTTTGGTTTTAAAGTGAGTCTCTTGAAGGCAGCATATAGATGGATCTTGTTTTTTTATCCAATCAGTGACTCTATGTCTTTTGATTGTTGCATGCAGTCCATTTACATTTAGGGTGATTATGGATAGGTATGTACTTATTGGCATTGCAGGCTTTAGTTTCGTGGTTACCAAAGGTTCAGTGTTAACTTCTTTACTATCTAAGTCTAACTTAACTCACTTAATATGCTATTACAAACATTATCTAAAGGTTCTTTTTTTGTTTTGTTTTTCTTTTCCTCCTCCTTCTTCTTCCTCCTCCATTCTTCATATATTCTGTACTGTTTGTCTATCCCTTGATAGACTTTGGGGATAGTTAATTTAATTTTGCATTTTCTTAGTAATTAGCTGTTCTACTTTCTTTCTGTGGTTTTATTACCTCTGGTGACAGTTATTAAACCGTAGGAACAGTTCTGTCTATAGCAGTCCCTCCAAAATACACTGTAGAGATGGTTTGTGGGAGGTAAATTCTCTCAGCTTTTGCTTATCTAGGAATTATTTAACCTCTCCTTCAATTTTAATGATAATCTTGCCAGATAAAGTTATCTTGGTTCAAGGCCTTTCTGCTTCATTGCATTAAATACATCATGCCACTCCCTTCTGGCCTGTGAGGTTTCTGCTGAGAAGTCTGATGATAGCCTGATGGGCTTTCATTTGTATGTGATCTTATTTCTCTCTCTGGCTGCTTTTAATAGTCTGTCTTTATCCTTGATCTTTGCCATTTTAATTACTATACGTCTTGGTGTTGTCTTCCTTGGGTCCCTTGTGTTAGGAGATCTGTGCATCTCCATGGCCTGAGAGACTATCTCCTTCCCCAGATTGGGGAGGTTTTCAGCAATCACCTCCTCAAAGAGACTTTCTATCCCTTTTTCTCTCTTCTTCTTCCTCTGGTACCCCTATAATGCGAATATTGTTCCACTTGGATTGGTCACACGGTTCTCTCAACATTCTTTCCTTTTTAGAGATCCTTTTTTCTCCCTTTGCCTCAGCTTCTTTGTATTCCTCTTCTCTAGTTTATATTTCATTTATCGTCTCCTCCACTGTATCCAATCTGCTTTTAATACCATCCATTGTGCTCTTCAAAGATTAGATTTCAGACCATAATTCATTCCTGAGTTCTTGAATATCTTTCTGTACCTCCATGAGCATGTTAATGCTTTTTATTTTGAACTCCCTTTCAGGGAGAGTCATGAGGTTAATATCATTTAAATCTTTCTCAGGAGTTGTATTAGTAATTTTACTCTGGACCAGGTTCCTTTGGCATTTCATATTTGTGATGGTGCCCTGTAGTGCCCAGAAGCTCTACTCTCTGGAGCTGCTCAGCCCCTGAAGCAATGTCAGGGGTTGCAGGGGAGTGGTATTGGTGCCTGGCGGGAGGAAAGGGCTGTTTCCTGCTTCCCGGCTGCTATGCCTGTCTCCACTACCTGAACCAGTGGGCCGAGCACACAGGTAGAAGCCTCTGTGCTTTGCGTTTTTAGTTGCTGTAGACAGATCTTCCCTCTGGCTGGCCTAATGCCAGGGTAGGGTTTCCCAGTTTGCAAGCCTGGTGGGGCTGGCCGGGAGAAAGGCGCAGTAGTCTGCCTGTCACAGAAGGAGTTCTTGGAGCTGTGTAGGCACCCAGGGAGCTGGAGCACCTGAAGATGGTGAAAGCTCCCAATCTGCTGGGCAGAGTGCACCCGGACAATTTTGTCTACCTGTCCTTTCTCCTGAGCAGTAAGCTATGTGTAATCCTTGCCCCTTTAGCAGCCCTCTTGCTAAGGGCTTCCTTGTTAGGAAGTCTCTCAGACTGCCCGCCTTTCTTTTGTCGCAGAGCAGCTGGATATGGATTCCTGCTTTCACAAGCAGCTGGAATCTTAGTCTCTCCAGGAATTCTGCCTGTCTTAGCTTTCCAACCCCCTAATTACGAGAGTATCATGCAAGCACCATGAAATGTAGGTTTGTGCTCCCAGAGAAGATCTCCAGAGTTAGGTATTCAGCAGTCCCAGATCTCCACTCCCTCCCTGCTCCAGTTCCTCTTCCTCCCGTTGTTGAGCTGGGGTGGGGGAAGGGCTTGGATCCTGCTGGGACACAGCTTTAGTACATTACCCTTTTCCGTGAGGTCTGCTCTTGTCTCCAGGTGTATGTGGTTTGGTGCAGTCCTCTTTCCTGTTGCTCTTTCAAGAGTAGTTGTATTAGTTATATTTTCATATTATATGCAGTTTTAGGAGGAAGCCTCTGTCTCACCTCTCATGCCGCCATCTTTAATCCAATCTCTCTGCCTCCTATTTCTTCTATACACACATGAGACATGCTGTAATTTTTGCTTCCATGGTCAAATATCATTTTGTAACTCATGAGAAATAGGTCTATCCATTTAACTACTCTTAAAACCATTTTGATGTCCTTTATTCCTGCTGGAAGTTCTAAGACATATTCTATTATATCTTTTCTGGTTAGAAACCTTTATTTAACCAATTTTGTAAGGATTGTATTGCTTACAACAAATTATCTTAGTTTTTATTCCTCTTTTAATCTAAAGGTTATTTTTTCAAATGGAGAATTAGTGGTTGAAGTTTCCTTTTTTTTTTTTAGTTTTTAAAAAATATTAGACCATGCCCATGGATTCAGATGAAAATTCACTATAATTAAAATTACTGTTTCCCTATAAAGTGTTGGTTTTCTTCTAGCTACTTTCAAGATTTTTTTCTTTGCTTTAGTTTTCAAAAATAACACGACTAAGTATCTTGGTGTGGGATTTTTTGCATTTACTTGGGGTTTGCTCAACTTCATGAATCTACAAGAATGTGTTTTTCACCAAAGTCTGGAAGTTTTCCACCATTATTCAACATTTTTTTAGTCCAGCTCTCTCTCTGTCTGCTGGGATATGAACAATACAAAAGTTACTTATTTTTCTATTATCTGCAAGGTCTCCTAGACTTTGGCTTTTTTTCCAATCTATTTTCTCTCTTTTGATCACATTGAGTAGACTGATCTTTCCTCACACTCCCTGATTCTATCTTCTGTAATCTATAGCCTAAGTCCATGAAGTGATATATTTTTATTTTAGTTACTGGCTTTTTCAATTTTATAATTTTTTTTTCTGTTTTTTAACAGCTTTATTCCAATGCCATAAAACTCACCCATTTAAAATACAATTACATGGCTTTAATATATCCACAGATCTGTGCAACTGTCACCAAAATTGAATTTTAAAGTATTTTGTAGCCTGAATAAATGTCATGCCTGTTAAGAGTCACTCACCATTCTTCTTGTCCCCCGTCTCCCCCAACCCCAGGCAACTACTAATCTACTTTCTCCTATTCTGGACTTTACATAAAAAATGGAATCAAACAACATTTTTGTTGTAATCAGGATATTTTATGTAATGTAGAAACTCTGGAGATCATCAGTTCTCCTCTCTTCTTGACTTTTTTGCTGTTTCTCTTTTCTGCTGCTGTAGTGACTTAATCTATTAACATTCCTGACCCAGTTCTTTAAAGTCTATATTCCCTGACTTGTTTACAGTTTGTGGACACAAATGTCATACAGCAACATATGAGGGTTCCAGCTTTTTGACCTCTTGTCAGTACTTGTTATTGCCTATTTTTTTTAGCCATCCTACTGTGTATGGAGTTGAATACCATTGTGGTTTTGATTTGTATTTCCCTAATAAATAATGATGTCAGGCATGTTTTCATGTACCTAATGATCATTTTTATGCCTTCTTTATAGGAATGAATTTTCAAATCCTTTGCCTACTTCTAATTATATTTACCTTATTGTTGAGCTGTAAGAGTTTTAAAAACTTTATTCAGGGTATTCTGAATACAGGTCCCTTATTAGGTATATTATTTGTGATTTTTATCCCATTTTGTTCATTATCTTTTCACTTTCTTGATGGTGTCCTTTGAAACAAAAAGTTTTTTCATTTTGATGAAGTCCATTTTTTTCTATTATTTTTCTTTTGTTGCTTATGTTTTTCGTGCCATGTCTTACCTTAAGTTGTAAAGATTTGCGCTTACTTTTTCTGAAAGTTTCATAGTTTTAGCTCTTATATGTATAGCCTATATTGATCAAATGGTTTATAATCCACTTTGAATCAATTTTTGTATGGCGTGACATTCACTCTTCTCATCTCTGTTTTGGAATCTATTATTCATGTTGTAATTGTCCTGGGCTTCAGTATTACAAATGATTTTTGATGACATCTTGGACATTTTGGAAACTGTGTTGTAAGACTGAGTCTTATTGAATATTATTTTGTAGCAGGCAGGCAGTGACCTGTGGAGGTGTAGCTCTGGGGCCATGTGGGTGTGTGTGTTTGGCTTCCCACAGGGCTGTACTGTACTGTCTCCCGTACTGTGGGGTACTGAGTCACACTCCTCATTGCAGATAGGCGGAGTGGGAGCCTCTCTTCACAGTGCCACCAACATCTTCATGATCTGCATAGCCCACATGCTCTCACTCTCTTGTTGCCTCCTAGGAAGGGTGTAAAATCTTTCCATGATGTTTCCTGATGCTTCCAGCAAGGAGATGTACTGAGGGCTGACTCACTTCACTTTGTGGCTGCAGAAAGATACGCCTAACCTGAGCTCTCCTCCGGCACCTCTGACACAAATCTAGTGGTTGTGGGGAAGCCGGATCCAGGAGCCCCCCTCCCCACCCCCACATTCTGCCTGAATGATGTCCTTTGCAGGAGGGGACACCACTGACAACAAAGAAAGGGAGAAACAGAGTGTCAGCTATCCCATCTGGTCTGCTTCTGAGTGCAGGTGAGGATGGAGGCTCGGCTCACCACAGGGCCTGCTGAAATCAGGTCTGCTGCAGGCAACGCCTTGGAGTGGTTATCCCTGCTTCAGGCGGGTTTGCAGGGCTGGTTGCTGCCAGGTGAGAGCTCATCTTAACGACGAATCTGGGTCCTTCTGCCACTACCCCAGCGAGGGATCCATCAGAGCACAGCTTGCTGCTATCCACTGGGGGTGGGGAGTCACCCCAGGGCGCTGATCTGGGGGGGATTGAGCACTTTCTGATTCAGGTGGGGAGGGAGGGAAGGTCAGCCATCTCTCATGGCTGCCCTACTACTCTGACAGGGTGGTGGGTGTTTTAAAGACGTCAGAACACAGAAATTAAATAACCACACCCTGAAAGAAAGGTGCCATAACAGGTGTGATCATCATCAATTGGATGTGTGAAAAACAGGTGAAATGAAAGGACTGCTGGGATTGGAATCTTAGTATAGCAAGCAGAAAGAGATAGAGAGGGAGCGTTTAGATACCTGTACACAGGTAAGGAACCACAGAAGGCAGATCTCAGGCTTCTGGTTCTGGTGCAGGGAGACCCACCCTCGGCACTATGACTGGAAATGCTACCCCAGCCAAGCTCATTTAACCTCTAGCATGAACTTCCTTCTCCTAAAAACAACAAAAATTCCTGAAAGCCTAATTTATTGTGAGCAACAAAAAAGGACTGTGATCAAATACTACACAAAGTTATTTTAAGAATAAATCTATTTAATGTCACTCCTCCAGCAAAATATAGCCATAAAGAACATGGAAAGTGTAACCTAATATTTTTTAATTACTCAAAAGAAATGGTCATTTTGGAAGTGATGAAAAAATAACAGATCAAAAAGAAAAAATTACTCAAAAATGAATTCATTAATGAATGTAAATATGAAAAAAAGAGAGCTCAGGTAAAAAAAAATTTTAATCAGAGAAAAGTTGAGAATTAAATTCTTATATTAGAAAAAACCAAAAAGATAAGATAAAACCATGTACATAATGCAAAAATTATGTGAGTGAAATAGATGGAAAGGAAAACAATTGAAAAAATGAAACAGAAATAAAGAAATGAAATTCTCTTAAGAGAAATTGGAGGCATAAAAGATAGACAAAGAAGTTCTAACAATCATATATTTGCAGTCCACAGAAAAAAAAACCTAAGCAATGGAATAAAGCAAGGTTAAACATGTTCATGAAAAATTTTTTGACATAAAGGAAAACTTGAATCTATATTTTGAAAGTGTTAATACATTCCTGGGACAATCACCTAAGGATAGTCAACATTGAAAATATTCCAGTAAAGCTACTTTCATGTAAAAATAAAAATAAAATCTTTGAGTATTCAGACCAAAACCCCAAGTCATTCATGGAAATGACTGGAAATGAAGAAAAACAATATGATTGGTCACAGATGTGCCAAAATTATATCAAAAGCCAGTGATGCATTGTATTTAAGAAATTCTAGGAAATAAAATGTGTGTGGCATGGCCTTATATTCAGAAAAACTGGCATAAAGTATGAAAGGTAAAGACAAACAGAGAAAATACAAGGACATGAAGAATACCAATCTTATGTGCAACATCAGACAATCAAGAAATCCAGCAGCTTTTCATAAGCAGTCATTCACTAGTAAAATTTGACAACTGGCTCTAATGGAGAAAAAGTGCCAATTTGGATATTTGCTTATGTTCATAGTGCAAATATTCCCACTATGATTTATTTCAAGCTAACAACTAAATATGGAGCTTTGAAGAGATACTAACAACCAGCTCCCAATTGCCCTTGCAGGAGGGCTCCAAGTTAGCAGGGTAAAGATTGGTGATAGACATTAAATATAATTAGCTGCAGAACCAGATAAATTTGGAAATGGAAGTGACATAATCTGAGAATGTTGAAATTCTTTTATTTCATAAAGTTCAGCTGGTTTTAAACACAAAGAAGTGTTACTTATTTTGTTGTAAAATCTGACTTTCCCTTGATAAAAATTCATGATTTTTAATCACTGACAACATTTAAATTTCACATTTTATTCATATTGTTGCTCTCAATGGAGACTGAAAACTGAGTAATGTAGCAACAGTAATTCAAGCTCATGAACATATGTTTATGCCTGGATTTCTATGTCAGGGACTGGTCCAGACCCACGGATACAAAAACAAGCTTGATACAATCGCTCCTATCTAAGAGCTAACAGTATACTTGAATTCTTCAATGAGCTTCATACTGGGAATAAACATATCAAAGTTGATTTATAGGCACATATTAATTTTGTTAAAGATAAGATACTAAAAGTGCAAAAAAGTTGAAAAAATCAAAATAGCATGCATTTACTAATACATTTTCAACATCATTTGAAAAGTTGGCATGAAATGAGAAAAAAGCTAGTGTAAACAGGGAGGACACATTGATGAATACAATAAAGAAGGCATTGAAAACAATTTAAAAAGTGAGAGAGACGAAAGATAAAGTTTGTCCTGAAAGATCAGAATATTATCTGCACCCTAGAAACCTCCTTTATTTCTTCTTCCAACTACTATTCCAATATAAACACTCTCCTGACCACTATTCTATTAGTTCTGCCAATTTTTGTATTTAATGAGATGAAACAATGCAACATAAATGCTTTTGTGTCTAAATTTTTTACCAGTATTGTACTTGTGAAACCCATCATTGCTCTTGCATGTAGCAGTAGTTCAATCATTCTCGCTGTGCAATAGTGTTACCTCGGCTGTATACAGCACACCTTGTTTATGCATGCTACTGTTAATATTAAACTAGCACTCAACTAGTTTTCAGTTTGGAGCTACTATGAATGGAAATGATATGAATATTGTAGATTATGGCTTTTGTCATAATTCATATATTTATTAATGATTGTTGGATAATACAGAGCATATATGTTCAGTTTTTAAAAAGCAAACTTCACAGATATAAAATTGCATGCAGCAAGAGTAACATTTTAAGTAGAGTCCCTTTGATTTTGGCAAATACCTACACCCTTATGACCACCACCTCCTTTAAAAAAATAAAAACTTCTATCCCCAGAAGCTTCCTTCATGTCCCTTTCAATAAATCACACCTTTGTTTAGCACATGGAAACCACTGCTTTCCTTTCAATCACGTACTAGTTTGCTTGTGGCTGATGCCACATAAACAATGCAAGCCGGGATGTGCTCTGTTGTGTCTGGCTTCCTTTACTCTGCATGAAGTTTCAGGGAGTCATCAGTGATCTGCTTATCAATGTTTTGTTACTTCTCATTACTCAGCAGCAGTTCATGGTATGGCTGTATTATTTTGTGTTTTCACCTGCAGATACAAAGTGGAGTCACTCTATTGTTTATTTTTTTTTTGGCTTTTTTAAAATATAATTTATTTTATTATCATTAATCTACAATTACATGTGCAATGTTATGGTTATTGAACTACCCCTTCATCAGGTTCCCCCCCCACCAACCCCATTACAGTCACTGTCCATCAGCATAGTGAGATGCTATAGAGTCACTACTTGTCTTCTCTCTGAGTTGTACAGCCCTCCCCGTGCCCCCCCAACATTACATCTGCTAATCATAATGCCCCTTTTTCCCTCTTATCCCTCCCTTCCCACCCATCTTCCCCAGTCCCTTTCCCTTTGGTAACTATTAGTCTGTTCTTGGGTTCTGTGAGTCTGCTGCTGTTTTGTTCCTTCAGTTTTTTTCTTTCTTCTTATACTCCACATATGAGTGAAATCATTTGATACCTGTATTTTTCGGCTTGGCTTATTTCACTGAGCACAATACCCTCTAGCTCCACCCATGTTGTTGCAAATGGTAGGATTTGTTTTCTTCTTATGGCTGAATAATATTCCATTGTGTATATGTACCACATCTTCTTTATCCATTCATCTACTGATGGACACTTAGATTGCTTCCATTTCTTGGCTATTGTAAATAGTGCTGCAATAAACATAGGGGTGCATCTGTCTTTTTCAAATTGGGCTGCTGCATTCTTAGGGTAAATTCCTAGGAGTTCTATTGTTTTTTTATGAATGAAGTTGTTATGCACATTCATGCACAAGTCTCTGTGGTATATGTTTATATGTTTTTATTTACTTTAAGTAAATGCCTCAGAGTGCCATTATCAAGTCATATGGCCATTGTAAGTTTGATTTTACAGAAAATTTTTCAATATATTTTATTAAGAAGACAGTTTTTTCTCTATTGAATTACTTTGACTCTTTTGAGAAAAATTAATACACAGTATATGTTCAGGTATATCTCTGGACTGTATATTTTGTTCCGTTGAAAGTTCTATCTGTCTTTATACCAATACAACACACTCTCTTAATTACCATAGCTTTCTGGTTTTTGCAATTAGTAAGTGTGAGTCTTCTAACTTTATTCCTTTTCCAAATAATTTATTTTAGGGACCTAGTATAAATCCTTTATATTTCCATAAAAATTTCAGAATCACATTATGAACTTATATGGAAAAGAAACTTGTAGGGATTTTGACTGAGATTAGCTTGGTGCTTTCATCAGTTTTGGGACAGTAAACAAACCATTTAATGATAGAGTCTTCTAATCCATCAATAGAATATACATCTTTATTAATTTAGATTTTATTTTTCATCATTGTTTTCAATGTAGATATTATAAAATTGCATTCAATTAATTCCTAAGCATTCTGTTTTTTTCATGCTATTTTAAATGATATTTTTCAACTTTAATTTTCTCATTTGCTAGTATATAAATATAGTTGAATTTTGTATTGGGACATCATAATCTCTTAACTTGTTAAATTGTGTTTTGGGTCAGTCCCTGGAGGTTTTCTGTGTAGACAAGCATTCTTCCATCTGTTAATGGAATTTTATCCTTTCCATCTATATCTTGTTCTCTTTTCTGTCTTACTGCATTACCAATGACATTCAGCATGGTGTTGGGTAGCAAAGCTGAGCGGACGCTTGCCTCATCCCCAATTCTGGGGAAACATGCTCTCTGTTTCAACATGAAATAGGATACGACTTGCAGATTTTTGTGAATGCTCTTTATCAGTTTGAAGAAGTTCTCTCAATGCACATTTTATCATAAGTGTGAAATTTTGCCAAGTGATTTTTCTTCATCTATTGAGATGATCGTGGTTATTTTCATTTCTTCTTTTAATGTGGTATCTTAGTTTGACTGATTTTCAAATGTTAAACCAAACTTGTATTCTTATAATAAAGCTCACTGGAGTATGATTTTTTTGTTTTATATTGATTTGATTTGATAATATTGATGACTTTTGATCCTATGTTCATAAGATCATTGCTCTATACTTTCATTTCTGTTACATATCACAGGTTTCGGCATTGGGTCTTTGCTGACTATTAAAATACATTGCAGTGTGTTATTTTATCCTCTATTATGTTAGCCCAGGGCTTCTGAGAAGAGACCCAGACATTTCTAAACATGAAAGAAATTTATTATGGAAAAATGTATGTAAGAGAAAATGGGAGAGAGCTGGTTGAAGTTGGGAGAACTGCCAGATCTCAGTGTGAATCTGGCTTTCCCTCCAGTGAAGGAGAGGGAGCAGGGAGAGAAGATGAGTGGGAGCAACTCAGTGTGCAGAGCCATGCTCAGGTAGCATCAGGGAGGCCTTCCCCAGTCACCTGATGGAGGACCCATGCAGCTGCCAAGGCTTGCCTCAGTTACCTGCTCTTCCTCCCTGGCTGGCCCGTTTATAGACACTGGACCCTCCATCTGCACACTCCTTCCAGCAGAAGGTCAGCACCCACATGCCCACGGCCACCACAGGTGCCCCTGGTACAGCCATATGAACCTACTCTTAACACAGCCCAGGCTGCATCTCCTCCATGGATGCTATGCACATCCTCCTGAGGGAGAGAGCAGGAGGGGATGGAACATATCGAGTGTAACCGACACTGAGGCTGCTTCTGGCTGCCATAGTCTCCCCCTCTGCTTTCATTCCAAGTCCCCTCAACTTTGTCTATGATGCCGGCAGTGCCAGAGGCTGAAACCTTAATTATTATACCTTTCTGAGTCCAGGTGCATGTGGCAGGTCCTTATTAGAATGGGTCAAGGGATTACCAGGAGGTGTCTACATAGAATACCTGGGCTCCACACACATGCCTCCTTGCCCTGTACTGTGAGAGAGTAGCTTTACCTTTCTATTGATCAAACCAATTGCCCCTTACATAATGTTGACTCAATTTGCCTGCTGGGTCTTGGGTGCAAATATTCCAAAGTGCTCTGTGCCTTTTAGTTAAATGGAAACCTTACTATCTCTACTAGTAAGAGTATATCCCCCTTGGCACCACTTCCTCCAACTCTGCAAAACTGAGATGTACAGTGGGTAAGAAGCACAAAATACCCTCACTGGTCATGAGAAGTGATGGAAGTGATGGTAATTGGATAAACTTGGCTTCCAGACCCATGTAATCTTCCTATTGGCACAGAGCACATTGGCACAGCTTCATACGGGTCCTGACAGATGGCATCCAGCCTCTTAGGGAGTTGCCTCTAAGGCGGTGCTCTTAGCAGGTCATCCTGTTGTTCCATGAGGCACACATCCTGTGTTGCATGGTGGCATGTGATATGATTAGGGAATCTTAATATTCTCTGGCTGGAGGCCTCATTGCTGGGGCACTTAGTCTGTGGAATAGGAACTTTGTAAGCCCCAGGGGGGTGGTGTTGGATAAGGTTCTGTGGACAATAAAGCAAAAATCATACTCTGAATAGGCATCTATCCCTCTGATGGGAAATATGACCCCGGCACCGTGCAGTTACCTTGCCATCAAGGGGCCAGTTGGGATCTTCAAGGAACTGGTGGCCCAGTGCTATTCTCTTTTGTGGAGAAGGTAGTGCCCAGAGGCAGTATTGTGTTAAGCACATATGTTTCTCCATCCCTGTGCCCGTTGTACCACCTCCAGGGAGGATGACCATGGAGACTGACTAACCTCAGCTGATGGCTTATTTTACCCATTTGGTTGTTCATGGCCTCTGTGTGGTGGATAATTTCTGGCAGTCATATATGCAGGATGCAAACATTTTACACTGCTGCGTGCCCAACCTCCCATCTCACACCCCTCCTCTACCCCAGACCTCTGATCTCTAGTAATTTTCTTCTGAGGCACCTGATCAGATAGCCAGGTCACTGGCTACTGCCCAGAAACCACTATGGGTTCTTACCTCTAGCCACTTCTCCCTCCGCAAAGTGGGTAACCAAGCTCTACCATGAGAAGATTTCTCTCCCAATGTCTTTCAAGGTCACCTCTGCATGTGGCTACAATGCAGCCCCTGCTGATTTCCAGCACATTCCTGTAAACAAGCAAAGCCATATGTAAACAAACACAGGCTTTTTCCCTTATCTTTTGGGTAGTCTGATGGTATAAGAACCATACCAGGCATAACAACAGGTGTCATCTGCACTGGGGACACTGGAGAAGGAGGGCTTCATTAACTTACCTGTTCATGGATTATGCATGTACCTTCTGCCCTGCTCCCATCTGGGATGTCCCAAGCTCCATTTATGATGGAGAATTTCTGGGCCTTACCAGGTCTGAATAGAACCAGTTCAAAATGTACAGCTCTGGTTCCATGGGTACATTGCATGTGTTACATGGTCCCAGGGCCCCACCCAAAGATGTGTTTAAAGGGCATATAATTCCCTGCTTTAGATGGTGGCCTTGCCTGGCCTCTGGGGCCTGTGCTCTGCCCCTCCCACAGGAGCCAATGCACAGTTCTGTGCTTCACTCCCTGCACAGCAGCATCTCCAATGGCATGGGGTCAGCCAGGTCATGTGGCCCAGAGAGAAGGCTGCATGAACAGTGTCCAGCCCGGATCCAGGACACACATGGATCTGGCAGCCCTCTATGGTCAGGGAATATTTCTGGAGACAACCCACAAAGGCCTGCAAAAGTCTTTCACTGAAGGGTGAAAGATGAAACATTCTGTCTGAAACCTTGGAGATTTCCTGGCATGCTCCTGACCACTAGGTCCACAAAACCTTCACTGAAGAGGTCAGCCTTAAATCCTTTCAGGGTCTATCTCCCACCTTCTGGGCACATTTGTTTTACTAGGGCCTCCAGAGTACTATTCAGCTCTTTCTCATGCTATCCAATTGGCATGATGTTGTCAGTGTAAATGCATCTGAGAGATGCCCTGTGGGATGACCAGGTGGTTGAAACACATCAGACAGTATTGTCATGGGGGTAGAACAGCAATCATATCCCAGAGATAAGTTTCAATGAGCCGTGTTGTCCATCCTGTGAATAAGAACTGCTTTTATGCTCTTTTCTAGTTGGAATGGAAAGGAGTCCACCTAACATGGTCAAAATATTCTAATAAGGGGAACCCATCTGCACAAAACACATTTGAAGTCTGCCAGAATCCACACCAGGACCAAATCTAGCTACCACCCACTTTCCTTTGGCCTGTGAGCTAAAAGTGGTGTTCACATTTTTTAAAAATTTGCAGTCCATTTGTTAGAGAAATTTTAAGTTTAAGGAAAAGCCAGTGTAGAGTATAGCGAATTCCTATATACCTTTGCCACCGCCCCCAACATTTACCCCTTTGATTAACATTTTGCCCTAGTATGGTCATTCATAATAATTGATGAGACAGTATTGATTAATTATGATTAACTAAAGTCTGTAGTTTACATTAGGGTTCACTCTTAGTGTTGTACATTCTATAACTTTTGACAGATGAATAATGACATGTATCAACCATTACAGTATCACACAGAATAATTTCACTACCCTAAAATGATCCCTATTCCACATATTCATTCCT
The DNA here is from genome assembly GCA_032199065.1 of Smutsia gigantea. Taxonomy (NCBI): domain Eukaryota; kingdom Metazoa; phylum Chordata; class Mammalia; order Pholidota; family Manidae; genus Smutsia; species Smutsia gigantea. Next base: position 418,305 of record JAVSCE010014914.1, read on the forward strand.
CTCTCCCCCTTGCCCCTGACAACCTTTCACTGTCTCCATTGTTTTATTTTTTCCCAAATATCATATAGTTGGAATCATATAAAATATAGACTTTTCAAATTGGCTTCTTTTACTTAATAATATGCATTTAATGTTCCTCCATGTCTTTTCATGGCCTGGTAGCTCCTTCCTTTCTAGTGCTGAAAAACAACCCATTGTTTGGATTACCACAGTTTTTTTATTCATTCACCTGCTAAAGGACATCTTGGTTGCTTCCAAGTTGTGGAAATCATGAATAAAGCTGTATAAACACCTTTATTCAGGATTTTGTGTGGACATAAGTTTTCAACTCCTTTGGGCAGATACCTAGAAGTAGGACTGCGGTGTGATATGGTAACAATATGTCTCGTTTTGAAAGAAACCTCCAACTGTATTCCCAAGTGGCTGTACCATTTTGCATTCCTATTAGCAAAGAATGAGAGTGCCTGTCGCTCCACATCCCTACCACCCTTTGGCATTGATAGACTCTAGATTTTGGCAATACTAATACCTATGTAGTCATATCTCATTGTTGTTTTAATTTGGAATTCTCTAATGATGTATGTTATGGACTGAATGTTTGTGTCCCCTAAAATTAGTGTATTGAAACATTGACCCCCAATATGATGGTATCACAACATGGTGGTGGTGGGGCTTTAGGAGGTAATTAGATTATGAGGGTGGAGTCCTCATGAATGAGATCGGTGCCCTTATAAGAAGAAACATGGAAGACCTTTCTTCTTTGTTCTATGACAGGGAGGATCTGAGAGAAGACAGTCTTCTGCAATCTAGGAAGCTCTCACTAGAGACCAGATCTACAGGCACTTTGATCTTGGACTTCCCAGTCTCCAAAACTGTGAGAAATAAATGTTTGCAGTTTAGGCCACACATAGAAATTTGCTTTAGCGGCCCCACCTAAGACAACGTATGATGCTAAACAGATGTTCATATGTTTCATATCCTTATCTGCCATCTGCTGAGGGCCTTTTTCAAATCTTTTGCTCATTTTTTCTTTACACATTTCAGATGACATTAAAAACATTTGTCCTGATAAATAGCTTGTTAAAAGGATGAAAACTCAGGATAAGTTTTGGGGGAAAATATTCGCACATCTCATATCTGACAAAGTATTCATATCTAAAAATATATAAAGAACTCTTAGAACTAAACATTAAAAAAAATCCACTTATAAAATGGACAAAAGTTATGAACAGACATTTACATAGAGGATATACAAAGGCAGATAAATACAGGGAAAGATATCTAAAATCATTAGCCATTAGGCAAATATTAATTAACACCACAATGAGATATGACATTATAACAGCTAAAATCTAAAGAAATAGTGCCAATACTAAGTGATGGTGATGTAAAATGGTAATGCTAATCTGGAAAAGAGTTTGTCAATTTCTTAAGAAATTATACCTATCATATGACCCAGCAATCACCCTACTGGGTGTTATCTTAGAGAAATTAAAATGTATTTTCACACAAAAGCCTTCACATAGTTATTCATATCAGCTTTATTTGTAATAGCCTAAAGTGGACACAACCAACATTTCTCTCATGGGTGAGTAGATAAAGAAGCTGTGGTTCGCCTAAGCTACAGGACCTATGCAGCTGTGAGACATGCCGACAGGTCTGTATGTGGACGTGGGAATGTGGCTCAAGGGCACTTATGCTGAGTGAGAAAAGCCAATATGACAATGTCACATACGTATGATTCTATTTATATGAAACATTCTTGAAATGTCAAAATTATAGAAATAGAAAACTGCTCAGTGGTTGCCCATGGTTAGGATTTGGGGGAGAAAGAGCATGTGTGACCTATAAAACACCAGGGAAGTCTCTGTGGTGCAGAATCTGATCTGCACCTTGACTGCAGGGGTGGTTCCACACTGTGGTCTGCACAGTGGCAGGATGCCATGGAGCTCAGCACACCACTGAACCAATGTCAGATTCCTGATTCTGATATAATTGTGTATAACGTAACCATACTGGGAAACTGCGGAACAAGTACGTGAGACCTCTCTGTACTATCTTCACAGCTTCCTGTGAATCAAGAAATTATTTAAAAATAAAAAGTTAAACAAGGTAGAGACAGAGAAGTTGATTTTTCAATCCCACATTTTGGTTTCATTTAAGCCATTTCTCTTGATCTTCAAAGTTCACTACCATCTTAATTCCTTTGGGCTGAAATGTGTGTGCTTTTAATTAGCATTTGATTTCTACACTCACCGTAAAATGTGAGCCCTTACCTTTTTTCAGTTTTAGTGCTTGTGAATTATGACATGGGTGTCAGTGTGAAGCCCAAAGGCAAGGGATTCTATTGCACTCCTCCCAGGACCCCTGGTGGACGTCACAGACACCTCCCCGTGCAGGCTCTCCCGCCTCAGCCTCTTTCCGATGGTCCTCCCTGACGAAGACCTCCTTCGGCTCTGCACCCATGCATAGGAGGGTTTTTGTCACTTATTTGGAGGCCTACTGACCACTAGTGGGCTAGTGCCACGGTTGATAACTATCTTGTATTTAAAATTACTGCCCTTCACTTTATTCAACACAAAAACAAGACCGCACGACAAAAAGTATGATGCACAAAATGCACCCGCGGACTAGGGAGCCATCTGCTCTCTGTTTGCTTCCTCTGTGAAAACAGAATCTATGCTGTATTTCTGAGACTCTTCCCACCTTTCTGGGATTGCCACAGCTTTGTGAATCTACCTAATCACCTTGAAATCATGCCACCCACCTCTGTGTCATAGTGATTCCTGCTGTAATTCACATTGACTTTTAAGTAGTGGGATAATTCAGTAATGATCTGTTCTTTTCTAAGCTTTTTTCTGTGCTACAAATTCTTCCTTCTCAAGAGTGTTTTGATTAAAGTGTAGGAGGGAATGTTCTTATAATTTACACTTTCAATTCTCAGGCACCTTATAAATGAGACATCTCTTAAAGTATTCATATTGTGCCATTTAATTTTCAGCCTGAAGAACTTACAATTTAGCCCTTTATATAATTAGCTATTGTATATTTTTCTGAAGACCAAGATTTAAAATGCCTCATAAAAGACGTTCACATTACTAGTCTCATTTTAGAAATGGGGACTCGCAATTTCATAACTACTGTGTACACGCAGAATATATTGTGAGCAATAAAACAATTCAAAACCTGTTCCTAGGGTGGTTTATTTCTGATTATTTAAATTTGCACAGTTTTGCAATTCTAATTCTAGGCTGACATTAAAAAGTCGTGTGTGACAATTTCAGCACATGTTGATTTTTTCATTTTCTCTTAAAAAGGCTGTGTAATGTATTTCTGTACTTTAAAGAATGCAGAGTGTAGTGCAATGCAAACTGAATTATGATTATATGTTCATTATAGGCAGGCCTAAGCCACAGACCAACATGACCCTTATGGAAAGTCCTTGAATAAAATACATCACGAGTCCTTCCAGACAGTAACTGTTTCATCCATTGACTGATTCCCCACAGCAACAAATACTATTTCATCAGTGTTTCTTGAAAAGATGCATACTACAATGTCCAAACAACACTTAGTAATAAAACAAAAAGATACTCATCTTTCTCACCCCTCTTTCTCCTGGTCCACATTCCACACACTTGCTAGAACACACCCGACAATACCCTTCTGCCCAAGGGAAGGAATCTCCTGATGGCTTCTAACACGATGAACTCCTATGCTTGGGGGGTGAGAGGCACTAAATGAAGAGAAACTGACAAGCAAGGCCTAGTTAAATAGTCTCAACTTTCTTACCCCCTAGGTTATCAGTATGTAAAAAGGATGGTGGTCTTTTAATACCAGATAGAATGCATATTAAATATTGTAAGGGAGATGGACTTAAAGAATATGACTCTTATTTCAGAGGCTCTTAAAATATCTCAAGAGCATTCTACACACAGTACATGCTCCGAAGCTGACCCACATTTCTATATTTTTCAACAACAAAAAATTAAATCATCTTCCTATTGCAATTAAAGGAAAAAACCATGAAAATATTTATTTTCACTAGTACGTCAGAAAACACACCAAAGTGCCAAATGGCCATTCTTATGAAACTCAGAAAGAGAACAAAGCCATTTTTAGAGGATAGAAATCTTTGGTGTTCAGTGAATGGTTAGATATATATATTCTTTTTTAAAAAAGACCACTTCAGCTTTCTATGACAGCAAGTAGGCTTTAGTTACTGAGCACCAGCCTCTGATGAATAATTCTGAATTTTGCTAAGTCCACCAATTTTAAATAAAGTCATTTGCTCCAAAATGTTTTACAGTGTTTGTTATTAACTTTTGTCAAATAGTAAATCTTTGCAAAGTTCGTGAAAATATCTAATTTGGAAGAAAGTCTGTATAAATATTAAAGAGTATGTTAAAGTACTCTCTAATTAACATTTAAAATACTTCTGCCTCAGATTATGTGATATTATGAATTTGTCAATTAATTGTCTTCAACCTAAGGTAGGTCACTCCTGCTAATCAAAAATTCAAGTTCAGATGGGTCAGCTCATATAGCATCAGAAAGCACATATTCTAAGCAGTACCAGCAGAGAAGCTACCATGTTCATATTTCAATCAATACTTGATGTTTCTTCCTAAACTGCAAATGGAATGGTATAGATAGATCTCCATCAATAATTCAGTGGTTTGTTCACTAACGTGATGAGTGTTAGAATGTATTTTCATGGTTGAGATGAGGAATTCAAGGTGCATAGGTTGTTAAGAGGCACTCTCTCCTCTGCCTGAATAAGGATAAGCCTCCAGCAGAGGTAATTGTGGATACATGGCACTGCATTTTTCAAAACCTATAGAAATTTACAGCACAAAGTATGAACCTTAATGTCTATAGTCTTTTAAAAGTCATTTAGGATGTTGAGGAATCCCAGCATGGAATACCTAATGCGACACAAGAATCTCACGGCATTACAGATGTATGAAACAGCCTCACCGAAGGTGATGGGGGGCAAAGTGCTGACCTAAGTAATTTTGGAAATGAGCACAGTCTGTAAAACTACAGGCAAAATAAACTATCCATAATCACTGCACTACAACTGATAAGGTGTTTCTGGTATGAGTACAGGTTAATTATTATTACCACTACTTATGTATGCTGGAATAGATCAATTAGGTAAATGGATGGAAGGTGGTGGGTATCAAGTTTCTTGCTGCTGCAATGGGAGGTCATAGGCAAGGGTAAGAGACTGGAATGATCCATGCAGTGTAAAATTAGAAATGGATATAGATGGGTACATATAAGAATGTATATCTATACATGCACAAGTTAGGAAATACTTATGTATTTCGTTGCTCTGTCAGCTAGGAGGACATAGAGGCAAAGACACCCAGTAGATGAAGTGCTGTACATGTCTTGTTTTCTAACACCATTAACCAGTAAAAGGAGCCAGGGCTTCTTGGAGAAATGATTGATTCTAGGTCTGGGTCAGGGGATATACAAGATGATTTTGGAGCACTTTGTAGCACCAGAAAGTAAGGAAGTGCTAAAAAAAAAGATGGACATGTCAAAGAAACATAGGAGCCAACAGAGAGAGCTCCAAATGGCCAAAACTGGAACATTTTGAGCAGAAAGAAAGAGAGAGAGAAAGAAAGGAAGAAAGAAAGGCAAAGAAAAGAATATGACACAATCTCTACTGACATAAATAAGTAATGGGGTAAATAAATAGGGATGAAAGGACAAATCTCTCAAGAAGAAGAGTGCCAAATAATTTGTTGTACTGTCGATGGGAGGGTTATAATTCCCCACCCCTGAGGTGTGAACCATGTGTGATCATTCCTTCCAAACAGTACAGTGTGGACAGGGAAAACTAAGAGTAACTTCCCAGGGGAGAAGCCTGACAAAGACTGGCCCAGCCGGGTGACCAAGGTCAACATCAACAGAGGTAAGTCATGCAGATAATGAGCACCTTGGACATGATGTGATGAGACTCACACTTTACCTCTATGGGCTTCATCTTAAAAAATCATGTCTAGTCGAATCATGAGAAAAATAAATCTCAGTGTGGGACAGTCTACCAAATACCTGACCAATACTCCTCAAAACTGTCAAGCTCAAGAATAAGGAAAGAAACTATCACAGTCTTGAGAAGCCTAAGGAGACAGGACTACATGCAGTGTGGGATTCTGGGACAGAAAAAGGCAAAAAGCAAAGGACACACGAGTAAAGTATGGACATTCCACATTATTTGCTTTTCTCTAGCTTTTGCCTTTTTCATTAATTATGGAAAATATACACGCAATGTATTCTTACATGTATCCATCTGTATCTACATTCTAAAAAAAATATAGAAGTGGAAAGATAAATTATCTTCAGGAAAGGCATTTTTCCATCAGAACCATTCAGAGTAGAGAGAGGGTTTGTGTATGCAGAAGAGAAAAGAGGTACGTAACAATGCAGTGTTCCCTCCAAGAGAGCGGCCCAAACACGGACACCAGGTACTTGCCCTCCACTCACAGCATCAGACCTTTGAATGATCAGCCAAGTTCATTTCCCTGAAACAGACTGGACTAGGGACACAAAATTCTGTTTTTCATTTTCTACTCTATATTTCAATCCATCCTAGCATACACAGCCCTGCTTTTCCATAAATGCTTTTTCTAAAACTCAACATCATCACCACAGGTAAAGGAAAGTAAAGAAATAGTGAATTTCTGAGTACAATATTAAAAGATAGGAGAGTAAATCTCTAAAATTCTTCACAGAGTCTGTTAGCGGAGAAATTAACCAACAAGATGGAAGAAGCAGGATTCAATATTTTCAAAAAACTTGCATTATGTGTTCATCATTACTACAAAGCCTACTGACTCGGTCCTTAAAATGTGTCTCTTGGTTTAAATTACGTGGTCTTCTATGAGATAATTAACAATTGTTTCGACTTGTTACTAGGCATTTTGTAACTATAGATGATATAATCCTTTACATTTTGAAAAGTCTGAAATGAAATGAAATTGAAATTTGTATCCTGTTTTGCTAATAATAACATCAGTACATTTTATACACCCTACCTTTTAGAAGTTTAACCTTTTTTCTCTATTTATAGATATTTTCATTTTTTAATAAAATTGAGGTATCAGTTTATACAGTATCATGAATTTACACAGTTTTTTATACTATTCTGTAAGATGGAAAGGTATTTTTATTTTACCTATTTCCAGAATTTTGTCACAGACTCTTTTAGAGTAGTATATGCTGGTAAAATGCTTACTATTTTAAGAAATGACACACACAAATATTTGTCTTCACAAAAGGCTCATTCAGTTAAACATTCATATTTACAGTTGGCCCACTGTACAGTAAAAAATTTTTTTCTCCTTTAACTTTCTGAGTTCTTGGTTGAAACCTTCCTTTAATAAAAGACAGAATAACAGGAGAAAACATTTAATTACATACATATGTAAAGAGCCCCCAAAATGTTTAAGATTCAAAAGACAGCCAGATAACTGAATCTTATACATCATCCTGAGCTAGGGAAGGAGGTTGGGAACTGGGCCTTGAAAGTGGGAAAGGCAATTTAATTCATAAGAAAGTGAGAAGAAGAAATGTTTGTAAACAAAGGTTGCCCTGCCTTGCAAATAAGTCTCCCAGGTGAAAAATTATCTCTGGTAATTGCTGTCTTCTTGCTACCAGTCCCCTATCTAATGTAAATGTACTTTATAACCATAGATTTCCCTTATAAAAGGGTAACTTCTACTGTTTATAGAGTTTCTCTTGGGTCTACAGTTTCTTGAAAATAGTCAGCTTAAAATAATTCTTATGCCAAACAGGCATATTTTGGGGTGGCATAAACAAGCCCATGTTTGGGGTGGCCACCCTTCAATGGTCCTCTGTCTCTAGAATATCTTTGTCTTGAGTGTGGTAGTTGTATATGGTACAGTCTGCCCTAAGAGAGTTTCATTTATATTTTTTAAATGGTATGCTTTGTATCACAATCCAAGTAACTATCAGTTTCTAATACTAAATATTAATTTCTAATTTCTAAGTACTTAAAAATTTTATAAGTGATTATTGGAGAACAATTTTATGGGAGAATTAATAAGGATATAAAGCCAAATTAGGAACAGATTTTATTAATATTTTCTTAGCCCCAGTCTCTGTTTAGATTATAAGAAAACCACTGATTCTTATTTCTTCAAGTAATGCAATTTTCCATGTAATGCAAACTCAAGATGAACTTCCTTTGTGTTTTAATCCCTCAGAAAGAAACTTTCAGAAGTTTTAAAGAATTGATCTCACTCTTGCAATTTTATTTTTGGAAACAGATGTCCTTATAGTAAGGTGTCCTATTGATATTCTGTCTAAATATAGCAGCCAGGAGAGAAAGAGTCTTCATAGAAATACAATCATGTATGTTATAAAAAAGATCCCTAAGACTCACTGAAAACCTCTAATAGAATTGTGTTATTTCTCTTTCCAGAAACTTTTAGTACAATTAATTAATGTGTTGCCAAAAACTGCTTTTGCAGAAGCACTGAGGTTCTTTATCATAATTTATACCTGCATAAAAACCTTTCATTGAATACAATGTGCAGACTTGAGATGGAACTAGAAGAATGATCTCTTATCTACATATTTTGGATGATATATAGATAAAACATTTTAGCTCAGTATTACATGCTATTTGCATAATTATACCTTCGATTTATTATCTTTATTTTCTTACATATTTCAAACATTGTGAGGATGACATGACATATTTAAGTGGCATGATGATAAGGCTTTATAAATCTGTGATTTTTTTCTTTTTAATTATCATAAGAAATCAACTATGTAGCTTATAGAAAGAAACAGTTTCTAAAACAAACTGTCATATTTTACATTAGACTGTTGATGAGAAAAATAGTAGAGGCCCATAATAAGGAGGACAACTGATAACTTCTGCTCTAGGAAGCTAGTAAACACTAGTGACCTGAAGTACTTTTCATATCTGGAGGTCAAAATTGCTGTTAGATAGAACCCTTTTTTTCATACAAAACCCCAATGATTTTGCCGTTTTCAAGATTTACACATTTGCAAATGTGAAGCTCCTCACTCCTAGCACCTACTAGCAAAATGCTCAGTGGGGCACGGAGACTTTGGGTTGACTCTGCAGCATGGCAGCACAGACACATTTCATCTGCCTGAGCAGGAGGCCCAATGGCATGCCTCTGGGTTACCACAGACGGTATAAACCTCGGGTATCAGCTGATGACGAAGGGCAGAGTGTTAAAAATGTATCACCCCACATCGCAGCTGGAGAAGAACAGTCTGAGCCTCCAAATCTAACTTCTTTAGGTTTAAGAAGAGGCGTTAAATCCCTATTGGGATTAGAGTTAAAAAAAAGAAAAAGAAAAAGAGGGAGCGAGAAGAATGTTAGAAGACTATTCCCTGGAACTGCAGTGGGGCTGGGAGCTTACAGCTTAGTTCATAACAAAAGCATTGCCTGGTGTTTACTGTAGAAATCACAGATCTGCTCCTGTGACTGTAGGAATTCTAGCCCCTTGTCCCATCAGGATGACCTCAGAAAGTATGTCTTCTCTCACTCACTCTCTCTCTCTCTCTCCCAGAATTCATATGCAGAGATATTTTGTCATATCACATTTCTGCTTGAATGTGGCTCTGACCCTAAACTGACCTGGAAGGAAAACAGACTAAGCCTTCCCTGAGCCAAGCAGTTATGTGAGTGCTCTGGTCTGCTCTTGCATGGAATGATTTTTTTTATTCTGATAGGTTAACTTCCTTGTTTTTGGATGGATAATATAATTTTGGTGTAAGAGGAAAGATCAGAAAATATTTTCTGAATATTCTTGACATCTTCCAAAAAGGTATTTGTTCTTTATCCACTTTGATTTACAAGGAGAATCCATGATGACCCAGGAAAAAAGCCTCAGAGAGTGTGTGTTCCTAATGATTCTCTTCTCTCAGAGTTCCTCTTGCAGCAGAGAAGCTAACTAAGGTGTAACAGAAGTCTTATATTCAGGATGCTGAGAAATAAGGCAAATCACATTTCAATATTACCTTCAATATCAGCAGGAGTGCTTCATTAAAAAACACTCTATTCAAACATAATTTAAGGTTAAAAAGTATCATTAATTAAATTAATTTTTGCTAGTATTTGGTTTCAAGTTTTTTTAACAGATAGTAAAGAAAATGTAAAAGCTATGTCTTGTCATCTTAAAATCTATTACCTGAAATAGTAACAATTTGAGTAAATGTAAAAGATCCTATTGAAACTATTAGGTTAATCATGGTTCCCTGTGGCTTGGTTAACCAATAATCTAATCTTATTAACATATAAATTAAAGTCTGCTCTAAATTGCTTTAGCAGCAAAACAGCTATTGGGGAAGAAGGAGAAAAGTAATCTCTGAAATCAGAACCTCTCATCCATTTGCTTTGAACATTGAACCTGGTGAGGAACATGGCACAACCATTATTCACTTAGTTCCCTGTAAAAGGAAAAGGGAAAATAAAACTAAAATAATTTTAAGTAGCAGTATTCAAACTGACCTATGGACGCCTTCATGGTTAATGCAGTAAAGGACAAAGGGAAGACACTGGGTAGACATGTTTAGGCTTGAACCACGACTTTTTTCCTTCTGTTGAGTAATTTTGTTTTGTAATATTCTGTTTGGAAAAAAAATCTCTACCTATTTTAAAATTTTTGCAAACCACCAGTGAAAATCATTGTATTGTACAAATAAGAGATCACCCAACAAAAGGGTATTTCTTTTCATTGCCCAAGAAAGTATAACCTGATCTTTCCTGCTGTCTTTCCAAAAGTGAGGGAATTCTTTTAATATATTCAAAATAAATAACTGTGACTCAATTTGAGGTTTCAGTCTCCCAAACAAAACTGTTGAAGTGGGCCTCATAACCCTTTGCCAATTAGTGGGAATTAGTTGTACCTTCTCATAGTCCTTTACAGAGGACTTAATGGAAGAGTACTACAATAATAGAAAAAAAGGGATATTTTACAAATTATGTTTTCCTTCTGAGTGAAGCTGATCATGAAAATGTCAGGTTCAAAGCTAATTTTAAATTAAGATATATTCAGGTCAGGGATTTCTGGGGAAGATGTAATAAGGTCAGTGTCTCCACAAAGGACCAATTAAAAAAACAGATACATTTTAAAATGATATATTTGCAGGCTTGAAAGCGCTGTGCAAGTTATGGAGAAGAGACAGACTAAATTATAGACAAGGGAGAACTGTTCCGAGATACGCTGAGAATATGGAGCAACAGCTGGCTTGGGGGACCGTCATTCCTAGGGAAAAGAATGGCCAGCAGCCTTTCTGAGGAGCTGAGTGTGGAGATTTGAGGGTGGGTCTTACCACAAAACATCGCTGTACTCTGAACTGCACAGGGGCCTTCAGGGCTGTCCTGAAAACTTCTGAGAATCAGAGAGGAAACTCCTGTGTTCTCTTGATTGTCTAGAAACAAAGACTTAACACAGGCATTGTACTAAAACAAAAAAGGTGAATCATACAAGGGGTGACGAATGGTACTGAGGCCCTATAGTTACCGAGAGGATCTTAATGATTTGGGGTGCAGCTGGAAGATGTAAAACTGGGCTCTCAGCTCCTGGAAAAAGACACAGATGCAGGACAGAGAAATGGAAAGGGAAACTCAAAGTGACCAGTTTTCCACCGAAAGCAAGTGGAGAATTGGAAGCTTTGTGGAGGAGAAGCACTAAGAGGCAGCTTAAATCGCTGCTCAAGAAAGAACTTCTCCTCTAGTCAATTAAGGCACAAGAGACCAACTCTTAACTGACAGGCCTGAAGGCTACACTCTAGATCCAGAATTCTTGAAGGCAGACTAAATTTTAGCAAACCTACTACAGTGTCCTGATACGGCCAAGTCCCAAGATGGATGGAGGTGATCAGCCCCAATCTATGTCTAGGGAAGAAGAGGCATTACCCACCTGAAAACATCTAGAGATTTTTTACGCTGACTCATAGAAGTTACATCATTTGATCAACAGTAAGAGAAACAATACAGAAAATAGAAGGAGACCATACAGCTATTAGAATTAACAAATAAGAACTTTACTTGTCATTAAAGTAATTTATTACCATGAGTTTTTTAGCAAATAACAGAAAATAGGAGTTAATGAAGAGAAAAGGCTCCAGAAACATGCAAAGGCAGGTGTGAAAAAAGTACAGAGTGTGAGTAAATATAAGTATTGACTTGTACAAAACAAAAATACTGTTATATGTAGGTTGAAATTCACATGCAACTAAAATGCGTGGCAACAATAACATGGGAAGAAAGAAAGGGTAAATAGAATTGAAACTAAAATTCAAGTAAAAGGAAACATGTGGTAATTAGTAATTTTTGACCTTAGGCTGTTTTCTGAAAGAAGAGTAAAGGAATGTGTGGCTAAAAAGGTAAGAAAAGAGTACTAAAAGTAAATATATCATCAGTACAAAAGAAGTCAAGGAATGAACAAAAGTGGACATAAAATAGATTTGTTAAACATCAAGCTAAAATTAATAGAGACATTTAATAGTAAAAAGAGAAATTCAACAGAAAACCATTGCAACCTTTAATATTCACTGAGTAGATTTACTGAAAAATTATGTTTTAAAATCTACAAATAAAGAAGAACCAATCTACAATCATAGTGGGATATTTCACATAACTAATAGAATAAACAGAAAAATGTAAATAAGGAAGCAGAAGATATTAGTGTCACAGACCTCAATAACAAATTAAATAAATAATTTAAGTGATACGTATTGAATACTTAATGGAACTGATTTCACATTTTTAAAGTGCAAATGAGAAACTTACCATATAAAGAAAATATCTGAAATTTCAGAGTTGGAAACATTCAAGGTATCATTCTTAGCACATGCAAATTAAGATAAAAATCAATAGAACAAAACTTACTTAAACAAACATTCTTAAATAAATCATGATATAAACATAAAATCAAGGCAACCATTAAAAAATCTATATATAATTATAATGACTGTATTTTTTAAATTTCCAGGTAGTTTTCAACCTTTAATTTTACAAAAGGAAAAAATCTGAATAGGAGTTAGTTAAAATTCCCACTTAAAAATAATAAAGAACAGAAAATAACAACTAAAGAAATTGAAGTGAAGGAATATTCAATTTGGAAGATAATCCAATAAAAATATAATTAAAATACAAATATAAATAAAAAGTTATGTGTAATATGTAATATAGGTATAGAAATGTAGGCATAATAGATGAAAAGAATAAAGTTAGAATAATTGCCTTGAAAGTAGTAAAACTGTCATTTTGCAAGATAGACTGTGTTAGGCTACAAGTCCCAATTAATTTTAAAATATTAAAATAATGCAAAACATTTTATCTGACCAATATGAAATGAAACTAGAAATCAATAACATGGGGGATATTGGAAAATTCACAAATATTTGGAAATTAAACAACCACTTGCTCAAAGGCATTACAAGAGAAATTAGAAAATAATTACAGATGAATGAAAATGGAAACAAAACAAACAAAATTTTATGGGGTTTAGAAAAAGCAATAGTTCTCAGAGAAATTTACACCAATAACTGCTACACTAAAGAAAAGAAAGAAAGATCTCAAATCAATAACATAACTTTGCAATTTAAGGAACTAGAAAAAAAAGTGAACTACATTCAAAACTGGCTGCAAACACTCTATCCACCTCTCTGTGGTTCAGTCCTGAGACATTTCTCTGCACACCTGCCTGCTAGCCCTCCTGGCTTGCTTGGCCCAGCAGGGGTCAGATTTTAATGCCTGGCAGGTAGAGGGAGGCTTTGCTGCCTGTCAGGTGGAGGGAGGCTTCCCAAACTTTCCTGGCAATGTTTCAGCCCAACTGGTGAGGTGCCTGTGGGAACCACCTCCAAATGATACTTCTTCCTCACTGGCAGCCGAGCTTCACACTGCACTCTGCTGTGCACCCATCCCGCTACCCCATCATCCCAGCACTGCTGCCACTGCTGCCAGTCAAGCAGAGGGTGGTCCTGCCCACAGCGGGCTCACAGAGGGTCTCTGCTGACAGAAAGGCAGAAAGGCAGCCCTGCCTACAGCCCACCAACAGCAACTGTGGTTCCACCACAGAGCAGAACCAGGCACAGGTGAGCACAGTCTTGAACTTCTGGGCACCACAGTACACCTTATTCATAAAGACATTATTCTCTAGACCAGGAATCACAGCAGATCTGTCTGATACAAAAGAAGAAACACAGAAACCCATACAAAATGAAGCAGAGGACTGTGCTGCAAACTAAAGAACAAGGTAAGATACTAGAAAGAGGACTAAATGAAAAAGAGGTCACCAGTATTCTTGATAAATATTTCAAAATGGCAGTCATAAATATGCTCACTGATCTGCAGAAAACTATTGATGATCTCATGGAGAATTTCAATAAAGAGATAGAAGAGTTGAAAAAAAGCCACTCAGAGCTGAATAATACAATAACTGAAATGAAAAATACAATGAATGAAATGAATAATAGATTGATGGATGGAGAGGAGACAAATTAGAGAACAGGAAAACAATAAAGATGAGGAACAGAGAGAAAAAAGAATCTCTAGAAATAAGAGAATGCTAAGAGAGCTGTGTGAAAACTCCAGATAAAAAAAATATCGGCATAATAGGGGTCACAGTAGGAGAAGAAAGAGACAAAGGAGTAGAAAGTCTCTTTGAAGAAATAATTGCTGAAAACTTCCCCAATCTGGGGAAGGAAATGGACATCCAGGTCCTGGAAAGGAAGACAGCCCCTAACCAAAGGAAGCCCACACCAAGACATATAATGATTAAAATGACAAAGATTAAGGATAAAGAGAGTTTACTGAAAGCATCAGAGAGAGGCAGAAAATTACCTGTAAGGAAAGCCCATCAGGCTATCAACATATTTTTCAGCAGAAACTTTTCAGGCCAGAAGGGAGTAGTGTAAAATATTTAATGTATTGAAACAGAAGGACCTTCAATCAAGTATCCTTTAAACAACAAAGTTATCATTGATAATTTAAAGAGAGAATCAAAGTTTCCCAGATAATCAAGAGTTAAAAGGATTCACCCACACTAAACTGGCCTTATAGGATATATTAAAGGGACTTCTGTAGATGGAAAAGTTCTTAAGCCTAAATACTTTTCATCAGTGAAAATAAACCCAGTAAAGGTGGAAGACCAACTACTTACTAAGCAAGTATGAAGTTAAAAAAAAGTAGTAAGATCAACTATATACAAAATTATTCAAGGGATACACAACAAATGCAGACTGTGATATCTCATACATAAAGTATGAAGAGGAAGAAGAATAAAAAAGAACAACTTTTAGACTGTGTTCAGTCCAAATATCCTAGAAAACTACAACCTTCCGAGACTGACCCAAGAGGAAGCAGACAATATGAACAGATCAATTATCAGTAACAAAATTAAATTGGCAATAAAAAAATTCCAAACAAACCCAATCCAGGACCATATGGCTTCACAGCTGAATAGTATCAAACATTTAATGAAGAGCTAATACCCATCCCCCTTCAAGTATTCCAGAAAGTTGAAGAATAAGTAATCCTTTCAAACTCATTCTATCAGCCCAGCATTACTCTAACATCAAAACCAGACCAAGAAACTACAGAAAAAGAAAATTACAGGCCAATATCCCTGATGAACATAGATGCAAAAATCCTTTAGCAAACCAAATTCAAATACACATTCAAAGGGTCCTCCATCAAGATGAAGTGGGATTTATTCCAAAAATGCAAGGATGGTACAATATTCATAATTTAATCAATATGATGCACAACATTAACAAAAAGAAGGTTGAAAACCATATGATCATCTCAATAGATGCTGATTAAGTACTTGACAAAATTGAACATCTATTCATGATAAAAACTCTCAACAAAATGGGTACAGAGGGAACATATCTCAACATAATAAAAGCCATACATGACAAACCCACAGCTAATATCATACTCAATGGTGAAAAGCCGAAAACTTTTCCTCTAAGATCAGGAACAAGACAGGATATCTATTCTCACCACTTTGATTCAGCATAATACTATAGTACTGGAGGTCCTAGCCTTGGCAATCAGACAAAATACCGAGATAAAAGGCATCCAAATTGGTAAGGAAGATGTAAAACTCACTCTTTGCAGATGACATGATACTATATATACAATACCCTAAATGCTCTACCACAAAAAACTATTAACTAATAAGTGGATTCAGTAAAGTTTCAGGATACAAAATTAATATACGAAAATCTTTTGCATTTCTATATACTAACAACAGACTTGCAGAAAAAGAAATCAGAAAAACAATTCTATTACAATTGCATCAAAAAGAATAAACCTAACCAAGGAGGTGAAACACCTGTACTCTGAAAACTGTAAGACACTGATGAGAAAAATTAAATGCAAATGTATCCCATACTCATGGATAGGACAAATTAATATTGACAAAATGGCCATCTTGCCTAAAGTGACTTACAGATTCAATGCAATCTCTATCAAAATACCAACATCACTTTTCAAAGAACTGGAGCAAATAATCCTAAAATTCATACAGAACTACAAAAGACCCTGAAAGCCAAAGCAATCCTGAAAAAGAAGAACAAAGTTGGGGGTTTTATGCTCCCTTACTTCAAGCTCTACTACAAAGCCTATAGTAATCAAAACAGTATGAGTATATATAGGCACAAGAACAAACCTATATATAGAGAGCCCAGATGTAAACCCACACATATATGGTTCATTAATATGTAATAAATGAAAAACAACTGGGAAAATACAGTGGAGAAAAGACAGTCTATTCAATAACTTGTGTTGGGAAAACTGGACAGCTATATGCAAGAGTGAAACTAGATTACTGTCTATTTCCATACACAAAAGTAAACTCAACATGGATTAAATACCTAAAATAAGGCATGAAACCATAAAACTCTTAGAAAAAAACACAGGCAAAAATCTCTCAAATACAAGCATGAGTAATTTTTTTCAGTGCACATCTGCTCAGGCAAGGGAAACAAAATGAAAAATGAACAAGTGGGACTACGTCAAACTAAAAAGCTTCTGTACAGAAAAGGATACCATCAATAGAACAAAAATTCAGCCTAAGGTATTGGAGAATATATATGTAAGTCGTCTATGTCTATCCAATAAGGGGTGAACATCCGAAATGCATAAAGAAGTCATATGACTGAACACCAAAAACAGCCTGATTAAAAAATGATAAGAGGACATGAACAGACACTTTTCCAAGGAAAAATACAGATAGCCAACAGGTATATGACAAGATGTTCCATATTGCTAATTATCAGGGAAATGTAGATCAAAACCACATTGAGATATCACCTCACACCCGTCAGAATGGCAACTATCCAAAAGACAAGAAATAACAAGTGTTGTGAGGATATGGAGAAAAGGGAACCTTCCTACACTTGGTGTGAATGTAAGTTGGTGCAACTGCTGTGGAAAGCAGTATGGATGTTCCTCAAGAAACTAAAAATAGAAATACAATTTGGCCCAGTAATTCCACTTCTAGGAATTTACCAGAAGAAAGCAAAATCCCTGATTTGAAACAATGTATTCACCCCTATGTTTTTTGCTGCATTATTTACAATAGCCAATATATGGAAGCAACCTAAGTGTCTATCAATGGATGAATGGATAAAGAAGAGGGTACATATACACAATGGAATATTATTCAGCCACAAAAAAAAGAAAGAAATGCTTCCATTTGCAACAATATGGATGGATCTAGAAGGTATTATGCTAAGTGAAATAAGCCAGGTATTGAAAGACATACCATATGATTTCACTTATTTGTGGAATCTAAAAATAAAACAAACCAAATGAACAAAATAGCAGTAGACTCATAGATACTGAGGAGTACTTGGTGGTTACTATGGGGCAGAGGTTGGGGAGTGAGGGTGGGGAGGGTAAGAGAGATAAAGGGGCACAAAAATTCTCAGTTATAATATAATTTGGTCAAGGGGATGGTAGTACAGCATGGAGAATATAGCCAATGGTTCTGTAACATCTTTCTGTTGACAGTAACTTTACTAGAGGGGGAGAGGAATTAATGACGTGGGTAACTGGTGAACCACTGCATTGTATACTTAAAACTAATATAAGATTGTATATCAAATATACTTCAACAAAAATGAATCTAAAATGCAAAACAAAACATCACCTGTTTATAGAGCTAGGTAGTCTTGACAAATAGTGCTCCTGGCAAATATCCTTGATATATAACTTCAAAATAAAATTATTTCTGGTAAAAAGAAAAAAATTGGTGGCGTCCTTGACATAGTAACATCCGTGCCCATCTCTGCCTAAAATGATAAAAAACTTTTGATTCCAAACCTAACGGACCTCTGTTCGAGGTGCAGAAACCCACCCCTGGAGACAACAGCCGAGTAGAGCCTCTGTGCTGGGAGCTCTAGATCATGTCTGCCACCAGTCTGTCCTCATTCAAGGCCTTGAATCAGCCTATTTAGATATCCATCCAATTCATGGACTCAGACTCTTCCTGCAGACTGAGTGGACCTAAACCTGTGTTTTGTGTGTCCAGCACTGAACCTTCTCATATCACTTGTGAGAATGGTAATGTGGTTCATTATATGTGTGTTCTTAAACAGTTTTCAAGTTGTGATAAGTCATTGTTAACATTACCCAGATATAAAGACCTACATCTAAATGTCTGTTTTACATGCGTTTAATCAGTTATTTAAAATTTGTAACACATCACTTAATATTATACTTTACTGTATTTGCACTTAAACTTTAAACATATACATCACATTTAGGAGTTGACTATATGGAGATTTTAACAGATCTTTCATGGGAGCTAACTGCTAGTTATATTTGTCACACTCCTTTTAGGGTGTGAACACAAAATTCATGCTGTTGCTACTAGCAGACTATCTACAAAATGATGATTCCAAGAATTCACCATTATCAGCATCTTCACTTGGAGCGTTACCTGATGAACTTTTAGAAGTATTTCTCTAAAGAGAGTTCACCACCTCCATCAGGATAGCAGCTTCCCTCAAAAAAACTTAATTCTCAGACCATCACTGATAATTAGTATTGTCGACATATCATTCTTAGATGTTCAAAGAGAAACGCAGCTCCACTTCATGATAAAGCTGACAGTTACACAACACAAGATGAAGAACAAGACATGTTTCAACTTTTGCCAATCTTACTTCCAGGTTAAGAAATTTGAGTTTGTATTTAACTTTCAGTACAGTGCATTTTCAAATTCTGTTCTGCTTGACAAACTACAGAACCAGTAGTAATCCCATCACAGCTCTGTACAGTGGGGGTTTGGATACTTAGAGCAATCCTTAGTACATCTCAAAGGAGATAACACCATGTGCCACAGTCCCAATAGGCAGTAAGCAACAGAGGAGAATTAGGGGAATGGGCTCAATTTCAGGCCCTGACTCTCCCTCTTATTAGCTGCATGGCCTTAGGAATTGCTTAATATCTCACTTTGCTTATCTGTGAAGCAGTCAGAATGATAGCACTTGGCTCTTTGATATTTTTGTGAGAATGACATGGAGAAATTATACATAAAACCCTTTTAGGTTGCTTGCCAGGCAGTCTATAAATATGAGCCATCACCGGACTATGAGCTAAATAAAGGCAAATGTATTTTTCTTTCCTTGTTTGGCTCAAGCAAGATATTTACCGCAGGCTATAAAGAATAACAAGTAACAAAAAAGAATCATGTTTTCTTCATTAAACTATGAGAAATATTTTAAGCACTCTTTCTTAAATATCAGTGGAACTTATCCATGTATTAAATTATTGCGTATTAGGAGAAAAGAGTAATTCATCTAAAACTATAAGCATGAAACTAAAAAATGTGATAATTAAGGCTCATACATATCCATTTGTAAAATTGCCTGCTTTGGAGTTCAGCAAGGAATTAGCTAAACATCTTATTACATAATTTAAGAAATGCATAGACAATTTTCTTATTTGCAATTGTGGGGCAGGATTACTTGCCACAAGCAGAATATTTTACTCAATTGACTGTATTTTCTAATAGTAAAAGTACTGATACAATTCTATGGAAATGTTTAATACTTTCCTTATTACAGAACTTACAAAACAGCATAAATTTATTTAAATTTTTATCTTATAAACTAGAGAAAATGAAACTAAGGCATCTATGTTGAAAGGAAATTTTTTAAAACCACAAAATATGTTAAATTAGATGGCTTCTTTTGCCAGACAATTCAATGAAAGCATTAATAGGTTATGCCTGCTAACCAAGGTTATATATGTAAAAGCTATAAAGTAATACAAATATTCCAGGAAAAAATGTATAAATTAGTGTTCAACCCTTTGTTATGGCCACATCACAGGTATGCAACATGATTCATTTCCTCAAACGAACCTGCATATACCCAAAGGTGTTTGAAACTTCATTTCGGAAATTGTTTCAGAGCCTTTGGAAAATTATGTGGCTATTGTAAATAGTAAAATCTTTTCATATTTTGTAGAGGGATTACATTTTTAGAAGCACATATTTCCAAGAAATGTGATATCCTGAAAATGAATAGATACGGGCATCAAATGGGACACTGTGATCTTTGTGTAAAATGTCAGGGAATGAAGGCAAGTTCAGACGTGAAGTTAGCAAAGTTGACTTCATTCATTGTTTCCTCAGACAAATGTACATTTAATGCCTACAATATTCCAGATAAAATTTGGTGCTGAAGATGCAGTGAAGAATAAAGCAGACACATCTGGGCCCTTGTTCACAGCCAAGTGGGGGCATGAGCTATTGAACAAATCAGTCACGTGGCAACAAATATGTATTTACAAAATGCATCATTGCTCTGAAATCCAATTTTGATTTGAAAATCAGTAAGATGATCTCTGAAGATATGACACACAATTTGAAGGAGAAAATAATTAACAGAACTCAGTTTTGTGAGAACAGCTATTGTAAGAGAAAATAATAGCATATTTAGAATCTGAAAGGTAAGAAATAGCATGCTATGTAGTTCCAGAAGGGCATAAAGTCCCCCCAAATGACAAGAAACTGATTGGGAGCTATCAGATCAGTCACGGCACTAGCATCACAATGGGGATTGTGAACATTAACTCAGTTCATTAGGAAATCAACACAAGTATAAATATTCATTTTCCAAAAGCCACAAATTTAAAGAAATATTTATTTTTATGTATTTGTTTAAATAAGGATATTTTCTTACACAACATTGAAAAACTGTAATTTTATACATACACACAAGTATATGTATGTGCTTTATAAAACAAATTGGATTGCAGATAAGAAACACATTGAAAAATTATAAATAATTCCTTGCTCAAGAGAACCTGTCTCTCTCTCAAACTATCTAGACAGATGATAAGTAGAAAGATACATATAGATGATGGATAGATATGCACATCAAAACATACACACTTGCATAATTATATAAATGTATGTATGCACACATTTGTGTAAATGATAAATGTTTGCAGGTATATATGCAGAGTAAGACAATATACTATGAGAGCATAAAAAATTGTTTTGGATTTTACCCAGTCTTAATTTTTAACAACCTGTAATAAAAAGCTTAAGGTACTTCATGAGTGTGAATATATTTTAATTTTAATGACTGCAGGGTAATCTATTACATGGAGACACTTATTGTATATAGCTGTTTAATTAACCAATCCTCTACTTTGGAAATTGTTTTAAATTTACAATATAAAAATTTCCCTATAATAAACATCTCTTGCTCCTTCTCTGTCTAGCTAAATATCTAGCTACCTATGCATCCATCCACCAGCACTTGCATAATATTTCTGGAGGATGATTCTTAAATTGGAATTAGTTTACCAAAACATATGTTCATTTTTAAAGCTTTTCATAAATACTACCAAATTGCCCGTAGAGGTTGTGATAATAAGTATTTTCTTCCTCAGTGAGCAAAAATAATAATTTCCTCACTCCTTCTCAGAGAATACTTATTCTTTTTAATATTTAACTTTTTGATAACATAACTTTAAAATAAACAAAAAGTCATTTAATATGTATGATACAGTTCTATATATAGACTTTAGACCACATTGATATTACTGCCAAGATAATGTGTATATATTAAAAGCTATAATTATTTGTGGAGATGATTCCAAACTGTAATTTGAACTTATGTAGGTATATAATGGTTTAAAAGGGGAGAACAGTAAGATAGTTGTCAAGATTTCTTTTTCTCTGATATTACAAAGGATGTTTCATTTTGAAAAAGATGTGATTATTATTGTAAACTTTAAGCCTCAGTCATCAAATGTGTGTTCTATTTATCTTAAGAGAAATATTGATCCAAATCTTAATAATTCAATATTAATTATAATGTGCTATATCTGTAATTCTTTTAATTTTTCTTTATCAGAACTTTAAAAACCTATAAAAATAAGATCAGTTAGGACAAAAAAAACTTCCAGCCACCTATACCACAATTTGCATGTTAAGTTGAAAAATTACATCTTCCTTCTAGTTATGTCTAAGTTGTTTTGTGACATTTTCAGTCCATCAATTGCTCTCTACCTAATTGATTTCAGTTTAGCTCCTATAGTGCATATAATATATATATATGTTCACACATCATCTCATGTTATATTTGAGCATGTATAGTTCATATATTTTACATTTCAGTTTAAAATATGCATATGTTACAGGATGAAATGTATGCCCCCAAAATTCAGACACTGACCACTTCCTACCTCAGAATATAACTATATTTGAAGATAGAATCTTTAAAGAGGTACCCAAGTTAAAATGAGGTCATTAGGGCAAACCCTAATACAATATAGCCGGTGTCCTTATAAGGGGAGATTTGGACACAGACACTCAAAGGGAAGACCATGTGAGGACACCGAGAAAGTGGCCCTCCCTTCACAAGCCAAGGAAGGAGATGTCAGAAGAGATCAGTCTTGCCCACACCTTGATCTTGGACTTCCAGCCTCCAGAATTGTGAGAAAATAAGTGTCTGCGGTTGAAGCCACCCAGTCTATGGTACATTCTTATGTCAGCCCTAGAAAACGACTACATATTTTGTTTCTTAAAAAAATTATTAAAAAAAATTAAAAGCTGAAGAATCTATAATGGCAGGTGAGGTAACTAGATGGAGTCATTTGAGCTATCATCGATGTAACAGTAGTTCTATTTAAATCAAAATTTGCATATATATTTAGGTATTTATACACTGTTCATAAAAATTTCCATTTGTATTGGATTTGTACTTTTATTAGCTAATTTCAATTTGCTTTGTGGCTAGATAAACACAAAACAAATCTAAATAGTGACTCTGGAAAATTACCTGTCTGGATATGCATTTCTAAATCCATTTGTTCATTGATGTATCTTCAGAAAGAACTAGATATATCTAATCTGCTATAAATATTTAGATGAGCTCAAATTATGTTGCAGTGCAAACATACCAAATCAATGATTTTGAATCATAATTCCATCCATTATTTTCTATGACTGGGTTCCTCTATTAGATGAATATTTTAAAATGATTTAACTGACAGTATTATTCTAAACAAACCAAATACAAGTTGAGAACACAAATTGAAAGAAAAAATTACAGCACAGTGATTACATAGCTGGTTTTCACATGTTATGTGTAGATAGGTCTTGGGTAATATGATTCCCTACAAATGTGTCTAAATGTTAGTCCCTTTGTTTTTCCTAGTTAGAGTTCATTGAGTTTCTTGAATTTCTATGACCACTTCCTTCCTCAAAGTTGGGAAGGGTTCAGCCATTATCTCTTCAAATAGGCTCTCTTCCTTTTCTTTTTTTCTCTGTCTTCCCTTCCCTTTCTCTTTCTCAGATCCCTCCTGTAGATGATGGAAAGTGAATGGATATGGTTTAACTCCTGGCATAGCTCAGAGGACAATATAAATGGAAATATCTTCACATGAATAAAACAATTGCTGCAAGGGGGTCCAAGTTGGCAACACAGGAAGATCCTGAACTCACTTCCTCCCGTGGACACAGCAAATTTGCAACTTTATATTGATCATTTCCCTCTGAAAAAGATCTGAAAACTAGATGAACTGCTCTCCACAACAAAGGATAAATGGATCACATCAAGATGGATAGGAGAGACAGAGACACCATCTTGCAAAAACCCCACCTCTGGTGTGGAAACACACTATAGAGAGGGGTGTCACCAGAGAGAGGGCTTCTCCCAGAGAAGGAAGGGATTGGTGCCTCAATTAGGCACACTCCCAGGCCCTAGGATCAGCATTGGACAGATGAGTCCCCCGAAAGGCTTGGAAAACCAGCAGGACTGATATCCAGGCGCCCCAAAGTGATGTAGGAAACTGAGATTCCCCTCTTGGAGAGCTCACATGTGGCCTTACTTGCCCAGTGACCAAGTGAAAAAAAGCAGTTTGAAATGTATGCAAGGAAGAGTCATTTGCTGACCTGCGAGGGTCAGCTGGAGGGCAGAAGACAGCTGAGACACTCCCCAGAGACAGAGGTGGTGGTGGACACCTTTGTTGCACTCTTCACAGAGCCTGT
Organism: Smutsia gigantea; assembly: GCA_032199065.1. Classification (NCBI taxonomy): domain Eukaryota; kingdom Metazoa; phylum Chordata; class Mammalia; order Pholidota; family Manidae; genus Smutsia; species Smutsia gigantea. The sequence continues at coordinate 442,862 of JAVSCE010014914.1, forward strand.
TACATAGCTTGGACACAGCACTCTCCCACTGCCTTTCTGGAATGAGTGGGAACAAGTTGTGGCACTCGCTGAGGTTGGCGAATGTGGGTATTTTAGTAGTGGGCTGCTACCTGAGGTTGCAGAGGTCTCCCACTCCCCAAGCAAAAGTCTTCAAAGACTGTTATAACACTCTCCTGCTTCTTGGCTGGGAGGTTGAGAGCAAGAGGTTATGGTATTCTCCTGCCCCCAGCTGAAAGGTGGCACGCACACATAGATGAGGCTCTTTCCTGCTGCACTGCTGAAGCCTGCTGATGCTCACAGTCAAGGCATTTCCCGTTGCCTTTCGGAAGCTTGTTGGCAAATCATACCCCATACTCTCTTCAGCTGCTGTGCTACAGCCAGTGGGCATGCACAGTCCCTATGGGGTACAACTCTCAATCACCTAGCCCTGGTGGCCTGGAGTGCTGCTATTACAGAGCTCCATGGGGCTGTAACAATTGGAAAGACAGTCCATGGCAGACCACAACCCCCAGGGCACTGCACAGAGGGCAGAATAAACACAACCCAGTTATCACCTACATGAGCCACTCCCACAAGACTAAGAGGTAGATGTTTCACCTAATATACACAAACAAGTGCAGAGAGTCAAGTGAAAGGTGGAAATAGAGAAATATGCTCCAAATGAAAGAACAAAGCTAAGGCTCAGTGAAAGGCCTTAATGATAAAGAGATAATAATCTACTTGATAGAGTTCAAAGCAAAAACAAATAAGTGGGACTACATCAAACTAAAAAGCTTCTGCACATGAAGGAAACCATCAATAAAATGACAAGGTAACCAACTGAATACAGAGATTTTCAAATGATATACTTGATAAGGGTTAATCTCCAAAATATATAAAAAGAACTCACAAAGCTCAAAAATTATAAAAACAAGCCAATTTAAAAATAGGCAGAGTATCTGAATAGACATTTTTCTAAAGAAGCCATACAGATGACTAACAGGCACATGAAAAGATGTTCAATGCCACTAGTTATTAGGGAAACACAAATCAAAACCACAAGAAATATCAGCACCAGAGAGGATGTAGAGAAAAGGAAACCCTGCTACACTTATGGTGCGTATGGAAGTTCATGCAGCCACTATGGAAAACAGTATGGAGGTTCCTCAAAGAATTAAGAATGGTACCACCATGTTCTCCAGTGATTCCACTTCTGTGTATTTATCCAAAGAATATGAAAACATTAGAAAAGGCATCCAGTAGTAGACCTTACATAGACGATCTGGGGAGGAAGGATAAAAAAAAGTGATATATATCTGTTAAAATTGGTGTGTAGAACTATCTTGAGTTCTGTTATATTCACTTTTATCTTATAAAATTACAGAAAAGCAGAGATAGATTTTAAAAAGATACACAATATACAAACTTCTGGTAAACATCAAAGTCTTACAATATTAACTATATAATCAAGTTTTTCTAACATTTTTTTAGTGAATTTGGGGTATATGTCACAGAACCAGAGAGAATCACATTATTTAACAAGCAGAAGAAATTCTAGGGGAGGTAAAGCCCAAGGTTATCTCTTAAAGAGTGGAGAAACCTCTTCGCAGAGAACAGAGATTAAAAGTTTCAGATTGGTCCCAGACTGGTGCTCTTTTGGTAAATCCACAAACTCCCAATTTCAGAAAATAAAATTGCCAAGGGTAAACACGTAGATTATCACACTCTTCTACTTAAATGATACTTACGTGGTTTATACCATTGATTAACTAAAATGGAAAAATTAAGGAAAACTGTTAAAATCTTCACATTTGAAACATTACGAAACACAATTTTAAAAGATGTTATTCTGAAATTGTTGCAATTATCTTCTCAAAGGCCATTTTAGTCACCCATTTTATCAATGATTTAAAAATTGTTTTTCTTGCTCTAGAATAGTAATACCAATTTCTTCAGGTGAAAAAGAATGAGTTTAGGGTTTCATGGTCTAGAAAATAAATTATTAATATTCAACTTTGTATTTGATCTTTTTTTTAAATTGACGGTATGAGATGAAAAATTAGCAGCTTAATTTTTATATACTTTATTTATTTTTGACTCTAACAGAAAACATATCTCAAAATATGTTAAAAACATCTTAAAATATATAGCTAATAAAGGAAAAGTGAGTAACACCAGGTTAATTTCTGATAATGTCCAAGTTTATAAGGTTGTGATGAAAGATTTTGGGGACAGTAAATTTGGGGAATATTTCCTATTTAAAGTTGAATTATGTATAAGAAATTATAGAAAAATTTTTTACTAAATCCAGTAAGAAGGGGGTGGTGTGCAATTCATTAAAACTTAATAAGTAATTAATGAATAAATTATATAACATGTTGAATATCTATTAACAATATAGTCCACTGTATGTTGCGGTGTTCAGATGAGAGAATTGTGGAAATTAAACTTATGAAAAAACATGCTTTGAATCATTCAATAGACTGTGATAAAATGCTATTGGTATTCTCTTAATGTTTAGGGTGATAAAATTGTTAATTACTTTATTAAAAATGCATTAAAAAATGACACCTTTACTGCAGAAATTTGTTTGAAAATATGAGACCCTACTTTTGTATATGGGTTAACTGGAGAATGCAGTGTGTGCGTATGTATGTGTATATATATATATATATATATATATATATATATATATTTAAGTGGTTTAAAATATACATAGTATTCAAGTATACTATATATATAAAATACATGCTAATATATATAATATCTAAAATTTTGTATTTAAAGACATCAGCTTAATGGCAGCTTTGTTTCCCTGTTGGTCTTTAGTGTTACAGAAAATAATCTTTAAAAGTAATTTTTAAAGTATCCCATCTTCAGTGAAGCCAGAAAAAAGTCACTCTTCAAATCACAAACTATGGCTATAGTACAGTACATAGAATAAAAGAACAAATTAAGAGGATGCCAAGAGTTTGTTTCCTTGCAGGTCCAACGCAGAGCACGAATTTCACTGCGGGAAGACAGTGAAGCCTGGGGGCCTGTGGCCAGCCTCCTCTCCCTGGGAGTAGCTCGTCAAATGGCTATTTCAGTTCTTCATTTCCAAATGGGAAGTGGGGTGTTTTTAATGATATCTATTTCCAAATCATGTAATTTCAACAACATTTATTAATGTATCTTACAGACATTCATAATTCATTGTGACTTGGGTATACAAATATAGGTTTTCTCAAATGCATAAATATGATATACATATTACTTTGTTTATAAAAGCTCATGTTCTTTTTATTCCTTTTCTTCATATTGCATTTTTTCCCTTACATTATTATTCCCACAAATAGTAACCAGTTGTTGACTACTACCTTTCATTTATTCTTCTATGTTTTATTTCTTGGTCACAAAACCAAACATTTATCCATGTATACATAAGTGAACATGTGATTTACATTACCATCCTTGAAATAGATCTCTAACATTTGACTGAGAAATGAAAATGGAGAACATCTAATTTTTTTACTGTTCATGGTGACATTGAATGATCTCCTTGTGTAGGATCATAGCTGTTGGTCTAATGATTCATCTCAGACAGTGTTCTCAATTTTTTCATTGTCCCTACAAGTATCTCTTTCAGACATTTGTCCCTATTATCCCAACCCTCATGAAATGAAATACTGAACTGTAAGATCTTGTTGGGTATGGCTGAGCTTTGGAGGGCTACAAACCATTTCAACAGCTCAAAATTTCTCAATCCAAAGAGCCTTCAATAACTCTGGACAATTTGTAGCCACTAAATTTTAAGTACTATCTTTTACTCATTTACCATTTGCCTGTGTTTCTGGGACTTCAATTAGACTTCTTTGCTTTACTTTTGTTAAAGTTATGCTCTCTCTTGTGTATCTTGTGATTGCTTCACAAATCATCTCCCACTCCCTTCTACTCACCATTGATTCAGATGTCAAGACTGGTGGTGGCACACCTACACCAGTGGATATGAAAAGCTTTATTGATCACATCACAAGACACTCTGTAGAGAGCACAGTGGCACCCAAGCTGGTCAAACCTGACTAGAGTGAAGAGCAGAGCCAGGAATTTTCTTCTTGTGGTGAGGGCTGGGCTGAAGCCAGGATCCCAAGTACAAGCTGCATTATTTGTAGTTCTCTTACAGCTCCTGGCCTTTCTTATCATCTGGATGAGTTATGGGGAGGAGTGAGACTTGATAGAGTCAATAGTCAAACATCAAAAACAGAGTCAGATTCTTATATCTTGTATTCCATGTATTTTATTCTCTCTCAGTTAAATGCTTTGGTCTAGGTTTCAATCCAGTGATTTTCTCTTGTTAGAGTCAAATTTCTGTTACATTGCTTGCAAATTCAGTCTAATTACAGCTTTAAAAATGTTCTTTAAAATATTTAATGTTTTCATTAGAAGATGTCACTCATAGCACTTCTGGGCTTGAAAAGTCATACGATACTTTTGTTGGGGCTTCCCCCTTAGGAAAAGGTAGGTATGTGGTTGCCCTGTTTTTCCTGTAACTAGTGTGCTAGGCTTTCCTAATTCTGTTGTATTTATTAATAATCTTCAGTGACTAATTAATAGATTTAAATCTATATTCCCTAGTGTAGACATCAATTATAAAAATGATGTTTTGCTCTCCACCTACTTTATCTTTTTGTATCTCTATGTATTTAGGCTCTAGTTAAGAGAAATGAACTATTTGTTGAAACCACTTTCATCCCACAAATCGTGTGTGTGGGCTGGTTAAACTAATGAAAAACAAATACTGTCCATTGGAAACATAAAGCACATGGAAGGCTAGAAGTTTCAGTTCAGCCAGAGCTGGTAATAATCTCTTCTCCTGATGCATTGTGAGGAGGTCCTGTATAAATATATTATTCCAATTTTCTACTTAGTAAAATAACTACACTGAAAAACAGTTTGTGAATATTTCAAAACAGTACATATCACTTATGGCAAATGTGAATTAAAGGAATATGGGAGAAAAGTGAATTTGCCTTAGAATGCATTTATTCATTTGTCACCTGGGAAAAATATCTATTAAGTCTAAACACTAGTTGATAGAATTATATCAACAGTAGTTTTCTGATTTTGATAATTGTATTGTTTATGTAAAAAACAAAAATTCTTTGTTTTTAAGAAACGTATTGAAATATTTAAGGTAAAGGGAAAGCAAGTCTGCAACTTATTTTCACAAAGTTTAGGAAAAAAACAGATGGAAAGATAAATAAATTATAAATGAAAGATGATAGGTGACAGATATATACGTGATAAAATGACAAGGCACATGTAGAAAAAGTTAACATTTTGACCATCTGGGTAAAAGATATATTGGAATTCTTGCTGTTATTTTTGAAACTTTTCTATAAATATGAATTATGTTGAAATAAAAAATTTAACAAGAGTAATGTCAGACAATCTTCTTTTTTGACCACTTATTTAAAGTCTATTCTGATGCTATATTTACATGAAGCAGGTAATTCATTTTTATTTTATATTATATTATAAACAATTATTATACTCAAGAATCATCTGATTTAGTACAAAAACAAAAATTATAAAGAAAACAAAGAAAATACAAATAAAATAAACCAAATGTAAAGTTTTAGTGAATTTTTCCCTTGAGTTAATAGTATTCTAGCTATTTTTAGAAACTCTCACCTGCTAAAACACCCCTATTGCCCTTCAACTGTAGATATTTTATTTGTATATCCAGCTAGTAAAAAAAAAAAATGTAAATTCCCCCATTGTTGTTTCCATTTTTAAGATAACCAAAATTTATTGTGTGTAACTGTGTTTTTGGAAAGTATGTTACTATGCTTTGATTTTTCAAAATACTGTTTTTCAACCCTGTTTCCAATATTAATTTATATAATGATGCAAAATACAATCAGGAATTTAACATAAACAGATATGATTAAATGTATCCTAAGTTGAATGTTATCTATTTATTTTGTTTCTTCTCTATTTTCATATGCAATAAGTCATTAGGGCTTTTATAGAAAAAAAATGAATTCAATTATATAACTTGAAAGGAATTAGCACTTGCATATTACTGTTTTAATTAAGTTTACATTTCCTGTATTTTAAACTTAGTGTTAATTAAATAATCCACATATGGTTTGAAATCAAATATACAATTGATGGTTTTGCAATTACCAGAACCACCATATACCTGTTCCTGAGAGTTCCCTCTGCATATCTTATACTTTTTATAGGTAAAAATAAGTAACATTACAAAGGAAATCTCTAGTAATCATTCTCTTTGAGTTAGAAGTTAGGCTGAAGTGAATGATATATAAGCGTCCATTATGCATTGTATAATTAAGAACAGTTTTATATAACATAAAAGGAAACCATAGAGTAAAGAATCTGACAAATTTGTTCATTAATAACTCACCTTGCTTTAAACAAGGTATTTGATTATTAGTATTTGATCTTGGTACAGAGCTAGCCTGGGATATAGCTACATGGATGTCTATTCACATATTCTTGGTTTCATTCTAAAAGAAATTGTAAAGTCCCCTTCCTGAAATCTTACAGAAATAAATGAATTGTAAGGTTCAGATATGAAATGTAGACACTGTATCTGTATAAGGCTTCTTGCTGTGGTATTCTGTCACTGGCATTAAGCAATCTGTCATTCTCCTCAATCATCAATATCCCATCTGCAGCTGACAGTTGCTGTCAGGGAAGGCTAGAAACAGCTGCTTCCTAATTATGAGGAATATGAATAGAGAGATGAGAGTCTAAGCTGAATGATTTGTGGGGCTGGTAAAAATCTGATTGCTATGATAGAATGCAGCAGCCAAGCAAAGTTTGATGAAGTATTTTCTATACAGGTTCATGTAGACATGCAGAATGTGTTGTGCATGCTTATTCTAGGGGTATGTTTAGATATACTTCTAAATTTTCAGTAGACATTAACAGGTTATAAAAACTTCATGAATTTATTTTAACTAAAAATGCATGGTCTCTAAGCAAGTATTTCAAAAAGGGTTCTCTTTCTGGATTGTTCATTTATTCAATTTAAAAGCAATTGTTGAACATGCTTTATTTCAATAAGGCAATGACCACTATGGATACCGTTGCCTGTAACAAATAAAGAATCATTTTGAAAAGGCATATCCCTCTTATTCTATAATTTACTATTATTTGCTTTTTTACTATCTCTTTTGAAATACAAATGGGCTTTTCAGAAAGTATGTTTAAGTCTTACATATTAATGGGAATGCAAAATTAAACTTGTAGCACTAATGAAGGAGAATTTGGATATCAAATAAAATTATATACATATTTACATATAAAATAATATATATAAAATTATATAAGTATATACATTTAAAATATATCTATATTAAAAAATCTAATAGGAAAGCTACTAAACAAGTGATTTTTACAAGGTTGCAAGATAATATCTGAATTGAAGTCCTTTTAAAAATCAATAGTAATTAAGACACAGTGATCCTAGCACAAAATTAGATAAAAAGAAGGAAAAAGAATAAAATTCAGAAATATATACATACATTTGTATGAATGATTCTCAGCAATAATGCAAAGACAAGTCATTGAGTAAATAGTATTGGTTTTAACAAATGGTGCAGAAAAAATATATACAATTGTATGCTATCTATAGTTTAACCTAGGTGTAAAAAATTAACTTAAAATATTTCATAAGCCAAAATGTAACATTTAAAACTACAAAACTTCTGGAATAAACTTCAGGGGAATTTGTGATCTTCAGTTAACAAAATTTATTAGACAAAACAATTAGACAAACACTAAAGGGTGATGTCTAAATGAGCAAATAGATAAATGACTTCATCCAAATAAGAACCTTTTCTTCAAAAAGCACTGTAAAGATAAAGAAAGCACAGAGCACAGACTTTGAGAAAACATTTACAAAGCTTATATCTGATAAAGGGGAAGCATCCAGAATATATAGAGTTGTCAGTGTTCATAACAAACAAAAAATCTGACAACCAAATAAAAAATGGTTAAAACATTCCAGCAGACAATTTTAACCTCTCATATGTTCCATCCATTCAACAGTAGGTTTTTAACCCAATAGAGTATTCACTGCATGTAAAGGCAAATTTAGAAGGTCACTTTATGACTTGATTTATGTTACATTCTTGAAATGACACAATGTAGATATGGAGAACAAATTAACAATTGCTGGTGGTTAGAGTTAGGGAGAGGTGGCTGTAAACAAACAGCACAAAAGAGATCATTGAGACAATTGAAACACTCTTTAATTTGTCTGCAGTCATGCGCATGCAAAACTCCACATGTGATAAAGTTGCATGGGATTAAATACACACACATACAGGAAAGCTGAAGATCACTAGATTGTACTAATGTTAGCATACATGCTGCAATACAGTACAAGTTATGTAAGATGTTACAATTGGAAGCAACTAAATAAAGCAGGCAGAAGATCCCTGTATTATTTCCTATTACTGCATGGTAACCTACAATCTCAGCATAAAAGTTTTAATTATCATAAAATTATAGACTTTAAATATGTGTAGTTTTTTTTGTATGTTGATGGTACATTAACGAAGCTGAGACAGATGTAAATGAATAAAAAGGCAAAAATCCATAAAAAATGCATCTATAACTGTACATTGACATAGACTAATGCCATTGACATAATATTGAGTAAAATGAATCAAACATTAGAGTATGTACAACATAATTTCATTCATAACGAAGTTCTGCGTGTAGACAAACCAGACTGGTGAGAGACAAGGATCAGCATGGATGATTGAGAATACAGAGGAAATTTCTGGGATGATGGAATCCCTGTCTTACTTGGAGGATTGGTTTTGTGGATAATCTTTTTTGGCAAATTTGAATTTCTATAAAGCCACATAATTTTCATGGATCAAAGAGACAGAATCCTAGCTTTTAGAACTGGAGAGGGCTTTAGACATAATTTGGCCAATCCCCTTATTTTAATGAAGCAAAAGCAGTAAGTTTCCATCATTTATTGGCTGAAGCAGGACAATAATCAAATTATTTTGATTGCAGGGCAGTATTGTTTCTTTTTAAATTATCTTTTATTTGTTACTTTGTCTTCCACAAGACATTGCATTTACATATTTTTCATGTAATCTACAACACTATAAATAAAATAGTACCATTTCTGGTTAATAAAAAGTCTGAAAGCAAAAAAGTATTTATATTTACTGTTGGCAACATGGCACTACTGTTCAGAGAATGATCTCAGATTTGCTGTTTATATGAGTTTGAACAGGCTTTGTGTTACTTCTCACTGACTCCTTTCTTTTATTTGCTTTTTAAATTGTTCACATCCATAAAATGAGAAGAAAAGCAATACCTACATCACGAGTTGATTCTGAAAATAAAATGAGATAAAACATTTAAATTGTATCATAATCAGTTAAAAAATAATATAGATGAAATGAATGAGTCCTTACATATTTTGAGTATCTGTGCCAATTAAAATTTGTGTAATTCTCTGAACTGCATGAACAATGTGAAATATTAAAGCATCTTTCCATTCAAATAATAAACTAAAAAAAATAATTTGTAGCTGTGGAAAGAGTATTTCCTTTGGGGAAAAAGTTAAAATTCAGGTTATATTTGAAAATTTATTCAATCTTTAACCTGCTTTCCCATATGTAAATTCAGCCTACTGAAGATAAATTTTAGGATAATTAAATTATTAAATGAGAAAATATTTTGGATGCCTAAAACATAGGTTCCTTCGCATTCCTTTAGCTTTTTCAACCAGAAAAAAAGTGAAAGATATGCTTAAATAAATATGACAGCAGCAATGCAAGGGAATAAACAGTTGCTGGAAAACAAAGGAAAGCTAAAAGAAATCTCAGTTGCATCTTAAAGGACAAAGTGAAACAGAGACCCTATTGCATTCTGCCTCCTTTTCCTCTATAATTTGTTATGGTTCTTAGAGGTAGTGATCTATCTATGCCTGTAAGAGTCTAATAAAGATGTGTTCAATAGATCAATGCTGAAAGAATCAGAAAGAAGACAAATTAAAGTGTAAAAAATTTATATAAATTATTGAAGATATTAATTTAGTATCATATGAAAACATTAATTTCAAAGTGACCTCCGTGTTTGCTTAGATACAAACATAACTGGTATTTACTGAGTTTCTCAGAACACTGGAAAGTGTGCATCTACAGATGAAGATATTGAGGCGTGGAAAATCTTAGCAAATTGCTCCAATTTACACACCTGGTATTTAGAAAACCAGGTCTAGGATTTTAATTTACTGACATAAAAAATAGTGGTAGATAACAACAGAGTAAGTAAAATACAGGTGCATAAACAATCTTTATAACATTATTTTTAAATAGGTAGAGATGTAAAAATCAACAAAATATATATACATCCTAAGTGGGGTCAGTTTTGCTTATCATCTCATTAGTTGACTGAAGCTTCATTTAATGATTTAGTCAGTATTGATGACCGTTTTTTATACTTTTAAAGCAGTTATTATTTTGCATAATTTTGCTGAGGGCTACAGCCAGTTGTTTTTTTGCTTAAAGCTATAATTCCATAGACATTTCTGAATGACTTTAGAATGAAGCAATGACTAAACTATGTTGAAAAAAGAAAACTTCCTTCATCATATATAAACTTTGCAAATAAATCAAATAAGTTAAAGACTTGTGGAGATGATATATTTGTTTGATCACTTGAAAAATAGCTCCCATCATGTAGAATATTTACTGACAAATTTTCATTTGAATGGGAAGTCAGCCATAAAGCTAGAAGACAAGGCCATGTTTATTTATTGCATGTGGTAGTGATGGAATAGCAGACAAATTTGTAATTTGTATAGCAAGAGTACACGTCTATACATCCTGTATTTACAGACCCTATGGGCTGTGGCTCAGCTCTGACAGAGAGATGACCTATTTTCACTTGTGGAAGATGGACTGTAGAGCAGCAAATGTGGAGATATGTTAGGGAGGCTTGCAACAGAGCTTTCAAAGATGCTTCATGAGGAGTCGTATGGAGAGAAAACAGTAGACTGAAGCTAGAGCTGCATGGATGTCCTTACAGCCATATGTGAGTACTGACTGATGAGGTAAAGAGGGACTCTTGGGGATTTTTTGTTTTGTTTCGTAATTGGTAACTAGGTAGATAGGGTTGCCACTGAGATGAGAAGAACTAATTTCAAGATAAAATACATTTTGTTTTAGGTTTAGAAAGCTGGAGTTGCCTGTACTTTTGTTACCCAAAGATAGGTCCTTGGTCGCATTGACAGAATTCAAGAATGGACACAAAAGTGATTGAGATTTAGGAATGTATTTGGAGAATAAGGGTTTAAAGAAAAGCAGGGAAGACCCACAGGGGGTTGCCCCAAGGAAATAATAGAGAGCATATTTATATAAGGGGAGATGGATCTTCACTTAAGTGGAGACTGGTCTCAAAGGGAGCAGGTGGGGTCTTCCCTGAATTCAGGCTTGCTCCATCCTCACATTGGGTGGGGGTGGTTTTGGCTATATTTTGTTCTCATTGGAACTATCATGGCAAGGGGAGGCATAATTTTTGCTATTCTAATGAGCATATAGTGTATTTTGGGGTGAATTTTGGGTCGACTTCTCCTCCCTAACAGAACCAGCCAGTTTTAGCCAGTGTGTTATCTACAGCCTCACTCCACACATTCCACAAGGTCAGCTTACCCAGAATGTATAGAATGTAAACAACCAGCCGAATGTAAACAATGGCTGAAGGCCCCACTCCCCTTCCCTGCTCATGCCTGGCCATCTACCTACTCTAACCCTGACTGGGTGTTGTCTTCTCAACACCCAAATCCCTTGCTTTCATAAGGCCCCTAACTGCTGGTCAGGCCCCTTCCTCTCTGAAACAGCTCATGTGGTTCCAAGAGGCTGTCTTACTTCTGGCTCTAAGATGTAGTCCAGGCCTACTTAATCAGAAAATCCCATTTTATGCTATAATTTATTCTTTCGGTGTTGGATATATGACCGACTTTTGGCCAAGGAGCCTGGAGAAAGCTTTTAATAAAGGTTTATAGGGAGTGAAACTTCCTTGTTTGTCTGGAAAAGCTTCCAAAAGCAACTCCATATCTCTCTGGATGAAGGAAAGCATCACAGTTACTTTGTTAAATTTTGTCAGAAAAGGAGACTGTTTGCACCACATCTTTACAATCACATGACTTACTAGCAAAGCTAAAGGGCTGTCCTAATGTTTCTCATTCAAACTGCTTGAAAATGGTATCAGCAGGTGAATGTCTCTGAGGGCATCTCCCTCTCAGGAACACAAAGCTTTCTTTTGTTCAAGAAGCAGAGCTGCTGGCAGGTCGGGATTCTGTCTGAGAGTTATTGCAATAGGGTAAGATAAAGTCAAGTTGCAAAGACCTTAGCACCTTTCAACTGCTGTGCAAGAGAATAAACTCAAATTTTTCCCCTCAAGAGACAAAGTAGGAACCCAAAGTAATTACTAGCATTTATCTTGTACCCATAAGAGGAAGCCAGTCTGAAAGGCAGATGGGAAAAAACTGGCTCACTTTGTCTCTGCTGAACTGCTGAACCAAACCAACCCTGAAGCTTCTCCTAACTCCTGATTTGTAGTTCTTTAGTTTAAGCCATATGGAGTTAAGTTTTCTGCAATTTGAAAGAAAAAGAAAGCCTAACTGAAGCAATATACAAAAGAAGATATCATGCAGACTGACTTTGAATCACTCAGAGAGGTACATAATGTGGTAGTTATCTACCATGAAGTTGAGGAATACTCTAGAAAATACATGACCAGTACTCCTCAAAACTGTCAGGGCCATCAAATACAAGGAAAATCAGAAACTATCCAAGCCAAGAGGACCCTGAAGAGACATGAAAAAATATATATAATGTGGTGCCCTGCATGGGATCCTTGGGCAGAAAAGAAAGGTTAGGGAAAAACCAAGGAAACCTGAACTTGCATACTAATATAAGCTATAGAGTGTAGGGTATGTAGGACCTCTGTACTTACTATCTATGCATTTTTTTCTGTCATTCAAAAATTTTCTAAAATAAGAGCTTATTTAAAAAGTCATCCATTGGGACTATAGATTAGTTATAAAGGATTATACATATACATATACACACACACATATATATATAAAATAAGTTGTATATGTAAAGTATGTATATACATGTAAAACCCACCTTGGATCATACTTCAACCATCATTTTAACTTTTTAAAAGGTTAACTATAAATCCAAACAACAGTAATCAATGAACCCCTCTACCTTAAACCATAAATAAGTTAGAATAGATAAAATTTTATAAATTACAGGGTGGGTGATCCTTAAAGATGGCAATATGGGAGACTCCTGAGCTTCCTTCCTCCCACAGACACACCAGTGAACAGCTACATGCAGAGCAATTCCCTCTGAAAGAAATCCAGAAACTAGCTGAGAAACTCCTGCACATTGGGTGAATGAGAAAATCCCACATCAAAATGGTAAGAAAGGCTGAGACACCCTCACCGTAAACCCCACCCTGGCACCATGCTATACAATGGGAGAAACCCCCCAACTCCTAGCTTCTTCCTGAGGAGCAAAGCATTTGGACCCCATATCTAGTGCTCCAATACTTAAGACTCTAACCCAAGGGATAGGTCCCCAAAACCCAGCTAGGAAAGCCAGTGATGTTTCTGTCCACAAGACCCACGAGACTGTAACAGAGCAGGCATTAACCAGCACTGGATCCCTCACCATGGCTGTCATCCCAGGGCCCAGCACAAAGGAAGCAGGCAAAACACTCATCCCCCAATCTCTCCCTGAAAGGGGTCTCTGCATACTTCAGAAGCTGCTCCTGGAGGGTCAGGCTTCCTATTCAGCATACATTTAGGGGTTGAATACGATCCTCTGCAGGGTAGCTGTGAACACATCCACCGCACTTTCCCTGGTGTCACCAATACTTCCATCAAAGAAACTTGTACACATATCTTCAGCTTTTATGGCTGCCACCCAATAAACAGGTCCACAGATTGCATGGTTCTGATAGTCAGTGGCTCTCCCATTCAAGAGTCCAACAGGACTGGAACAAAGAAACGGTTCTTATCTGGCTGTTCCCCCAACACTCAGCACAAAGCAGGCTGGCAGAAACACCATTTCACGGTCTTTCCCTGAAAATGTTTATTTACATATTTAAAAAGCTGCTACGTGAGGCTCAGGCCCTAATTTACCATGCACCTAAGCATTGACTGAGATGCTGCCCACAGAGCAGGGAAGCCTGTAGGCCCTACTCTGCCCTCTCCCCCAGCCCTCTCCAAGTTATGATTATGTCATGGAGTTTGTGCACACTTCTAGTTCCCCAGCTTTTGCAGCTGATGCTTAAGTGACAGGCCCCCAGAACACCTGGGTCTGGTAGCCAATGGACTATCATTTAGAAATCCAGTAGGACAGTAGCAAGCAGAGAAGATCTGAATGGGCTCAGTAGCCCTCCTCCATCCCCTGTGGCTACACAAAAGAGTCCAGCACAGACAGAACAGGCAAAAAGCCCATCTCCATGTTTCTGATGGAAAGGTACTTCATTATAGACTTCCCCAGCTGCAGTCTGAGGATCTGGCTTCCAACTGGCCTGAATCTAAGTGCTGTTGGAGATCCTCCCCTTTGGGACACTAGGTCTTGGCACCCCCACAAATTCTGGGGGCCAGTAAGAGCTAAAATTGGCTTGGATAGTCCAGAGGGTTTGAGGGACAGACAAGAACCTGGGCCAGGGTGATCAATGAAGTTCACCTCCTCCATGAGGCAACTTTGTCAATACTCAGAGAGGTGGCTGTTTTATCTAATGCACAGAGACCAACAGAGAGAGTCAAGGAAAATGAAGACACAGAGGAATATGTTCTAAGAAAGAACATGATAAAACTCCTGAAACATATCTGAATGAAATAGAGATGAGCAATTTACCTGATATAAGGAGTTCAAAGAGGTCAGGAAAACAATACATGAACAAACAAACATTGCAACAAATGGATTGAAAATATAAAACAAATCACCAAGCCCAAGAATATAATAACTGATCTCAAAAATTCAATAGAGGGGTTCAACATCAGACTAGATGAAACAAAAGAAGGCATCAGTGAACTGAAGATAGGGCAGGGGAATTAACTATGGAGGAACAAAAAGAAAAGAAAATGAAAACAATGAATTCAGAGAAAAGAGTTAAGATAGCTCAAGGGACTTAGTGAAGATTTTTGCAATGACAACAAAGGATTTAGAATATTACATAAATTGATTTGCTAAAGCAGAAGCAGGGTTTGAGAAGATTAACTCTAAATTTGAAAGAAGTTCTATTTTGAATACAATGCTATCAAACAGCATCACATGCTATAAAGAAATTGTGAAAGAAAGAGTCAATCAATGTGGCAAACTTCATGGTCATTTTATTTTAAAACATTTTCACAACCACCCAACCCTCCACCAGCCACCACCCTGATCCGTCAGCAGCCAGCAACATTGAGGAAAGACCCTCCACCAGCAAAAAGATTACAACTTGCTTAAGTTTAGAAGCTGGTTAGCATTTTTTAGCAATAAAATATTTCTTTCAAAGTATGCACATTATTTTTTTAGACATTATGCTATTGAACACTTCACAGGCTATCGTGTGCTTTTATTTGAACTGAGAAAAAAAATTAGTTTGACTCACTTAATTGTGATATTTGTTTTATTGTCATGGTATGGAATTGAACCCTCAGTATCTCCAAAGTATGCCTGTATAAAAGCTATGAAGGAAAATAAAAATTGAAAAATTTTTATAGACTTTCTATGTGCTTATTCATTCAATTTTTATTCATCTTCTAACTACAAGTTTGTATCCTTTGTCCAACATTTCCCAATTCCCCCACGACCTAGTCCTTGGTAAACACCATTCTATTCTGTTTCTGTGTTTGGCTTTTGTATATTCCGCATATAGAAGAGATCATACAGTTTATCTTTCTTTTTCTGATTTACATCACTTAGCATAATGTCACCATGGTCCACCCATGTTATTGCAAATGGTAGGATTTCCTATTTTCTCATAGCTGAATAATATCCTAGTGTATAGATATATCACAAACATCCATTTTATTTTTCTGCTGTAGAACAGGTGAAATTTTAATAGACTTAATTTAGTGACGAGAAGGTAAAAACTCTGAAAAGAAGTAACATTTTCCAGGTATAGTTAAGTGAATGATTTGGTTGAAATGGCACTGTAGTTTTGTGGAGTCATGTGAGGTAAGTTTGATATGTAAATTGAACAGAGATAATAATGAACCTTAAATTTAGTCTCATAATTTAATAATATGAAAACAATGGTGCAATATTTCCAGACTCTCTTGCCTGGCCTTAGTGCATCTCCATATGTGTTTCCAAAGGATGGCAAAAAGAAGGCCATCTTCATGTCAACATGTAATTACAAGGTGGTGCAAGGGCATATCTGGACCTGAGAGGTTGGGTGGGGTGACTTCTTTTGAAGCTGGGTCATGGAGACATGGGAGGGCAGAAGTGGGCAACTGCTTGCAGGTAATAAATGGGTTTCTCCTACTTTATTTCTCCCTTTGACTGATTTCAGTTTCAAAGGTATTTTTCCCCAGGCTGGGAAGATATTTTCCTCCTGGAGTTACATCTGGAGGTGTCAGCAGGACTCTGAACCTGGAGTCTGTCTTCATGAATGCAACCCTTAGGCAGGCCACCCCTGAAGATTGTGGAGAGATACCAGAAACCACCACTGTGAATGGTGGGGAGGCCCCAGTGGCTGCAATGGTGGAGGGTGTGGCTTCACCTGGAAGCCCCCTATGTTTGGGGCTTCCAAATGGGGAGGCCCTAGTGGAGAATTGGTCTAGAGTAAAGCACCTCCTACAGGGGTGGAACCTTGTGCAGAATTGGGGAAGGGTGGAAAAAACAGAAGCTGTGGAATTAGCCCTCTGTGAGATAAAGGACTGATTGTAGGCCCTGAGTGGCCATGTAGCAGCCAGAATTGTGGGATGTCTTTTCCTCAAGATAGTGGAAAGGGTTTTCGAGGAGAGAGACACACTTTGGAGTCACTTGGAGGAGCTGGGTGATGACCTATGGGATGCCCTTAAGGAGGAGAGGCAGTTACTGAGTAGAAGGGATGCACTCCTAGAAGATAAGTTAGCAGCGAGGGAGGAGGCAGTCAGAGAATCCACACTGCAGGAGGCTGTGGGGGAGGGGGAATAAAGAGCAGTGCCTTCAGCTCTGGAGATGGTGGAGGTGATGTGGTGGGGTGGGGGAGAGGGTGGAGAGAAGACGAGGGGTTGGCTGAGGCCACCACCAGAGGTACCAGCCTCTCCCATATTAAAGGCCCACTGTTTGTAATTAAGAAAACAAAAACGCAACAACCACAGGCTCCTCAAGGGGTGGAGCGCTCTATTCTCCTCCCCTATACCCAGGATGAGCTGGTTGACATGAGCGTCTGATTTTGGAAGAAGCCATCAGAACTTCTGCCTGCATGGCTTTTGTGTCTCTGGGATACGGGGGCGGAAAACATTGTTATGTCAGGTTCTGAAATGGGTAGACTAGCTTCCCTGATGACTCACTCTTCCCTCCGGCAGTGGTTGTAAAGTGCCCATCACACCTCAGGGAATTAGGCACTTCTGGATTGCCTAACATCAGCCATCAGGACAGTTTGGCCTAATCAGGGTGATTTACTATACTTACCCACTAGCTGTAAAATGTATGCAGAGCTCCAGGAGGTGTTACAGGAGCTGGGCATGAAAAATATCATCTATAATATGAACGCCCAGGGCCCCAATGAGGAGTTGTTCACCATAGGAATGAGAAACCTGCAGCTGCATACAGCTTCCCCATCTCTCTTTGGGTCCCTAGTGACTGCTCTTGCCCCCTTCATAGGGCAACCCGTAAGTTTCATAAGTGAGGCTACTTGTACTTTAGCGGATATGGGGGAGGTTGAAACAATAAGGGCATGGAAACAAGTACAGGCTGTGACTGAAAGGAGTCATGCAAAGGGCCCCGTGAAGATCTCGATCACCCAGATGTGGGTTGATTTGATAAAGGCTGGGGTAGTGAAAGAAAAACTTGATGGGCAGCCCAGTAGGATCTTGTTAGACCTGTGGCACCAATTAGAGCCAGAGCAGCAGTTCCAGCCTCTGAGGTCCAGGACAGGGAAGCCGGAGGCAAAGCCCCGTATCTGGCCTATGTCCCTGCAAGACTTCCTGGGGGACAGTACTCAGGATCTGCCTGGGCCCTCACCCATGAAGAAGGATGACTGGGCATTGTAGTTTGAACCCTTAGGTCAAGGCCCCCATCTTGGGGGACATGGTGAGGACTGGAGGCCACATGTAGAATTAGCAATTCACTGGTTCACTGTGAATGTACAAACATGTCATGGAGCTGGTGGACACAGGATCTGAATGTTGTCTGACTTATGGCAACCCTGAGGATTATCCTTAGACACCTGCTATGATAGATGGCTATGGGGATAAGGAAATTAGAGTGAAGAAAGCCCAAATCCCATTGAGGATAGGGTGTTTACCCCCAAAGAGTACACTGTGTACAATTCTCTCATCCCTGAATATATTTTGGGGGTAGATATCCTGCAGGGCCTGTGGTTACAGACCACTGTAGATGGGTTCAGCCTGAGGGTACATGTAGTAAAGGCAGTTCTGAGGGGACATGCTAAGCACCCACCTGTAGCTTTTCCTATATGCTGGTGGTGACAAATACTAAGCAGTGCAAATTGCCTGGAGGGCACAAGGAAATTGGAGAAACTCTATAGGAGTTGGAGAAGGTGGGCATCATAAAGCCCACTCATAGTCCTTTTAATTCCCTGGTGTGGCCAGTGAGAAAGCCAGAGAGCTCCTGGCATATGTCTGTGGACTACAGGGAACTGAATAAAGTCATACCCCTTTGCATGCTGCTTTCCCCTCTATAGCAGCCATTCTGGACACCCTCAGCCATGAACTAGGGATGTGTCATTATATGTGGACCTTGCTAATCCTTTCTTCTCTTCTGACATAGTACAGGAAAGTCAGGAACAGTTTGCCTTCACATGGGAAGGCCGGTAGTGGACGTTCACTGTCCTTCTACAGGGATACCTCCACAGTCCCACCATTTGTCATGGACTTATAGCCCAGGACTTGGCCACATGGAAGAAACCACGAACAGTGTGGCTGTATAATTACATTGATGATATCCTGCTCATGCCTGATTATCTTGCATATCTAGAAGGGGCAGTTCCTAGACTGCTGCAACATCTACAGGAGAAAGGAAGGGCTGTGAACAGCACCAAGGTTCAGGGACCTGGTTTGTCTGAGGATCTGAGGAGTTCTCGGGTGCTGTCTGGTCAAGGAAATCTAAATTTATCCCAGAAGCACTCATAGACAGGTCCATGCTTTCCCTACCCCTACCACTGTGGCAATATTACAAAAGTTTTGGGGTCTTTTGGGCTATGGAGAGTGTTTATCCTGCACTTGGCACAAATTCTGAAGCCCTTATATGGTTGGTATGAAAGAGCATCAGATGAATCTGTTATGAAACATACAGCTGCTTTTACCACCGCTAAGTGAGCAGTCAAGGCCAAACAGGCCTTAAGTGTTATGGACTCATCAAGGCCCCATGAGCTAGATGTTCATGTAACTGAAGGTGGTTATGGGTGGGGCCTTTGGCAACGGCTTGAAAAGACGCGCCAAGCTATTGGATTCTGGTCACAGCTATGGAAAGGAGCAGAGATCCGGTATGCCTTGACAGAGAAGCAACTGGCTGCTGGGTACCATGCCTTGCTGGCTATGGAGCCCATCACCAGAACAGCTCTAACCAAGGTAATAATCACCTATCCCATCACGGGGTTGGTGCAAGACTGGAACCAAAGGCCATGAAGTGGCCAAATGGGGTGCATCCAGCAGCGTAGCACCCTCTCTACTAGCCCCTCAATTGGAGAACTCCGACGTTTATTAGGGATAGTGACATATACAGTGGAAAGCAGGAAGAACTTGCTTTTGAGCCATTGGCAGCCAAGAATCCTTATCAAGAGGGAAAGCCCCTATACCTGAAGATGCTTGGTATACAAATGGCTTCAGTCATAGGCAGCCCCTGAAGTGGAGGGCTTGGCTTTCCACCCTACAGGACTGAGACAATATGGATGGAGGCTGGAGAGGGGAAGAGCACCCAATGGGCTGAGCTGTGGCAGTGTGACTGGTGATCACCCAGCAGTCCTCCCCCATAGTTGTCTGCACTAACAGCTGGGCTGTCTATTGGGGCTTGATCCTGTGGCTACTGACATGGTACCATGCCAACTGGATGGTTGGTCACTGGTCCCTTTGGGGACAAGAGTTGTGACAAGACCTACGGGCCTCTGGTCAGACAAAGACAGTTTCCATATATCATGTGACTGGCCATTTGCCTTTGGCATCCCCAGGGAATGATAAAGCAGACACATTGGACCAGGTGTGTTGAATAGAAGAAAAGCCTGCCTCTGATGTAGTGCAATGGTCACATCAGCATTTGTTGCATGTGGGGCAGAAGACAATGTGGGCTGTAGCCCATTGGTGGGGCTTGCCATTGACCTTTGAAGAAGTTAGCAGGGCCCAGAAGGAGTGCCTGTGTGCTCTAAGAGGGAGTTACACCAGGTCCCACAGCAACATGGGACAATAGTAAGGGGGCCAATACCCTTGTCAGGTGGCAAATAGACTATATTGGGCCTCTGCCCATATCAAAAGGCTATCGGTATGCCATGACTTGTGTGGACATGACTAATTGACTGTTATGCTATTGCACACTTAACAGACTACAGTGTACTAACTTTTATTTGAACTGCACGTCGTGCAGATCAGCACACCACCAAAAGGGGCCTGGAGCGTGTCTTTGCAGCCTATTGCTGGCCTCAGGTTATTGAGAGTGATCCAGGCACCCACTTTACCAGACATGCGTTACAAGAATGGGTGCAGCAATTAGGAATGAAGGTGGAAGTTTCATGTACCATATAACCCTATCAGGGCAGGCATGACAGAGAGGTACAATGTTGTGTTGAAATCTGGCCTGAAGTCAGACACCAATAGTCTCCAGGGGTGTTCAGTTTGCTTATGGACAGTGCTACAGTTAGAATGAGAAACCTTGAAAAGGAGCCGGGCCTTAGAGCATCTCCACATCAATAGGTATTTCCAAGGGCTGGAGAAAAGTAGGCCATCTCCATATGAATAGGTAATTACAAGGGGGAGTAAGGGCATATCTGGATCGGAGATGTTAGGTGGGGTAACTTTTTGCTGCCAGATTGCAAGAGACATGGGAGAACAGAAGTGGACAGCTGCTTGTAAGCAATAAAAAATGAGTTTCTTCTGTCTTATTTCTCCCTTTGACTGATTTCAGCTGCAAAGGTATTTTGCCCTGGGCTGAGAAAATATTTTTCCTCAAGAGTTATGAATGGGAAATCACAGAAAATATTGTGAAGGAGGGCAGAAACTTAGCCCCCCAATTCAGCAAATCAAAATAATTGTTTGTCCAATGTGATAATTTCTGTCTTAAGCGCTGTGTTGAATGCAAAAATGAGCAAAAAACAGTTTCTGAATGAGATTGTTAAGACAACTTAAAGCTGAAGAAATATACAATAAAATTGCTTTTCATGAAAAAATATTCTGTATGCAAATTAAACAGGAAAAGAGTAGTAGAATTGACAACTATAAATGTACACAAATGAGGAGATAAACATGGTTGGCAGTTTATTTCTACACAATAGAAATAAAGGATGCTTTGAAAGAAGACATTTTAATTTTGCACACAATCAGTTTATCATTTACCATTGATGGGTTGAGCATTAGTTTCTTCCCATTCACATTACTCTTATTTTCCTCTTTCGATAATGACTACCTGAAAGATGGACATCAAATATTAAATGCCTTACAATGCCTAACACAGTATCTCGTAAAGCACTGCTTGATTAATTTATAAAAATATTATGGTGTTTTGAATGGGTCAGTTTGGAACAAATACAGACTGACAGAAAGAGTGATTGTTATAGAAGAAATGTTTAAAGAATTGTTCATTTGGTTATATTTCAGAAAGTTTTCATGTATTAAAAGGGATAACTATAAAGATAGAGAAAGGATTATAAGAACTTTCCATATGTAATATATAATTTTGAAACATTAAACTCTGATTATATAACCAATAGAAGAATTAACCTCTTCTGTGATTATTGATAATTTTGTTTGATGAGCTATATTTGAAAGAAAGACCAAATTTCTTCCAGATAACATCCTTAAAACTGTTAGAATTGAAATGCTAAGTGACAATAAAAAGTCATCTAATATTTTTTAATATATACACAAATTAAAATAATACTAACAGGCTATTTCTTGTTAATCAGGCTAGGACAGAGAAATGTCCTACTAAATGTCCTCTGAAAATCATGCCACGTTTCAGTAGTACCTACACATGGGTCAAACTCGTGTGGTTTCAGGTCTTCAGATACTGTTTCTTGCCTGGAGGTTGAGCTGTCCCTTGGGGCTTACAGCCTCACTGGCCTCCTGAAGGCATTGTCTCTATCACACATCCGTGGGTTTGTGGATGGAAGAAGATACAAGGGAAATGGTTTAAGAAGTGCTGACAAGGGCCCAGTGTGAGATTTACATATAAACAGACACAGGGAATGAGAGCTACAGACAAAGATTGTTGATCTTCTTGATCAAATGAGTATTTGTCAAATCTCCTACATCACTGTGTTCATAAATGAAGCCTCCAATTAATTATGTACATATACATGCACACAGTGCTGATAAAAATTTGTATTGCTCTAACTTCAGTTTTTGAAAGACAGCTATTTCACCTTCCTAGTAAGTGGCTTAAGAGTAATAAACTGTCAGAGCAATTTCCCCCATCTTTAACTAGAGCTACATTTCTTTTCAAACAGGTTGTCCTTAAAAGGAATAAAATCCTCTAGAGTGAATGTGCAAAAACAAAAAACAAATAAATGTGGCTTTTACACAGGATAATAGCTTTGAGGATAAAATAAAATAAGCTTTCAGCTACCAAAACATTCATCTAATTTCTAAATTTTACCAAGGATATCAGGACAAACTCTTTGTCTTACTTTGAAGTTGTTCTAGTTTTTAAATATATGCAGGGCAGACAGAATTATGGATTTAAGAATTTCCTGGAGGTGTATAGTGAACAGTTCTATTTATGTTAATATCTCTACAAGTAGGGAAATTAATTGCCCTTGACAGAATTTAAACTTTTAATGGCAGCTAGTTGAAGTAATCCTCTATTTCTCTATATACATCTTCTGTTAAAATTAAAGAGATTACAATTATGAAGACCAAATACTTAATTATTTTCATGTCAATGCTCCCACAACTACCCTTAAATCCTCATCTATTATTCTAGATTACTGTAATTATTTAGTGGTGTTTAAAGCAAAGCTCCAGAACCAGACAACTAGATTCAAATATTTGCTCTGCAACATACAAACTCAAGACTAATGGGCTTCAAGAAGTCACTTAACTTCTTTGTGCTTTAATTTCTTCATATTTAAAATTTAATAAGAACACTAATAATTTCACACAGTATTAAATAAACAATACAACTGATACCTCCCAAAAGTGATATGGCTCTCATTATTCAGTGGAAGCTCACACATTTTTTAATTACCATGGAATCATTAAAGAAATGTACAATACATCATATATCTTTTTTTATACTCTGAAGAATGGATGTTCATTGCATTCATGATACAATCTGAACAATACTTAGAACGTTAAAAGCTGCGAAAATTATACCAGGACATTCTCTTACAAAGATGAAAATATATTAGAAATGTGTGGCATCTCATTATTCTTTTATATTGTGCCTTCATGTAAATAAATCATCATTGGAACTTGAGTGTGAATTAGTTTTATCATATCTTTTTTTTCTGTTGTGATAAATGTGGTCACGTGTTTCAAGTGGCTCATGTGAGAAGAGAAGGTAGAAAGCAGAAGAAGGAAGGTGGAAATCAATCGACAGAGATTCTCAGACTTTTCCTGGAGTTCTAACAGCATCCTGAAGCCCAAGAGAATGTCTGAGGACCTTGAGAGCACAGACCGACGCATCTGGCCATAAGTGTTAATGTCTGTAAAGTACCCCTCAGCTTTGTCTCTAAAATGATGCAAACTTTCCAATTTGCTTTTGTGGTCCATGTTTATTTTAATAAAAGATAACTTGTAACTGTGTGGCAATTCACATTCTTCAACATGTTTTCCAGAGTCAGAAACCACTATTCGTACTATAGACACTACTCAAAATACTGATATGGGGAAAGAAAAATCCCATAAGGGACCACTTCTCCCAACAACTTAAAGAGGAACAGTGACATCACAACAACATAAATGCATGATTCTGGAAGGATGAAAAAGTCCCAGATGGCCAGCCCACATGTCCACAACCACAGCAATTTGGTACTAGGCAAATTATTTCAGTTCATCATATTCCATGAAACGGTCCTAAAAACACAGTACAGAATGTCATGGTGTTTCTAATGGTTCCTTGATGAAGTCCAGCTCTGAAGAGGTCAGTGGTCAGAAAGAAGAGGGTCTCTGCTATATAGGAGGTTTCCTAAAGTGTCCATGATTATCTCAGCTTGGCAGTTGTTAGCCTTGCACAGCCGACCACTGTGTATATGGAAATGTAAAATATTATATGCATAAAATATTTTTTCTTTTGGAAAAAAAGAATCAAACACACACTTGTAATTTTATTACCTATTTAAATGTGTTGTTTAAAATGAGAGGTTATTTGTATACATAAAAATATGTGACTCAAGTAATGATTTGATTTAACCTGTTTTCTTAGTAAATGTAGTTGAGCTAATGCTAAATGTAGCCCTGCTCCTCTCTGTGGCTCTTGTGGTAAATAAGCTAATTGCATTTATGTGCAATCTTCTAATGTAACTGTCCTGATGGAGGTGAGACCATGAGAAATAGGGCGGCAAGTGGGATATAAAAGTCACTCCTCTGCTCCCTAACCCCACCCTCCTCCTTTTCTTTGGGAGCTGTCTGCTCAGTGTACTTAACACCGTAAGTAACACGACAGGCTGAAGAGGTGAAAGGCGAGTCCTTCCTTTCCTGTGATGGAATTGCAACCTGCTCTGCCACAGCTAAAACATTTAATCACTTTCATGATTAGAATAACTGACCTTTTATGAGTTCCTCCCTCCTTACTCTCTTTATAATTTTCAAACTCTAAATTGTACTGTTTAAGAATTATTTCCAGAAGCTCCAAAAATACATTTTCTCCAATCAAATCCTGAAAAAATCCTCCTTTGAGTAAAAAATGTTCAATTTTTACTTTCGATCTATAAAATTCCTAGAAGACAGAAATTTCTAATTTTCTCTGATTCATAGGAGACAGTCTCTAAAGTACATTGTTTCAAGTTTATTTTATTCTAATAACAAAGGCATGTGACCATTACTGATGATATTTT
Organism: Smutsia gigantea; assembly: GCA_032199065.1. NCBI lineage: Eukaryota > Metazoa > Chordata > Mammalia > Pholidota > Manidae > Smutsia > Smutsia gigantea. The sequence continues at coordinate 468,275 of JAVSCE010014914.1, forward strand.
CTCTTTCCTACATTCTCAAACATTGTATTTCATATTTTTTAATTCTTCTGTTTACATAATTTATTTTATTCTCCTTCTCTTTATATGTATTTTATACACAGTTTGATGGGTAGATTTAAATAAGAGAATACATTTTTAACCAAAATTACAAGTTGTAATAATACTGAAGAAACTTGACCGTATTCTCTCTGCTGTACTTTCATCCCTGTGACTACTTTATATTGTATTTGAGGTTTTGTGCCTCTTTATCCATTTCACCTCTTTCACCCACCCACTCCAACCCCTCCTCCATGGCAACCACCAGTCTTCCTCTGTGTCTGAAGTCTATTTCTGTTTTGTTCATTTGTTTTATTTTGTTTTGTTTTGAAGTCCACACATAAGTGAAATCATACGCTGTCTGTCTTTCTCTGCCCGGATTATTTCATTTAGCATAATACCTTCTAGATCCATCCATGTTGTTGCAAATGGCAAGATTTCATTCATTTTTAGGGCTGAGTACTATTCCATTGCATATATGTACTACATCTTTACTCATTCATCTACTGATGATCCCTTTGGTTACTTCTATATCTGGGCTAGAGAATATAGTCAATAGCTTTGTAACATGTTTCTGTGTTGACAGACAGTAACTACACTTAGTTGGAGGAGCATTTAGAAATGTCACACCACTATGTTGTACACTTGAAGCCAATATAACATTGTGTGTCAGCTATACGTCAATTAAAAAAGGAGAAAAAATATTGACCCTCCTCCCCAAAAAACTCATTATCAATCTTGATTCCCTATTCCAAATTACTCTGTCAAGTGAGTGAAATATGTCAGCCAAGCAGTAGTAATTTAACATTACTTGAGTGACAGAAGGTACACTGGAGGTACCACAGGTTTCTATTTGTTTGTGTTGCTTTAGTATTCTTTTCATAGGCTTTGGATTGTAGAACTGGAAACAACAGTAAGAGAGCCTCACACAGAGGCTGATATGCTTGATCGGGAGTTCAGAAACGTGCATTAAATTCAGGTTCCACTCTGACTGGCCTGTGTGTACCTAACAGCACAGACACTGGCCAGAGCTCCTCAGTGACATCTGCCTCTCCACTATCACTAATGCTACCTGTATCCTTTCCACACCACTACCACTCCCAATAATGGTTTAGCAAATTAAGCGACAGTTTACTTTTGAAAATACATTCATTCTTAAAGAAAAACAATTATTTCATTGAGTATATATTAACACTTTAAAAGTCATATTGCTGAAACAAATTAGAATGTCAGAGAATTTATAGTAAAGATGTTCATAATGTTTAAATATTAACATTATTTTGATATTTTGTTTATTAAGATTTCTGTTTTTAAGTTTACTTTCTGTGTAGCTTTCATTTCTTGAACTATGTCATTATTGATATTATTTCTCTTAAGTTTAAATTCCTCAAACTATTTTAAATTACTTTAAAAAGAATTTATATACTTTTATCAATATTCTGTTTCTAATACTATCTGAATATACGCTACTTGCTCAGGGAAATTGACATAAGAGTAAAGCTGGTTTCTACCAGTGACCAGAATAATATCAATGACTTTGTAATTTACACAAAACTTTGGCAATAAGTAGGAAGATGGTTGCACATAGTATAAAGTCTTTGGGGCCTTCCAATACCTCCTATCATATTATACATTTTATAAAACCACCCTCCTCCATCTTTCAATGTCTATAATTGTATGAGCTTATATTATATATGTGGTAATATTTTGTGTGCTTCTTCCATATCTAGCCTTCTGTCGGTATAGAAGATTTATTTTTCCAAAATGAGATTTTGTCAGAAGATGGAATATTCTGGGTTTATACAGAGCTTCTCTGGATATATCACTTAAAATATTTCCAACATACATTGCCATGACTTTAGTTGTGCTCAGTTATAGATCCGATCATTAGAACATAATACTTGCTTTCTATTTAAAAATAGTCTTTACTCCCATTTCTTTACATCTCATCCATCCTAACTCTGCTTCTTAGATTTCATATTTTCTACTTTTGTTTTGCAATACCTAGTTTATAATTACTTATTTATAATTTCAAACTTTACATGAGCTAATTTATATATATTCCAGTATATGACATTATGTAGCATATTAAAGATTAGCAATTATATGCAGGTTTGTCAACTAATATCAACAAAATTCTACACCTACCATTTTTGGAGACTATTTAGTCAGTTTTAATTCTACTCAGAATGATATGGAAATAAATTTCTTCCATTGTGGGAGGTTTAGAACATCTGCGGACTACCTGCACTAGAAGAAGATACTTATGATGCAAATAGGCAACAAAGGTCTAATATCTAAAATATGATTTCTTTAAAAGAACTTTAACAAATTAATAAGTAAAACAGGAATTTCACTTGAAAATGGCTAAAAGCGTGGTTAGGCACTTCAAAAATAGCACATCAAGATGTATCATTTAATGTATAAAAATATGTATTTTAATGTATATAAATTTTCATTTATATTTAATGTATAAAAAGGTGTTCAATATTATTATACACTGGAGAAATACAAAACAAAACCATAATGATTTACCACTATGAACCCACAGGATGAGTAAAAATAAAGAGTAAAAACACTTTGCTTGTGGGAGAGTAAGAGAAGGCCACAGTTACCATTCAATGAATACACTAAAAAAAAACCACATTAATGTGTCAATCAAAAATATGCACAATAAGTGCTGTTGAATTATTTGTAAAAGCCCAAATGCAGGAGGCAACCCAAATGCTAACTGCAAGTAGAATTCCTACATACATTGCAGTACTTACATATCTTGGAGTATTCCTCCACTATGAAAATAAAGACACAACACATAAATGGAAGAAACTCACAAAAGCATGCACACGGATAATTCTATTTATGTAACTTTCAAAACAAGCACAATCAGTTTAGGCTTTTTATGGCAAATCAGAAAGGAAGATGCTTTTTTGAGAGGTGAAATTTGATGCTGGGATCAAATATGAGCTGAGATTCTGTGGAGTGGACATTGTCCACCTAGTTTCACAGGTGGAATTTACTCATTTGTAATAATTCATTTAGCTGGACATTTATGTTTTGTGTACTTGCCTGTGTCATGTTGTAGCAGAATTTAATAAAACCAAAAAACAAAGTTTATTTGTGCAACATGGTTGCATGGTTGTTGATTTTCTTGAATCTCAGTTTAAATACATTCAAGAATTCTTGTATGAAGTGCTTTAAATGACAGTTTTTCTTTCTTAACTTATCTCTTTTTCAGACATTCAGAACATATCTCCAAAGAATAATGAAGACCAAAATATAATTGAAGTCATACTCCAGAAATTTCTGTACATCAAAGAGGGAACAAATAATGGTAAACTTTCCTGCCACATCTTGTTCCATCGTCTCAAAATACGGTGGTATTATTACCTGCTGACTTGCTGTATATGCCAAAAATATTATTTTCTCTTAAAATATGAACTTATTTCTAAGTGCTTTGCAAAGTGTATGAAGAAACATAGTTCAATTTGAGGAGGAAGCCCATAAATCTCTCCACCTAAATACCACTTCTTATAAAATAATTAGCTTCATTTGACAGCATGATACAATCAAAAGGACTGACATTTGGAGTAAAAGTATCTGTACATTCACTTATACCCAGTCAGGAGCTTTAAAGTATACACCCAACTGCTTATCTAAAAATTAATGAATAACATGAATGACAGTGGTTTTATTTAGCATACCTATAGGATTCTTCACCACTGGGCTAAATAAACCTTTCAAGAAGTTGGAGAGAAAATGACTAAATTAATATGCAAGCTTTTAGGGGGCAGAAATTGTACTTGCTGTATTTAGGAGATGATGAATACTCAGTACATATTTAAAAAGAACAAGGCCTCCATGTCCTTCTTCAATAAACCCTGATTATTTTATATTTCTAATTGCTATGGCCCGTTTTCCTCTTCTCTTAACATTTGTGTCTGGAGGGCTTTATAAAAAGGAGATTTTCAGAGAAACCTACTGGAGAACTAGTTTTATAGCATCTGAAGATGCAACAATACCTCGGCCTTCACAGGGGAGCCCTATTTTGTTCTAATCAAATTCCTGTGTATCTTTTATAAAACGCCTTTTAAGGACTTCCTAAAGAGGATCTTGGGCAAAGAAAGTAGAGCGATTATGAATCTGCACGCACTTTGCAATGTAGATGTTAGATAAGCGGTCCAAAGACACAGCGTCTGTCTCTGACTTAGGCAAGTAAAGGACTGGCTGCCACTGTGGAAAAGGCCTGAAGGGCGCCTCCCTGCCCCTCCGCACCCTTCCCTTGTTCTAATGCCTTTTTGGAGCCCCAGTTGCGACGACATCACAATGATCGTTCAGTGAGGATGAAACTGGACAGGCCTGAGCCTGCAGAGCGGATGATGGATTGGGACCACGTGTCCCGAGAAGATGCCAGCGGCCCTGGCGCATCACGGGCCAGCTAGTTTCTCTAGAACAGCTGTAAGTGACAGGATCATGAAAAACAGTCTTGTCAAAAACAAAACAGAGAATTTGAAAAGATCCCACGAATTGTCACAGGCAGCAGATAGCAAACGCCTCTCACAATTTTAGATGGACCTCGAGGGTCTTAGAAACGTTTCCATGTTGCTGGGAATTCTGTTATGTCTCTTGTCTCTTCTCTGAGTACCATGTGTGATATTTTATTCTTTGCCTGCAGGAAACTAATGCACACCCGTTGTCTGCATCTCAATTGCTTCATGATCGTATTTGTGAAAATCCTGAATTCAGCCAACAACCAGTTTCTTAGAATATATTATATAAGGCTTTTAATGTGGATCATATAAATATGTAGCTATACATATGTGTATATATATATATATATATATATATATATATATATATATATATATATATATGGGGTATATATATGTATATATATAAAATGAGATGATACACATAATGTATCAGAAGCACTCATCTAACAGTAACTAAATTTCCAAGGATAACACATGCATACAGGCACACCTTGGAGACCCTGCAGGTTCAGTTCCAGACCACTGCAATAAAGCAAACATTGCAATAAAGTGAGTCAAATGAATTTTTTTTCTTTCCAGTGCATATAAAAGTTGTTTATAGTCATGAAACCATAAAACTCTTAGAAGAAAACATAGGCAAAAATCTCTTGGACATAAACATGAGCAACTTCTTCATGAACATATCTCCCTGGGCAAGGGAAACAAAAGCAAAAATGAACAAGTGGGACTATATCAAGCTGAAAAGCTTCTGTACAGCAAAGGACACCATCAGTAGAACAAAAAGACATCCTACAGTATGGGAGAATATATTCATAAATGACATATCTGATAAGGGGTTGACATCCAAATTATATAAAGAGCTCACACACCTCAACAAACAAAAAGCAAATAGGCCAATTAAAAAATGGGCAGAGGAGCTGAACAGACACTTCTCCAAAGAAGAAATTCAGATGGCCAACAGGCACATGAAAAGATGCTCCACATCACTAGTCATCAGAGAAATGCAAATTAAAGCCACAATGAGATATCACCTCACACCAGTTAGGATGGCCAGCATCCAAAAGACAAAACAACAACAAATGTTGGTGAGGATGTGGAGAAAGGGGAACCCTCCTACACTGCTGGTGGGAACATAAATTAGTCCAACCATTGTGGAAAGCAGTATGGAGGTTCTTCAAAAAACTCAAAATAGAAATACCATTTGACCCAGGAATTCCACTCCTAGGAATTTACCCTAAGAATGCAGGAGCCCAGTTTCAAAAAGACATATGCACCCCTATGTTTATCGCAGCACTATTCACAATAGCCAAGAAATGGAAGCAACCTAAGTGTCCATCAGTAGATGAATAGATAAAGAAGAGGTGGTATATATACACAATGGAATATTATTTAGCCATAAGAAGAAAACAAATCCTACCATTTGCAACAATATGGATGGAGCTAGAGAGTATTATGCTCAGTGAAATAAGCCAGGCGGAGAAAGACAAGTATCAAATGATTTCACTCATCTGTGGAGTATAAGAACAAAGAAAAAACTGAAGGAACAAAGCAGCAGCAGACTCACAGAACCCAAGAGTGTACTAACAGTTACCAAAAGGAAAGGAACTCGGGAAGATGGGTGGGAAAGGAGGGATAAGGGGGAAAAGGGGTATTACAATTAGGCCACACAATGTACCTGGGGGGGCAATACGGGGAAGGCAGTATAATACAGAGAAGACAAGTAATGACTCTATAGCATCTTACTACACTGATGGACAGTGACAGTAATGGGGTATGTGGTGGGGACTTGATAATGGGGGGAGTCTAGTAACCATAATGTTGCTCATGTAAATGTACATTAATAATACCAAAATAATTTAAAAAGTTGTTTATACACTATACTGTAGCCTATTAAGTGTGAAATAGCTTTTTTATGTCTAGAAAAACAATGTACATACCTTAAAAAAACTTTATTGCCAAAAATACTAACCATCATCTGAGCTTTCAGTGAGTGGAGATCTTTTTGTTGGTGGTTGAGGTCTCATCTCAGTGTTGATGTGCTGGCTGATCGGGGTGTTGGGTGCTGAAGGTTTGGTGGGCTGTGACAATTTTTTGAAATAAGACAACCATGAAGTTTGTCATATTGATTAACTCTTCCTTTCACATATCTGAAGAAAAATGTGCCTTATTGTCATAGGAAGGATATCACCTGAGGCTTCCTGCCAGGCTGTTTTGCACATCTGGTTTTTACAGTTTCACCAAAATTCATTTTCTCTTGCTGGTAATAACTACACATCTGACCTTTGCCCAAATGTTAGCCCTCATATGACCTGTACCATATATGCATCACACATTCTCTGGAGATGAAAATCCTAACAAGAAAGATGTGCATTAAAAAAAAAGACTTGTTCTAATTTATAAAATTTTACTTCAAATTTATCAAAGATGCTTTATGGTATCCTATAGATTTCCATCTACTGCTGCCTTGAATGTACCACGAATAGCGCAGGAATTATGGTAAATTATCGCATGTTTTATAGATGAAAATTCTGTTGAACATCTGTAATAAATGCCAATATAAGCTTTTCACAGGGAAACATTGGATTATATTCATTGTATATACATTGTGTTGTGTGGTGTAATTTCCAGAGATATTCTATCAGTTAACAACAGCTGAGAGCCCCCAATCTTTACTACTCTTAAAAACATTTAAAAGTTCTAAAATTATCCCTTATGAAATTGTTTGAAGATAGTGTTTTACCAGTGAAATGCTCCACAGAAACTATTGTTGTATGGACAGGTTATGTGCCACATAATAAAGTAATTCTCTAAGTTTACTAAGTTATAGTAAAATAACACTCTGTCCAACAGAGAAACATTGTCATTTTTCCTTCCTATAAAACTTATTTAGAATCACTTTAATTATTTCCCTCATTTAATTTAAAAATCAATTTATCAATTTGAGTCTACTAGCTTATTGGTTTTTTAGTGATTTCATAGTCTATTAATAAATGATCTTCTTTTATTTATTATTATAGGCAGTAATAGAAATTTTTTAAAAACTGAGAAATTTGAAATAGTAATAATATTTATTTTCTGTAAATCTGACCTACCTTTACTGATCAATCCACTGCCATCTTAAATCATTTGCCAAAGTTGTATTTCAAAGCTAGATGCATTTAGTCAGCCCTAAAATGGTATATGTATCCAATTGTTCCCGTAAGTTTCCAAAACTTTCTGATAGGATCATTGTTATATTCTGTACTGTCTTCAAAATTAGACAAAGATAACCATTCAGGAAATATTTATTAATTTGGCAACCATGAGTGCTTTTCCTGTTCTTAAGGACTTTTAAATGCTAATTTTTCGATCAATCTTAGATATTACATTTTTAGGATTGCATTTCCACTGTTTATAAGAACTTAATTTGACTCACAATTTTAACGTTCATTTTATCGTTCTGAAAAATGATATTGAACAAGATGGCAAATTATATTTAAGAAAATTTAAAATATTGGTTGACTTTGGTTAAAGAATATGCTGAGTTACAGGACTTGGGAGCTTTGGGAAAGAATCTGATGTGAAACATGCATGTATACATTTCATTTAATTTACATATGCATTCTCCTTTATAGAACAGTAATAGAAAGAAATAGATGAGTTAAAAACAATTGAAAAACAATTCTTTGCAGACAAAAAGAAAATATAGAAGAGCATATAGGAAATATAGAGGACAGAAGAAGATATTATGTATATACAACTGGAGACTTAAAAAAGGGAAATAGAAGGGGGCAAAGAAAAAAAATTAAAAATATAAAGAATCTTCCAAAACTAATAAGACATCAAATAACAAATTTAAGAAGGCATATGAACCAAAGTAAAATAGGTTAAAAGAAAACTACACATAGGCACATCATAGTTAAATTGCTAAAAATAAAATACAGAAATTGTCAAGAAAGGCAAGCAAAGTTATATTCAAAAGAAAAAATTAGATTAATTATTGAATTCTCAAAAATAATACTGTAAGCCAGAAGAAGACAAAACTGTATTTCAAAGTGCTGAAGGGAAAATAGGACAAACTAGAATTTAAAACATGGAAATACTCTTCAATAATGAAGACAAAGGAAAAACATTTCAAATAAATGAGAATTGGCTTAGTGGCTATCAGCAATCAGAAAATAATAAACATACTCAATTTTGAGAGAAATTAAGAAAATTCTAAATAAATTGTTTACCTAAATAAACAAATAGATTACCCTACCTAAGTAAATTGTGATACTATGTTTATGGATTGGAAAATTTAATATGTTAAGTCTCTGCAGTTGAATCCACAAAGTCAATGCAGTCCTCATCACAATTCCAACAGGCAATACAATTTAATTTTATATAAATAAAAATGGTCCATGAAAAGACAAGACACTTGTATTAGTTCCTTATTGCTGTTTAACAAATGTAGCACATACAATGGATTAAAACAACATACATTTAATTTACCATTCTGGAAGGAAGTTCTAAAATCAAGATATCACTATAGTTGCATTCCTTCCAGAGTGTCCAAAAGAGAACTTGTTTCCTCGCTTTCTTCCAGCTTCCAGAGGTTGTCCACATTCCTCACTCATGGTCCCCATGTCTTCAATATCTCTTCTTTTCATATCTCCTTCTCTGAGCTCATTTTCCTGTCTAAGTCCAAAAACAGACACACATATACTTGAACACTTAATTTGTGACAAAGTTAGCTGTACAGAGCAGTGTGGCAAGGGCTGCCTTTCATAGAAAGCGTGGTATCAACAGGCTACCTTTATGAAAAGAAGTGAAATGAACGCAACTTCACAGGACACTGAGAATCAAATATTGGAAGACTGAAGATCTGATTTTGTAATGCTAAATAGTAATGTTTGCAGAAGATAATACAGTGCAAGATCCTCATGATCTCAGGGTAGAGTAGCTTTTCTTAATTTAGGCACTAAAAAGCACTCTGAATAAAGGAAATACTGATGAATTAGTATTCAGAACTTAAAAGTATATCTCAATCTTTTTAGTAATCATGTGAGTTAAAACTACAATGAAATATGGCACATCATCAAAGCGGATAAAGTAAATAGCAAGGTAAGAAAGGTTGTTCATTCACTGGGCAGAGGCTCTTTATATTGTTGTTAGCCAACTATACTTCTTAATCCTTCCCTCATAGAATGGCTCTAACACCTTTCTTGCCTATTACAGAAAAATATTACTTTTGGATTTATACGCATATGGTGCCAGGGACAGGACTGCAAAGCTACTATACAGTCTCTTTGACCAGGAGACCATTCCTGAACTTTGACTGGTGCCCTTTCTTACTCCTGGCATCTTTTATTATATATTTTGAAATTATAATAAAATTCAGGGGTTGGCTATTTGTTTTACTAGAAGAGCCAGCATTTATTATATTAATTATGATATTCAATTAATGAAATAAAATCATTTCCTGACCTAAAAACTTGTTAACTGGGGATAGGTACCTATGATATCTGTCAGTTGTACAAATTCATAACTAGCTGAGGTATTAGAGGTTTAATTATTAGAATTACAAAGTTTATTTCTCTACGGGACCTCTTGGAAATACAAAAGTTAATCATGAGTTCTCAGCATATGATTGATTATATGGTGGGACTAAAGGTTTTAGGAGGTAGGGGTGGACACCAAAAATAATTCCAGCATTTTCATGGTGCATAATATTTCTTCTGCTCTGGATCATAAGTCAGCATATTTTTTTTCCTAGGTGAATTAAGGAAGTTGCAAGAGCAAATGAAGTCCTTACAAGAACAGCTAAAAGTAGCGACAATTAAACAGCCTCCAAGTCCAGCCCTTCATAAATCCCCTGGTAATCAAACTATAATTCTAGGACTAGTATGCATTTCTGTTATTAAGAAATTATAACATTACTTTGTATGCAACTCTTGGTAAATTTTTTTTATTCATTTCTTTTACTTGCAATCAAGTAGGTAAGTCTCCCCGTGCCCCTCTCAAGGAGAAGAAAGCTCAGAGAATTCAGGAGTCACCATGCTTCTCTGCAGAGCTTGATGTCCCTGCTCTACCAAAACCCAAGCGGGTGGCTCGGACGCCCAAGGTTTCACCTGCAGGTGTTGTACTCGAGGCCTTCCTGGTTTCTCACTGCTCTGGTTCTTTAAGATACGTTATGGCACTGGTGTGTGTGTGTGTGTGCTGGTCTGTCTTACCTGTACATTGAGAAAAATAAGTTTCTTGGAAATGAGAGTCATATATTGTATCTTCTACTCTTTCTCTTTGTCTCACAGTACTTAGAAAATCCTTATGTACAGAGAAGGTATTTACTAGATAATAAGTTGAATTGTTTTTTATGCTGTAGTCCCATAGTTGCCTTAAACTATATTAAGTATAACCACTGGATTGAGTTCTCTTGCTAACAATCTAGAGATTTGATTTTCAGGCTTGTGAGATAAAGGCCACTTCCTTTTAAAGTGGTCGAATTTTATTTGAAGCCAGGTTGTATTAAATCAGAGGGTCCATTCTTTGCCAGGGATACAGAATGTTACTCAGAAAAAAAAAACCTATTTCAGCACACACAAAAAAATGAAAACGATTTTTAAGCCCTGTGTATTTCTTTTGTTGTACTGCCTCAGTTTGCCCAAGGTGATAATTCTTTGGAAGTTCTAAGACAAAATGGTCTGGAGATAACGTAGCTTTGAGTAAGCATTCCATTGACCATTCATGTTCAAAGGGCCGTTCTGAATAGCACCGGCATAAGACATAATAGCAGAGAACAGCTGTAGCCTCTGAATGTTAATATTTATTGGACAACAAATTATATATTTGGTGTACCCACTTATGAATAGTGTCCGTGCCTTATGACCTTTGGCATCACTGAGGTATTTCACTAGGCAGTGTGTGCAGGCTTTGCTTTTGAGGGGGTAGGACCTGGGGTTTCTAGAGATTCTAAAGTTCTAGGGTTACCCTGGGCCCTAGCTTGGGGGCAGTGATCCAAAATCTCTGAGGGTAAACAACGCAGTCTTATTTAAGGGAGGGTGGCATTTTATTAAGGAAAATACCCAAGCTTTCTGGCCTTCAGGGGCATAATCAAACACTTCTAAAATGTGGAAAGCAACCACCTCAGGGATATTTTGTGCAAGCAATAGTAAAATAAACTGGCCCCCTAACTCATCCCCACCCCACAGATGAAATGGAATGAAATGCAATGGAACAAGAAACAAAAGGGAGGGGAGCTAACTTTGGATTTGCTTTAGGGAGAATTTGATCTGTATATGAATCTCCACTAGTTACTGCTTCCTGAAGAAGGGCTCTTACTCCCTATGGCATCTACCACAGTGCTTGTACAGTGTGAATACTCAGTAAGCCTCACTGCACAAAGGAACGGGTGTGTTAGACCTGTGCTGTCTAACACAGCAGCCACTAGCCACATGTGGCTATTTAAATTTAAATTAGGTTAAGTTAGACATTCATTTCTTTAGAAATACTACTCAATTTTAAGTGACAAGGGGCCACGTGTAGCTGGTGGCCACAATATTGGACAGCCAGTGTAAAACGTTTCTATCACCACAGAAAGTCCTTTTGGACTACACTGCAGAGATTTTGAGCACAGCACAGAAATGGTCTCATGGGCTCCCTTTGCTCTCTCAAGATTTGGCTATTACATGTGCTAATTACAAAAATAAAGATTTTGTAAGTATCAGTGTGGTTTTCTTTTCACTTAATTTCTTTGTTAATTTTCTAGAGCCCAAAATCTCATCTGCATGGACAAGTACACCCTCCTAACCTCTCCGAACTACTTCTGGGAAAACCTGGTAGATCGAGTAGAAATCAGAGTTCAGGGACCCCCGGAGTTTTGGGGAGGCGGCTCAGATGTCAGTCTCTGTGGAAACCTTCTCTGTCCTGAGGCTCAGGTCAGTAACTAAAACTCTCTTATTGCTCACAGGCCAAAAGAGTATGTGTGTGCAGCAGATCACATGACACCAACAGCTCTTGACCTTGACAAAACTTGGCAGTAAGACTAGCTATAGCATTCACTACAGTTTGCATGTGACATATTTAAGGAGGAATTTTTCTTGTTTATATAATGAATTAAAGATAATTATCTGTAAAAAGAAAATGGACAGATGATAGTATATTTAATCAGAAACTGACAGAACCAGTGATGAGTCTATTTTTAGGTGCATAAAGACATGTAAAGTTTAGCCAGGATGGTAGTAGCTCCTTGTAGTACGATCTTTAGCTGTGATCTTTTTCCCACCTAAGAACTTTGAAGGCAGTTTGTAGTCTTTGCTTCTGTTAGATGGAAAAATAAAGATATTCAGTTAAAATAGGAATCAATCCCAAGGTCAGTTCAGCTAAAAGTCAGGACTTTTAAATCTCTGCTCTGTGCCACAACTCTATTGTATCTCTATTATACTTCTACTGAAGCCCAGGGCAGAGCAGTCATCCTTACTCTGAGACCGAATTGTGTTGAGTACAGTCCATCTAAGTAGCCAAGTGCAGCCCTTTAAAATATCTGAACATTGTCAATCTAAACTAAAACTGCTAAGCTCTTAAACTATATTATCAAGCAGGGAGAGAATAAGTAGTTGCCAGCATGCAGAAGTATGTTGTAGCAGCTCAGTACTCTCCAAAATCGACAAAAATTCGGGATCTCAGTTACATGTGCTACAGAGTCTGAAGGACAGAGTACAGTAAAAGCTACGTTTCTCATTGTGGGTGCTGCAGGATTCATTTTAAAGGTAAACTCCCTGCAATCACATGTTCCAACCAGTTCCATGTGAAACTCGCCATGGACAATGAAAGGTGTTTCTGACGCAAATGTACTGCATGTGTGGATCAAATGGAGGTAGACAGTCAAAACTACTCAGCCTAAGCTTCTGAATGGCCTACAAATTTAGGGGATTACACAGTTGTTTAAGTCTCTTTCTAATTGTTATACCTGGACCTCAGGCAGTGAAAATTCTCCAAAGGATAGTAACCTGATTTAGCCTGCATCACAGAAATCAGGCAAAGAAAAGGATTTCTCCACCTGTGTCAGTGTTTTCTTCCTGAATGTTCTTCATTGTTTTGAGTTTACTCTGGGACTTTCTATTCCAAAAGATTTCTGACATAATAAAAAAGGCATGTTTTTTTCTGTTTTGTCTTGTCCTTGCATATAGAATATGATCAAACCTGAAACTGATATTAATGTTCTATCAGAGAAAAACAATTTGCAAATTCACATGCTTTTAGGAACAAGAATATATTAATTGAAGGTAGATTCAAAGCCACTATGTTATGAATATGTTGGCTTACAAAAATGCAGTTAGAAAAAGTGGAACTTGTGAAATGCAGAATTGCTGAACTTTGGATGTTTTATAAATTCATTTGTATTAAAAGATTATTCTTAAAAGTACCATAATGTATAATTTGTGACAATTTAGATATTGATGCTTCTTATTTTCTAATCTCCAGTTCTATATCCAACAAAGCAAAAACCTAGCTTTAGAAAGTATCTTATTTTTATTTATCTGCTGTAAAAATATGTGCCTCATCCATACTACATAACTTAAACCCCCCTGAGAACAGGTACTTTAGAGATTTTTGCCATGTGCCAGGTAATCTATCTCTTTTTTTTTAAAGTATCATAGATATACAATCTTACATTGGTTGTGGTGGTACAGCAGTTAACCATATTATTAAATCCTCACCCCCTCTAGTGTGGTTACTATCTACCAATGTAGAAAGATGTTACAGAATCATTGACTTTATTCTCAATGCTGGACAATCGTCCCCATGACCAACTTATATTGTGATTGCAAATTATCGTGTGCCTTTTCACCCTCACTCTTCCCTGACACCCGCAGCGCTCTGTAACCACTAGTCACTTCTCAGAGTCTATGGATCTACTGCTCCTTCTCTTTTGCTTTGTTTTTATATTCCACAAATAAGTGAAATAATATGGTATTTGTCATTCTCCACCTGGCCTATTTCACTGAGAATAATACCCTCTAGCTCCATTCATGTTATTGCAAATGGTAGGATTTGTTTTCTTATGGCTGAATAATATTCCATTGTGTATATGTACCACCTCTTCTTTATCCATTCATTTACTGATGGACACTTAGGTTGCTTCCATATCTTGGCTATTTCACATAGTGCTGCAGTAAACATAAGGGTGTGTATGTCTTTTCAAATCAGGGATCTTGTTTTATTTGGGTAAATTCCTAGGAGTAGAATACTTGGATCGAATGGTTATTACTGTTTTTATTTTTTTGAGGAGCCGCCATACTGCTTTCCACAATGGTTGAACCAATTTACATTCCCACCAGCAATATAGGAGGGTTCCTATATCTCCACACCCTCACCATTTGTTTCTTGTCTTTTGGACGTTGGCCATCCTAACTGGCATAAGGTTATATCTCATTGTGGTTTTAATTTGCATTTCCCTGATGATTAGCAATGTGGAGCATCTTTTCATGTGCCTGCTGGCCATCTGAATTTCTTCTTTGGAGAAGTGTCTGTTCAGATCTCCTACCCATTTTTAATCAGGTTATTTGTTTTTTGGGTGTTGAGGTGTGTGAGTTCTTTATATATATTGGATGTTAACCCTTTATCGGATAAGTCATTTACAAATATATTCTCCCATATTGTAGGATGCCTTTCTGTTCTGCTGATGGTGTCCTTTGCTGTACAGAAACTTATAGTTTGATGTAGTTCCATTTGTTCATTTTTGCTTTTGATTCCCTTGCCTAAGGAAATATATTCAGGAAGAAGTTGCTCATGTTTATATACAAGAGATTTTTGCCTATATTTTCTTATGTGGGTTTTATGGTATCATGACTTACATTCAGGTCTTTGATCCATTTTAGATTTACTTTTGTATATGGAGGTCGACAGTAATCCAGTTTCATTCTCTTGCATGTAGCTGTCCAGTTTTCCTAGCAGCAGTTGTTGAAGAGGCTGTCTTTTATCCATTGCATATTCATGGCTCCGTTATTGTATATTAATTCACCACATATGTGTGGGTATGTATCTGGACTCTTTATCTGTTCTGTTGATCTATGGGTCTATTCTTGTGCCAGTACAAAATTGTTTTGATTACTGTGGCTTTGTAGTAGAGCTTGAAGTTTGGAGTGTAATTCCCCCAGCTTCTTCCTTCTCTGGATTGCTCTGGCCATTCAGGGTCTTTTGTGGTTCCATATTAATTATACAACTATTTGTTCTAGTTTGTTGAAGAATGCTGTATTTTGATAGGGATTGTATTGAATCTGTAGATTTCTTTAGGCAGGATGGCCATTTTGACAATATTAATTCTTCCTATCCATGAGCCTGGGATATATTTCCATTTATTGGTGTCCTCTTTAATTTTTCTCATGAGTGTCTTATAATTTTCAGGATATAGGTCTTTCACCTCCTTTGGTTAGGCTTTTTCCTAGGTATTTTATTCTTTTCAATGCCATTGTAAATGGAATTCTTTTCCTTATTTCTCTTTCTGCTAGTTTATCATTAGTAAATAGGAATACAACAGATTTCTGTGAATTAATTTTGTATCCTGCAACTTTGATGAATTCAGTTAATAGTTCTAGTAGTTTTTTGGTGGATTCCATAGAGTTTTCTATGTGCAGTATCATGTCATCTACAAACAGTGATAGGTTAACTTCTTCCTTACCAATCTGGATGCCTTTTATTTCTTTGTGTCGTCTGATTGCTGTGGCTAGGACTTCCAGTACTGTGAATAAAAGTGGGGAGAGTGTGCATCCTTGTATTGCTCCCAATTTTAGAGGAAAATCTTTTAGCTTTTTGCTGTTAAGTACGATGTTGGCTGTGGGTTTGTTGTATATGGCCTTTATTATGTTGAGATACTTACTGTCTATTCCCATTTTGTTGAGAGTTTTTATCATGAATGGATGTTGAATTTTGTCAAATGCTTTTTCAGCATTTATTGAGATGATCATGTGGTTTTTGTTCTTCTTTTTGTTGATGTGGTGGATGATGTTGATGGATTTTCGAATACTGTACCAACCTTGCATCTTGGAATAAATTTTACTGGATCATGATGGATGATCTTTTTGATGTATTTTTTAATTCAGTGTGCTAATATTTTGTTGTATATTTTTGCATCTATGTTCATCAGGGATATTGGTCTGTAATTTATTTTTGTGGTGACTTTGCCTGGTTTTGGTATTAGAGTGATGCTGGCCTCATAGAATGAGTTTGTAAGTATTCCCTCCTCTTCTATTTTTGGAAAACTAAGGAGGATAGGTATTAGGTCCTCTCTAAATGTTGTTCTTAAGTAGTTTTTTGATTACCAATTCAATTACATTGCTGTTAATTGGTGTGTTCAGATTTTCTGTTTCTTCGTGGGTCAGTCTTGGAAGGTTGTATTTTTCTAGAAAGTTGTCCATTTCTTCTAGGTTATCCATTTTGTTAGCATATAATTTTTCACAGTATTTTCTAATAATTCTTTGTATTTCTGTGGTGTCCATAGTGACTTTTCCTTTCTCATTTTTAATTCTGTTTATATGTGTACACTCTTTTTTTCTTGATAAGTTTGGCTAGGCGTTTATCTATTTTATTTTCTCAAAGAACCAGCTCCTGGTTTCATGGGTTCTTTCTATTGTTTTATTCTTCTCCATTTTATTTATTTCTGCTCTGGTCTTTATTATGTCCCTGCTTATATTGACTTTGGGCCTCATTTGTTCTTCTTTTTCTAGTTTCGTTAATTGTGAGTTTAGACTGTTCATTTGGGATTGTTCTTTCTTGAGGTAAGCCTGTATTGCAGTATACTTTCCTCTTAGAACTGCCTTCTTAGCTTCCCACAGGTTTTGGGGTGTTGAGCTGTTTTCATTTGTATCCATATATTGCTTGATCTCTGTTTATTTATTTGTTCATTGACCCATTGATTATTTTGGAGCATGTTGTTAAGCCTCCATGTTTTTGTGGACTTTTTTGTTTTCTTTGCATAATTTATTTCTAGTTTCATACCTTTGTGGTCTGAGAAGCTGGTTGGCACTTCAATCTTTCTGAATTTACTGAGGCTGTTTTTGTGGCCTAGTATGTGATCTATTCTGGAAAATGTTCCATGTACATTTGAGAAGAATTGTATCCTGCTGCTTTTGGGTGAAGTGTTCTGTAGATGTCTGTTAGTGCCATCTGTTCTAATGTGTTGTTCAGTGCCTCTGTCTCCTTACTTATTTTCTGTCTAGTTGATCTGTCCTTTGGAGTGAGTGGTGTGTTGAAGTCTTCTAAAATGAATGCATTGCATTGTTTCCCCATCTGTTAGTATTTGTTTCAAATATTTTGGTACTCCTATATTGGGTGCATAGATATTTACCATGGTTATATCCTCTTGTTGGACTGACCTCTTTATCATTACAAGATGTCCTTCTTTGTTTCTTGTTACTTTGTTTTGAAATCTATTTTGTCCAAGTACTGCATCTCCTGTTTTTTTCTCCCTATTATTTGCATGAAATATCTTTTTCCAACCCTTTACTTTTAGTCTGTGTATGTCTTTGGGTTTGAAGTGAGTCTCTTGTAGGCAGCATATAGATGGGTCTTGTTTTTTTATCCATTCTATAACTCCATGTCTTTTGATTGGTGTATTCAATCCATTTACATTAGGGTGATTATCAATAGATATGTACTTATTGCCACTGCAAGCTTTAGATTTGTGGTTACCAAAGTTTCAAGGGCAGCTTCCTTACTAACAGTCTGTCTTAACTCACTTATGACACTATTTCAAAAACAATCTAAACGTTCTTTTTCTCACCTTCTTCTTCTTCCTCCTCCAGTCTTTACATATTAGGTGTCATATTCTGTACTCTTTTCGTATCCCTTGACTAACTTTGAGTTGTTGATTTAATTTTGTATATGCTTAGTAATTAACTGGTCTACTTCCTGTACTGTGGTTTTATTTTCTCTGGTGACAGTTATTCAGCCTTAGGAGCACTTCCATCTAGAGAAGTCCCTTTAAGATACACTGTAGAGACAGTTTGTGGGTGGTAATTCCCTCAACTTTTGCTTATCTGGAAAAAGTTTAATGCCTGCAAAAAATTAAATGATAATCTTGCCAGATAAGAGTATTCTTTGTTCGAGGTCCATCTGTTTAATTGCATTAAATATATCATGCCACTCCCTTCTGGCCTGTAAGGTTTCTGCTAAGATATCTGCTGTTAGCCTGATGGGCTTTCCTTTATTGGTGATGGTTTTCTCTCTCTCATTGCTTTCAATACTCTCTCCTTGTTTTTATTCTTTGCCATTTTAATTGTTATACATCTTGGTGTTGTCTTCCTAGGGTTCCTTGTGTTGGGAGATCTCTGCACTTACATGACCTGAGAGACTTTTTCCTTTCCCAGATTGGGGAAGTTTTAAGCAATTATTTCCTCAAAGAAATTTCCTATCCCTTTCTCTCTTCTTCTGGTATCCCAATAATGTAAATATTGTTCTGTTTGTATTGGTTGCACAGCTCTCTTTTTATTCTTTCGTTCCTAGAGGTCCTTTTTTTCCCTCTGTGCCTCAGCTTCTTTGTTTTTTTTATTCTCTAATTTCTATTTCATTTACTATCTCCTCTACCTCATCTAATTTACTTTGTATGTTTCATTTCAGATACTGTATTTTTTCGAAGTTTCTATCTCTTTGTGAAGTGCTCCCTGAGACTGAATATTTTTCTGTAGCTCCATGAGCATGTTTATGACTGTTATTTTGAAATCTTCAAGGAAAGAATTGGTGATTTCAGTTTCACTAAGCCCTCTTCCTGGAGTTTTTTCTTGAGTTTCTGTTTGGACAAAATTCCTCTGTCTCTGCATTTTTTTTTTTTTTTTTTTTAGTGTTTCCTATGGGACAATAGATTTGTGTAGATGGCGTCCTCTTTCCTGCCTTTCCAGCTGTAAGGCCTGCCTCTACAGCCAGGTGGGCTGAGCCCACAGGGAAGAGCCTTTATGCTATAACCCAGTAGCTGCTGTAGGCAGGGCCACCCTCTGGCTGGCCTGGTGTGATGGCGGGGAAGGCAGGTATGCCGGACCGATTCCTGCCAGGAGGAAGGAGCGGTAGGGGCTGTGTATTGCAGTGGTGGGCCTCGGGGTTGTGTTGCCAGCTAGCAGGGAATGGATCATCTAAAGCTCCTGAGATTTCCCTACCGGCTAGGCTGCGTGGGCCAGGACAACTTTGTCTAACTACCCTTTCTCCTGAGCAGGATGCTCTATGTAATCTTTGCTCCTTTAGCATCCCTCTCACTGCTGTGAAGTCTTTCAAACTGCACACCTTTCTTTTGTCTCAGGTGTTGGTTGTGCATACCTGTTCTCCACAAGTGGCTGGAATCTCAGTCTCTCCAAGTATTCCACCCATCTTTGCTTTCCAGCCCCACTAATCTCCAGAGCACTATGCAATGTGGGTTCGTGCTCCTGGAGCAGATCTCCAGGGCTGGGTGTTCAGCTGTCCAGGACTCCCTCACCGCTCTGTTTTACATTCCTCCCACCTGTGGGCTGGGGTCAAGGAAGGGCTTGGGTCCTGCCAGACTGTGGCTTTGCTACTTTACCCTTTTCTGTGATGTCTGCTCTTTTCTCCAGCTGTAGTCAGTCTGTTCTGCAATCTTTGGGTTGGTTTTGCAGGATTAGTTGTATATGGTGTATTTTCATGTTTTATGTTATTTTCGGAGGAGGTTTCTGTCTCACTTTTCACACTGCCATTTTTTTCCTCACTGGATTTCTTTTTTAATTTTTTTTTGTGCATCCATTGTAGGCTTTCATTTTGTTGGTACCAAAGGTTCAAGGATAGCTTCCTAACTATATAACAGTCTCTATTAAGTTGTTGATTACTCTATTTCAAACACAATCTTAAGTACTTTTTCTTTCCTTCCTCTTCCACACTTTATGTATTAGATATCATAATCTGCACTTTTTTTGTATCCCTTGATTGATTTTGTGTATAATTTATTTTGCTTCTTTTAACTTTGTAGTTGTCTGGTAATTAATTGGTCTACTACCTTTACTGTGGGTTTATTTTCACTGGTGAAAGCTATTTAGCCCTAGGAACATTTCCATCTACAAGTTTCCCTTTAACATATCCTATAAGGCTGGCTTAGTGGTAGTGAATTCCTTCAACTTTGTTCATCTGGAAATTGTTTATTTCCTGCTTCAAATTTAATTGATAATCTTGCCAGGTAGAGGATTCTTGATGGGAGGTCTTTCTGTTTCATTACATTAGGTATATCATGCCACTCCCTTCTGTCCTGTAAAATTTCTGCTGAGATGTCTGCTGATAGCCTGATGGGATTTTCTTTATAAGTAATCTTTTTTTCTCTCTCTGACTGCTTTCAATAATCTCTGCTGATCCTTTATCTTTACCATTTTAATTATTATA
Source organism: Smutsia gigantea (assembly GCA_032199065.1). Classification (NCBI taxonomy): domain Eukaryota; kingdom Metazoa; phylum Chordata; class Mammalia; order Pholidota; family Manidae; genus Smutsia; species Smutsia gigantea. Next base: position 489,127 of record JAVSCE010014914.1, read on the forward strand.
TGTCTTGGTGTTGTCTTCCTGGAGTTCCTTTTGTTAGGGGCTTTCTGAATTCACATGAACTGATTGTTTCTGTCTCTAGATTGGGGGAGTTTTCAACAATTATTTCCTAAAAGATACTTTCTATCCCTTTGTTTCTCTCTTCTCCTTCTGGTACCCCTGTTATGTGAATATTGTTTCCTTATATTGTTTTCTGGTCACACAGGTCTCTTATCATTCTTTCATTCCTAGAGATCCTTTTTTCTCTCTGTGCCTCAGCTTAATTGTGCTCCTGTTCTCTAATTTCCATCTCATTCACTGTTTCCTCTATTTGCAGTAATCTTCTCTTCAGTCTCTCCATTGTATGTTTAATTTCAGATACTCTATTCTTCATCTCTGAGTGTCTCTTTTTCAGATCTTATATCTCTTTATTGAAGTCCTCCCTGAGATATTGAATATTTTTCTGTAAATGTGTGAGCATGTTTATGACTTTTATGTTGAAAGCTTTATCAAGACTGGTGATCTCCATTTCACTTAGCCTTCTGGTGCCTTGTCCTGTAGTTTTGTTTGGAACATATTCCTCTGCCTCCTCATTTTGTCAGGGTTTCTATGTTTCTTCTTTGGTATTAGATGGCTCTGTTGTGTTTTGTGGCCTATAGAAGAATAGCTTTATGAAGGAGGTGTCCTGTGGTGCCCGGAGCTCAAGATTCTTTACTCTCCAGTGTCTGGTTCTATATTGTGGGATTCCCAGGTTTTGGTGTGCAGTGGGAAGGGCCACCTTTCTGTCTGTCTTACTAGTGGTCTGAGTCTGTGCAGGCAGTTTGCTTCAGCCATGACTTTGTGATCCCAGCAGAAGTCTCTGCTAGGATCTCTGTGGGCAGGGCAGCCTCTGCCTGGCCTGCAGCAATGGCAGGATTGCAGGGTTAGTGGGGTGGGAGCACTGATGTGCAGCTCTCCCCATGCCAGATGTGCAGCACTGGATTGAACATCTGTGAGATGGAAGGAGCTCTTGGCTTTCTCCTGCAGGCACCTCCCCACCTCCCCAGTTGGGCTGAAATGGAGCCTAGAAAGCTGGAAGAGTCTCTCTCTGCCTGCCAGGCAGCAGAGTCTGAGGCTGCTGCTGGGCTGAGTGGGTTGGCTCACAAATAGTGTGTGCGGGGAGGTGGCTTGGGACTGCATTGCCAGCAAGGGGGATGAAGCATCTGGGGCTCTCAGTAGTTCCTGACCTGTTGGGCAGAGGGAGGGCTGGGGAGGTATCTGTCCCACCTTACCCTTTTGGCAACCCTCCCATTGCTGGCAAGTCTTACAAACTGCTGTCTCAGCTTTTGTCTCATGGAGACCAATGGAGCTTGCCTGTTCTCCATAAGTGGCTGGAGTCTGAGCATCCCAGAGTGTTCCACCAGGGTGTTCCAACTCTGCTAATCATCAGAACCCAATGTAATGTGGGCTCGTACTCCCTGAGCAGATCTCCAGGGCCAGGTGTGCAGCGCTCCTGGGCTCCTATCTTCTCCCCACTCCGTTCCTCTTTCCCCTGCCTGTGGGCTGGGATTAGGGGAGGGCCTTGGCCCTGCTCTCAATCGCAGCTCTGCTACTTTAGACTTTGCTGTGTGGGCTTCTCTTCCCCAGATGTAGGTGGTTCTGCAGTCTTCAGGTCATTTTCAGGTTTAGCTGTATTTGCTGTATTTTTTCTTTTATGTGTTTTTGGGAGGTAGTTTCCTCTTTGCATTCCTACTCCTCCATATTTTTCTCTGCCCCCCCTTGCCAGGTAATCTCTTATTAGAATATAATCTATTAATTGCTGTTTTTTGACCCAGGTGGCCTCGGGTGTCCTCCACAGAAATGAACAAGAAAATGACTGGCTGAAAATTGATCAGACTGTCTCAGCTCAAGGAAAAGATGGCAAGTGAGAAGCTGGAAGATATAGACTGGGTGACTTTTGCGGTGATGGTGAAGTAAATCACCCCCCAGAGTTGTAACAGTGTAAGTCATTATATTGATTTAGAGGCCTCATCACAGATTGACGATGGGAATGCATGTTCTTTGTTTTTTAACCCTAAGCCTGCCAGTATTTAATTTTGAATGAGTCCTAGTAAGTTCCCAGGTTGCCCTACCATCACTAGAGTGGGATCTGAGTGGTATCCATGTAAAGAATGCCGTACTTGAAGAACTGATTGTGCAGGCTTTTTGGGCTTGTGTTGTCTACTTCATTCCTATTGCATTTCACTTGTCATTTTGGTGATGTGTGGTTTCCCCTGTGACACTAATCCCACTTGAAGGGGAAAGGTTAAATTTACACATGCTTTGGAGAGCTATACATGTTGTAAGATGTCAATTGCAAAGCTCTAAAATTGCAGACCTGTTCCAGCATAGTATGGTATTTTTAATTTGACGTATATTACAAAATATCTAACAAGTATAAAATCTCAATTGACTGAGTCATAATGGGAAAATTATTTTGTGTACTGACAACTCAGAAGGCCTGGATTCTAAGCCTCATTCTTCCTTTAACTAGCAATGTGGCCTTAAGTTGACACTTAGTCTTTCTTTAAGGGCCTTTATTTTCTTATCTATAAGTGAAGGAACTAGCTTTTGATTACATTGGAAGTCTCTCCCAGCAAAAAAAATACTGTGATTAATTCCTGCTCAATATTGATTTCAGTCTCTAATTTCCCTTAGATTTATGAGCCCTGAGACCAGGAATTGAATTTTAGATTATAGGCGGTCCTTAAACACCATGGGTTTGAATTGTGTGGGGCACTTATACATGGATTTTTTTCAATCAATACCTTGGAAATTTTTGTATAGATTCGTGAAAAAAAATTTTTTCTTTAGCTTGCTTTATTGTACAATTCCAGTGTATAATATATATAACATAAAGAAGATGTGTTGACTGTTTGTGTTGTTAGTAAGGCTCTGGTCAACAGTAGGCTATTAGTAGCTCAGCTTTGGGGCAGTCAACAGTTATACTTGGATTTTCAACTGCACAGGGGTCAGTGCTCCTAACCTCCACATTGTTCAAGGGTCATCTACTGAAGAATCCTGTGAACGTGACCAAATCTGGTTCATTTGATTAAAGTTCTTAATTACATCACAAGTGGCTGTAATGACATTTAAATAATAGGTGTGAAATTTTATTTGAAGCCTTCCAAGAAAGGCATTTACAAATCCATGAAAGAATAATTACAACCTGGAGTCCATCAATAGCTCACCATAACCTATAAGTGTGTGTATGTGTGTGTGAGAAGTCTTTGATTTTAATGGGCAAAGTAACTAATTGTACCCTAATGAATATTTGGTAGACTTTTTAAACAATGATTCTGAAATGTTTTGGTCTTAGGATTCCTCTGTATTATAAAAATTACTGAGAATTCCAAAGAACTTTTAGTTAAATGGGTTGTATCTATTGATAGTTAACATTAGAAGTTAGAACTGAAAATTTTAAAATACAAATGTACATGATCATACATCGTATTAGCCATTAGAGCTCTGATGTTATCACATACTATATCTCTGGAACATTACACTGTACGCCTGTAAGAGAATGAGAGTGAAAATGGCAAATAACATTGAGTTTTATAGCAAAAATTCTTTGACCTCTTGGACCCCATGAGCGGATGGATCCTGGGACTCCAGGGATTCCCAGGTGATGCTTCACAACCACCACTGTAAGCCAGGCGGGGCTCATGGATGAAACTTTTACCAGTCCTTGTGATGGAAGGGCTTAAAATTTCCATCCAAATTTCTTTCTTTGCTCACTTGTTTTAAAAAGCTTAAATCTGACAATTTTGCCTTAAAAAAAGAAAATTATTTTGTTATATATTCGTTTCCATCTCATAGCAGTCTGTACTCTTTGGGCCTAGACTTGCCCTCTTTTTACAAGGTCACTCAAGTCTATCTTTTCTCACATAAATTGATTGTGCTTATCCAGGTTTAACAAGTGAATTCTGAAGATACTGGTGCATACGTTAATTAAAGTGATGCCATTCACTGACAGCTTTTTTGACACCTGTGTCTCTACAGCACACAATACCATTATGCATATTTAAATGTAAAATAAGTGGTTACCCATAAATTTCATTAATAATAAAATTCATACCTTGAGGGATCTTAATTCCTAATAAAGCTCTACAGAATATAGAATATGTAATAGAGATTGATGAGCAAGTCAAAGTAAGTAATAGTAGAAGATATAAAAGTAGAAAAAAATGAGGGACAGTAGTTAATTAAACTTACCTACTTGAATGGCAGTACAGGGCATGTAAAATGCAATAAGCCGTGAGGGAGCAGTGTGTTTTAGTGGGTAGAGGAGGATGTGGGAGTGCGTCTCTGATAAAGACATTGCACAAGTTAGCCAAATTTGTATCATTACTTACAGACTGATACATGGAAAATATGTTTTTGTATTTTTCAGACTGGGATTCTTCCAGTATCACTGTCAGTGATCAGACAGGTTACATATCCTGGGATTTGAAAACTGAGGGTAAGTGTCCATTTGTATCACCATCAATGATCGAAAATCAGTCAGCATCCATAGAATTTGGACAGATGACCTTAAAAGATAAAGGAAAGATTAATATTAGAGCTGTGTTTCTGTTAGGGGATTAATACACTCTGTGACCTTTATGAGACCTTTATGAATCACAGCTTCCAGAAGACAGAGCACAGAAGGTAAAAAATTATAGGGAATTCAACCCTCGATCACTTCTGCGTGGCTTCTCATAGTTTTGACTTTTCAAAAATCATTTTGTGGCACAATGTTTGTGGTTACTCTTTTATGCAACCTACAAGCAAACACAATACCTTTTAGTAAGACATTGACATTCTTTTTCTCACCAAAGCAATATATAAATAACAGAATTAGGAGAACATAACTTCTTTTAGGCTAGTATTGAGAATATACTTCAGACTGTGTAGCAGGATTGTATTTAGTGTTTAGGGACTGTTTGGGAAACTAGATAGATAGCAAAAGATTGCCTACTCAGACCAAACGTAGTTTTCCTAGCTTCATATTTATAGCCCCGAATTCACAAGTATTAGTTATAACTACATTAAGTGTAACTAAAAGAGCACCTTCAAAACCAAAAATTGAAATATTCCTTTTATTTTCTATGACATTATATAATTTAGAGTTGGCTTTCCCAGGAGTAATGGGAATTATTGGGAATTTACTACACAGTGCCGCCTCCTCAGATATGTACACATAGTCAACCTGTTTTATAATTTTTTAATGAATACTTCACAAGGAGTGTTGGTTTTAAGGAGTATTGTATCATTTAAAAATAATATATAGAAAACCAATTTTAATTCTGCTAGGATACCCCGTCTTTTAATTAACCACATCTAATGTGTATCCTAACTTGATGCACCAGTTAATTCAGTGCCCTTCCTCTGTCATAGGTTCAGGTCTGTACTAATAAATCATACAATATTTTTTCCACCCCTATAGTTTTATCTTCTTTTTCTTTTTACCTTTAGAATTAACATTATAATTACAAAAGATTTTCAGTTATATCCTAGAGTAGTGATGACACTGAGCCGTCGGCCCGGTTATTTACCTGCACAACTGACTTGTTTGCTCTATTTCCTGACAAGTTCGGCAGACACAAAAAGCAGGACATTTAAAACAAAACATCTACACAAGCTCCTGCCTCACTGGAAGATGTGAGATGATGGAAAAACTACAAAATAAATACAAGCAACTTAAAACAATTCATGTGGACCATTGCTCTTCTTAGCTGATACCTTTTACAAAGTAATGAGCAGAGTGAGTTTCCCAGGGACCTTAATTTTATAATGATCCCTCATAATTTTATATCTTAAATATTTCCAGAAACATGTCAGTTCAGATCTGTATCATCTTTATTTTGCATTATTGCCTTATAATATGTCTCCTTCCATTTATTCACCTGACCCCATAATCATCCCTCCCCATAGCACTTAGAATGATCTGTCTCAGCTATAAATACAGCATGAAGCACTCGAACACATTCATGTCCAGGCATCCAAAATTACATATAAGGTTTTTGTAATTTGATGTCTACATAACTCCTTACCATCAGCCTTTTATACTGTCCACTCTCTTCTCTGGCATCCTGAACTGCTGGGCATCCCAGCCTCACGAATCCCTGTATTTCAATCAAATAGTTACCCCACTGTGTGCTTGTCTGCCTGTCCTGCAATGGTCTTGCATGCTTTCCACGTTCCTGCCTTCTACCCATTTGGGTCTGGGTAACCTCAGTGTTTAAGTCAGCACAGGCATTGTCTCTAAAAACCCATTTCTGATTGCCTTCATCCATGGTCTTTAAACCTTCTTTAAAGTACTTAGTTGGAACTCAGTAAATAACTATTGAGTAAATAAAGACTATTTATACAAATATGATTATGAGATTGTCCCCCATAGTTTTGGACCAAAGGGGATAGACACATAAGTAATTTACAGCTCGTATGGTAAAGACATACAAGAAAAATCTATAAAGCTCTAAGGTAGTCCCAAAGAAAAAGATACCTATTTATCTGGGGAATGATACCCATAGTAAGGGAGGACTTTAGATAGCCGTCTGAATCCTTGCCCCTCCCCTTTTTTTATTAAGGTGTCATTGATATACACTCTTCTGAAGGTTTCACATGAAAAACATTGCGGTTACTAGATTCACCCATATTATCAAGTCCCCCCCATACCCCATTGAAGTCACTGTCCATCAGTGTTGTAAAATGTCACACAGTCATTAGTCTCTGTGCTACACTGTCTTCCCCATGACCCTCCACACACCATGTCTACTAGTAATAACACCCCTCAATCCCCCTCTCCCATCCCTCCTATTTGGTGACCACAAGTCCCTTCTTGGAGTCTGTAAGTCTGCTGCTGTTTTGTTTCTTCAGTTTTGCTTTGTTGTTATACTCCACAAATGAGTGAAATCATTTGGTACTTGTCTTTCTCCACCTGGTTTATTTCACTGAGCATAATTACCTCTAGCTCCATCCATGTTGTTGCAAATGGTAGGAATTGTTTTCTTCCTATGGCTGAACAGTATATTCCATTGTGTATATGTGCCATATCTTCTTTATACATTCTCTACTGATAGACACTTAGGTTGCTTCCAGATCTTGGCTATTGTAAATAGTGCTGCAGTAAACATAGGGGTGCATAAGTCTTTTTGAATCTGAGAACTTGTTTTCTTTGGGTAAATTCCTAGAAGTGGACATCCTGGGTCAAAGGGTATTTTGATTTTTAGTTTTTTGAGGAACCTCCATATTGCTTTCCACACTAGTTGAAAGAATTTACATTCCCACCAGCAGTGTAAGAGGGTTCCCCTTTCTCTGCATCCTCACCACCATTTGTTGTTCCTAGTCTTTGATGTTGGCCATGCTAACTGGTATCAGGTGATATCTCATTGTGGTTTTAATTTGTATCTTTTCATGTGCCTGTTGGCCATCTGAACTTCATCTTTGGAGAATTGTCTGTTCATATCTTCTGCCCATTTTTTAATTGGGTTATTTGCTTTTTGGGTGTTGAGGCATGTGAGCTCTTTCTATATTTTGGATGTTAACTACTTGTCAGATATGTCATTTATAAATATATTCTCCCATTCTGTAGGATTCCTTTTTGTTGTACTGATGGTGTCTTTTGCTGTGCAGAAGCTTTTTAGCTTGATGTAGTCCCATTTGTTCATTTTTGCTTTTGTTTCCGTTGCGTGAGGAGATGTGTTCAGGAAAAAGTTGCTCATGTTTATATTCAAGAGAGTTTTGCCTGTTTTCTTCTATGAGTTTTATGGTTTCATGACTTACATTCAGGTCTTTGATCCATTTTGAGTTTACTTTTGTGTATGGAGTTAGTAATCCAGTTTCATTCTCTTACATGTAGCTGTCCAGTTTTGTGAACATCCGTTATGGAAGAGGCTATCATTTCCCCATTATATGTCCATGGCTCTTTTATCATATATTAATTGACCATATATGCTTGGGTTTATGTCTGGGCTCTCTGTCCTGTTCCATTGATCTGTGGGTCTGTTCTTGTGCCCGTAGCAAATTGTCTTGATTACTGTGGCTTTGTAGTAGAGCTTGAAGTCAGGGAGTGTAATCCCCCCAGCTTTATTCTTCCTTCTCAGGATTGCTTTATCTATTGGGGTCTTTATTAGCTCCATATGAGTTTTAGAACTATTTGCTTTCATTTGTTGAAGAATGCCATTGCCATTTTGATAGGGATTGCATTGATTGTAGATTTATTTATATTAATTGTAGATTGCTTTAGGCAGGATGGCCATATTGACAATATTAATTCTTACTCTCCATGAGCAAGGGATGTATTTCCATTTTTTGGTATTTTCTTTAATTTCCCTCATGAGTGTCTTGTAGTTTTCAGGGTATAGATCTTTCACTTCCTTTGTTAGCTTTATTCCTAGGAATATTATTCTTTTTGATGCAATTGTGAATGGAATTGTTTTCTTGATTTCTCTTTCTGCTAGTTCATCATTAGTATATAAGAATGCAACACATTTCTGTGTATTAATTTTGTATCCTGCAACTTTGCTGAATTCAGTTATTCTAGTAGTTTTGGAGTGCATTCTTTAGGGTTTTTTATGTACAATATCGTCATCTACATATAGTCTGAATCTTAAAAGAGGAAAAGGAGTTTGTCATATAGTAGAGTCAAACATTTCGCATAAAAGGAAAGGTATACTCTAATAAAGGTATAAAATGTAATAATTTGGGATTCTGACTAATGTAGCTGAAGCTTAGTATGTTGTTAAAATGGTACAATTCTGAGGTAGAAAATAAGGGTATGTTGTGGCTTTATATGTTTCTACTGTATTTTTAAATTTTGTTTTGTTTTTGTTTTGTTTATTGATGTTGGATCAATGGATTTTTTAATGAGTCTTTGAGATGTTTATATGCTTCTAACCTGGAGATTTCTAGTATTTCCCAATATTTGTTGAAGTCATAGACAGATTAGAAATACTGCCTAAATATGTAAATATTCAGCTAAAGATTAAGCTTAATTTAAACTCTCAGTTGATAAAATGTTATTTTCTATTTTTATTGAAGATTATGGATTTTATTCAACCATTCAATGTAGTTCATTTTAACTAAATATATCCATTTTTCAGCAGAACAAGACTTAGAAATTATATCAGTGGAAGAAGAAGAAAGGCCTGATGGAAGTGAATATAGCCACCCACAGGTATGTAGAATTTTTAATTTCTTTTTTAATATTTACTATGCTTTAATATTTTAACATAGTTCAAATGAAATTACCTTTCGAACCAGCCCTTCAGAGTCAATAGATCATCACTCAGTAAGGAGTCTGTAAAATTTTGCTACTTGCAGAAATGAATGAGGAATGTGATGGAATGTATCTCTATATTCCGATCTTCCTCATATGCAAAACTGTGAGGAAATGTGGATCAAAGTAGGCAGAGTAGAGTCAAAAAATAATTTCAAACTCATCATAAGTGAGTTAAAGCAGAAATTTGGTGATTCTTAGGAAAAAGAATTTTTGGCATTTCACTATCCCCAAATATATGCTGATATAATAAGGCTTACTGCAGGGTAACTGAATAGGTTAGATTTCAGACCATAAAGTCAATTTTTAAGTGTAGTTTGATTTATTATGCTTTTAATTTATGCCTTCTGAGTTGTAATCAAAGGAATGGTCTTTCTAATTCTAAGATTCTTGAAAATTCTCAGTTCTTTTTTTTTTTTACGTTCATGGACTCATTGTTTGCAGTTAAATTTTTGAACTGTTGGGAATTTATGCTTAAATAAAGTTTGATGTTTGTATCTAAATTTTTTTTTCATACAGTGTCAAAAGGAGAAAATTGAACACAAACATCAAAACAAACAAGATAAACTGAATAAATACATTGGAAAGCAGGAGTCCTTAGAAGAGAGATTATCTCAACTACAACGTGAAAATGAGTTGCTCCAACAGCAACTGGATGATGAAGCTGAAAATAATAAAAAGGTGTTTTTTAAGAGCATACATCTGCTTCAGGAATCTGTAAAAGAACTTCGAGCTGAATCCAAAAAATATTTTATGCTAAAAGGAAAAAATGAAGAATTAATCAATGATTGTAGTCCTCTCAAAGAAAGAATGAATCACAGTGAAAATGGGAAAAAAGAACAAGAAGTAAGTATCCAGGAAAATAAATATTTTTCAAACTTCCTGAAAGAAAATTCAAAGTAATATTTGATTATGGAAAAATGTTGAGTCTAGTGGATATAAAAAGTTTATAGAATATAAATCAGATTAAAAGCATGCTTTGTATCCAGCAAAATAATTGGACCAGGCAGGTGCTTATTTTGAAGAAAGGCGTTTGTGTTGACTATGAAATTTTAAGAGGTTAAGTTATAAATTTTTACTAATAGTAATAATTTAGTCTTATGCTGCTAAAATAATAATTTTAATTTTTGTGTCATCACATTTTAATACCGTGATGAAGCAGATAAATGGAAATACTCATACCTAAAATGAACCTCTAGATTCAATCAAGTGGATCACCTTAACAGTTATTCCAGATTTCGCAGATGAAATGAAGGGCTGATGCTGTATGTCATAGTCCTTTTCCTTCAGTAGCTTTTATACATTTTTAGTTGGTATAATTTTATTTTGATTCATGTCAATTTGAATTAAATTTGGAACATTTTAGTGTCAAATCATGTTTCTTATGATGTCTAACTGTTTAAAGGCATCTACTTTCCAATACATCATAATTTGGGACAAATGTGGTGAGGTATAGCAAAACCTCACTTGATTTAATCTTCCCATTGCTATTTATAGTTTTCTTCAGACATTTTTACAAAGTTTGCTCACAATTTGCATTTCAAGGAGAAATGTAGTTAAGGAGAGAGTATAAGACCTAGGTCTGTACATAACAAACTTACTAGACATAAGTGTGTCCAGTACAAAGAGAACTGTAACTGTCTGTGATCGGAGCTCTTTTTCAGATTAATCTACAGTGGCAAGATTGTGAATAGGAGGAATGGAGTGCATTATAGGAGCCAAGGTCAGGGAGGCAGGTAGAGGCCCAATTACCTAGGGCCTGAGTCCCACTGGCATGACTTCACATTTATTCTCAGATGGGATCTGTTGGAAGGAATCGAGCAGAGGATTCAGTATGTGAGGAACTCTGAAGTCAATTTAGGTTACTAGGAAGAAAAAAAGAAAACTTTTCCCAATGTAGAATTTACCACCCCAAGTCCCATTCACATGCCTATTTTTTTTTTTTGAGACTTCACTAGGTGGTAAAGCTCTGCAAATTCTTAGGAGTGGATAGCGGGGCTGAATTCATTGTCAAGTACAGAATATTGATTAGGCAGGAGGATCCCACCAAATTCAATAAACAGGAATGTGTATGCATGAGGAAAAGGTGAATTCATGAATGCGGTGATATTTATCAAAACATGTATGTTAGAGTGATATATTATTAACATAACTTAATGTGATTTATAAAAGCAGTAACAGAAATATCTTAAATATCTTATTAAGTAGTTGTGAGACAACTCCAGCGACAACGGGATGACACCATAATATAAGAACTTAAGTCACAGGCTTCACTAGAGGTTACATCATATTGCCATGTTAATGTACAATATAAGACATGGTACTTAAGGAAGAAATTAAATAAATTCAGGAGTCGAGTATGTATGAAATTTAACGTATCAACATTTAATCTAGAGCTGATTAAATAATACACAGTGTTTTAGAATACTAATTTCTGTGGACAGCTTTCTTTTATATTTTCATTACAATAAATTTATTGTAATTTTACTGTCTTTACAATGTAATTCTTAAATTCTTACTTTAGTCCTGCCATTTATATTACACATTTTTTCTTAAAACGTTTACCCTCAGAAAAGCTGAGGATTATGCATCATTCCTCACATCAGTTGAGACTTTGTCTTTTTGGTGCCAAACATTTTTTTTATAGATCTCTGTTTTGCCATGATGAGGAAAGCCAGATAAAATCAGAGATAATGTTTAATGGAATGTTTCAGAAAATTGTCATTTTTCTCATCTTCACTGTTGTGAATGGATATAGAATCTGTGTACATTTATTTCATAGATTTCAGGATAATTTGTACAAAGGGTCATTTTATATAAACCAGGTGAAATTAGATACGTCCATCATTTCCTTTCACTTTTAGATATCCTGTAAAAATGTAGACTCAGATTATGTACAGTGTACCCCAAAATTAAGAATTAAGAAAATTATCTACACCCAGCCATTGGACTTTTTTAAATCTTATTGAGATATAATTCATACACTATAAAATTCACCCATTTAAAATGTCCAATTCAGTATCTGAGTAAATTCACAGGCTTATGTAACTGTCCCTGCAATCAAGCAAAACATTTTCATCACCCCAAAGAGAAACCCACATCCCTTAGCTATCACCCTCAGTTCCAGGCAGCCACCCGTCTACCAGTCTACATTCTATCTCCATATAAGTGGAACCACAATTTGTGGTCCTTTGTGACTAGCTCTTTCACTTAACATAAAGTGTTCAGGGTTCATCAAGTTGTAGCACATATCAGTACTTCATTTCTTTTTATTGTACACAATACTCCACTATTGTGGTGTGGCGTAACCACTCACTCATACGTTGATGGACCATTGGGTTGTGTCCACTTGTTGACTGTTAATAACGACGCTGTGAGCATTCATTTACAAGTTACTGGGTGGACATAGGTTTTTATTTCCCTGCCACTCAATTTTATCCTGAGTTAATTGGACTGATCTCACCGTCTCTTGACCTTTTCTCATGTGTCCTTTCTGTTTCTCAGTTTCTGATCCTCTTCCCTAATACTGCATTACTCAAACCTGCTCACACCTCCATTCTCCTGAAGCTCTAACTGTTCTCACTGGCCTTTACCCTCATCAGTATATATCGTCTAGTTTGTGCAGAACAATTTAAATTTAGCCCCTTATTTTACATTTTTTTCATGAGACATAATCTTGTTTTTCTAAGTTTGTCTAAGGGGAAATAACAGTTGATATCTATGGTACCTACCCTTGTATCAATTAAAATATTCATACCAATTAATTTCTCCTTAGAAACACTGATATAATAAAGCTTTTTTATTTTGGTTTTGTTAATGTACAACTACATGAACAACATTATGGTTACTAGACTCCCCATATTATCAAGTCCCCATCACATACCGCATTGTCCATCAGTGTAGTAAGATGCTATAGAATCATTGCTTGTCTTCTCTTGTTATACTGCCTTTCCCATGTCCCCCCCCCACTACATTATGTCTGCTAATCGTAATGCCCCTTTTTCCCCCTTGTCCCTCCCTTCCCACCCATCCTCCCCAATCCCTTTCCCTTTGGTAACTGTTAGTGCATTCTTGGGGTCTGTGAGTCTGCTGCTGCTTTGTTCCTTCAGTTTTTTTCTTTGTTCTTATACTCCACAGATGAGTGAAATCATTTGATACCTGTATTTTTCAGCTTGGCTTATTTCACTGAGCATAATAGCCCTCTAGCTCCATCCATGTTGTTGCAAATGGTAGGATTTGTTTTCTTCTTATGGCCGAATAATATTCCATTGTGTATATGTACCACATCTTCTTTATCCATTCATCTACTGATGGACACTTAGGTTGCTTCCATGTCTTGGCTATTGTAAATAGTGCTGCAATAAACATAGGGGTGCATATGTCTTTTTGAAACTGGGCTCCTGCATTCTTAGGGTAAATTCCTAGGAGTGGAATTCCTGGGTCAAATGGTATTTCTATTTTGAGTTTTTTGAGGAACCTCCACACTGCTTTCCACAATAGTTGAACTAATTTACATTCCCACCAGCAGTGTAGGAGGGTTCCCCTTTCTCCACATCCTCACCAATTATTTGTTGTTGTATAAAGCTTTTATTCTAAGTGTATTTTAAGTTATTAAATATAAAATTGAAAGCACATAACCTAACAGAGGAGAATTGTTTAATCAAATGCTCTTTTTCCCCCCTCACTATGATAAAACATATAAATTTGCCTTCCTTAATTATGCAGCCAGAACTGGAATTTACATATGTAAATCTCTGGGTCAGCTTTTCTGAGATGCCATACTATCTAACCCTGTGACAGTGTTTGGTAAAGCAGCCGAACAGTAACCGTTGCTGGAAATGTAGTGGTTTGGGAACTTTGATTTAGTAGTAGAGCCTTTTATTTATGTTTTCATTTCTCTTGGGTATATACTTCTGAATGGTATATACTTACATATGGTAACTCTGTTTAACCTTTTGAAGAACTGTGTCTGTTTTCCAAAGTGGCTACATCATTTTACATTTTCCTAAGTGGTTCTTGAGGGTTCTGATGTTTTTCTACATTCTTGCCAACATCTGTCATCATCTGTCTTTTTTATTATAGCCATCCTACTGGGTGTGGAATGGTGTCTCATTGTGGTTTTGAATTGCATTTTTATGATGAATTAATGATGTTGAGCATCTTTTCCTATGCTTATTATTCATTCACATATCTTCTTCGAAGAACTGCCTGTTCAATTCCTTTGCCCATTTTGATACTGGATTGTCTTTTCATAAGTGAATTGTTAAGAGTTATTTCTATATCCTAGATGCAAATCCCTTAGCAGATAAAGGGTTTTCAAGTATTTTTCATATTCCATAGCTTCCCTTTTCACTGGGAGAAGTCCAGTTAATCTGCTTTTCTCCTTTGGTGTCATATCTGAGAAACCATTGCCAAATCTAGTCACTAAGACATACATCTTTGTTTTTTACTGAGTTTTATAATTTGAACTCTTACATGTTGAGTTAACTTTGTATATATGCTGTGAAGTAGAGGTCTGATTTTATTCTTCTGCATGTGGATATTCAGTGGTCACAATACCATGTGTTAAAAAGACTATTCTTGTTTCATTTAACTGTTTGGCACCCTTGTTGACCAGCAGTTCACCACAAATGTGAGAGTTTATTTTGTATTCCCAATTCCAACACAGTTGTCTGTATGTCTATCCTTATGCCAATACCAAATCAAATTTTGTGAGAACACTTTCCCAGTCATCTTGCATATTACCACTTGCTTCTGTCCACTCCTGGAGAGACATTCTGCTTCTCAGAGAGCCTTTATCCAGCTTGTGCCCTGCTGACTGTGCCATGATGGGAAGTCAGGCAGACCAAGGTAGAGCCCATTCCCTTGCTTTTCTCCATTCACACCTTTAGTCTCTCACCCAGTTCCTCCACTTCACTCCCATTTGCATCAGTCTTGGTCACAGAACCTGCTGACTCAGTCTGTGTACTTCATTATGTTTCATTGACTTGTTATAGTGCATAGACTGATGGAAATACCAGAAAAATTAAAACAAGTCAATTGGTTCTTATGGGTTAATTTATTAATCTGCAATGTCCTTAATTCATTTCACTGAAGATTACATTTTGGATATATACATTGTCTCTGTTTCCTCTACTTTAAGCAGTTGGTTTTATAGATTTCTGGAAGGATGGAAGCATGTGTTTCTCCCTTTAAATATTTCAGTTTCCATCATTATTATACAAAATTGATCTTTCAGAATGATTCTCACTAGGTAATCATTTTATTTTTAAGACTGGTTGGTATAAAACTACCAAGAAGAAAAGAAAACTTGTGATTTAAAAATTGTATCATACTCTTGGATAATATTGTTTAGTTTAGAATAAATAGATTCTGATATTCTTTGAATTGTCATATGAGTACTAAAATAAAAATGATTGAAATTTATTTTTATGATGCAGATGTAATTCAATTGAGGCTCTAATAAATATATTAAACCTCAGGTCTTTTTTTCACATTTACAATTGCTCTCTGAATCATTGACTCAAAACTAAAAAAAATGCTATAATTATTCACATGATAGTGATTTAAAAATGTATTATTGTAATTTGCTTTAGGTAGAACCAGCGGCACCACAAGAGAAGTTAGAGCATTTGAGAGAGAATGATAATGCTTCATGTAGAAGGCAAATGGAACTCAGAATTAAAGATCTGGAATCTCAACTCTCCAAAAAAATTTCTCAGCGGGACTATATTAAAACTGAATTGGAGAAATATAGACAATTCTACCGAGAAGAAGTAAAGATCATTGAGTCCTTGGCAAATCAACTAAAGTAAGTCAAAACAGAATCAAAGAAAATAAATTAAGCTCATTAGTTTGCCTCTAAACCATTATTTCTATTGATCCAGGTTTATAAGAGTAGTAGGAAGTGAAAGCTAACTGGATAGTATATTCTGGAAAATGGTGTTTGTAAATGAACTTACCTTAAAATGTTTGTCCAACACAGTTTATATCTCTCCCCCTTGGTTTTAAATGATTTTACTTTTTTCCTTTTAATTTTGTAGTTAACCTGATCTACTGGTCTTGAAGCTCAGTGTTTTTGAAGCTTTGTAACTTAGACAGTGATATTATAAAATTTCTTCCTAAAGAATTCCACTAAATATAAATATTAAAGAGTTTAGCTATTTTTTGGAGGATTACGTCTTAGACTCAAAGGGCCAAGTACTACTACTCAGCTGTCTTGCCTGAGGGCTTCAGCCCCAGGCAAGTTCACTATAGACTCAGTGAGATGAGAAATGACAATGGAACCTTCCTGGGGTTAAAGGGTTTCTACCTGGCTTTATTCTCCCAGCAATAGTTGGATACTGGAATCACATGCACCCAACAGTCTGCAGGTCGTAATCCTCATCTCTGCCTCTGGACAGGGTTCTTTATATAATGACTCAGTCAGTAATAGCTTATTGCCTACGGGTGTGGAAGCAGTAGCTTAGCACCAGGCCAATTAAATCGAGCAGTTTAGGTTCTGGTGAGGATCCTGGCAAAAGGAACTTCTGTTTTCCTCACATTAGCACATCTGGTGCTTGGAAGTTTTGTTTTCCTGATTGTAATCTTTGGTGTTATCACTAGAGGTATTCTTGCAACAAATTATCCTTTGTACTTTTTCTGCTCTACGTAAAGGCATGCATGTGAAATAAAGAAAGACTGACATAGGGATGAAGAGCAGTATAATTCAAAGTGGTTAAAAATAACACTGTGGTTTGCCTGAGGGGGTTCGTGGAAAACAGAAAGGATGGATCCCTTGGTGACAATGTTACATGCTAACTGCCTCCAGAGCTATTTTAGTCCTCTTTGGTCACCCACACCCTTTTTCCTCCCCTAGAGATTGTTTCTCTAAATTATGCCTCAGTACCTAATGCCTAATTTCTCTGAGATAGTGAGTGAGACATAAAGGGTGGTGAAAGCAAATGCTTGAAAATGTCTTTGATTGATGCCTTATCTTTTATCTCTAAACTAGTTTACTAAATAGGTTTAAGTGGCATCCTCATAAATCTTGTAAATACAGCCATTCCAGAATACAGCAAGTTTTACTTGTAAGCCATCTACATCGTGGATAACCATTTCTCTCCCTTCCCTACTTTGAATTACTTGTTAGCTAGGAATCACCCTAGAAAAATATGTACTTGTATAGAACAAGTTAAAACCTGTAATTAATTGTATAGAGTAATTCTTCAGCACATTTTCAGTGCTGAAGCACTGTTTTGTAAGTGTGGGGAAGTTGGAGTTCCTATGGTCAGGATCCTCACTGAACTTAAACCACCTGATGATGCAACTGGCCTGTTGCTAGGATACTGCTTCCACACCTTTAGGCAATAAGCTATTACTGTGCTATATAGAGAGCTCGGCCCAGTGCTCTGGGCGGAGGCAGAGACGCTAGTGCTCAACCTACCACCAGTAGAATAAGCCTGGTAATAAACTCTTTCACCCCAAAGAACGTTCTGCTGTCAATTTCTTTGGTCACATTGAATCCATAGTGAACTTGCCTGGGGCTGAAACTCATTGGCAAGACAATTGGCGAAAGTCGGCAGGGTTCATTGTTGACCAAGGAAAAAGACAAGCTGCCCTTATGGGAGGGGTGCTTCAGTGGGCTGCCCCTGTGAATGGGGAAACAGTGGATCATCCCCTAATGGGTATGTGGCCTGAGGTGGCTTGCCTCCTAGAGGACTGGGCCCCACCCCAGGACTAGAGGCAAGTGGAGGTGACACCTGAGGCAGTAGGGGAGGCCCTTGTTATAGTAAGCAGATCCTTTGGTAAGCAGAGTGCCCGTGAGGCAGCGGGGACTGTGGGTTGGCTGCTTCTCACAGTATTAAAAACAGTCTACAGAAGAAATGGCAGCACGAGAACATGAGCTGCAAACTTCTGTGGATTCCCTGAGGAGAGAAATGGCATTGATGCGAGAAGAGGTGGTATGAGAACGCGAGGTGCACACTTTTGTGGATTACCTGAAGAAAGAGATGGCATTGATACAAGAGCACCGGCAGAAAGGTGCCATTGGAGATGAGATGGCAGTGCTGACAGGTGTTCTGAAGGAGGAAGAGGCCATCAAGGAAAAAGATGAACTCCTGAGGGAAGCACAGGTGGAGGTGGTACAATAACATCAGCTGCAAAGCATTGAGCTGAAGGTAAGAGACCTTCTGAAGACTGAGGTAGCATTGCTGCGAGGTACACTAGAAAAGGTAAAGGTTGTACCAGAGGAGGCACTTGGGGGAAGGGAGAGAAAGGTGCCATCAGCCCCAGTAATGGAGGAGCTGGAGAATGATGAAGGGGTGATGCCAGAGGCACTGGTGCCTCCTGTATTGAAAGCATGCCCAGTGGTTGTAAAGAAAATAAAGACCCAGCAGCTGAAGGTTCCCCAGGGAGAGGAGCAGCCCCCTCCCCAGGTCGTGGAGCACTCTATGGTCCTCCCATATACTCAGGCTGAGCTGGTGGATTTGGGCTCCCGGTTTAGGCAGAAGCCCTCGGAGTCAATATCAGCTTGGCTCCTGCATCTGTGGGACTTAGAAGTAGATGGAATTGTTCTGTCGGGGTCAGAGATGGGAAAGCTTGCTTCCCAGACAGTGTAGCCTGCCTTGAGGCAGCGGTTACAAAATGCACATCAGACCCCAGGGAGTCACACCTTCCTCAGTTGGTTCAGGGCTGCACTTTGTGCTGTGTGGCCCAATCCTGGTGATCTACCATTCTCTCCTGTTAGATGGCAGACATGCTGAACTACAACAGGTGCTATGAGAGCTAGGCATGAGAAATGCCATCTATAGTCCAGAGAATATGGCCCAGATGAAGAGATTTTCACTACTGGGATGAAAAATATTGTACCTCAAATGGCTCCTACATCCCTCGTTAGGTCTCTAGTGGCTATTCTTTCTCCTCACTTAGGGCATCCCATAAGCGAGGTGATATGTAACAGTAGCAGACTTAGGAGAGGCTGAAGCAATGAGAATTCAGAAAGAGATAAGACCTGTTGCTCACAAAAAGAATTTACAGGGACCCATGAAGGTTACGAGGACCCAGATGTGGGTTGATTTAATATGGGCAGGAGCAGATGGAAGGAAATTAGATGGGAAGTCAAATAGGATCTTACTAGAGCTATGGCAACAGTTGAAACCAGGGCAGCAGTTCCAGCCATTAAGACAAGTCCAGCCTGTGTGTTTGCAAGACTTCCTGCTGGAGAGCGAGCCAACCTCTTGAGCCCACACAGGAAGGTGATTGGGGAACACGGTTTGGCTGAGGGGAAGGTCAAGGTATCTGCCCTGAAGGACCAGGGGGGGACCAGAGACCACATGTTGAAATAGCTATCCATTGGTCCCCACTGAACATACAACATGTCCTGGCTCTGGTGGACACAGGGGCTGAATGTTCACTGATTCATGGTAGCCCTGAGCAGTTCCCCAGGACCCCCATTATCATAGATAGATATGGGGGGAAGGCTATCAGAGTGAAAAAAGCCCAAATCCCTTTGGGATTAGGGCATCTACCCCCAAAAGAGTATACCGTGTATATATCTCCTATCCCTGAGTATATTCTGGGGATTGATATCCTGCAGGGTCTATGGTTGTGGACCACTGCAGGTGAGTTCAGACTGAGAGTACATGTGGTAAAGGCAGTTCTGAGGGGACATGCTAGGCACCCACCCATAGCTTTGCCTGTACCTCAGCGGGTGACTAATACCAAACAGTACAAACTGCCTGGGGGGCATAAAGAGATCGGAGAAACTCTCCAGGAGCTGGAAAAGGTGGGTATTATAAAGCCCACCCATAGTCCGTTCAATTCCTGGCCGGTAAAAAAGCCAGATGCCTCCTGGTGTATGAGTGTGGATTACAGAGAACTAAATAAGGTCATACCCCCTATGCATGCTGCTGTCCCCTCTATTGCAGGCTTGATGGATACTCTCAGCCATGAACTAGGAACATATCATTATGTGGTAGATCTTGCTAATGCCTTCTTTTCCATTAACATTGAGCAGGAAAGTCAGGAACCATTTGCCTTCACGTGGGAAGGACAGCAATGGACTTTCACCATCCTCCCACAGGGATACCTCCACAGTACTACCATCTGTCATGGACTTGTAGCCCAGAACTTGGCTACATGGGAGAAAACAGCTGTACCATTATATTGATGATGTCACGCTCATGTCTGATTCTCTTTCAGATCTAGAAGGTGCAGCACCTAGACTGCTGCAATATTTACAGGAGAAAAGATGGGCTGTGAATAGCACCAAGGCTCAGGGGCCTGGTTTGTCTGTCAAATTCTTGGGGGTTGTCTGGTCGGGTAAAACCAAAGTGATACCAGAAGCAGTTATAGATAAAGTCCAGGCCTTTCCTACCCCCACAACTGTAGCATTGCTACAGGAGTTTCTGGGTCTTCTAGGTTACTGGAGTGTTTATCCCACACTTGGCACAAATTCTGAAGACCTTATACTGGTTGGTACGAAAGGGCGTCAGGTGGGACTGGGATGAAACATGTGCATCTGCCTTTACTACAGCAAAATAGGCAGTCAGGGCCGTGCAGGCCTTGAGTGTGATAGACCCATCAACACCCTGTGAGCTGGACGTTCATGTCACTGAAGATGGTTATGGCTGGGGTCTCTGGCAGCGGCTTTAACGAACTTGCCAACCCGTTGGATTCTGGTCACAACTCTGGAAAGGGGCAGAGGTATGATACACTTTGATAGAAAAGCAACTGGCTGCCATGTATCACGCCTTGCTGGCTACAGAACCCATCAATGGAATGGCCCCAATAAAGGTAATAACCATCTATCCCATTTTGGGGTGGGTACAAAACTGGACTCAAAAGCCAAGGAGTGGCATGGCACAAACACCCACACTAGCCAAGTGCCGTGTTTGCCTACAGAAGCGTAGTGCCCTTTCTAGTAGCCCCTTGAGTTAAGAACTCCAACGAGTGTTGGGGCCAGTGACACATACTAGTGAAAAGCTGGAAGAACTTGTTTTTGAACCATTAGTAGCAGAGAGTTCCTATCTGGAGGGAAGACCCTCTATACCCAAAGATGCATGGGACACAGATGGCTCCAGCCGTGGGCAGCCCCCAAAACTGAGGGCTATAGCTTTCTATCCTAAGACTGAGACAATATGGATGGAAGATGGTGAGGGGAAGAGCAGCCAATGGGCAGAGTTGCGGGCCATGTGGCTTGTGATCAGCCAGGAGCCCTCCTCTATAGTTGTCTGCACTGACAGCTGGGCTATCTATCAGGGCTTGACCCTATGGCTACCAACCTGGTACCATGCCAACTGGCTGGTTGGTCACAGACCCCTTTGGGGGCAAGAATTGTGGCAAGACTTATGGGCCTGTGATCAGACTAAAATAATTACAGTATACCATGTGACAGGTCATTTGCCACTGGCATCCCCAGGAAATGCTGAAGCAGATAAATTGGCCCAGATACGTTGGTTAGAAGGAAAGCCTGCCTCTGATGTAGCCCAATGGGTACATCAGCGTTTGTTGCATGCGGAGCACAGGACAATGTGGGCTGTAGCCCATTGGTGGGGCTTGCCTTTGAACTTCGAAGAAGTTAGTAGAGCCCGGCAGGAGTGTGTTGTGTGCTCCAAAAGGGACTTACACTGAGTTCCACAGCAACATGGGGCAATAGCTAAGGGGTCTATACCCCTCGTCAGGTGGCAGATAGACTATATTGGGCCTCTGCCTGTGTCAGAAGGGTATTGGTATGCGATGACCTGTGCGAACACAGCTACTGGACTTCTGGTTGCTTTTCCTACCCGTTGTGCAGACCAGCAGACGACCAAAAGAGGCCCCGTAGTGTCTCTTTGCTGCCTATGGCCGACCACAGGTAATTGAGAGGGATCAGGGCACCCATTTTACTGGACATACACTGCAAGAATGGGTGCAACAGCTGGGAATCAAATGGAAGTTTCATGTGCCATACAATCCTACAGCAGCAGGCAAGATACAGAGGCACAATGGCTTGTTAAAATCCGGACTAAAGTCTGATACCAATAGTCTGCAGGGATGGTCAGTCCACTTATGGACCATGCTATGGCATTTGAACGAGAGACCCTGAGCCCCGTAGACATGTTAACACATATGGCTGCCTCCCCTATACAATTGCAAGTGCAAACCAAGGAAGAATCACTGAAGCCGAGGTTTGGCCACCAGAATAACATCTTGCTGCCAGCACCAACTGCACTGAATCCCATGGACATGGCCTTGGACCTTTCGACACATGGACCAATGATGGCTGGCTCTCCTGGCACCTTGGGGACAAGGCCTGGGAGCTGGCCTCCTGTGTATTCCTGGAATAACAGCAGAGTGGCCGCCAAAGGTCATAGTAGTATATCCTGAACGGCCAGAAGGTAGGAGCATCTTACCGGGGAGTTTTGTTTTATCATTATGGCCAGTGCATGCACCTCTAGTAGCACTATATAAAGACCCTTTGGTAACCACCATGGGGAGAGGAGTAAAAGTATGGTATACTAGACCTGGAAGGGTCCCCCTTCCTGCTACAGTCCTATCACAGGACCACTCTCTTGCATGCATGATACCTGATGGACAAGATTTGCCTACGTTGGTGGCATTTAAACATGTGTCTTACTGCCCCTAAAGTCTTTGTGGATTGGGAACTTCCTCTGGCTTGAGGATTATTATAATTTTTGTTACCTGTATCTTAATTTTTTATTATCTCTAAGTTGTTGTTAGCCTCTGTTGCTGTATGGAATCTGGTTACAGTGCTCCAGCTTTCTCACACAGGGACCATTGTGGAAGATGGAAAGCATGTAGATTATAAGGCGAGAATCCTGGAGGGGTGGAGTGTGGGGATGTTGGGGTTCCTATGGCCAGGATCCTCACTGAACTTAAACCACCTGATGTAACTGGCCTGTTGCTGGGCTACTGCTTCCACACCTTTAGGCAATAAGCTATTACTGTGCTATATAGAGAGCTCGGCCCAGTGCTCTGGGTGGAGGCAGAGACGCTAGCTCTCGACCTACCCCTGGAAGAACAAGCCTGCTAATAAACCCTTTCACCCCAAAGAACGTTCTGCTGTCAATTTCTTTGGTCGCATTGAATCCATAGTGAACTTGCCTGGGGCCGAAACCCATTGGCAAGACAGTAAGAAATTCAATTTCCTATTGTAGTAACTTTTTTTAATGCAAGTCATTTAGGTATTACTTAGGGAAAAATTAAATAATAAGCATTTATTTACAGCTTTCTCCACAGGACTAATGAGAGGGTAGAAGAGATCAATACCAAACTTGGAGAGAAACAGAAGAGATCTTCACTCAGTACTCTTAGTACAAGGCCAGTGCTGGAGCCAAATTGTGTTGGAAATCTTATGGGTCCAGGTCTTGGGAGAGATCTTAATCCAAGAGAAAATGTAGTGATTCGCACCTCAAACTGCCGGACTTCAGGTGACGAAATAGTATAACTATCCTTGGTAAAGAATGTCTCTACCTTTTTTCCCCCTGGGTTTCAAATTTCTGATGTAATTCTTGTTTTTAGTTTGTTGAAATTCTGAGTTTAATTGATTAATGCTGACTATTTAAAAGTCATAATTATTTGTGCTTCCAAGAAAGGAGACAGAAATTTTATTTTTTAAAGTCCTTGGATTTCTCATTTTCAAGAGATACCTAATGTTAACTCTATTACATAAATTTAAACTGACACATTTTGAATTTTGTGAAAAGCTGCATCTTGAAAAAAATGCACCAAAACTGCTTAAATTAGAAACTTAATATTATTGCCTAATAACCAGAGGTGTGCTTTAAGATGCTTTGGCTTACTTTCTACTTGATTTCAGTTGTGGTGAATGATCCTTTTAATGTTTTGTTGAATTCTATTTACTAACATTTTGTTGAGGATTTTCTCTTCTATGTTTATTAGGGATATTGCTCTGTAATTTTTTTTTTATTTTGGTAGTGTCTTTGTCCAGTTTTGCTATAAGGGTTATTCTGGCCTGATAGAATGAGTCTGGAAGCAGTCCTTTCTCTTCAATTCTTTGGAAATTTTGATGATAGGTTTAACTCTTTGTCTTGCCAGTGGGTTTCAGCCCTGGACAAATTCAGTATGGATTCAATGAGACCAAAGAAATGACAGTGGAACATTGTTGGGGTGAAAGGGCTTATACCCAACTTTATTCCCATGGTGGCAGGTCAGTCACTAGAATCCCGTTCACTCACAGCGAGTCTGCATGCAGCAAGCTGGTCTCTGTCTCTGGGCCTCTCTGCGCCCTCAGCCATCTCAGCCTCTGTCCTCGGCACTGCCACCACTCCAGCCTCTGCTCTCTGCTTTCCTGCAGCCTTGCAGCCATGCCACTGTATTGCCCAGAGCACTGGGCGGAGCTCTTTATATAGACTCAGTAATGACGTATTGCCCACACATGTGTAGTGAGCAAGCAGACCAGTAACAGGTGGGAATCCTGGTCATAGGAACCTTTACTTTATCCACACTCTTATTTAAATGTTTGGTAAAATTCACCTGTGAAGACTTCGATTCTTGGACTTTTTTTTTTTGCTGGGAGGTTTTTTTTTTTATTATTACTATTCAGTTTCATTAATGATAAGCAGTCTAATCAAATATTCTATTTGCTCCTAATTCAGTCTTGCAAGATTGTGGTTCTAAGGATTTACCCATTTCTTCTAGGTTGTCCCATTTATTGGCATGTAATCTTTTGTAGTAATCTCTTATAGTCCTTTATGTTTTTGTGGTGTTAGTTGTTACTTCTCTTTTATTTCTGATTTTATTTATTGGGATCCTCTTTTTGTTTTTCTTGATAAACATGGCTAAAGGTTTACTAATTTTGTTTATCTTTTTGAAGAATCAGATCTTAGTTTAATTGACCTTTTCTACTGTTTTGTTCAAGTCTGTGTTTCATTTATTTCCACTGTAATTGCTATGATTTCCTTCCTTCCACTAATTTTGGACTTTGTTTGCTCTGTTGTTTTCTAGTTCTTCAGAAGTAAAGTGAGATTGTTTACTTAAAGCTTTTATTCTCTCTTGAGGTAGGCCTGTATTGCTATTAACTTTTTTCTTAGAACTGATTTTGCCATGTCCCAAAGATTTTGGAGTGTTATGTTTCCATTTTCATTTGTTTCAAGGTTATTTTGATTTCCTCTTTCTTTGTTGACCTATTGGTTGTTCAGTAACATGTTTAGCTAAACACGTTTGTTTTTTTACAGGGTTTTTCCTTGTACTTGATTTTTAATTAAATGCAAAAGATGCTTGATAAGATTTCAGTCTTCTTAAATTTATCACGTCTTCTTTTATTGCCTAGCAAGTGATATGTCCTGCAGAATGTTCCATTTGCATTTCAAAAGAATATATTATGCTGTTTTTAGATGGAATGTTTTATAAATATATATCTGTTAAAGTTCATCTACTGTATCATTCCAAGTCATTTCCTTATTGATCTCTTGGGATTATCAATCTATTGATGTAGGTCTAATGATGTTACAGCTCACTACAATTATTGTATTACTGTTGATTTCTCCCTTTGTATGTTGATGTTTGGATGCTCCTATATTGGGTACTTAAATATTTATTGTGGCAGGGTGGAAGCCAAATGGAGGGGCACCTGCCAGGTTGGGAATGTTGGGTGGGCAATCTATAGGTGAACGCTGGTGCGGAGTGAGTGGTGTTAGCAAAGTAGATGGAGAGAGTCAGAATTTCCTTCATACATTAACCTATTTACAATTGGATGATGAATTGCAGTAGTTTAAATGGGCAAACTTACTTGATTTCATAACGTTTTTATATTTTTGTAACATTTAAAATTAAAATACCAAATTTTAACTTAAAACATCAGTATATACTGAAAATGTTAACTTTGTGTGTGTGTGTGTGTCTGATATTTATCAAGTCTCAAAAGTAGAATGCAACATTATTTTCCAACATGAAATCTCAATTATAATGGTACCCTGTCAATAAATTATTGTTGAATGAATTAATGTATATTGTATTTATTGCTAGAATTTTGCTATAAGCAATCCACAACATGGATGATTGACTTGTTGACTGATTTTGGTAAACCAAGTTTAATTTGAAGGAAATGAATAGTTCTTTTAAGGAAGAATTTCCTCGATTTCAGCTTGCTTGATCCAACCAAAGATTAACATCTTCAAGATCCCTGTCCTGTGTTTAAAAAAATGTGTGCTTTATAAATTGAGTATATTGGCTGCTAATAGGAGTTAGGGTATTAATTTCTATTGCCTTATTTTTATTCATGACTTTAAAACTTATAATTTAGTCAGAAAGCTATTTTGTGTCTCAGGCCTAAACATTACTGGGATATGTGACAAGGCTTTACGTATACGTATTCATTTTGTCTGAGTTACGGTTAAAAATCTATGTATTTTTCCTGATTTTGAGTAAGTGGCTGGTATAGAACTTGAGGTTCAGTATAAAGACCTAAAGCCCGTTCCTGGCCTGCAGCTCATTGGTTTTGTGACCTTAGGCAAGCTCTCATCTCGCTGAGCCTTTGTTGCCTCTTATGTAAAATTAGGGACTTTGAATAGATCACTGACTTTCATACCTTATTTTTTCTTTCAAACAATAGAGCCTTTATTTAAGAAAAGAAAAAATTACATCAAACTATTATATAAAACAGAGACAAGGAGAGCAGTCCAGCTAGAGTGTGGCAGTGTCCCACTGGAAGCTTAGATTTCTAAAGACCTAGTTTGAGGACCAACAATTATGAGAGAAAATCCTTCTAATGAAAAAACCTTTTGAATTAAAACTTGCTGATACCTTGCTTTCTTGTGTATAATTTGCTCCCCTTTCTCTACTTATAATAAATGGAAAATATAAATAAAATTGCAGTTGTATTCTCCTGATTAATAGACTTTCAGCTACTTCCACCATCAGAACACAGTCTTTACCCAGAAATCAACATAAAGGTCATGGAAGTAAATATTTTGGAAAAGAGCTTTTGGGGAAAAGGTAATTAACATTACACTGGTAGTTCCTTAATTCAAGTTATGTAAAAATGTGATTTTAATTTTACATAGCATTTAGAAATGGTAATATAAAATTATTTCAATCAATAAGTACTTCTTCCTGAACTGGGATTGAGTTGTTAATTGTGCAGGCCCTGTTTACTAATGTTGTCACCTTATTCCTTTTATAAGGCCTGTCTATAATGCTATTGTCACAGAAGTGTAATGGAAAACGGTGTCTGAAAATATTGGGAAACATGCTAGCCAAAAACCTTGTCTTCACACCTAAAATTTATAAAGACATTACATATCACATTATAATTCTCATCACAGTGTTTATTATGTTCAGTATGCTAATTTAGATCTTAATCTGAAGGGCAGTTAGAGGGTACATTTTATAAGAAAGATTTAAATAAGGACATTTTTATTGTAGTAAGACACAATAACACTTCTATTGTAATATCGACACTTATAATAGTTTCAAATTTTCCCACACATTTTATAATTAAGTAGATAACTATAACTAGTCAAGTGTTTCCAAACTTGGCTCTAATTTCCAGAAATGAACAGTTACCTTTAAAGAATTGTGTATTATTTTCCTTGTTTCTAATTCTAGAAAGTTATGAATCAGAAATGAAATTTGAAAACTGGCTCTAGGCTCTATTTTTCCTTTTTTAAAGCAGATTTTCTGAAATCTGTGTCCATATGAATAAAGAGATGTTGTAGTCATAGTAAAAATAGAAAAATATTTTCACCTAATTTTTTGCCAGAAGTTTTACATGACATTTTTATGACAGTCCCACTTTCATTTTATGTATTTAAGATCCTGTGCTGAAAAATTAATAGCACAGATTATACCTTAACATTTTAATTTTCTAAAAGTACAAGAATGGAAAGCCCATTTTGAGGAAAAATTCATTTAGAGTAAAAACACTGATTAAAGTTTTATAATTGGTGTTTTTCTAAGAATTGCCAAGAAATGCATTCAGTATGATATGATGCATTCAGTATATGACTTGAATTGTTTAAATCTCTTCTTAAGAGTAAGATCAAATATCACCTTTCTGCAATTATGCATAATCAATACACCAATATTGTACTTTTTGTCAGATTAATCAAAATAGTATTACTGATATATGTTACCTAATTAAACAAATTTATTTTATGTGATTCCCCAAGTCCTATCTCTAAAAGTATTATACTTTTTTAAATTTTTTTATTTTGCTATTATTAATATATAATTACATGAGCAATATTATGGTTACTAGACTCCCCCTATTATCAAGTCACTGCCACATTCTAAAAGTATTATTTAAAGGCCATATTTCATCAGCTTTGTATTAAAAACTATACATATTTGATTTATTGCAGATGCAGCAAGAATTGGAAAAATATATATAACTAGAGAACTAAAAGAAGGTATGTTGTCAAAATTTATGAATTAAATTTAGATGTCCTTGCTTTCTGAAATGAATTCTAAATAGTAAATAGCAACCCTTTCATTGTTTGGATAATAACTATTACATTAAATACTTTTTTTTATACATATCTAATGATAAATGTGAAAGCATATGCTTTCATAATGAAGAATATACTTACTCCTCATTTATTCACCATGTTCAATAGCTTTTTAAAAATCTAAACACGGGAGAGAGGATTAAAGATGGCGGCATGAGAGGTGAGACAGAGGCTTCCTCCTAAAACCATGTATAATACAAAATATAACTAATAGAACTAATCCTGAAAGAGCAACAGGAAAGAGGACTGTGCCAAACTTCATACACCTGGAGAAAAGAATAAACCTCACAGAACAGGGTGACATACCAAAGCTGTGGCCCTGTGGGACCCAAGCCCTTTCCCCCACTCCAGCTCTCTGGGAGGAGGATGAGAAACAGAGCAGGGAGGGAGTGGAGGCCTGGGATTGCTGAATACCTAACTCCAGAGATCTGATCTTGGAAGCACAAACCTATATTTCATGGTGTTTTCATGGTACTCTCATTATTAGGGGGTTGGAAAGCTAAGACAGGCAGAATACTTGGAGAGACTGAGATTCTAGCTGCTTGCGGAAAACAGGGATCCATATCTGGCTGCTCTGGGATGAAAGACAGGCAGTCTGAGAGACTTCCTAACAGCAAGAGGGCTGCTAAAGGGGCAAGGATTGCACAGAGATTATTGCTCAGAAGAAAAGATAGGTAGACAAATTGTCTGGGTGCTCTCTTCCCAGAAGGTTGAGAACTTTCATGATCTTCAGGAGCTCCAGCTCCCGGCCTGGCTACACAGCTCCAAGGAACCCCTCTGTGATAAGCAGCCTACTGCGCCTTTCTCCCAGCCAGCCCCACCTGAATCGCAAACTGGCAAACCCTACCCTGGTGTTAGGCCAGCCAGAGGGAAGCCCTGTCTACAAGAACTACAAACACAAAGCACAGAGGCTTATACCTGTGTGCTTGGCCCACTGGTTCTCACAGTGGAGACAGGCACAGCAGCGGGGAAGCAGGAAACAGCTCTTTCCACCCCCCCAGGCACCAATACCGCTACCGTAGGACCCCTGACAATGCTTCAGGGGCTGAGCAGCTACAGAGAGTAGAGCTTTGGGCAATAGAGGGCGCCATATACAAATATGAAACACCAAAGGAACCTGGTTCAAAGTAAAATTATGAATATGAATACAACCCCTGAGAAAGTTTCAAATGAAATCGACCTCATGAATCTGCCTGAAAGGGATTCCAAAATAAAAATCATTAACATGCTTATAGAGGTACAGAAAAATATTCAAGAACTCAGGGAGGAATTCTGGTCAGAGATCCAATCATTAGGGAACACGGTATCAGAAATGAAACATACAATGGAAAGTTTTAAAAGCAGATTAGATATGGTGGAGGAGATAATAAATGAAATAGAAATGAGAAGAGGAATATAAAGAAGCTGAGGCACAGAGAAAAAAGGATCTCTAAGAATGAAAGAATATTGAGAGAACTGTGTGACCAATTCAAATGCAACAATATTCACATTATAGGGGTGCCAGAAGAAGAGGACAGAGAAAAAGGGATAGAAAGTGTCTTTAAGGAGGTAATTGCTGAAAACTTCCCAAATCTGGGGGAGGAGATAGTCTCTCAGGCCATGGAGGTGCATAGATCTCCCAACACAAGGGACCCAAGGAAGACAACACCAAGACATAGAGTAATTAAAATGACAAAGATCAAGGAAAAGGACAGACTATTAAAAGCAGTCAGTGAGAGAAATAAGGTCACATACAAAGAAAAGCCCATCAGGCTATCATCAGACTTTTCAGCAGAAACCTTACAGAACAGAACGGAGTGGCATGATATATTTAAAGCAATGAAGCAGAAGGGCCTCGAACCAAGAATACTTTATCTGGCACGGTTATTATTTAAATTTGGAGGAAGGATTAAACAATTTCCAGATAAGCAACAGCTGAGAGAATTTACATCCCACAACTGTCTCTACAGTGTATTTTGGAGGAACTGTTACAGATGGAAGTGTTCCTAAGGTTTGATAGCTGTCATCACAGGTAATAAAACCACAATAAAGAAAGTAGAACAGTTAATTACTATGCAACTGCAAAATTAAATCAACTATACCCAAAGTCAATCAAGGGATAGACAAAGAGTACAGAATATGATAACTAATATATAAAGAATGGAAGAGGAAGAAAAAAGAGGAGGAAAAAAAAACTTTACACTGTGTTGTTTGTAAGAGCATATTAAGTGAGTTAAGTTAGACTCTTAGATAGTAAGGAAGTTACTCTTGAACCTTTGTAACCATGAATCTAAAGCCTGTAATGGCAATAAGTACATACCTATCAATAACCACCCTAAATGTAAATGGTCTGAATGCACCAATCAAAAGACATAGAGTCACTGAATGGATAAAAAAACAAGACCCATCTATATGCTGCCTACAAGAGACTCATTTTAAACCCAAAGACATACATAGACTGAAAGTGAATGGATGGAAAAAGATATTTCATGCGACTGATATGGAGAAAAAAGCAGGAGTTGCAGTACTTGTATCAGACAAAATAGACTTCAAAACAAAGAAAGTCACAAGAGACAAAGAAGGACGTTACATAATGTTAAAGGGGTCAATGCAACAAGAAGATATAACCATTATAAATATATATGCACCCAACACAGGAGCTCCTACATATGTGAAACAAATACTAACAGAATTAACAGGAGAAATAGAATGCAATGCATTCCTTTCCGAAGACTTCAACACTCCACTCACTCCAAACGATATATCAACCAGACAGAAAATAAGTAAGGAGACAGAAGCACTGAACAACATATAAGAACAGGTGGACCTAACAGACATCTACAGAACTCTACACCAAAAATCAGCACAATACACATTCTTCTCAAGTGCACATGGAACATTTTCAAGAATAGATCATATCCTAGGCCACAAGAACAACCTCGGTAAATTCAGAAAGATTTAAATTGTACCAAAGAGTTTCTCAGACCACAAATGTATGAACCTAGAGATAAATTATGCACAGAAAATGAAAAATCCCACAAACACATGGAGGCTTCACAAAATGCTCCTAAATAACCAATGGATCAATGACCAAATAAAAACAGAGATCAAGCAATATATGGAGACAAATGACAACAATAATTCAACACCAAAAAAATCTGTGGGATGCAGCGAAGGCCATGCTAAGAAGGAAATAAATATATTGCAATACAGGCTTACCTCAGTAAAGAAGAACAATCATGTATGAGCAGTCTAAACTCACAATTAACAAAACTAGAA
The DNA here is from genome assembly GCA_032199065.1 of Smutsia gigantea. Taxonomy (NCBI): domain Eukaryota; kingdom Metazoa; phylum Chordata; class Mammalia; order Pholidota; family Manidae; genus Smutsia; species Smutsia gigantea. Next base: position 521,092 of record JAVSCE010014914.1, read on the forward strand.
AAAGAAGAACAAATGAGGCCCAAAGTCAGTAGAAGGAGGGACATAATAAAGATTAGAGCACAAATATATAAAATCAGGAACAATAAAACAATAGAAAGAATCAATGAAAGCAGGAGCTGGTTCCTCGAGAAAATAAACAAAATAGATAAACCCCTAGCCAGACTTGTCAAGAAAAAGAGTCTACACACATAAAGGGAATCAGAAATGATAAAGGAAAAATCACTACAGACACCACTGAAATACAAAGAACTATTAGAGAATACTATGAAAAATTATATGCTAACAAACTGGAAAACATAGAAGAAATGGACAGCTTTCTAGAAAAATACAAACTTCCAAAGCTGACCCATAAAGAAAGAGAAAATCTGAATAGACCAATATCCAGCAACTAAATTGAATTGGTAATCAAAAACCTGCCTAAGAACAAAACTCCTGGCCCAGATGGCTTTACCGCTGAATTTTATCAAACATTTAGTGAAGACCTAATACCCATCCTGCTTAAAGGTTTCCAAAGAGTAGAAGAAGAGGGAATACTTCCAAACTCATTCTGTGAGGTCAGCATCACTCTAATACCAAAACCAGGCAAAGACAGCACAAAAAAAGAAAATTACAGACCAATATCCCTGATGAACATAGATGCAAAAATACTCAACAAAATATTAGCAAACTGAACTCAAAAATGCATCAAAAAGATCATCCATCATGATCAAGTAAGATTTATTACAGGGATGCAAGGATGGTACAAAATTTGAAAATCCATCAACATCATACACTACATCAACATAAAGGACAAAAACCACGTGATCATCTCCATAGATGCTGAAAAAGCATTTGACAAAATTCAATACCCATTCATGATAAAAACTGAACAAAATGGGTATAGAGGGCAAGTACCTCAACATAATAAAGGCCATATATGACAAACCCACAGCCAACATTATACTTAACAGTGAGAAGTTGAAAGCTTTTCCTTTAATATCGGGAACAATACAAGGATGCCCACTCTCCCCACATCTATTCAACATAGTACTGGAGGTCCTAGCCACGGCAGTCAGACAACACAAAGAAATAAAAGGCATCCAAATTAGCAAGGAAGAAGTTAAACTGTCCCTGTTTGCAGATGACATGATATTGTTACATAAAAAACCCTAAAGAATCCACTCCAAAACGACTAGATCTAATATCTGAATTCAGGAAAGTTGCAGGATACAAAATTTAAATGCATAAATCTGTGGGATTCCTATATACCAACAATGAAGTAGCAGAAAGAGAAATCAAGAAAACAATTCCATTCACAATTGCATCCAAAAGAATAAAATACCTAGGAATAAACCTAACCAAGGAAGTGAAAGACCTATACTCTGAAAACTACAAGACACTCATGAGAGAAATTAAAGAAGATACCAATAAATGGAAACACATCCCATGCCCATGGATAGGAAGAATTAATATTGTCAAAATGGCCATCCTGCCTAAAGCAATCTACAGATTTAATGTAATTCCTATCAAAATACCAACAGCATTCTTCAATGAACTAGAGCAAATCATTCTAAAATTCATGTGGAACCATGAAAGACCCCAAATAGCCAAAGCAATCCTGAGAAGGAAGAATAAAGCAGGCGGGATCTCACTTTCCAACTTCAAGCTCTACTACAAAGCCACAGGAATCAAGACAGTTTGGTACTAGCACAAGAATAGACCCATAGACCAGTGGGACAGACTAGAGAGCAACCCAACCATATATCTGCAATTAATATACGATAAAGGAGCCATGGACATGCAATGGGGAAATGACAGCCTCTTCAACAACTGGTGTTGGTAAAACTGGACAGCTGTATGTAAGAGAGTGAAACTGGATTATTGTTTAACCCCATACACAAAAGTAAACTCAAAATGGATCAAAAACATGAATGTAAGTCATGAAACCATAAAACTTAGAAGACAACATAGGCAAAAATCTCCTGAATATAAGCATGAGCAACTTCTTCCTGAATGCATCTCCTCGAGCCAGGGAAACAAAAGCAAAAATGAACACATGGGACTACATCAAAGTAAAAAGCTTTTGTAATGCAAAGGACACCATCAACAGAACAAAAAGGCATCCTACAGTATGGGAGAATATATTTGTAAATGACATATCCGACAAGGGGTTAACATCCAAAATATATAAAGAACTTACACGCCTCAACATCCATAAAGCAAATAACCCAATTAAGAAATGGGCAGAAGATATGAAGAGAGAATTCTCCAAAGAAGAAATTCAGATGGCCAGAAGACACATGAAAAGATGCTCCACATCACTAATCATCAGGGAAATGCAAATTAAAACCACAATGAGATATCACCTCACACCAGTGAGGATGGTCAGCATTGAAAAGACTAAGAACAACAAATGCTGGCAAGGATATGGAGAAAGGGGGACCCTCTTACACTGCTGGTGGAAATGTAAGCTAGTTCAACCATTGTGGAAAGGAATATGTAGGCTCCTCAAAAAACTAAAAATAGAAATACCATTTGACCCAGGAATTCCACTCCTTGGAATTTACCCAAAGAATACAACTTCTCAGATTCAGAAAGACATATGCACCCCCATGTTTATTGCAGCACTATTTACAATAGCCAAGATATGGAAGCAACCTAAGTGTTCATCAGTAGATGAATGGATAAAGAAGATGTGATACACATACACAATGGAATACTATTCCGCCATAAGAAAGAAACAAATCCTACTATTTGCTACAACATGGGTGGAGCTGGAAGATATTACACTTATTGAAACAAACCAGGCGGAGAAAGACAAATGCTACGTGATTTCCCTCATTTGTGGAGTATAACAACGCAGCAAAATTGAAGGAATAGGAACAGACTTACAGACTCCAAGAAGGAACTAGTGGTTACCAAAGGGGAGGGGTGTGGGAAGGCAAGTGGGGAGGGAGGGAGAGGGGTTTGAGGGGTATTATGTTTAGTACACATGGTGTGTGGGGGGTCACGGGGAAAACAGTGTAGCACAGTGAAGGTAAACAGTGAATCTGTGCCATCTTACTACACTGATGGACAGTGACTGCATTGGGGTATGGGTGTGGACTTGATAATATGGGTAAAAGTAGTAACCACATTGTTTTTTCATGTGAAACCTTCATAAGAGTGCATATCATAATAGCTTAATAAAAATTTTTTTAAAAATCTAAACACATACATGGATATTTTCTTATTTTTGGCTATACCTTTCCTTTACTTCTGCTATTCTTGTAGAACTATCATCCTACACTTTTCAGAACACATGGGTGTTCCCAGCTTCTCATGTTTCTGGTAGTGATTTAAGGCCAAAAAACCAAGACTCATCTTGTAATAGGCAATTACAGTTCAAATAAGTGTCACTTGAAGGGTGACATTTAAATCTCCAGCCGTTGACTTGTTCATTGGTTTTACCTTTTACCCTCAGAAAAAGTTCCAAATTCCTTAGGAAGTAATAAACACACCCAAATCAAATTTAGTTTTTGCCAAATCTCTTGCTACTTACCCTACTCTTCCCTTTTGCTGTAGCATGTCACCAAACTAGACTACTTACAATTCCACAAATGTTCTTCCTCACCTCTAGCTCTTTGCAGATGCTTCTTCCCTCTATCTGGAGCATCTTTCCCTTGTCCTGCAGGTATCAATTTACATGTCACCTTCACCAAACGACTGACAATACTGACACAAAACTGGGATGTCCCCTCTGTGCGTTCTAATAGCACCCTGTTTTATACTGTCATGTATACTTGCCTGTATGGGAACTGCCTGTCGGTCTGTTGTTCTGGTTTAAAGTATATGATTTTCACAGTAAACTGTGTCATCTTCATCTTGTATAGTTCCATCTTCTAATGAGAAAACAAGAAGCTCTGATGCTTAGCCACAATAGCAAATAAAATGTACAACGATGGACAATTTACATTTCCTAGTAATCTTGTATTTTGTTTTGTTGATATATATAGATATTTTTCATTCTTAACACTCATAAAGGTCCCAACTTTTTTTAAAACTTATAATTGTTGACTCTGAAGTATTTTACATAAAGAGTATAATTCTTTCTTTTCCTTTGCAGCTGCTGATGAATGTGAATCTGAATCCTGTATACTTGCTCCTCTAGCATCTACTAATGGATCAACTGCAACACATGATCTACTTTTGAATGCATGACAAGAAAATGTACAAATTTTGAAAACAAAATTATATGATCTGAAACAAATGTAAATATGTACTTGTCTGATGGAGGGAAAAAGGATGTTATCATGAGAAGTGAGGCAGAAACCTCTGAAAACCACATACAACACGAAAATACAGCAAATAACAATTAATCCTGAAAGAGCAGCCTGGAAGAAGACAGCAACAGACTCTACATCTGGGGAATAGAGAAGACCTCACAGAAAAGGGTAAAGTAGCAAAGCCACGATCCAGTGGCACCCAAGCCCTCCCTCAACCCCAGCTCATAGGTGAGAGGAAGAGAAATGGAGCAGGGAGGGAGTAGAAGCCCAGGACTGCTAAGCACACAGCCCTGGAGATCTGCTCTGGGAGCATGAACGTACATTACATCTGGCTCTGGAGACTAGAGGAGTTGGAAACAAAGACAGGCAGAATACTCAAAGAGACTGAGATTCCAGCTGCTTGTGGAGAACAGGAACCCACAACTGGCTGCTCTGGGACAAAAGAAAGACTTCCCAACAGGAAGGGGGTTTTAAAGGGGCAGGGATTCCACAGAGCTTGCTGCTCAGGAGAAAGGACAGGTGGACAAAATCATCCCAGCACACTCAGCCCAGCAGGTTGGGAACTTTCAGGAGCTTCAGACACTCGATCCCCCTGGCTGGAAATTCAGCACCAAGGCCCCACACTGTGATATGCAGCCTCTCGCTCCTTCTTCCCAGCAGACACTGATCCTCATACCTGCTGCCCTCACTATTGCACCAGGCCAGATAGAAGGCGGCCCCGCCTACGTTAGCTATAGGGGCATAACGCAGAGGCTCATCTCTGTATGCTCAGCCCACTGGACCTGGAAGTGGATGCAGTCACTGCAGCCAGGAAGCAGGAAAGAGTTTTTTCCTCCTGGCGGGTGCCCTCTGAGAGTGCAATCCATAGTCAGGGTCCCACCCCGTGGCAGGGAAAGCAACGTGCGCCTGTGACCCCCACTATCACTCCAAGAGCTGGGCAGCTCCAGAGAGTAGAGCTTCTGGGCCCTAGAGGGTGCTGCCTACACAAGGTTATTATTCCATGGTAATCATTAGAATTATGAAACAGCAGAAGAATTTTGTACAAATGAGGATTTCTTAAAGGAAGAGGGCTAAGTGAAACAAATTACCAATCTTCTTGATAAAGATTTCAAAATAAAATTCATAAAAATGTTCACAAACTGGATGGCTACATGTAAGAGAATGAAACTGGATTATTGTCTAACTCCATACACAAAAGGAAACTCTAAATGGATCAAAGACTTGAATGTAAGTCATGAAACCATAAAACTCATAGAAGAAAATATAGGTGAAAATCTCTTGAATATAAACATGAGCAACGTTTTTCCTGAACAAAGCTCCTTGGGCAAGGGAAACAAAAGTAAAAATGAACAAATTGGATCATATCAAACTGAAAAGCTTCTGTACAGCAAAGGACACCATAAACAGGACAAAAAGGCATCCACAGTATGGGAGAATATATTCATAAGTGACTTAGCCATTAATGGATCAATATTCAAAATCTATATAGAGCTCACTCACCTGAACGCCCAAAAAGCAAATAACCCCATTAAAAAATGGGCAATGGATCTGAGCAGACACTTCTCCAAAGAGGAAATTCAGATGGCCAACAGGCACATGAAAAGATGCTCCACATTGCTGCTAATCAGGGAAATGCATAGTAAGCCATGATAAGTTATCACCTCACATCAGTTAGGATGGCCAATGTGCAAAAGACAAGGAATAATAAATATTGTCGAGGATGCAGAGAAAGGGGAACCCTCCCTCCTACACTGCTGGTGGGAATTAAATTACCTCAACTATTGTGGAAAGCAATATGGAGGTTACTCAAAAAACTCAAAATAGAAATACCATTTGACCCATTAATTCCACTCCCAGGAATTTACCCAAAGAAAACAGATCCCTGATTCAAAAAGACATATGCACCCCTATGTTTATAACAGTACTATTTACAGTAATCAAGATATGGAAGCACCCTGTGTCCATCAGTAGATGAATGGATAAAGTGTCATATACACAATGGAATATTATCCAGCCATAAGAAGAAAACAAATCCTACCATTTGCAACAACTTGGATGTATGTAGAGGGTATTATGCTCAGTGAATTAAGCCAAGTGGAGAAAGACAAGTAGCAAATGATTTCACTCATTTGTGCAGTATAACAACAAAGCAAAACTGAAGGAATAAAGCAGCAGCAGACTCACAGACTCCAAGAAGGAACTAGAGGTTATCAAAGTGGAGGGGGTGGAGGGGGGATGGGGAGGGAACAAGAAGGGGATTAAGGGTCATATTGATGAGCACAAAAAATGTGCGGGGTCATGGGGAAGGCAGTATAGCACAGAGGAGACAAGTAGTGATGCTATAGCATCTTACTAGGCTGATGGACAGAAATTGCAATGGGTGTTTTTGGGGGGACTTGATAATATGGGTGAATGTTGAAACCCCAATGTTGCTCATGTGAAACCTTCAGAAGATTGTATATCAATGATACCTTTAAAAAACGTACTCGTCTGCTTACACTTTTTTTTATTAAGGTATCATTGATATACAATCACATGAGCAACATTGTGGTTACAAGATTTCCCCCATTATCAAGTCCCCCCCACATACCCCATTACAGTCACTGTCCATCAGCATAGTGCTTACGTACTTTATTTCCCATTAATCATAGGACATATGAAAATCTTCATTAGAGCAAAATATTTTTGTATCATATGTGTCTGATGAATATTCGTACAGTATTTTAAAGTGTTTTTCCTGGCATCTTACTACCTTTTGAGATTTCGTGAATGAAAACTAGCATTGTGGAGCTGTCCAAATGCCAACTGTTTAAACAGCATGCAAACAGTCAGCTTATCACTAACACTTCAGTGGGTGTTAATTTATAGCTTTGTTGTATATTCCAGTTTTTGTCTCAGTACATGGGCCTTCAGATTTAGACAGACAGACATTTAGATATACTGCTGCTATGGATATTGTTAATATTTTAATGTGTAATGATTGTTAGAGTGTCATAAAGCATTTTAATTTTCAACACCAGTTCATAGATCTTTCCTCCTGAAGAAATATGATTTGCCTAACGATTTTCACCTTTTGTATTTATTTACTTTTGATTTACTTTTTGGAAACAGTCTTAAAATTAGAGAAAAGTTCCCAGTTTTAGTACAAAGAGTTTTGGTGCCTGGCACCATTTTGAGAATATTTGCTGAGATTAAGCCACTTTTCCTGATTCCTTTAGTGTTTATTTCCTACAAGTCAGTACATTTCACATAACTACCAAAAATCACACTAATATTCCACATAATGGCCAAAAATTACACTAACACATTTGATTATTTAATCCTCATGTTCTTCTAACATGTTGCCATTTGTCTGTAGTGTCCCTTTGAACAAAAAGATGCCACTCAGACCCACAGGCTGCACTTGGTTGTTATGCCTTTTAGTCATCTGCAGTCTGGAACAATTCCTCAGTCAGTCCTTGATTTTCATTACCTTGAATGTTCTGAAAAGTAAGTCCGGTAATGTAGAATGCACCGCAATGCATATTTTTCTGATGTTTTTGTTGATAAGATTCAGATCACACATTTTCAGCAAAAGTCTCACAGAAGTGATCCAACTCTTCTCATTGCATCCTCTCATTTGACCACTGATTTTGATGTGTCCCCTTCTTGGCGATGTTAACATTGGTCACTGAGAAGGTTGCATCTGCCAGATTTCTACTCTGAATGTTCCCTTTCACTATACAGTTTATTATTTTATAGGGCAGTGCTTTGAGACTATGTAAATACCTCTGTTCCTCATCAAATTTCTTATTTATTCCTTTACCCATGTCAATATGGATTCATGATGTATTTTATTCAGTGGGTTATAGTTTGTTAATACCATTTATCAAAGTTTATTTTTCTTTTAGAAATGTTCTATTTTGATAAATTCAGACTTACAGAAAAGTTGCACAAATAGTGCCAAAAATTCCTGGATACTATTCCCCAAATGTTAACATTTTACTCTATTTGCTTTGTTTTCTCCCTTCTCCTCTCCTCTAGATAAATATAAATGTATGTATATAGTAGAGTTTTTTCCCCTGAACTATTTGTAAGTACAGACATGATGCCTCTTTATTCCTAAGAACAAGGAAGTATCTTACAAACTCTAGTATGTTATCACGATCAGGAAAGATCTATAATCCATCGACCCTCTTCAGATTTTGCCAATTGTCTCAATATCATTTTTAGGCAGAAAAAAGCTAAGATGCTGTGTGTTTCTTTAGTCACCTTCAATCTGGGGCAGTACCTTAGTTTTTGCTGTTCATGATGTGTACATTTTGAAGAGTGTAGGTCAGCTTTTTTGTGGGTATTTCAGTTAATTTGTAGACTGTCCCTCAGTCCAGGTTTGTTGGGTGTTTCCTCATAAGCAGATTTAGGTTATGCCAGTTGGGCAGGAATGTCACACAACTGACGCTAAGTTCATGGCCCCACAGTAAATCTGAAGGCATGTGCTTGGTCCATTCTTGGCAATGTTGACTTTGATCATCTGGTTAAAAAATGTCTCTCAGGTATAAATTCATAAGTATGTAAGTGGATAATAAAATTAAAGGTTTACCTTTTAGCTTTAGAATACTTGGCTTGATTATTTGCATAAGTTCAGCAAGAAGAACAATTGATCACATAGGATCTTTTAAATGTGCTTTGCTGGAACTTTTTATAAGGAATTTCAGATAGAGTTGTTAAGGGCCTCTTGAGGTCAGGAAACCCAAGCCAGACTTGCCATCAGGTTTTGCCTGCAGTACCTGTAGATTTGGGTGAATTCCTCTTTTCTAAAGGTCCCCAAAATATTGTGAGGTTCCTGCACCTGCCAGGAAATAACCTTCCTTACTCACCTGGTAAGGCACCTGGGAACCCTATAAGCAAGGGGCTTTGTTGGTTCCATAAAGTCAACCTTGGTTCCTTAAATCTGTCTGTTCATATCTGAGTGTATGCACGTGTCTCTCGGGTATGACATTCTAGTCAAAGCCTTGGTAATACAACCAGTATTTTTATTTGGTCCTGTTACAAGGAAAGCAGATTGGACTTATGCAATTAAAACTATTGCCATAAAATATGAAGAAAATACTCACTCAAGTTTCTAAATTCTGAAAAAATCAGGTAGAAAGAGAAAGATAAATGTTCCAATTCTGCTTATAAAGGTATAGTTTACTGAACTGTTGTAAGCTAGCTTAAGAGAAAAAGTTTAAAATAGACACATTTTTTTGTTTACTAGATTAGCAACATTTGAAACAAAAACATGAAAATTGAAGTTATCCTCTCTAGTTTACTCAGTTTTAGGTAATTAATTTTTGCTTTGCTTGAATCTAGGTTTTTCACTAGTTCTGGAATAAAATAGCAATTATAAATGATAAAAGACTTAGAAATGGCTATGGTTAACACAATTTACAAGAAAACTTAGTTATTTCTGTAATGGGTAAGAGTTTAATAATCTAAAGTTTAGCATCACTGATTTGACAGTGGTTCCCAAGTAATTACATATTAAATGTGTAAGCCCAATTAGCCAAATATTTTTCCCCATGAGGAGAAAAAAAAAATCTCTCTGACATGGTCCAGAGGCCCTCTGGAAAATATCAGAGTTAAGTAGAGGTAAAAGTACCTTTTGAATTTGGTGTTGGGAAGTTGTCAAAAGAAACTTTTTAAGGTACTTGCTTAAACAAGATTATAAGCTGTTAAAAAACAATTTTTAGTTATTCATTTAACCAAAGTGACAATAAAAGATTTTAAAGGCAGATACAGAGGGTCCCATAGTTGTTAGCAAAACTTAGCTCTTTTAATATTAATATTTTTGTCTTTTCAAGTATGCAAACATATTATGAGACATAAGTACAAGAATAATCTGTTGTAAACTGTTATACTAGCATGTCTTTATGCACAGGAGGAAGAGGGTTTTTTCCCACAGAGCATCTTTGTTATTATAATTTCCATTGGGGCCTACTGAGCAAACAGCAGTTCAATGGGAAACTGTATCAGACAAGTGAACACTGCTAGTACACTTACAAGCTTCTTTAATAGTCCTTTTGCTCAGCCAAGGTCAGTTTTAAGCTGATTGGGGCATAAGTAAAGTAGGGAGAGGAGCAAAGAGAGGATTGTATCAAGTATTCCTGGTAGCCCATCTAAGAAGGAATAAATGGGTTAGAGAGCCCAGCGTCCCAGGGTCTATCCCAGGGGTCTCAGTGTTCCAAGACCTGAAAAGGGAGGCCTGTTTTCGGACATCTCCGTTAACAGGGAGGACGAAAGTCCTGTCACAGCTCAGTAGTTTAGGGCTTAGGGGGATGGAGGACTAGAGTCTCCTGGCTACCTAGTGAACAGTTAAAGGGGGCTTACCACAGGTGGTCCCATGAGACATGGCAGATGTTGACAAAGGCTGACAGTGAGGTCTTATGGGAGCCTGAAGGAGGCTCAACCAACTCAGGCAAATAGCTAGAAAGCTGACTTGCAATAAGCAGGCGAGGGGAAAGGCTATGAGAGGGGGACAGCGAAGGAGGTTTCAGTGCAGATGAAATGGGAGAATAGGATTCTAGGGTAGAGATTATCAAGGAAACTTTGGTCTTTATACTTGCTGAGTCTCAACTGGTTAAGGTTTTAGTAGTAATTACAGGTACCAGGGTAAGGGTAAGAGAAGGGAAGAGTGGCAGCTCTTAACTGAGCTTTTAGAGTCAGCGAAAGGCATAAAGAAGTGTTCTGGCCAGGCAAGCCTCCTGGAGATCTGAGAGCCTCATCAGAGGACAAGGAGGTTAAGGTCCCTGGAGATACTCATGGATTAGTTAGGAAAGATCATCTCTGGTTGCCTGGGCTGAGGGAGGCAGCCATGAGGGGGAAAAAAAGTGCTGTGCTGAGAAAGAGGTTTTGGCCCTAGGCTATGGCACTTCTGCAGTCTGCAGGCTAGGCAGAAGAGGTGGGTTCTCAGTGGGAGGTCAGAGGCACTGCAGATCCCAGAGTAAAAGTCTGTTTCCCTCTAAATGGAAAATAGAGAAAATAGAGCAGACATGATGATAGAAAGGACTTAGTGCAAAAGGGACAAAGGGTCATGGATCTTAGCTCCTGCAGGAAGCCGTTGGAGAGGAGGAAAGGGAGAAATCTCCTGGTTGCTCTGGGTTGACATTTCCTAGGACTGAATCATGGGTCCAAAGGCAAGTGGGTGCTGCCTCCAACTGGGTCTGGTGTACGTCTCATGGCCAAGGAGATCATAAGATGGGGTCCCTGGGGTTTTCCCCAATTAGCTGACCAGCAGATAACACAGAAAGCTTAGAGGAGGGAAGAAAAGAAATGCAGCGAGTAGGAGAAATCTGAGAACACAGAAAAGGAAATCTCCACATGGACATACTAAACCCTGCATGTGGACTTGCCATAGGATTGGAAGTGGGTGCTTTCACAGTGTACCTCTGTTGCATGGACATTGTCTTGCAGTCGATGCGGTGCCTAATGCAGTCTTCCCTGGTTCACGACCAATTTACCCTATCATGGGAGTCTTCCGGTGAGCACCCTGTGGCCTTTACTGCTTGACCGGTGCCCAGAGTGTGGCTGTTTTGGTCCATGAGAGACAGAGAAGGAAGGGAAGGATTCCCAGAGAAGAGGTAGATAGTAAGTGGGTGCCTCCAGCCAGGGGTGAGGCACATGTGGCTTATAGGAGGTGGAAATCCATGGGAGTCACACAGCACCAAATATGTTGGGGAAATATTATGTATTTTCCTCGGTCCTTGTCCCTGCCACAACAAAGAATTGAAGGGCAGAGACACAGTAGTGAAGGAGAGTAAAAGTTTAATTTAAAGTTACTTAAAGAGAGAAAAAGTACAGGTCTCCTCAGTAAGGACAGGGGCCCTGAAAGTTTGGAGAAAGTTTAAAAGCTAGCACACTTAGAAAGTGCGGGCGACCTCAGAGAGAGAGCACTCCGAAATGTTGGGGGTTCCCCCTTTTAAGGATTCTTCGGGGATCTGATTAAGTGTTGAGGGTGCAGAACTGTTAAGTGGTCTCTGAATATTTAGAAATAATTTAATACAAGGAACTTCCTGCTCTGATTTCTCCCTGAGATAACTGGCATCTTGGTCTGGGAGCATATCAAACAGGACCACCTGTCCAGCCCCCAAGGTGGGCTGAGTTATTCTCTGTTTACTAAAGAGTAAATTAAGAATCTTACTTCTTAACTTCCTGGGTGTTAAAACGCAATCTTATCTTTAAGATGGAATCCTTCCTGTCCTTTACTATGTTGTTTACAGCTGGGCCTGCATGCTAAATTAGTTGTCTAGGTGGCAAACTACTTGATTAGGGCCAAACGAGAAAAAAACAGCATGTAGGTAAACTTAAAAAATAAGCTGGGCCTGCATGATTAACACAATAAAGGCATGGGCTATGCTGAGGTACCCTCCTTTATCTGGGGAATATTCAAACATTCCAGGCCAAGTTGCTCCTGGCTTTTTGAGCTTTAACTGATAACTCAGGGCTTTCCTGGCCTTCATCTCTTTCTACCCTTCTCATATTTATTTTCCTGCCTAACACTATGGTATTCATACTGGGGTTTTTGTTCACAGAGTCAAAAAGTGAACTTCACAAACACTCCAGGTAGGAGAGCAAGGGAGAGGCTTTTATTTAGAGATAAAGTGAGAGAACAGAGCTCTTGGCTTACACCAGGAGGGGACAAGAGAGCCTGTAGTGGTGCCTTATAGTGGATTTATAGGCAGTTGAGAATTTTTAGGAATGTGGTTAATGGCTAAGGCTGCAGACTTGTTAAGTGGTTTTAGAATGCTCATTTTTTGTTGAGTGACAGAAGAAATTTGCCTGATTCTCTCGCAGAATAGTAGTTCTCTCTGGGAGCATATCAATTAAGACAGCCTGCCCTGCCTCCAAGATGGGCTGGGTTGTTTTCTGTTTGCTAAAGAGTGTATTAAGAATCTTACCTCCTAACTTCCTGAGCTGTTTATAGCTGGGCTTGCTTACCAAATTAATATTTTGCCCAAGTTGCAGATTACTTGATTAGGGTTAGAGAAGGAAAAACAGCATATAGGTAAAGTTAAAAATAAGCTGGGCCTTTCAGCAATGCCATGATCTAATTGACACATGAAGGCATGGGCTATGCTGAGATACTTTTCTTTATCTAGGGAACATTCAAACACTCTAAGTTGTTCCTGGCTTTTTGAGGTTTAACTGATTTCAGTGAAGAATGCTTATATTCTCAGTTTGGTATCTCTACCCCTGGAGAATTAGTATGACTCTGACTTTGTGTAATGCTTACACTAGTTTCAGTAGGAACTTCTTTGCACACTGTTACATTGTTCTGACTGTAATTATCTTGCTTTGCTTTTTTTCCAGAGGCTCTCACCCTACTCTGCCTAAACCCACAGTCCCTGTCTCAGTACTCATATTTAATATTCACAGAGAACTGACTATCATCAAAAAGATAAACACCAGACACTTTCCCAATGAGTTTACTATATCAAGATTTATAGACATGGGACAAAAGAGAGGAAGGAAGGGCAGACCACACACATTGTGCTCTAGCTTTTCATAAAGCAGAGCTGTTGTTCCTGGGACTCACAAAACTTGACTAAGGCTGCTGCAGATTGGTAGCAGGTTAAAGCTTAAATTTTCCTTTATTCTCAACCACCACTCCTTTATTATCTTTTCCTCTGTATTATCTAATACAGAGCCTTGCTCTGATGCAAGCACCTGCTACACACCTCAGTCCTGGAACAGGCAGATGCTGCATTGCCTGCTATCAGTAAGAGGAAAGTGACATTATCAGAGGTACACAGATGTTTATTTGGGTCCCAGGCTTCAGTTCTTTGGGGTATGTTCCTAGGTGTGGAATTGCTGGGTCGTATGGTAATTCTGTCGGGCCTTTTGAGGAGCCCGTCCTCAGAATATTTGGAGCCCATGGTGAACTGAATCTAAAGCTCAAACTAGCCTAGTCTCAGCTCAGCTACATCGTTAAGGACACAGCCACTACTGCGCTGGCCTAACAGAAGGGATAGGCACACCCTTGGCCAGACACCACAGTTATTTACGTTAGGCTCTGATGTTCTTTCTGGTGGTGTATTTGTGGCTCTAGTGAGGTATAATTTACCATAAAATTCATTCATTGTGATTCAGTCATTTTAATTAAGCTGATAGAGTTATGCAGTAATCATAACAATCCAGTTTTAGAATATTTTCATCCCCCGCAAAATTCCCTTGTGCTTGCTGGCCAAGCCCCTCTCAGCACCAGGCAACCACAGGTCACCTTTCTATGTTTCCCTGTGCCAGACATGGGCCTATATATGGAACCACAGTATAGATAGATCTATAGTGGAGGTACTCGTTTGGATCTGGAGTCCCAAGTATGAATGTTTGTCTTGTGAAACTTAGTAAAGAAATTGCATTTGAAATGGAGTCGGGAAGCCCTGCAGGGGGTCGCTCGCATGCATAGGCCACTCTGCTGCAGGCATAACCAGCAGGAAGAAGGAAGATAATTTTTACCTTGAGGATGGAGGACACTTTTCACGTAGAAATTTTATTTCCTGCTTTTAAGAAAAAAAAGGAGGATCCCTCCTTGCCCCTGGAGCCACACATTGACAAAGGCCTGCAGCCAAGGAGAAACTACTGCAACTTCTAACTTGTTTTCTCCAATGAACTTTTTTTCAAAACAGCCCTCCCAGTTATCTCCCAAAACCTAGTAAAAGCTGACCTTCCCTTTGTTTTATTGCACTTGTCTACGGTTTGCCACAGTTTGATTGTCCTGAATTGCAATTCCTCTGTTATACCCAAATAAACTTTTATAGTCAAATAACTATCTTATTTTTAAGGTTGACAGACTTCTAATTCAGATGTGCATAAAATGTTACATATCTTTACTTTCTCTCTACCCCTGCCAGTAGGAGGAGAGAAATCCACCCTCAGGCATCACTGAGGCTTTGAGTGGAGGCAGTCCTTCCCAGGGTCATGGAAAAATCCAGGAGGGATTCTAGTGTCCACAGGAGTTAGGGTCATTTAGTCTTCAGCCTGTTACCTTGATCAGGCCATTAATGCTGATACCATCATATTCCCCTAGGATTCTTCCAAGGAGAGGGCAGTTTGCTCTGTTATTTACAAAGACAAGCCTGGATTTCAGAATCTGCTTAGGCTGTGGAACGAGGTTCCCAGGGTCCAATAGATGCCTCACACGACTCCGTCCCTCCAAGAGCTTGCCCTGTGTCCCGGTGCTGCAGGGGCTGCGGCTGAAGCCTCTGAGGCTCCTGAGACCACCAACTGCCACCTCCCTCCCCCTCTAGTGCAGTCATTCTTCCCTCCAGCTGCTGTGAAAGTACCCCCACCCAACCTGCGCCCTCTCCCCTCTCCCTCCAAGACACTTGGGGTAGAAAATGTATTTCCTAAGATTGGGCTTTCTCAAAAGACAAGATGAGAGGTTGGTCTTCCAAGAGACCTGCAAATTCCCTTGAGGTAGGAAACACAAAGGGGCTATAGTTGCCTTCTCCAAACAGAGCGGCAGGGGGAGCGGAGTGGGAGAGGGGAGAGCACAGAAAGCACGAAAGGAAAATCTCACGAAATACCCTACCATATTGCTTTGCATTCACCTACCACAAAGCCGAATCTTAGCTGCACTTAGATTCCATCTACTCGCAGAAGTGTGAAAGGAGCACCACCCTGGTCTATTCAGGCTAAGAGAGAACTGGCTCTAACACCAGAAATAATAATAGCGTACCAGGTATTGCTCAGAGTGTCGTGTATTAACCCTTAATCCTCACAATGGCCTTAGGCAGTAAGTAGGTGCTGTAGATCTAGATGCCTTATTTAAAGTCTTAGGAACAAGCTGTTTCAGAATTCAGGATTTTTTTGGATTTTGGAAAGGTAAGACAGTGCATGTAATTTATATAACTCCCCAAGAGTGCCTGAAGTAGCTCTCATACAAACTGATGTGCCTTCAATAAAGTAAGTACATAATCACACCAAGTGGTCTAAATAAAGACTATAAGTAACTGAGAGGCATCTTCTCGGTACAAGGCAGATGAATACTTAGGCTTCCTAGACACAGTGCAGGACAATCCAGTAATCCCACCTGTCTGGTGCACCTGAAGCATCCAAGTATCAAAAGTTGGCCTGTTCCCTGGAAACAAGAGCCCAAAGAAGCATCCTGCAGGCTTTGCGCACCTAAAGGTGTATTTTAAGGACAAAATCGGTGGATGTCAGGCATGCTCGGTTAACTACAGCTAGTTGTAAGGCCCCTAAATCATGGCCTCTGCCTAAGGATGCCCGGGACTGCCCTCTTTCTGTGGACGCAGCGACCCCCTGTGGCTCTGGCCTTCTATAGGGACACCCAGGTGAAGACCGGTTCCCCCCACATTATTGACAGTTTATTTGAAGTATCCCTATCCCTCACGGCAATCACACTGACAACTCAATGTCACCCGCATTGCCAGGAGTCCGGGCCTCGGCCGAGCGGGAGCTGCAGGGCTTATAGTACCCTGGAGAGGCACGCAGGAGAGGGGCGGGGCCGGTGGGGGGCGGGGCCGTTGGAGGGGCGGGGCCGGCCAGGCGAGCCACGGTGGAGGCGAGGCCCTCGGCGGGGCGGGGATGGCGGGCCGCGCCTCTGCGGAGGGGGCGTGTCCTGGGGGCGGGGCCCGGGAAAGTCCGTGGCGGAGACGGGGAGGCGGCGCAGCGGTCAGCTGAGTGGTGCTGGCCCGGGTCGCCACCCCGCGTTGTCAGCCCGAGTCTCCCTCAGCCCCGGTGGTCCAGGACCATCCCTGGTCAGCGTCTGCGTCCGGGTCCAGAGCCGTGGCTTAGTGGGCACGATGCCGAAGAAGCAGTGACCCCGAGAGAGGCCGAGCGCGGGCGCCGGGTGAGCCGGGGCAGGCGGCGGACAGGGGCTTGGAGAGGGCGCGGCTCCTTTTCCGCCCGGGAAGCCGTTTCCGCAGTCCCGTCCACGACCCAGAGCCTTTGGGGATGTGGGTGGCAAGGGGTGGGGCCTCCCCTCCTCTGGGAGGGTTTCCAGGCTCCTGAAGGTCCTGACCGGGTGGCAAAAAGCGGCATGGCGGCCGTCCCAAAGCGCCCTTCTGCCCTTTTACCAGCTTGGCTGGTCGCAGGTGACGTCCTGTGTAGGTCACGAAGGTGGTTTAAGGGTGACCTCCTGCCGCAGGTTGGCAATGATTAGACTACCAGTTCCTCATTATAAGGGAAGGGGTTAAGGGTACAACAAAAACCACTCTAGGTGGAGGATGTGTGTCCCCAACACACTGAGGACCAAGGGACTTCAGGTGGTGGGAGGTGCTGAACAGGTGAAAGAAATCTTCACAAAGCCTGGTTTCTCAGAGAGCGTGTGTGTGTGTGTGTGTGTGTGTGTGTGTGTACGTCCACATAGAGGGAGAGAGCATATGGGTACTTGAAGCTGAGAACCCACTTGGTTTTTGCTGTTGGAAATGTGTAAGCTGGAAGCAGTAAACATCGCTAACAGAAAATGAAACGCAGGTTCTGGTCAGGCCTCATCAACCAGGAAAACTGTTGTATGGTAATGTATGCCACAGAACCATTGAAGGGCAAAATGGAAAACCGAAGCCTAGACCTGTAAGATGGTGTTGGGACCTCAAAAGCCTCAGATCTGGTTAAGCAAGGCAACACTATTAACAGAAGACACTATCAACACCCCTTCTCTTTGTGGAGGGAGAGAAGAGCTAGGGGGCCCTGCCTAACTCCCGGGATGTTCCCAGTTTGTACTGGGCTGGACAGGTCCTGGGGCAGAGGCCAAGGCCCGGGACTGCCCTGGAATTGAGAGAGCAAGTGAAGTTTAAATGTGGCCTGTGTGAGAATACAGTGATTGGAGTCTTCAGAGGGATTGATCTGTTTTTCTACTGGGTCCATTTTAGTGGTTCTTTATATATTGTGTACTTTGTAAAAGTAACATCTTTCTTTTTTTTTTTTTTGTAACTGACCTCAGGTTGCATATTATCCTATGAAATACAACTAAACCCTCCAAAAAGAAATTTTATTCTTAAAAGGAATTGGTCACTGTATTGCTTTCCTACTGAACCCTCTCCCTGAAGTAGGGGTACATAGATATTCTCTTCTCCAAGCCCTACTTTTTCTCCCTTTTATGGAGACTTGGAGTGTTTGGTATGTTTGTGTAAATCTATGGAATAGTAAAGCCAAAGGAAAAGGAAGACATCAAGTTCTTTTTAAAAAATAAACCATTTCATTAAGAAAATTTTTTTTTAAGTTTTTTTTTCACTTCGACATGTGCGTGAGGATTGAATAATAGAATATGTTATGAAATGACATCCAGGTATCTTTGTAGAGATATAAAAAGCAGTACTAGTTTTCAAAATAAACTTTCAAAGTTGAGTTCAAGAACCTGGAAATCAGTGCCATAGAACTCTAGAAAAACTCATAATACTTGCATTCAGGGTTTGACCCCCACATGGCAGAAAGTGTTTTACAAATGTTAGACTTTAAAGTACCGGATTACACTATATTTTAATTTCATTAGGACAAACACTGAGAGTCTGCTTTGTGTTAGTCTCTAAGAAGAATAAAATAGGGACCTTGTTTAAGTTTGACAGGAAGATAGACGTGTGTGATAACAGTACTTTGCAGAGTAAGGTTGAGGGGTGAGGGGTGACACACAAAGTGCTTTTGGAAGCTCAGATTTAGGAATGGTTCATGTGACATAGGCCATAGATTTATGCTGAACATTGAGCTGTCCAGTGGGTATTTGCCAGGGAAAAAGCAGGGCCAGACATTTCAGGCAGAGCAGAGAACAGATAGAAGGGGAGAAACCAAAGAATGCAGGGAACTGTGAGCCCCTAATGTGTTTGGCACCAAGAAGCATGGTGACAGGAGATGGTACTGGTGGGTAAGTGGGGACTGTAATTTGAAAGGCCATGTTTGTCTCACTTGGGAACTGGAACTCTGTGCTGTATGGGAAGAGTTTTAAGCAGGGGATGATCTTGTATCAGGGAAGAAAACGTGGAGGTAGTGGGGCTGTAGTGGAAAGAGATGAGAGAGACACTATGGAGGAGTCGTCTAGGAACATTCGTGCAACAAGTATTTGTTGAACCCCGTATATGTCAGAATATTCTAGATGCTGGGGACACAGCAGTGGACAAAATAGACATTCATTCTTCCTTATTGGTAAAATCTTGATGAATCCTGTGTTAATTCACTCTCCTTGTAGTTAAACTTGTCACCCTTGCTGAGAAATGACACATACCAGATCCAGATATGTTGCATTTTTATTAGAAATTCTATTACTAGATAGAACCTTGGTTATTCCATAACCTTTGAAGATGCGCAGAAGGATTTATAATGCATCTCTGTGTTTGCCCAACAAAAATAGCTCAAGGTGATACTAAAAACTTTGAGAATTCAGCTTTCTCTAACTGGTATTCTACCAATAGGCATTTGTCTTGCCAATGGGTTTCAGCCCCAGGCAAGATCACTATGGAGTCAATGTGACCAAAGAAATGACAGTAGAATGTTCTTGGGGTAAAGGGGATATACCCAATTTTATTTCCACGGTGGCAGGTCAGTCACTAAAATCTCGTTCACTCAGAGCGAGTCTGCATGCAGCAAGCTGGTCTCTGCCTCTGGACTCCTCTGCCCATGCGGGCAGCATAGCCGTCCTCTGGGCCTCTCTGCCCGCACAGCCATCCCAGTCTCTGTCCTAGGCGCTGCCACCACTCCAGCCTCTACTGTGCTCCCCTGCAGCCTTGCAGCCATGCCACCGTGTCGGCCAGAGCACTGGGTAGAGCTCTTTATATAGAGTCAATAATGACGTATTGCCCATACCTGTGTAGGTAGCTAGCCATCCAGGGCCAGGTAGGAATCCTGGCCACAGGAACTTTCATTTTATCCACAGCATTTCATATATGCACTATTCTGTGATAACTCATAGTGATGCCCCCAAAATACTCTAAAATCATAAAGTGCCTTTTGAGTCACAAAAAATCTATTAAATTGCTTTTAGTAAAATTTTGGTAATAAATATTTCATGCTTATGTTTGGCCTATATGCTGACTTCTTATTTACTATAGCATCTGAATCACCAAATAATTTTTCCTAGCAATGCTGATAACCAAGAGTTTATTACACCTAGGAGAGGCATGTGTGTTAGTGAGGGAGGGTGTTATGGCCGTGACCATGCTAGGGTACATGTGTTGGACTGTGGCCTTGTTAGAAGCTTAAGAAAACTTTTCACAGAGTTTTTGAGCCAAAAGCCACCGTAATGCTCATCATTTGCTATACCAGTCAATAAATCGTTTAGGAAGATCACATGTCTGTTAGTGGCCCCCAGTGTTTTTTTTACTGTCTCCTTTAGTTTTTTTTTACTGTCTCCTTTATCACAATACAGCTTTTTTTCCCCATGTCCTTATAAAATCTGGGCAACCTGACCAAGTTAGGAGCACCGATATAACAGCTAGAACCAGTTTAAACTTTATTATGGTTGTGTCTAAAGGTGTGGTGGGGGTATAAAGGGAAGTCGAGGAGGAAAAATACGTGAATAATTTTCAGGAGAAAATCCCTCTCTCTTTTCTTCCCTCCCTACTGCCCTTCCCTTCCCTGTCACCTCTTTTTATTCCCTTTCTTCTCTCTTGGAAAACCATTAAGGAGAAATGTGTACATATGATAAAATGAAACCAAACACATCTCTAGATATCTGCTTATATACTTTAAAAAATCTGTTATGTATTTCCATTTACTTTTACATAGTATAGTATAACTATAGACTACCTAAGGAAATTTAATGTTGACAAGTAAATAATATACATTATAAGGATTTAATCTTTTTGTCTATTACCTAAAATTTTAGTATTCCTCAGCAAAATAAGTAGGAACACTGTTATTTAGTAAAAACTCACTTTCATGAAATGTTAGTGCCAGCATCTCATACTGGCTTTACCCAAATTATTTTTATTCAAATTATTATGCAGAAAAATCCAAATTATTTTCTTGAAGAAGACTAAAGCAGTCTGTTGTAGTCACCTAAAGCTAGGAGAGCACCCTTCAGCATTAGACTTTTTTCCTAAATGAATTAGGATATGCGAAATATAGATGCCTTCAGAAGGCTCACAATTGAATCTAATGCTTTGTCAGTGTTTGCACTTTGTAGCATTGCCACCCTTAAGGAATTTCACAAGAATTTTCTAGCTTTCCAGGGAGATGTCATGCAGGCCGTAGCACTTGGGCCCACTCTCCTGTCAATAACACTGTCTCTGATGACCGACAAGGCCCTTCAGGCCAAAGCAGGTCCGTGTGTTTGGTTGCATTTTACTCCATGTGCACTGAGCAAGCTCTCATGGATGTTAGGACACAGTGAAACATCCTAGAGAGGGTGCTTCTCTTTCTTCATCTCCCAGTGACTGATTCAGTGACTCTGTAGTTCTTCCTGGAAAGATTTAGGATCATCTTAATGAAGTATGAGAAAGAAAATGTTTGCCTATAGCCTGTAGCCAGTCATTAGAAGAGATCTCTGTGTTTGCCCAGGTGGTAGCCATACAGAAGTGGAGCTGGAATATACTCGTCTATCATATTTATGTCCCCATTAAAACCCTGCTACAAAATAAAGTGATATGCTTAAAATAGTCTCATAATATGAAATAACTAAGCAAGATTTTAGTTTTTTTATTGTGCTTTGCAAAATTATTGCCTATCAAAAGCCTAAGTATTCAGTAGTACCTTTACTATATCACAGGGCTGGGTTTTAGAATCATCCTTGATACATGGTTGTGCCTCTTATAACCTGACCTTGGATGAGCTATAAAACTGTGAACTCAGCTCTATCACCTGTAAAATAACTATCTAGTTGAATTTCAGTGAGGGTAGAAAACATGCCTGGTGTCGTGATTCAGCACATAGTAAGCATTCAGAATACGTTGTTCTCATCTCCAAAAATACAGGAAATAAAATATGGAGGTTTTTAACAGCTTTATTGAGATATAATTCACATGCTCTACAATTCACCCAAAATGTGGAGCTTTGAGCTTAAGATTAAAGATTTTTGTGGAAGAATCAATTTAATGATCCTTTGCCCGTATCTACAAATACGTATGTGTATAAATATATAGGAGCCCTCTTGAATTGCTTGTGTTAGGATTCCCAAGAATCATATCATGCCCTTCTCTGCTCCTCCATTTCCCAGCTCTTCACTGTACCCCTTAATACACAGACACACACAGGCACACTGAAGCTAGGATATACCTTTTTTGTTTAAAAGGAAAAACGTTCCAAATATAATTGGAGACAAAGCAGGCAACTTTTCGAATACTTACTAACAATTGCTAATGGAACTGTGGGATTCATGGGGACCCCTTGCAGAAGGGGTCAGCTACAATTTCAGCTTGCGACTTTTCCATAGATACTGCTGCCATGTCCCACCAACCACTTAGCTGCTTGACTGAGAAGGGGGACAGCCCCAATGAAACCACAGGAAATGGACCCCCAAATCTGGCTCACCCAAACCTGGACAAGTTCACTCCCAAGGAGCCGCTGCAGCAGATGAAAGAACTCCTAACTGAGAACCATCAGCTGAAAGGTGGGCAGCACCTTGCCCACCTGCCGCCCGGGTTTCTCCATTCACCTGGGGCTTTCAGGAGTGGAATCCCTTTGCTATTGGCTTGTGGGAAAAACGCCTTCTCTGTTTCCCTGAGGGGAGAAAAAAAACAGAATTTAGCTTTTGATAAGGCTAAAATTGTTTCCGTTATTTATGTTTGGATACAGGTAACAATAAAAAGTACTTTCTCTATCTCAAGGAAATGGTATAATGACATTTAGTCCATTTAAAAGGAAAAAAAAGGATGCTGTTATTACAGAGTTAGTCCTCAATAGTATTTGTTAAGAGAAAGCATTCTGGTGTCTCAAACCATGGCTTTTGGCAGGACCAGTGTTTGAATCTGTCCTCTAGTATTTGTGCTACAGTGGAAGCCCCAAATCAATTTTATTTTCTAGAGACTTTTGAGGACTAGAAATGACATTATACCCCCTAGTCTAGTCTGGAAGTAAAAGCCACTTATTTGCTCTAGTCTTTTTCCTGCTGACCGTAGGACGCAGGCCAAGCCTGGCATCTTAGATTCAGAGGTATGAGGTGAAGGGTTCTAAAGAGGATTTGATTCATCAGATCTACTCTGGTGTGTGACACCCTCACTCTGAACCCCTCACAGAGGCCATGAAGCTAAATAATCAAGCTATGAAGGGGCGATTTGAAGAGCTTTCAGCCTAGACAGAGAAACAGAAAGAAGAATGCCTTTTTTTTTTTTTGAGATAAAGAGCAAAGAAGCCAAAGAGCACCTAATGACTTTGAGTCATGAAAATGAGAAATTGAAGGAAGAACATGGAAAACTGAAAGGAAAAATGGGAAGGTCATTTGAGGTGAGCAGACTGATCAGTTGTGATTTTGTTTTATTAATATTTATCATGGAATCTTGTTTGTCTGGACTTCTCAACCAAAACCTTTCATAGTTCAGACTAGACAGGTTTTTTGCATTGTCTTGAAAGAAGGGTTCTTGCTGAGAACATTGGTTGTAATTTCAAGGGTCATGTGTAATCTCTGTTGGAAAGAAATTTGTAAAGCTTTGATATATTGATTATAGGCAAAAGAATGTTGTGGTTATAAATCACTATTTTGTATTCATTACGGATGGTGCTGAAAGACCTCTGCCTAGAACCATCTATTCTAGTTTTAAATTTATATCTTTGATATAAAATTACATTGAAAAATCTATTTCTCAGAAGTATTACTTATTAACCTTGTCCTCTCATTCTATAATAGATTCTCCTTACTTTGCATTTTACTTTCACTTTTGAAAAATGGTTTGACAAATGCTGGAATAGGAGGGTATAGGGTTACCACATTTACATTGACCCAGAGAACCTGAGAAATGTGTCCATACCTGAGAGTGAATGTCAGTACAGATCAGAGCACATTTGACAGGTCTGCCCATATCCCAAGGCTCACTGGATATCATCCACTTAGATGGATGGCTGCTGTTCATTTTCTTCCAACCCTGGAATTTAGCAACCCTTTGAAAGATGTAATCTAAGATGTCAGTGATTTTTGTTAAGGTACCTTGAACTCTTGATCTCTGATTTCTTGGGTAAAGAATGCAAACAAAGAAATAAAATGGGAAGAAAATAATGAGAAGGGGATATGTTTAATCTGAAGAATGAAAAGTTGTTTAGGAAAATGTTATTGGTTATATCAGTGTTCTTACTCATCAACTCCTCATGGAACAACGAGAACATTCTGCTTTAATAAATCTATGTATGCATGGAAAATGTCTTATTATTGGTAAGATTTATCATGCCTGATGTTTCAATTTGTCTTATAGTTCAAAGAATACTAAATCACTTCTTTGGGGGCAGTATCTTATTACCTAAATATTTTTGAGGTAGAATACTCTGAAGAAATCATCACCTGGGATATATGAATAATTTTCTATTCTCTGAAAGAAAATATCTTACCTTGCTTTTCTCCCTTGGCTTTTGGGATGTGAGCTGACAGTTGGCATTTACCTGCTGGGGCCTATCACGTACATTGAAACCAAGAAAGAAGCTTCCAGAAGCACTTTGTCTGTTTGAGATAGTCTGCCTGTAGGTTTTCCTTAAAAGGACCCAGTATTGGAAGAACTTGAGGTCAGAAGCTGGATCTCTGGACAGCTTCTTAAAGTGCAGACATCAGTTGAAGCAAGCTAGGAGCAGAATTCAGAAATGAGTCCTTGGGACAATGACACAGTTATTTAAAACCTGTGGTCATCAGCTTTCTCCCCCAAAAACTGCACCTGCCAGGCCCACCCACTGCTCCCCTCCTCTTCTTTAATTTTTGTTTTATTGACCATTTGAAGGGATTCTTAAAATTTAGGCCCTCATCTTCCTGACTTAGTAAAGATCTCAAGGCTTCTGACTTTTCTCACTAATGCTGGTCCATCTTTGCTGCTGTTTGTACAGGGAATCCTCTCCACCCCAAGCCATCAGTATATCTGATGTGGTCCATCTCTCATGAGGGAAGAGAAGTGGGAACTTCCTTTGGAGATCTGCCTTCCCATCCTCAGAATGAGGCTGAGGCATTAATGGTTCTATCCAGTTTTACAGAATTGTACATTTTAATTATCTCTAGGTACTTTTTAACTTTAATTATACAGACGGCTAGGCACAGGTCGTTAGATAGACTTTTCTTCCAGCATTATAAAATGGCATGTTAACTTGGGCAGGTTTCCAGGATAGCAACATCACATAAGTACACAAAAATTGAAGCTGTCGTGTGCACAAAGGTCAATGGTAAGTTCTCAGAATTGACAAAAGATGGTAGCAAATAATGGAGTTGAGGTAGAGAGAAAATAGCCATGGTAGTTGTAGTCCGGGAAGGCAGTGGGAAGAGTCTCAGTAGGAAAACGAATAGAAGTTTAAAGTGTTATCTTAAAAAAGGTGTTTTATGGCCAAATAAGTAGATTCAGATTTCCCAAGGACAGTTAAGAGATCCTCACAATTGTGGAACAGAAAATGAAACTAGCAGTCTGAGATCCTAGAGCCATGGCCTCATACTCATGGTCCTCAGACTCTTGCTTAAAACTCTGTCTCCTACATTTATGCCAAGGTGGTTTTTTAAAATCCGTTCTATTAAGTGTCCTCAGAGACTACCAGGAGGGAAGTGTGGAGATTCCAAAGGGAGCTTCATTTCCCTTTCCCTGCTTGCTCCTGGGTCCAGGCTAAGCACCACCCTTCCTTTGATATTTCCATTCCTTTAAAGTTACGTTTCTTTGGTGTGAGACATTACTAAGAGAGACCGCACAGGCTTTCACCTTTCCTGGCAGACCTGACTCCAGTTTCACAATATGTTCTTCTCTCTAAGGCCTGTGGTTGTTTCCTAGCGAGGAAGTGCTCCCAGTGAAGAAAGGGCATGATCTTACTGGTGTGACGGGCCCTTCCACATTGCAAATTAATACCTATCCCTCCAGTTTTTAATACTTCATGGACTGGCTGCCTTTGGTCCGTGCACATCCTTTCTCATTCTTTTTTGGTTCTACTGCAAGCCTTTGGGCCTGTTTACCATTCCTTAGGAAATTTGTCTAAGAGGGTAAGTGTGTGTGTGTGTGTGTGTGTGTGTGTGTGTGTGTGAATTTTCTAATATATTGCAGCTCTCTGATAATCTCAAGTGTATATATTTCTGGTGATGCCATGCCTGTAAGAACACTAAAGTTTTCCTGAGAAAATCAGAGAGACCTAGAAGTCACAAGTACAGTACAAAAACTGTACTTGTTTTTAAGTATAACATAAGACCAAAGAGATCACAGAAACCATGTGGTATTGCATCTTCCTTTCTAACCCGAGAAAACTGAGACCAAGACATCAAGTGAATCTGCTGAAGGCGGGTCACTTGCAGTGATCAGCAGAGAGTACAGATTGGAATCCACTCTTCCTACTCCCAAAACACCACATGTAAACAGGATCATTCCCTAACTGCAACAGGATGAACACAACACATACTTGACATTACGGAAATATTACTCTTTATTATTAGTGTTTGTAAGGCCAAAATTTATTCTTTTTACTTTGGTACCAGCCTCTGAATTTTAGTTTTCTTATATCTCACCAGACTTAGTTTAAGACCCTTAAAATACCAACACAGTATTATAGCAACTGACCTGTACCAGGGAGAAGCTTAGACCTTTCATGTGTTTTGCCACTAATGTACCAAGCAAAGGCCTTGGTGCTTTGGCTTCTCAGTAGATATGACCAGCAGGGGAGAGGGGCTGGGGATACATTTGTGGGGAGGGGGAAAAAGGCAAGAGGTGGACTTGTGGCAGTTTTTGTCCTTATCTTCTGGAATTTTGGACTACAGTTTACACGCTGACCATCACCAAAGTGTGGTTGGTTATTTTCGTATCAGCTTATTCCAGCATGCTGGGGAAGCCCTTCTTTCTTTTATAAACAGTTGAAAAAATATTTGATTTATTGTAATCATTTTTTTTTGTAGATAAAGAAATAAGGGTTTTTTGGTGGAAAAAATAATTACATTTAACAATATCACTTCTGTGTGTTTTAATTAGAATAATTCAGGTTTCTTTTAGAAATCATTTTAAGCATAGAGTCCTATTTACAAATAATAGACATATAAATGTCAGGTAACAATAATTCATAATATAGCCTTTTTTAAAGATTTTTTTATTGAAGTATTGTTAATATACAATCTTATGTTCATTTCTATTCTACATATATATATACAGTGGTTCAAGAGTTACCCACACTATCAAGTCCTCACCTCCTCTAGTGTGGTTACTATCTATAAATGTAGAAAGATGTTACAAGATCATTGACTGTATTCTCTGTTGGAGAAGTCTTTCTTTCTTGTCATGGGGTTATTTTCATTTTCTATTATTTAAATACAATAAAGTAATGTAAACATTTCCATTTTAAATATCAAGATGAGTTGCCAAGGAAAAGCTAGAATTTTCCACTGTAAAGCATAGGCACCTTGCTAACGGGTGTGAGGCTCCTGACTTTGATGGCCAGGTGTTAGTTTGATTCATTAACTCGCTTTGCTCATCATTTCCAGGACCCCACTGGGGACTCTAAGGTCCCCAAGGCAGAACCGGACCAGGAAATGGAGCAGCTGAAGACCCAGTTGGCACACCTTCAAGCTGAAAAGGCAGATCTGCTGGGCATTGTGTCCGAATTACGGCTCAAGCTGAACTCGGGCAGCCCCTCTGAAGACTCCTTTGTTGAAATTAGGATGGCTGTAAGTGTTTTGTTATAGTTTGGGCTTAAGCAAGTTACAAAAACCTCACCTAGACAGCTGATACAAGTACCACCATTTCCTTTCGCCACACTGAAGCCAAATACTGGGACATTTCAGCATAGCCAAGATATATTTGCTCTTGTTTTTAAAATAATATAATGCTTGTAAGGATTCTCATAGCTGAAATCGAAAAATATGTTACCTCTTATGACAAAAGAGATTGTCCTTTTTCTCCCCAACATGTCTGGCAAATCAGACATTCTGTAACTGAGCCGAAAAAAAAAAAAAAGCATAAACTTCTCAGACCAGATCTCAAAGCTGTGCTCAGCATTTTGTTTAGGTGAGCCTAATTGTGATCAAATGCAGTAAACTAGTGGCTTTAAAATACTTTTTAATAATAGAGCCCTCTTTTCAAACAAGGTCTTGTGAGGAAACTTGGTTTCTTAACAACAAGTGGAGAAAAGAAGGAGCAGCGCTGCTCTGGGTGTGGGTTGAAGGAATATCTTGGCTGTGCCCACCTTCTCAGAGCTTCTCAGGGGCCTGATAGCTGAATGTGAAGCCGGCACTAACTCGAACTTAGGAACAGCCCAAAAGGAAGTGAGCTAAGTGTGGTGGCATGTGCCAGTCCATTCCTAAGCCCACAGGAAGCATCTGTGACAGCCGTGTCTGGGTGAGTGGAAGGTCCTCTGAGGGGCAGCACAGCTAGATGAACCACAGAGGAGTGTCTCTTTCATTGTTACTGAAAAAGGTTGCATAGTGAGGGACAAAAACACGCGAGGATAAAATCCTCTGTACACACACTGCTTTGTCAGAGTGCACATCTGATACAGGAAAAGAGATTAATTCTGTCTCAGAAAGAGAAAAATATACCTTGTAGATAAGTTGGGGAGAGCTCGCAAAAAGCTAAATTACGGGATGTGTCTGAAATATTAGTGTGTGGCTACTTTGCTTTCTAATTCATTTACTGTACGCTCAGAAAATGGCTCATAATAACTTTGCCATCCACACCCCTTAATAAGTTTCTGGATGCATAAATAATGGCCAAAATCAAGAAAATTAAAATACGAAATGAAAAGCACACTTCACCAGAGTACCTTTCTACAGATGACCAAAGATGATGAAACACGATTTCTATCCAAGGGCTTTAACCATCTACAAATAACTGATAACATTCAGGAAGCCCAAAGAGCCTATCAGAAGTTTCCAAATGCGGCTTCTTCATTCAGGTTGCATGGTTAGCATAATGTACTCCCTCACTGGTGAGCAATAGTTCATTGTGAACATGTTTTTCTTGTCTTGCTTTTGTGAACTGGAAAATACTGCCCAAGATTTAGGAAAAATGTACAGTCAAAAATATCTAGAACCATCTTTGTGCATTTTTGAAAGATTTTCACTCATTGGAATATAAATGTCTTACAGATAATTTCAGTGGTCTTAGTCTTCTTGTTTCCTAAGTGGCCAAAAAAAAGCATATGAATTTCTACTGGGAGCCTTGCCTACAGAAACAGCTTCTTTTTCAGTGTTGCTTCAGCAGGGTCTAGCATTTTGCATTTTAAAGGACTGTATGGGGAAGATACATGGAGTTGTTACTAGGTCTCTGTGACCTTAACTTGGGAAAGAAGGGAACTGCCAGTGAAAGAGAGCAAGAGAGAAGCCTTCATGTGTATGGGGCCAGGCTGACTGCTCACAGGCTGAACGAGAGAGGCTGACCTTCACGCCTGCACCTCAGTGTTTCTGTATTTGTATTTATCTCAGAGGGGTGTGCAGGTGAGGGAAGGGTAAGTTTCCATTCTTTTTGAGTGGCTGAATTTAAACATCTATGTTTGAGTGTTTGGTGCATTCCTTGGGTTGCATGTCGCCAAAATTCTTATCTTTAACCTTTTTCTCTTTTAATAAAGAATTTGTCTTGCAGACATATTATGTTTAATCCCTTGCATTTCTGCTTTTACAGGAAGGAGAAGCAGGTGTGGCACTGAAAGAAGTCAAGACAAGCCCTGGGCCTGTGAGAACTGATTCCCTGGACACATCGTACGTGAGGAAAGGTTGAGGTTGTCTGTTGGACGGACACACAGGACAGCCCTGTCACTTTCAGCTCAACAGTGGGAGGCTAACGTAATGAGCTGAAAAAATCACTTCTCACTGATTTATACCAGGGTCTTTCAAGAATGTTTGGTTTGAATGCTCTTTACCAGACTGGCAGAGGACAGAAACAGTGTTTGGTGCCTTTAGGCTAACTGACCCTGGCCAATCTTAGAGGTGTTTCATCTCCATCAGATGAGAAGTGAAAACAAAGCTGTTCTCAAAAGACCCATGTTTCCTCATTTCTTCACCAGTACAGTCTGTCCTGGGCCAGGGGGCCCAGCCTGATGAGTAGGATTTTCCATTTTCTCTTCCCTGTTCGTTCCCAAGCACAAGCCAAAGTGACCAATACTGGATAATCCTCTGTGACAATGACTGTTACTGCTCTGAGTCACTGTGGTGTTTCCTGAAAGTGCCCAGATATCTGACCTGTTGAGTCTTAGGTTGACCTGTCCCAAGTAAATGTGAGGAAGCAGACATCTTCAGTGGTGAGGGGACATGAGGAGGACACGGTAGAAGAACAAGGCCCCTGAAACTCTTGCGGGTGGCACCCAGAACAGGCTGTTAGCCCATCCTCTGTAAATGGGCTACCACTCTGTTAGTCTACTTACAAGAGACAGTTATCTGAAATTTCTCTATGGATTGCTTCCCTCCTAGGCTCTTTTTTTTATAATTTATTTTGGTATCATTAATCTATAATTACATGTGCAATATCATGGTTATTAAACTACCCCCTTCATCAGGTCCACCCCACCAACCCCATTACAGTCACTGTCCATCAGCGTAGTGAGATGCTATAGAATCACTACTTGTCTTCTCTGAGTTGTACAGCCCTCCCCCAGCATTACATCTCCTAATAGTAATGCCCCTTTTTCCCTCTTATCCCTCCCTTCCCACCCATCTTCCCCAGTCCCTTTCCCTTTGGTAACTATTGGTCTTTTCTTGGGTTCTGTGAGTCTGCTGCTGTTTTGTTCCTTCAGTTTTTTTCTTTGTTCTTATACTCCGCATATGAGTGAAATCATTTGACACTTGTCTTTTTCGGCTTGGCTTATTTCTCTGAGCATAATACCCTCCAGCTCCATCCATGTTGTTGTAAATGGTAGGATTTGTTTTCTTCTTATGGCTGAATAATATTCCATTGTGTATATGTACCACATCTTCTTTATCCATTTATCTACTGATGGACACTTAGGTTGCTTCCATTTCTTGGCTATTGTAAATAGTGCTGCGATAAACATAGGGGTGCACATGTCTTTTTCAAACTGGGCTGCTGCATTCTTAGGGTAAATTCCTAGGAGTGGAATTCCTGGGTCAAATGGTATTTCTATTTTGAGTTTTTTGAGGAACCTCCATACTGCTTTCCACAATTATTGAACTAATTTGCAGTCCCACCAGCACTGTAGGAGGGTTCCCTTTTCTCCACATCCTCGCCAACATTTGTTGTTGTTTGTGTTTTGGATGTTGGCCATACTCACTGGTGTGAGGTGATATCTCATTGTGGTTTTAATCTGCATTTCTCTGATGATTAGCGATGTGGAGCATCTTTTCACGTGCCTGCTGGCCATGTGAATTTCTTCTTTAGAGAGGTGTCTATTCACGTCCACTGCCCATTTCTTAATTGGATTCTTTGCTTTTTGTTTGTTAAGGTGCATGAGTTCTTTATATATTTTGGATGTCAAACCCTTATCAGATACGTCATTTATGAATATATTCTCCCATACTGTAGGATATCTTTTTGTTCTACTGATGGTGTCCTTTGCTGTACAGAAGTTTCAGCTTGATATAGTCCCACTTGTTCATTTTTGCTTTTGTTTCCCTTGCCCGGGGAGATATGTTCAAGAAGAAGTTGCTCATGTTTATATCTAAGAGATTTTTGCCTATGTTTTTTTCTAAGAGTTTTATGGTTTCATGACTTACATTCAGGTCTTTGATCCACCTTGAATTTACCTTTGTGTATGGGACTAGACAGTAGTCCAGTTTCATTCTCTTACATGTAGCTGTCCAGTTTTTCCAACACCAGCTGCTGAAGAGGCTGTCATTTCCCCATTGTATATCCAGGCCTCCTTTATCAAATATTAATTGACTATATATGTTTGGGTTAATGTTTGGATTTTCTATTCTGTTCCACTGGTCTGTGGGTCTGTTTTTGTGCCAATACCAAATTGTCTTGATTACTGTGGCTTTGTAGTAGAACTTGAAGTCAGGGAGCGTAATTCCCCATTTTATTCCTCCTTCTCAGGATTGCTTTGGCTATTCGGGGTCTTTTGTGGTTCCATATGAATTTTAGAGTTATTTGTTCGAGTTCATTGAAGAAAGCTGTTGGTAGTTTGATAGGGATTGCATTGAATCTGTAGATTGCTTTAGGTAGTATAGCCATTTTGACAGTATTTATTCTTCCTAGCCAAGAGCATGGGATGCATTTCCATTTGTTAGTGTTGTCTTTAATTTCTCTTAGGAGTGTCTTGTAGTTTTCAGAGTACAGGTCTTTAACTTCCTTCGTTAGGTTTATTCCTAGGTATTTTATTCTTTTTGATGCAATTGTGAATGGAATTGTTTTTCTGATTTCTCTTTCTGTTAGTTCATCATTAGTGTATAGGAAAGCAACAGATTTCTGTGTGTTAATTTTGTATCCTGCAACTTTGCTGAATTCAGATATTAGTTCTAGTAGTTTTGGAGTGGAGTCTTTAGGGTTTTTTATGTACAGTGTCATGTCATCTGCAAATAGTGACAATTTGACTTCTTCTTTACCAATCTGGATGCCTTGTATGTCTTTGATTTGTCTGATTGCCGTGGCTAGGACCACCAGTACTATGTTGAATAACAGTGGAGAGAGTGGGCATCCCTGTCTTGTTCCTGATCTTAGATGAAAAGCTTTCAGCTTCTCATTGTTAAGTATGATGTTAGCTGTGGGTTTGTCATATATGGCCTTTATGATGTTGAGGTACTTGCCCGCTATACCCATTTTGTTGAGAGTTTTAATCAGGAATGGATGCTGAATTTTGTCAAATGCTTTTTCAGCATCTATGGAGATGATCATGTGGTTTTTGTTCTTCTTTTTTTTGATGTGGTGGATGATGTTGATGGATTTTCAAATGGTGAACCATCCTTGCATCCCTGAGATGAATCCCACTTGATCATGGTGTATGATCCTCTTGATGTATTTTTGAATTCGGTTTGCTAATATTTTGTTGAGTATTTTTGTATCTATGTTCAGCAGGGATACTGGTCTGTAATTTTCTTTTTTTTTTTTGTGGTGTCTTTGCCTGGTTTTGGTATTAGAATGATGTTGGTCCTGTAGAATGAGTTCGAAGCATTCCCTCCTCTTCTACTCTTTGGAAAACTTTAAGGAGGATTGGTATTAGGTCTTCACTAAATGTTTGATAAAATTCAGCAGTGAAACCATCTGGTCCAGGTGGTTTGTTCTTAGGTAGTTTTTTGATTACCAATTCAATTTCTTTGCTGGTAATTGGTCTATTCAGATTTTCTGTTTCTTCCTGGGTCAGCCTTGGAAGGTTGTATTTTTCTAGAAAGTTGTCCATTTATTCTAGGTTATCCAGTTTGTTAGCATATAATTTTTCATAGTATTCTCTCATAATTCTTTTTATTTCTGTGGTGTCCATAGTGATTTTTCCTTTCTCATTTCTGATTCTGTTTATGTGTGTAGACTCTCTTTTTTTCTTGATAAGTCTGGCTAGGGGTTTATCTCTTTTGTTTATTTTCTCGAAGAACCACTTCCTCCTTTCATTGATTCTTTTTATTTTTTTATTCTTCTCAATTATATTTATTTCTGCTTTAATCTTTATTATGTCCCTCCTTCTACTGACTTTGGGCCTCATCTGTTCTTCTTTTTCTTCTTTCATTAATTGTGAGTTTAGACTGTTCATTTGAGATTGTTCTTCTCTCCTGAGGTAGGCCTGTACTGCAATATATTTCCCTCTTAGCACAGCCTTTGCTGTGTACCACCGATTTTGTGGGGTTGAATTATTGTTGTCATTTGTTTCCATATATCGCTTGATGTCTGTTTTTATTTGGTCATTGATCCATTGATTATTTAGGAGCATGTTATTAAGCCTCCATGTCTTTTTTGGGCTTTTTCATTTTCTTTGTGTAATTCACTTCTAGTTTCATACCTTTGTGATCTGAGAAGCTGGTTGGTACGATTTCAATCTTTTTGAATTTACTGACGTTCTTTTTGCAGCCTACTATATGATCTATTGAAAATGTTCCTTGTGCACTTGAGAAGAATGTGTATCCTGTTGCTTTTGGATGGAGTGTTCTGTAGATGTCCGTTAGGTCCATGTGTTCTAATATGTTGTTCAGTGCCTCTGTCTCTTTACATATTTTCTGTCCTTTGGTGTGTGTGGTTTGTTGAAGTGTCCTAAAATGAATGCATTGCATTCTATTTCCCCCTTTAATTCTGTTAGTATTTGTTTCACATATGTTGGTGATCCTGTGTTGGGGCATAGATATTTATAATGGTTATATCCTCTTGTTGGACTGACCCTTTCATAGTTATGTAATGTCCGTCTTTGTCTCTTGTTACTTTCTTTGTTTTGAAGTCTATATTGTCTGATACAAGTACTGCAACTCCTGCTTTTTTCTCTCTATTAGTTGCATGAAATATCTTTTTCCATCCCTTTACTTTCAGTCTGTATATGTCTTTGGGTTTGAAGTGAGTCTCTTGTAGGTAGCATATAGATGGGTCCTGTTTTTTTTTATCAATTCAGTGACTCTATGTCTTTTGATTGGTGCATTAAGACCATTTACATTTAGGGTGATTATTGATAGATATGTACTTATTACCATGGAAGGCTTTAGATTCGTTATTACCAAAGGTTCAAGGGTAATTCCCTTACTATCTAACAGTCTAACTTAACTCACTTTGTATGCTATTACAAACACAACCTAAAGATTCTTTTTTTTTCTTTTCTTTCCTCCTTTTTCTTCCTCCCCCATTCTTTGTATGTTATGAATCATATTCTGTACTCTTTGTCTAGCCCTTGGGTGACATCTATTTAGCCTTAGGAATACTTCCATCTATAGGAGTCCCTCCAAAATGCACTGTAGAGGTGGTTTGTTGGAGGTAAATTCAGCTTTTGCTTATCTGAAAAGTTTTGAATCCCTCCTTCAAATTTAAATGATAACCTTGCCAGGTATTCCTGATTCAAGCCCCTTCTGCTTCATTGCATTAAATACATCATGCCACTCCTTTCTGGCCTGTGAGGTTTCTGTTGAGAAATCTGATGATAGCCTGATGGGTTTTCCTTTGTATGTGATCTTTTTTCTCTCTCTAGCTGCTTTTAAAAGTCTGTCTTTATCATTGATCTTTGCATTTAATTATTATATATCTTGATGTTGTCTTCCCTTGGGTCCCTTGTGTTGGGAGATCTGTGCACCTCCATGGCTTGAGAGACTAGCTCCTTACCCAGATTGGGGAAGTTTTCATCAATTACTTCCTCAATTACACTTTCTATCCCTTTTTCTCTCTCTTCTTCTTCTGGTACCCCTATAATGTGAATATTGTTCCATTTGGATTGGTCACACATTTCTCTCAATAATCTTTCATTTTTAGAGATTCTTTTTTCTCTGTGTGCCTCAGCTTCTTTGTATTCTTCCTCTCTAATTTCTATTCCATTTACTGTCTCTTCTACTACATCTAATCTGCTTTTAAATCCCTCCATTGTATGTTTCATTTCAGATATGGATTTTCTTAATGATTGAATCTCCATCTTAAATTTGTTCCTTAATTCTTAAATATTTTTCTGTACCTCCATAAGCATGTTTATGATTTTTATTTTGAACTCTCCTTCAGGGATATTGGTGAATTCAGTTTCATTTGGTCCTTTTTCTGGGGTTTGTGAGATTTTGGTCTGAACCATGTTCTTTTGACATTTCAAATTTCTATGTCATTCCCTCTAGTTCCCAGAAGCTCCAGTCTCTGGAGCTGCTCAGCCCCTAGAGTGAGGTTCATGGTCATAGGGGAGTGGTGTCTGAGGGGAGGAAGGATCTGTTTCCTGATTCCCGTCTGCGGTTCCTGTCTCCAGCATCACAGCCAGTGGGCCGAGCACACAGGTATATGCCTCTGTGCTCGGCATCTCTAGATGTTTTAGGTGGGGCCTCCCTCTGGCTGGCCTGATGCCAGCGCAGTGACTGCCAGTTTGCGAACCAGTGCTGTCAGGCCAGGAGGAAGTCTTGGCAGGCTGCGCGTCACAGTGGGGGCCTCGGAGCTGAGCAGCCAGCCAGGGGATGGAGCGCCTGAAGCTCCTTAAAGTTCCCAACCTGCTGGGCAGAGCATGCTCAGACGACCTTGTCCAGCTCTCCCTTCTCCTACACAGCAAGCTCTGTCAAACCCCGCCCCTTCAGCAGCCCTCTCACTGCTAGGATGCCTCTCAGACCACCTGCCTTTCCTCTGTCACAGAGCAGCCGGATGTGGATCCCCGTCCTCCACAAATGGCCAGAATGTCAGCCTCTCAGGCACTCCACCCGTCCCAGCTCCACAACCTCCAGAGCACCACACAGTGTAGGTTTCTGCTCACAAAGCAGATCTCCAGGGCTAGGTGTCCAGCAGTTCCAGGCTTCCACCCCAACTCCGCTCCATTTCTCTTCCTCCCGCAGGTGAGCTGGGGTGGGGGAAGGGCTTGAGTGCCACCGGATCAAGGCCTTGGTACGTTACCCTGTTTTGTGAGGTCTGCTCTATTCATGATATCTGTATGCAGTCTGGTGCAGCCTTCTTTCCTGTTGCTGTTTCAGAGTTAGTTGTATTAATTAACTATATGTTCGTACTATTTGTGGTTTTGGGAGGAGTTCTCTGTCTCACCTCTCATGCTGCCATCTTGAATCTCTCTAATCTTCTTTTTAATAGGTCCAAATTAGCCACTCTGCAGTTGACACACAACAAGTTTCTTCAAGAACACAATAATTCATTGAAAACAACTGAAGAACTAAAAAGGAAAGAGATACTGAGAAAAAAATTACTTTCATAGCCTAGTAACAAATGGAGACTATTGAACATTTTATATGTAAAGTAGTTGTGCTAATCCTTAAGTAAGTGTGGTTTCTAACATTTTATATGTAAAATAGTTGTATTAATCCTGAGTCTGATTTCAAAGGTGGTTTTTCAGTTCATAATTGATTTTCTGTGTCTAAGTGGTTATAACTTCTTGTGTTCCACACATGTATGAACACTTTGTGTACAAAGATGTGCTATTGTCATACACTGGGGAGGAAGCTTTTAGTATTTCTAATGGGGGTGGGTTTGCAGGAGAGGCCGGAGCCTGGACTCCTGTGGGAGTAGGGCAGGGGGCCCTTAGCTGCATGGAGCTATGATGAGGCTGGCTTACCTGCTGTCAGTGAACTCGAGAACCTGGTATTAAGGGGCTGCAATTTAAATTAGTAGCAATGTCCAGCATGGTGTGATCATTTAAGCACCATGGATGTGTTAATTAACCCGATGGGGATTAAGCACCATGAAGTGATGAATGTGTTAATTAACCCGATGGGGAGATTCTTTCTCAATGTATTTGTGTCAAATCACCTGGTTGTACACTTCCCAGGGCTTACTGTTTTGTCAATTTTACCTCAGTAAAGCTGGAATAAGTAAGTAAACACCATGGGGGCATTGAATTAGAAGGGGTCTTTGAGTTTACATCCCTGTAAAAGACTTTTTTGTTTCTCATTTTTTAATACAATATTGTTCTTCTCTAGCACCTAGTGAATTTTTAATTTAAATGTGTTTCTTCTTGTCCACTGACTTCACAGAATCAGAGTAACAGGAATGGAAAAATAGTATCAGCAAGTTAAACCTCACTGAGGTTGGCGCTTATGATTTCTCTTATTTTAGTATTTTCCATTTCAGGTATTGTGTTAAATTAGGGAATTATTTACAAGCCATAAGTTAAATGGCTACAACTTTCTAAGTTACTATTGCTAATTAACAGAACAGTTTAGAGGCAATCATTAAAAAATAATAATAAACCCTTCATCCAATATTTTACTAATAGTTAAAATTATTTAAAAACCAATTCTAGAATAAATTTGTCATTTTCAGTCAGAAAAAGTGGATAAGGTGGTGCTGCAGGAACTACATGAAAAACTGGACCTGGCAGAGAAGGCACTGGCTTCCAAGCAGCTTCAGATGGATGAGATGAAGCAGACCATCACCAAGCAGGAGGAGGACCTGGAAACCATGGCTGTTCTCAGGGCTCAGGTGAGCAACATTCTGAAACCGGAGCTGGGAGAGACCAACCCTGATCATATGCTCAAATGGGAAAGTGATGGTGGTTAAAACATATATTTTTATTTTATACTGTTTCCACCAATATATTTTTTTAAAGTTTTTTATTGAAGTGTATCACAGGTGAAAGTGCACCAATCTTTTGAGTGTATAGCTCAGTGAATTTAACCAATAGTTGGGTTATTTCCAATTTGGGGTACTGTGATTAATGTTGCTCTGACCTTCTTGTGAACATATAAATCTGTGTATTCCTTTCTTTTGAGCACACACCTTGGAGTGGAATTGCTGGTTCATGCAATATGCATGTGACTCAGTTTTAATAGATAATGCCAGTTTTCCAAAGATGTGCCAGTTTTCACTCCCATCCACAGCAAAAGAGTTCCCCTTGGCTGTACATCCTTACCCATATTTGCATTAGCAGTACTTTTATTTTTAGCCATTCTGGTGGAATATAACGGTGTCTCATTTAATTTGTATTTCCCTGATGACTCATGAGGTTGAGTTCTTTTCAAGATGTTTACTAGCCTTCTGGGTATACCCTTTGTGAAGTGCCTAATCATATCTTCACCCATTTTTCTTGTGATTTGTTGGCTTTTTCTTGATTTTAAAGGAGTTCTTTGTATGCTCCAGATACAGGTCCTTGCACTTATATTTGTTGCAGATTTCTTTACTCTGTGATTTGCCTTTTCACTTCATAATTTTCACAAAAGTTCTTAATTTTAATGTAGTCCAATAATTCAGTCTTTTCATTTGTAATTAGTACTTTTTTGTTGTCCTGTTTAAAAAACTTACACTCTCTCAAAGCCGTGAAAATATTCTCTATTGTTTTCTAAAAATTTTATTGTTTTGCCTTTTACATTAAGATCTAGAAACCATCAGGAATTAATTTTTCTATATGGAGTGAGGTAAGGGTAAAGGTTCATATTTTTTCCTATGTGAATATCCTGGGAACTTGGCACTATTTATTTAAAAGGTCATCTTTTCTTAAGTACTCTGCTGGACTCTTTGTCATATATTGTGTCTCTTACTCATGGGTCTATTTCTGCTTTCTGTTCTGTCCCACTGGACAATTTATGTATCCTTAGGTACCATACTGTCTTGACTTATTATAAAGCATCAAAAGTTTTAATATCTTGTAGAATGGTCTTTCTACCTCATTGATATTCTTCAAGAGGACTTGAGGTTTTCCTTCCCGTTTTCATTTCATATAAATTTTAGAATTTGCTTGCTATTTTTACACACATACACAAAAACCTACTAAGGTTTTGATTGGAATTACATTAAATATATCTAATTATATCATATCTATATTATATCATTAAATATATATAATTATATCATTATATCAATTTAGAGCTAATCAACATTTTTACAACATTGACTTTTACAATCCATGAACATAGCATATCTTTAATTCTTCTCAGTAATATTTTGAATCTTCTTAGTAAAGATTTCGCTCATCTTCTATAAGATTATTCCTAGATATTTTCTATTTTTATGCTATTATAAATAGTAACTTTTTAAAAACAATGTTCTAATGGTTGGTGTTTCATAGAAATACAATTGATTTTTAAATACTGACTTTGTATTCAGTAAACTTATTCAACTCACATTTCAATTATAATATTACTGATTAATCTTTTGGACTGTACATTAATAATCCTATTAAGAGCTGTTAAACTTGGAAGTGTAAAACAAGCATAGCAAATCTACATTCCTAGTATTTTTGATAAGGTAAAATAAGATAAACAGTATAGATACCCAACATAAGACCTCAGACATATTTGGAATTCAATAAAATAGCATCAACTTACTTATTTTTTTTAATTTAGTTTAAGGCCAGCCTTCATAATTTCTTTACTGTTACAAAATTAAAAAGTAAAAATTAACTACTCTACAGTGAATTGAGCATTGTTCTTATGCCAATTTTCTTCAAAATTAGATTTTTCTTTTCATAAATGTACCCGACAGAGTAAATGTACCTGTTTACTATATTAAGCTAAACCTGAATATTATTTTAAAAAAGGAAACTGGAGAATTTTACTGAATTAGAGGTACACACAGTATTTACACCACCTATATCAGTGTAGTTACTGGGTTCTAGTTGTTTAAAGCACATACACATATACACTTGTGTCTTATGCCTTGAAAGTAGTTGGAAAGTCATGGTCATTACACTGGCCCTAGCAGGAATCTGCACCTGTTACTTACAAAGTATATCACAGGATGCAGCACCACCTTTCTGCCTTATCAGCAGGTGAGCTGTAGAGAAGCCACATTCATCTAGGTAGTAACTTCTGTCTGCTTTTGCCCCTAACAGATAGAGGTTTACTGTCAGACTTTCATGCTGAAAGAACAGCAAGAGAGAAAATACATGAAGAAAAGGAACAGCTGGCCTTGCAGTTGGCAGTTTTGCTGAAAGAGAATAATGCTTTTGAAGATGGAGGCAGATAAGGTGAGGGGAGGCTTGGAGCATGTCAGCAGGGCTATAGGGCATGTGACCTTTCAAAGGTGTTTCCTCAGCTGAGCTAAGGCCAGCCTTCACCATTTTGTCAGCACAAGAATCGCACTGAGCATACTTCACTCGACGGTGTCTGAAACACTTAGTTTGACTCAACACGGCTTGGCAGCATCTCACGGGAACCTGATCAAGTGCTGTGCTTTTGGATATGCTTTAAAAACATGACATTTCATGCTCCAAAGTCCTTTCCTGCCATTGTCTTGGATGAAATGTTCCTAACACTTTAAATAATTCTGTAATATGTTTTAAAAAGAAAAGACAGCTGAAAATGCTTTTGTCTTTTAAATTTCATTTTGAAAAAAATTGAAATATAGAGAAATAGAAGTAAAAAATACAGAGAATAAGATAACACAAACCAATTTTCCCCATGAATTGACACTTATTTATTTTATTTGCTTCAAGTATCTTTTTATTAAAAGAGAAAAATGAGTTGTAGATGACGTTGTAGTCACCTTTGATCCCCATCCTTCATTATATTCCTCTTTGCCCTTCCCCAAACTGCCGGGAATTTGGCAGGAAGCATCCCCACCTGTTTATATGTTTGCATATATACTCACCTATACAGTATCTTAAAACAAGATAATATTAATTTCTCTGTGTTTAAGCCACAAAATGATAATTGTATTTTTTGTTCTACAACTTGATTTCATAACATTGTGAATTTGAACCCTGTGTTTTAATGCATTCTGTATAATTGCTCTGTAGTGTCTTGTTTTAAAAATATGCCATTTTTTCCAAAACCATTCCCCTATCAATTTAAAGTTTGGTTATTTCCTAACTGATTTTTTAAAAATCTTAATTGTCATTTACTTTTACTACATTGTACTGCCAGTAATATTTCTAGCTCAAATTAGTCTTAAGTTCTGGCTTTTTGAACCTTAGCATTGTATTTCAGCTCTTTTTACTTTTCTCATACTTCTGTTGAATGTCTGCTTGATGTTGTCATATCTCAGGATTTTAGAACATCACATAGAGTGTTGCCTTTAATCCCAGTAGGCAGTCCTTGATGGAAATGCAGAGCCGTCATGGGATGAGAACAAGTGACCCTGACCAGCAGGCTTACCTTGTTGAAAGAGGTGAGTCACATGTGATTCTAGGTTTTCAGGGTCCCAGAGAATAACTATCTTATGAAGAAAACACTTCAGGGAAAATAATAATGAATTCCAAATCAAGCTACCAGGAAACGAGCACCTGTGAGTTCTATTCCCACAGTACCCCGATCTCCATCCGTCATCTGCTGGATCCACGCCAGGCTCCTCATCTGGTCATTAAGGCCTGGCAGAGCCAACGTTCTAAGCCTTCTCTCATTCAACTCCCACAGTCGTGCCCTGTTCCTTGAACTTGTCCTAAGTATAGTACCCACATACACATGTTCATGTGGGGTCCTCCATGCAGATGCACCCCTTCACTCATATCCTGTCTCCATGTACCCTCTTCCCAGTGAACTCCTATCCCATCTTTAAAATCCGTTCCAATACCATCTCCATGCATCCAACATAACGTGACCTCTCCCTCTTAAATTTCCAAAGTATTTTTTTCCTGTCTTATTACTTTTCTCTATTTCATATTATAGTTATTTATAAGTTTTAAATATGCATTTACATACTTTATTAAATTAGCTTCTTGGATCTTTTCACCCACTACCTAGTGTTCTCCGCATAATAATGTTACTGTTTATTGAGAGTTTACTATTTGTGGGCACCATGCTGATCTCTTCATACACATTATTTCATGTAATCCTCCCAAAATTCCATGAGGTATATATTATCACCATCTTCCAGAAGACAAGGTTAAATAATCCAGGGTCACAGGCCAATTAGGGGCAGAAGTGAACATGAAATGTAAGGTCATTTGAGTAGATTGTCATTTAATTATGTACTATATCCAGATTTTAGTTCCCTGAGTGAATCTGATCATGACATTTTTTAGAAGTATAGTGCTGTGCTTATTACATGGTTTTAATATACTAGTAATAATGTCTATAATTTATAATAAGTCCCTGGCTTAGAATAGTATGTCACTGAAAGGGAAAGATGTCCTTGAGTCTAAAAAACCAAAAAGGTTTACATTATTCCAGAAAGGTCAGATCAAGGAGATGCCCAGGAGCCAGACGTCATTTCCAGTGCCGATCACTGTTGGCACATGGGGACCTACCGAGAGTCATGGCTTACTACCAGCATTCTCTAATTTAGACTTGGACCTCAGTCCAACTACAAAACTGGAGGGAAGATAGGACTCATTCTTCAGTTCTTTCTGCTCACTTCCTTTGCCTGGAGAGCTCTCCTTCATTCCTCGGACTCCTCTCAGGTGGGACTGGTCTCATCCAGGGGCTTTCTGCATGGGCCATCTGGCCAGGTGCCTTTCTTTGTCCCCCCACTGACCCGCCTTGTGCAGGGCACAGCCACATGGCACTTCCCTCACACTCTGCTGCTGTCACTTTTCTTGCCTGATGTCCCCACCATGTCTGTGTCCCTCTCTTCTACCTCCCAGGTGCTGAAATATCTCTGCTGAATGATTGTCTCTGCTCCTGAGAATGTACACACTATTCAGTGATACTTCTCCATGCTCTGCTCGTTACTGTTTTCTCTACATTGTCTCCTTCTCTTTAGCTTATATCTTCATCTATCTCTTCTTTTCTCAAATACTGTGCTTTTATTGTCCTGTACCTAGAACTGAAACCACGTATTTTCACATACCTACAACTTGGAGTAGAGCATAAATCCAACATAATAGGGAAGCTGGTTCTATGTTTGTATATTTTCTCTGGGTGTAGTTTACTTCAGTTAAAGGCTGCAATAAACCTGTATTCACTTCCCACTAGGCACTAATTACAAAGTTTAACTGGTATTAAAAATTAATTACTTGTTATTAAAATCCAACAAAACTGCTTGCAACATGGAGGGGATGGAATAACATTTCCCTTAATGCCCTTTCCCAGGTGCTGAGGATAGAAACTGGCATCAACAGCAACAACGGAATATTCCAATTCATTCTTGCCCCAAATGTGGAGAATTTTTGCCCGACATAGATACGTTACAGATTCATGCTATGGATTGCATCATTTAAGTGTTGACATTTCACCTCCCCCAAACTGTTGGTAAATGTCAGTTTTTTTTCCTCCAAGAGTTGTACTTCTGTGTGATTTGTTTTTACTCAAATATTTTGGCTCATTATGTTTGTTTTAGGAGAAAAAAGTCACTATGTTCTAAGTAGGACATTTTTT
The DNA here is from genome assembly GCA_032199065.1 of Smutsia gigantea. NCBI lineage: Eukaryota > Metazoa > Chordata > Mammalia > Pholidota > Manidae > Smutsia > Smutsia gigantea. The sequence goes on from JAVSCE010014914.1 coordinate 565,102, forward strand.
ATGGATCTCCATAAGCCTGCAAAATAGAATCCTTTAAACATGCCACTCTTCTGATAATAGATTCTTTCTCTTTATGTTCAGTTTATGTGAACATTGAACTGTTTATGAATTTAATGAGCATGTGACATCAAGGGACAGAGTAAGCATAATGAGATGGAAGAAGCCTCACTGATAAACTTTAAGAATCTCTCAAGGAGGCAGAAAAAATGAAGTGGTCACATTTAATCAAGAGGAGTGTCTCTGAATTATTTTTTAAATAAATTATGTTGTTAATTTTTTTCATTTAGTACAAATCTATTGGCATTGTGTGATGTGTGTATGTTGTAGTTTTAGTGAAGCCACAGTAATTCTACCAAAGTTAAGATATGGCTCTTTTCCTATGAGCACTGTGAGCTTGTACTTGACCATCAGAACAAGTGGAAAAATCCTTGCACATAAAGCAGATAAATTAGGTTCACCGATTTTGTACAACCATTCACAGTATAAAGTTGTCTTTGTTCTTTCCTTGTGCTGCAGGTATATGGGCTTGTACAGTACACAGCTTGTTAATTTGTAAAAAGAGCAGCTGTCTATTAATTTTCCAAAATCAGGCAATATCTTCACAACCACAGCAATAGTTATTGCAAAATTAAATTTTGCTTACGAATCTTTCACACTGTTCATATATGATTGGCTAATTTCATAGGATGAATTTTCTATATATTCTGCTTCATATATGCTTAATACTTATTCAGATCTGTTTTGTTAATTCTGTGAACATGAGCAAATCTCTTTACTAGAGACCAGTAAGTGTTGTTTGAATTAGAAATTGTTCTTGCTAAGGAGGTGAAAAGAGGGATTTGCCATATTTTGTAAACCTACAGTTAATGGAGATTAACTAATACTGGGCCAGCCATAAAAGTAAACAATATCACTATGCATCTACATCCTAAAATATTTAGGAGAAAATTAGAAGATCTCTTTTTGTCATAAAAATCTCTCCTAGACAAACGTGACTTAATATACACTGTGTGTGTCTATGTCTGTGTATATATTTTTAAAAGGAATCAAAACAGTTAATGACATCGTCATGCCAAGAGAACACACTATACAAATTCAGCAGGAATTAGATTCCCAGGGTTGGTTAAAGACATTTCTAAAATAACTATGAAAATTTCACTCTTAACTTCCTGTTTATAGTTTCTGCTTTAATATTTTTTTTCTTAGTATTTTATATTTGGAGAAAATAGATTTCTAGAAAAGCAAACCAAATGATTTCACATTTCAGTTACTAAGAATATCCTTTTACTTTGCTCAAGTAAAAATATTAAGCTTATCCTAACCCTGCAGTAATAGTATACATGGGCTTATTAAGCCTGTGATCAAATTGTTTGCTTGATAATTGGAAGCACTGCAAATGCAGACAGTTCATATGGTCAGAAATTAAGGCTATTGTCTTGAGTGGATCAAATAGTTTGGTAAGCAACTTGTAAATTCTGCGCATGTCTTCCTAATTCATTTAGTCTACTGTCTCTTCAAAGACCTTGTTCTATATTACCAGCTCACTATACCTCATCAGGATTTTGGGTCCTCTTCTGGAGTCAGCCCTACTGTATTCTTGAAGTATAATAAAATGAAAATTTCACAGCTAAATAATTATATAGGTCTTCAAATATTATCTTTAAAAATAATTTTGATCTGGTGTTGGACGTCATCACACCCATACTCATAACAAGAAAAATGCTGAACAAACTTAAAATCATCAACTCTTTTTAAATATCTCAGAAAACTGAGGTCATAGGGCAAACTGCTGCCCAAAAATTGGAGAGAGATATAGTCACAGATTACCACCAGGTCAGAGTGTCAGGAGCAGAAACCATGGTAGAAACCAATACCTGAGTAGGAAATTTTAAATTGTAATTGAAGAATTGCTAAAGACTCAGGATGGATGAGCTTCAGAGTTAAAAACTCCAGTAGGCCAGTCTTAAGGGGTCCCCCACAGTTTTGTGAATTTTACCTCCAGGCGTGCTACCAGATTCTCACTGAAGAGTAGAAAAACATTCCCCCATACTTCCAGCAAGGGGAGGGGAAGCACGCATTCTGAGCCACACCAGAGCACCCTGTTCTTGAGAAGGCTTGCCCTTGGGGGAAACTGCTTTACCAGAGCTTCACCTGCTGGAATATTATCAGAGTCCAACTGACTTGGGGGAAAGGGCCCAACTGTAGCCCCTCTAGCCTTACTCTTCACACCTAAAGAGGAGAAAAAAAATCTGAGAATTACTTGTAAAAGTCACAGCCCAGAGCTGAGACAGGGGCCTTGGGTATAGTCAGAGTAGGGTGAGGGTCACTGGAAAAAGCAAGGCAGGGTATATACAGTCAAAGCAATGAAACAATGTAAAGTCCCTATGTTCAGCATTATGCAAAGTCAAGGTCACACTAATTCTCTCAGGTAAAGATACCAGACTAGGAATATAGACATCTTCCATGAGATCTGTTAAAGGTCAAAAGGCCAAGAGCAACTTGGCCTGGAATGCTTGAGTGTTTCACAAATAAAGAAGGGTATCTCAGCAAAACCCGTGACTTCACTGTAAACAGCCCTAGCAAGCAGAGAACAACCCAGCCCACCTTGAGGGCAGGGCAGGTGGTACAAGTCCACACCCTAAGTCCTCAATTTCCAAAATTTTTCAACTGCCTATAAATCCCCTAGACAACGTACCACCTGGGCTCTCTTGTCCCCTCCTGGCATGAGCCAGGAGCTCTTTCCTCTCACTTTATTTCTGAATAAACGCCTCTGCCCTGGCTCTCCTACCTTGGGTGTTTGCTAAGTTCATTCTTTGACTCTGCAAACAAGAAGCCCGGCATCAGAGGGATGAACTCACTGAAAGACTGAGAGCTTATCCTAGACTCTAGGACACTCCTCCCTGACCACCTTGCCGCCACATCACCAGGGCTCCTGATTACAGCTGAAAGAACTTCACATCAGACTTTATTTAAGAAGCCTCTAGGGAAACCCAAAGACAAAGACAACAAAGGAGACAAAAACAACAACATCGGGAAATTTGAGCCAATAACATCTACAACCACTGCAAACAGTAAACATAGTCCAATCCTTGCCAGGTAGACACAAAACCTCACACTAAAGCCCTGTTTACCTTTACCTCAGTTTCTTTTATCTAATACCTTGTGTCCAGTTTCCAACAAAGAACTGCAGGGCATACTAAAAGAGGACACAGTTTGAAAAGACAGGGCATGTATCAGAACCAGACTCAGATATGATGCACATAAGACTGAGAATTTAGAGCAACTATGATTAACATCCTAAAGGCTCTGTTGGAAAAAGTGATGACATACAGGAACAGAGGGGTAATATAAGCAGAGACATGGCTAATAAGAAAATCAAAGGAAATACTAGAAATCAAAAACACTGTAACAGAAATAAGGAATGTCACTGAAGGGCTCATTAATAGAATGAATATGGCCAAGGAAAGAATGAGTGACCCTGAAGAATTGTCAATAGAAAATTCCAAAACTGAAATACAAAGAGAAAAAAGAATGATAAAGAACAGACTATCCAAGAACTGTGGAGTGATTTCAGAAAGTGTAGCATATGTGCAGTAAGAATACCAAAAGAAAAAGAGAGAAAGAGGCAAGGAATGCTTGAAGTAATGACTGAGAATTTTCAAAATTTAGTGACAGATACCAAACCATAGATCAGGAAGCTCAGAGAACACAGAGCAGGATAAATATCAAAAAATCTTCCCTTATATGTACATATTCAAACTGCAGAAAACCAAAGACAGGGAAAATCTTGAAAGAAGCCAGAAGGAAGAAAACCTTAACTGCAGAGGAACAAGAATAAGAAATACATCAGACTTGTCTTCAGAAACCATGTGACCAAGAAGCAAGGAGTGACATATTTAAAGTGTTGAGACAGAAGAACCACCAACTTATAATTCTATGCCCATGGAAATTATCCTTTAAAAGTGAAGGAGTAAAGTCTTTCTTAAACAAATAATTGATGGAATTGTTTCTTGTAGACTTGCAACAAATGTTAGAAGTTCTTCAGGAAAAGAGAAAATTTTATAGGTCAGAAACTCAGATCTGCATAAAGGAATAAAGAGCATTAGAGAAAGAATAAAGTCCTTCATTTTTCTTAGACTTAACTGATCCAAGAAATAAGTTTGTTCAAAGTAACATGTATTTGGTGACTATAGTGAAGATCAATGAGTTAAGTGATAGCAATGATATAAGGGTTGGGAAGGAATAATCGAAGTGACTTTGTTATAAGGTATTTGCAGTACCCATCAAGTAGTATTGTTGCTGGGCAGCTGTGTCTGGGGAGGTTTCTCTCTGCGCACTAGGTGAGGCATGAGGAGAAACAACCTGGATGAGGGAGGGTTCTTGACTCTGGATGGGAAAGAATTCTGGAACAAGTCAGGCGAGTATAAGTAGGGAAGAATTCATTAAAGCAAGAGCAACAGGGAATGGCGCCTGCCTTGCAGGCAGCGGAGAACAGGTAAGTGCAGAGGGAAAGTTCTCAGCCTAGTGAAGACTCCCTTGCCAACTCCTGAAGCCAAGGTCACCTGGCATCCTGTGTCTGCTTGGATCTGCATGGCATGGGGACTAGGCCCTACCACTCCAGGATTTGGGGGAGCCACGGAGCACAGGATGGAGGGAGGTTATGTTCTGAGAACTTCCCAAAGAAAGGAGATTTTCAGGCAGGCTACGAAGAGCAGCTTGCACAGGTGTAGTTGTCACCCAGGTGCCAGAAACATGCAGGCCCAAATCTGAGCTTTTAGCAGCCCCTTCGTACTCATTAGGAGTAAGGCAGAGACAGAGTGAAGACTTGGAAATAAAGTGAAATAGCAAAGACACAAACGCAATAGTTTAAGCAGTGAGAAAACTTTATTTGAAAGTACGCACTTAAAGAAAGGAAAGTGCGGGTGTTCTCAGGAGGCACACTGAAAGTTGGGGATTCTGTCTTTTCAGGCTTTCAGGAATGGGGCAGAGTCGCGGTTATTGGGCATAGGCTTGACTTGTGGTCTCTGGGGAGTGACACCTTGTCTCCTCTCCCCTATTATCAGTCCTCCAGCTAATTCTTCTAAATAAACCCAACACAAGGGATTCATTTATCCTGTTCTCCAAGAGAGTGGTTACCCTCAGGCAGTGGGGACATATCAGTTAAGACTGCTTGCCCTGCCTTAAGGTAGGCTGTTGGGTTATTGTCTGATTACCAGAGAATATGTGAGGAATTTTACTTCTCAATTCTCTACTTTTTAAAATGGAATCTTAGCCTTAAGATGGAGTCCCTCCTGTTCTTATTATACTGTTTATATCTCAGCATTTTCATCATAGCCGGGAAAAGTTGTAATCATGATGCTTGTCCCGTGTCCTTAGTCTTTGACACTACCTCAGTATAGTGTTCCATGGAAGTGAACTTGGATTCATTGTCAGTGTATATTGCAAACTCTAGGGCAACGACTAAAAAGAAGTGTTTAAAAATATATATAATTGATATGTTAGGAGAGAAATGGAATAACATACAATGCTCCATTAAAAGCAGAAAAGCTAGAAATAGAATGAAAGACAATAGAGGAAACAAGAACAATGAGTAGAAAACAGTAACAAATATGGGAGATACTCATCCAATTATATCAATGATCACTTTAAACATCATTGGCCTAAATATACCAATTAAAAGGCAGCAACTATTAGAGAGGATAAAAAAATAAGACCCAACTTGTCTTATCTACAAAAAACAACTTTAAATATAAATACATCTAGAGTGCTAACACTAATCAGAAGAAAGCTGGAGTAGCTTTATTAAAGAAGACTTCAAAGCAAATTAATAATGATAAAGAGGGGCATTACAAAATGATAAAGGGGTCAATTCTCCAAGAAGACATTACAATCCTTAATGTATATGCACCTAAGAACAGAGTATCAAAATACCTAAAGCAAAAACTGATAGATTGCAAGGAAAAACAGATGAATCCACTAGTATAGGTGAAGACTTCAAAATCCATCTATCAGTAATTAACACACCCAGTAGGCCAAAGAACAGTAAGGACATAGTTGAACTGAATGGCACCATCAACTAGATCTTACTTGTGTTTGTAAAATACTTCATACTCTACAGGTAAGATAATACACATTCTTCTCAAGCTGATAAAGAACATTCACCATGATAGTCGACATTCTAAACCATAAAACACAGTTTAACATGTTTAAAAAAATAGAAACCATACATAGTATGTTCTCACAAAATGGAATTAAACTAAGAATAACAAAAAGGTACCTGGAAATCCTCAAAATACTTGGGGACCAGACTTTGAGAACTCCTGCTCTATAACATTGACTGTTACCACTTCCTTCTTCCTGGGTATCCTGTGCCATCTTTTTCCTGCAGGGACACACACTCCTTATACTGGAAAACCCTTCAGCAGGAATACAAATGGAGGCCCACATGCACTGTGTTAAGTTTCAAAGTTTATAGATAAAACTAACCATCTCGGAGTTTCACACTGGAACACGGGCATCTTGAGAAAGCAGGCCTCGGTCCTGCAAACACTTCTTCTCTTCCCACCTGTACTCAGTTCTGTGCTGTACTCAGTGGTTTCTCTCCCAAGTGTGGGGACACCCCTACCTGCTATCCAAGCTCTCTTCACCCTCTCCACCCCAACCACCATGAAATGGCCACGACTTAGACAGAGGGATCCATCCCCAGAAGGATAACCCAGGGAAGAGGCCACACAAGTCCTCAAAGAAGATTCAGGGCCAGTGGGTAAAAAAATCCCAGGGTCCCAGGACCTAGAGCTTTTGCTCTAGAGGGTTGTCCAAGATCTGTGTGGGTGTATCTGCTCTGCCTTGACTCCTCACCCTGTGGGGAGGGACACAGCTGGAAGAAGACCAGAGCAGGGCCACTGAAGGGCAGGCCAGGGCCAAGGGCGCCCTCTTGCCAGTAGCTAAGATCGGCACTGCTTTCCCAGCCACTCTGGCTGCTTCTGCTCAGCTGCTATCTTGGGCTTAAATATTTGTACTCCCCAAAGTCTGGCCTTCTACACCAGAGGTTCTTAATTTGGAAAGAGAGGTATCTTTTGGGGGAAATATGTGACTCCCTGAAAAAGTATACAAAATCTTGAATGAATGTGCATTTTTCTGGGGGAAAAAAACCATCATTTTTCATTATGTTCTCAAAGGGGTCTGTGATCACTCCCCCAAAAGGTTAAGAACCACTGCAATATAGACTTCTCTTTTGACCCCAGATGTGGGGATAAAGCTTTTCATAATCAGTATCTTTCATACCTCTTATTCTGAATCTAAAGCCGATCTATCATCTCTCCTCAACCTGTTTTGTGCTTCCTGTGTTCCCTACAGTACATTGCTTCAAAAAACACCCTAAACTCCTTTCTCTCTATCCTTTCCTCCTCCCCTCCCATGTCTGTGGGTCCTTAATCTACGCTCCTAATTCTTTCTCAAAATCACCTCCACCTTTTCCTCAAAAGCACCACTGTACAAATTGCAATAATAATTGCTTGATCCCTCCCTCAAGGGAAGTTTGAGGGCTTCAACTGGTACTGCTTCCTAGCACTTGTATGGATTTGGGTCAAAGTGGACCTGGAAAGTCAATAGGAAGAAAAGAACTTTGAAAAAAATCAGAACTGGTCCAGGAATGTCTGCATAATGGCTAAGAATAAGTCTATGCTGAACCTTTCCAATTTGGTGTAGTGATGCATTTAAATCCACTCCTTGATTTGATTACTGTAGTGCCTCCATTACTTTTCAACACTAGCAGTGCTCAAAAGTGATATTATTCCTATTCCTGGGTCAATATAAAAAGCTCAGATAACAGAGCCGAGCTTATAAATGGAGCATTACTACTCCAGTAGGACACAGAAAAAAGCAGTGCCTGAACAGTGTCTGCAAGAAAAAAAAGAAAAAAGAAAAAATACTTAGCATACTCACTTGGCCCATCAAAAACTCCTCTTCTTTGAATGCTTTGCTCCAAACACACACTAGTGCCGCCCGCAGGAGGGGCAGGACAGATAGAACCAAGCGCCTGAGGAAGCTGCAGTGCAGTCCTGGAAAGGGCAAGGCGTGCAAAGGGGACCTGGCGACCACTCAGGAGGGTCTGGAGGGCTCAGAAAAAAGCTGGTGGTTAAGCCAAACGTGAGGGACAAGGAGCTAGGCAAGAGCTTGCAGTCAGAGAGCGGCAGGCCCGAGAGCTCGGTGTGTTCTGGAACTTGAGAGCAGGCTGGTCTGGCTGGGAGAGTCCTTCAGGGGTGGTGGTAGAGTTGGGCAGAGTTGCTGCTTCGCAAAGATGAGGAAGTGGAAGTAGGCAGGAGAGAGTGTGTGTCCAGTGCCTCACGGGCTTTGTAAATTTTGTTCTAAAGGCAATGGAAAATCATTAAAGAATTTTTATTCCCGGAACACCATGACCTGATTTACGTTCCTAAAAGACTACTCAGGAAAGAAAAGATGACTGTGGCTGTTATATGGAGAACAGCTTACAGAGGGACAGAGAGAGCGATACAGGAAGCTTATGCAGTACTGCAGGCAGCAGGCTGGTGGTGGCTTGGACTAGGCTTTTGGTGATGAAACTGGGGAGAAGTGGAAGATTTGAACAATATTTTGGAGGTAGAACCCACAGCACTTGTTAGTCCTGGATGGGAGGGTGAGATAGAGTGTTTGGGGGGGGGGTCACGGTGTTTGGTTATAGAATAAACAAGGCAGTTACCTCCTGACCCTCAAAAAGTTTACAATCCAGCAAACTCCCCAGGAGACGACACAGTGTAGGGTACATGATGAGTCCGTGGGAATGTTTATTGAATAAATAAAAAGAAAGCACCATGATTAATACTTGATGTTGGTTTTGCCAAAGTCACATATACTCCAGAGCACTTTTAAGTCGAATGGCTGAGAAAATTTACACTTTTTTTCTTATAGCTTTTAAAATCACTTTAAATGAGAAAAGGAAAGTGCACAGAATAATATGAATATATCCTAATTAACTATTGCCAGCAATGCCTCTGAGCTTTGCTACTAGTATTTAATTGAAATCTTGATGTATTTAAGGCTGCAACAAAGTAGGGCTACACACTAGGTTGCAAATGCATTACAGTAATGAAAATGGGTTAATAGTCCTAATATTTAGACCAGCTCAATAATACTTGTTCACAATTTGTCTCTTCCATGTACTCTAGTATCATACAAATTGCTCTGTACTTCAACTGAATTTCTATAACCATAGTTTGAAGACAAGAAAAAGGGCAATGGTGTTGGTGGAGTGAGAAATGGCCAGATTCTGGATGAATTCTGAGCTTAGAGCCCATAGGATTTGTGGGGTTCTAGATTCGCTAGATATGCTATTGAGGGAGAGAGAAGAATCAAGAATGACTTTTCTAATGTTGATTTCACACAGTGGAGATTGCAAATTCGACCTTCCACATTACTGCCACCTCCTGGGCATCCGATCCTCCTCTGAACTTCTCTATCACAGCTGTTCTCTTGGCAGCATGGATGGTAAGTCCTGGGTTTTCTCAATTTCTCTGTTTCGTGGAAAATCAGTCTTTTGTCCATGGACTTGGTATTTGTTCTATTTGCAGAATAGTGCAAATAGCTACCCTACCCTCAGGTATTATCTTAGTGATCCAAGAGAGACCTCACTTCAATCACTGAATGTTATTTATTTTAATCAGGTGGGATCTCTCCAGGCAGCAGTGGTTGTCTTTCATAGTAATGATAGTTGGCACATACTTACAACATGCCAAGCTTTGCTTTAAGATCCTTTATTATACTGACTGATGTAATCCTCCCAGTAGCCATATTTTATAGACAGGAAGACATATTTATTAACTTAACAGGGGAAACTGTCAGAGCAGGGATTTGAACCCGGGTAGTCTGACCTCAGAGTTCATGATTAATATTGAAATCTGTTTAGGTGGTTTTAGTCTAGCTCAGTCTTAAATTCTTGTAGTCCTTTTGAATTGTGTTCATTTTGCAGGTGTGTGTACAGAATACTGACCTAGTAAAGAGTTGTTGCTCTGACTGACAGAGCTTAGCCTGGGAGCAACCCCAAAATGATTGTGCTGGCTATGAAGAGACCCTAACAAATAAAATGTGTTATTTTTCTGGTTGTGTAACTGAGTTCATTGTCTGAAACTGGATCTTTTAAAATGTAAATTTATTACACTTTGTCCTTAAAAAAAAAAAGAACTAAATGTTGAAATTCATGACACTGTGATAATATGTAAAGTTGATTGAACTGTTGGTGTAATGGCAGATTCCTGTTTTCTAAAATCATCAAATTATCCCCAGGGCAGTCAATGTAATATCAACTATGACTGTTTGCTGTAAGATGGTTAAGGAAATAATTGGGAATGGGTATGTGTTCTCTAAGAAATCACTGTATCTAATATGATGTCCTTTGGTTGGCATGCCATCACTGTTTGGTCCAGTGTAGGTGAAATTAACCTTTCCTAGTGGTAAGGATATACGTTTGGACAGCATTCCTGCTTACATTCTAGTAGAGAGAAGAAGATAATAATAACGTAGGAAAGAAGTTGCTAAAAGAGAGACACTAAAACGGATCTGTATGCTGAAAGAATTGCTGTGGAAGACAGGAGAAAGGGTGATGTGGGAGAGAGAGCTGGTGACGATTGGTAGGCTGAAGTCCTCGAGGAGCTGAGAGGTATGGGATCCTGTGTATAATGGAGGAATTGGCCATAAACAGGACTAGACACCTGATCCATCATCATGGGAGGAAGAGCAGAGAATGTATGTTCAGATTTGGTAGTGAAAGATGACAAAGTCTGATTGCTTCAATTTTTTTTTCTATAAATTGTGAGACAAGAATTTAACAGCCAAGAATAAATAGGAAGGAGAGGATGTCAGAGTTGTGAGGAGAGACCGTGTGAAGTAGTTAGTGAACAGGAAAGCAAATGTATTGGGGAGGTACAGGGCTTTTTGACTTGGATGTATCATATGCCTTTTAGGTACTGTTGAGTGCATTTAGTATTGGGTACGTTCAGCATTGTGGCACGTCTTTCTCAAGGAAAGTTCAGCACTTGGGATGCAGGCATGGATAGTCTGTTGGATTTAATCAGGGTCAAGATTTTGTCGAACATGAGGGCATGAGAGAGAAAGGGAGTTAAGAATCATTAGAAGGCAGTGGTTATAATGGTGGAACATGGATCCACAGCAAAGGTGTGAGGAAGGGGGATGAGGGGTGGGAAAGGAGCTGTAGGAGGGTGGGTGGATCGACATCTTAACAAAGTGGAAGAAATGCTGGGTGGGAGTACTTGAGTGGTGTGCTGGAAGGATAGGAGGATGGATGCTTGAAATCAGGATCTCAGAGACAGGTTGTGCCTTTGCTGTGATGGCAAGGAATGACCTTGGGAGTAGGTGGCTAAGATGGGGCGAGGGCAAGATCACTGAAGGTAAGGAGGTGAAGAGACTGAGAGACTAGGATGTTGGGTGGCTTATCCTTCGGGTGTTGAAGTACCTGAGAATGGTGAAGGCAGTATAGGTGGAGGGAGCAGGGAGGCATCCAAAGGGAAATAATGGATGATGGCAACCAGAAGGACTTCCTAATGAAAAAAATCTGATGTCACGGACTGTGTCTCGAAGAAAGATAAATGGTTCCAAAGTGACAGCAATAAGCAAAGAAGACGTCAGGGCCCTGGAGCTGATCACCAAATACTTGTTGCATGCCTGGTCTGTGCTCAACACTGTTCTACCATTTACAGTGTGAGGTGGGGACCACTAAACCACTTCCACTCAATAGGGCCACAGGGGCAGCCAGATTTCTGTCATAAGAGCCGCTGAGGATATAGGAGACTTGCCGATAGTATATTCTGAGTTGCAGAGAACAGATCCTAGAGGTTGGAGGTCAAGGAGGCAAGAAGATGGGGTCGGCATTGTTGCATAGAGAAGACAGATGGGTTTTGGTGGTGACAGGTAAACCAGGGTGTGAGGCGTTATGGGATTAGCCCTGGTGCTGTCCCGAAAGATGGGTTCAAGGCCAAGAGCTTGTTGCCACTGGTCAACATTCTTCTGGGGCTCCCCGCGGTGTGGACCGGGCCTCCTCTGGGGTGTGCTCCCTTCAGCAACTGGGAATGAATGAGAGGAGGGCCTCTTGTCTCCCTTGCAGAGTGCGCCAGTCTCACCCACAGCACAGGGAGCCAGAGTGCCTCTTCTCTCTCGTTGCACCCTGCAGTCTTGGAGTCTTTGTTGATGAAACGATCCAAACGAACTGTTGAGCAACCTCTGACTTAAAGCTTTAGACCCTTTCATCGTATTCTATGCCTTGAGTTTGGCTTTTGGCCCCATTCCTTCTGGTTGAGGGAGTGTAGAGTGGTGGGAAGGACGTGGATTCGCTCATCTAGAGATCCCCATCCCAAAGCAGGTCCTGGGTTGACCTGTTTCACCACGTGATCCTGGACAGGCCCTTTGCCTTTCTGGACTTCAGCCAGTCCTTCAAGTGAGGGGATGTATGAAATAGTCTTAATATTTTTGCTTTATATGCGTCTGATTTTATAAAGGAATCGTGCCCAAGTACAGAAAAATAATGAGCATGGAAGAAGAAATCCAATGGCCTGAAAAACATAAACAATTTTTACCTTACGAGGAATCCTGAAAATGCAAATAAGAACAATGAGATGCCTTACGTGATGTGTCAGATACTGGTGACATGGTTGGGAGAAATGTGCATGCCCAGCAGTCCAGCGATTCCACTTCTGATAGGTATTCCCAAGAAACTCACACATATGTGAAAAGATGAATACATGATTGCAGCATAGTTCATAGTGAGAAGAAGTTGGAAATAGCTCGTATGTCCTTTATTGGAAAATGGATTGGTAAAATGGGATATGGTCTTACTATGGAATACTAGATAGCAATTGGAAGAAATAAACTGGAACTATGTTTTATTTAGATCAACCTTACATGCAATGTTGAGTAAAACTGGATGCAGAGTCATGTATACCATATGAAACAATTTTTGTAAATATTTTTAAGTCAACCAAATACTACATACGGATTATAAATACTATGTATGTATGTAGAAAGTGTGAAAGAAAGATAGAATGGGATGATGTACCAGAATTATGACAGTTATTGCAGTGGGGAATGAAAGCAGTAGTAAGGAATTTGGGTAAGATTTGGCATGATAAAACTTTTTAAACTTTTTCTTTTAAGTTTACTGTTTAATGTAAAGACCAGAAGCAAACATGATAAATGTTAATGAATGTTACTTCTGGGTGATGGGCTGTATTTTTTGTATAATTCTTTCTACATGTCTATATTTTAAAAAGTTTCTCAACTAAAAAGTGAGGAATACATACATCTAGGGCCTAAATGTATGTGTAGCAGATTTTGAATTATTCCATTGGGGGTTGAATTTCATGAAAGTTGGTATGCAGGAAGTTGTCTCAGCTGAGGTAACACAGGTGGAAAGATCTAGCCCAGAGCCTGGCCCACTGTGGTCCTCAAACAGATATACTGTCCCTTTCTTCCTTAGCCCAGTGCCCTCTAAGAAATATTTGGGAAGAGGAAAGGTGGAGGTAAGAGCAACAGCTGAACCAGGTAAAATGGTGAATTGGCAGGAGTTGTTTCATTTGCCTGGTTAATATTGAGTGTTTAATTAACTGTGCTTGTAATTAGCCATTTTTCTCAGTGAGGCTTACTTTATAACCTTTTCCTTTTTTCTCTCCAGGGGAGGAAGATGAGTTGTCTCTGCTGACAGCACTGCTGGAGGAGAAAGAGTCAGCTTTGGCTTGTGATTTAGAAGAGAGTAACCCCTTGCCCCGGGAAGTCGGCAAACCTGACATATTTGATGAGCTCTTTGATGCTGATGGTGACGGTGAATCGTTCACGGAAGAGGCTGATGATGGAGAAATGGGAAAGACTGAAGACCAAAAGGAAAATATGGCCACTGTCTTTGGAGACATGGGAGATTTAACAGATGAAGAGGAAGTTCCTACTTTGCAGTCAACTGAAAATAGAGTCCTCTCTACTCCAGCTCCCAGTCAAGGGAAAACTAATCAAGAGTTGCAAGGTACTCTAGCTACTGGTTTTCTAATTTCTTTGTGATAGACAAGATGAAGAGCACCAGTCTGACAGTTTTCATCAAAATTGCTGCTGATTCCAGTGGGGGAGGTAAATGACTTTGCAAAAAATACTGTATGAGTTAGCAGATCAAACATTTAAGGCCATACTACTAGCAGAAGTGCAAATCAGTGGGCACTCTGGATTTATGTCCCAAATTTGAATACATACACCACAAATGATCCAGCTATCCTCTGTTACTTTTATATCCAAAAAAATATATAAATAAATTCACCAACCAACAGAGGGAAAAGTGTTCCTATTGTCATTTTTTCTAATAGCTGAAACTGAAATTAATCCAAATATCTATTAACTGTACAAAGGTTAAGTAAACTGTGGTCAACTCCCACAATTGATACTGTACAGCAATGAAAATTAATGAACTTCAACTATACATACAATGTGTATGAATCTCAGGAAATACACTTGAGTGAAAGAAGCCAGAAGCAAAAGAATACATGTGTTGCCCCATTTACATAACAGTTCAAAGCTAGTAGAATAGAGGTTTGTAAGTTATACTAATAGCTATTTTAGGGAGACAAAACGCACAGTGACTGGGACAATAATTTCTTGAGCACTGTCATATCTAATTTCTCAGACTGGATGCTGATTTGTTGGGGTGAGAATTCCTTAAACTGTACATTCATGTTTTGTGCTCTTTTTTTGTACTTGATATATATTTTAGTAAAAAATATTTTTAAATGATTTTTAAAATGGAAATTGTAATTTATTTTGATTTTTTATATTTTGAAGTAGCTAGGTTCTTTGTGTAACTAATTAAATTTAGAGAAAAGTTTATAGCATTATTATTGATGCATACCTACTCTGTGCACATAAAACTCAATAAATATGATAATATTTCAGATGACACATAACCATGCCATGACAGAAATCTAGACATTTATTTCTCATTTGGGAAATATTATGCATAGGCAAACACAGTATTTTCCATAATTATATTGTTTCCCAGGTAATGAGACAAGGAAAACACTGTGTGTGTAATGATTATACCAGCAATTTTTAGTACTAAGGCGAGACCTCATATATCATGCTGAGATTCATGTCCTTTGTGAAATAAAATGGAAAGAAATATTTTGATCAAGACAGTTCTAAAAGTAATCTTATTCATTGACTTTTATTTTAATATATATTCACAATAATAACAATATAGCATTTATTATTATAAATTAAGGTAGTTCCAAGTAAAACAAAACTACTTTACTCAGTAGTTTGCTGGCAAAGAAGTGAGAAGCAGATTAAATAAAACAGGGGCACAGATACAAGGTATTTTTCACTAAAGTCAGTGGAAAGGCAAAATGAAAATTGCTCTAGCATAATTCAGAGAAGGAAATCTAGCTAGATAGTAGGATAACATTAAATATAAAAATTTCAAATACTAAAAAGATGATAATTACTAAAAGCTGGTATAAATTGCAAATGATTGGCAAAGAAATTTAGATCATGGGGCTTGTTTTAAGAAAGTGAGAGTAAGCTAAATTAAAGAAGTGCTTTTTAGTTCACTATAAGAGAAAAAGTTTTACCCGCCTATTACCATTCTGGGGTATCTACTGAATGCCCAGGGAGTATAACAAGGAATCCTGACCTTGCTGACCAGGCTGTCAACTTCTCCCAGCTGCACAAGCTCATGAAATTTTAATAGTTCCTGGGCCATTGTTCGCCTGCTGGTGATGTGTCACTCTATGCATTTGGGACTTAATGCTATGCGATGCCACACACTTTAGGGGTCCCTCATGCAGACTTCTGGGCTTCTTTGTTTGCAGGATTCCTTCTTATTTATTACACTGTCACTCAAATACCACCTACCTTCCGCCAGAGACTCACCCCTAATCCTGGACTCAGAGGAACATGTTAAATCTGTTCGGGGTCTCCTGAGAGGAAGCAAGCACTGTTGTGGGTTCAGCTATTTCTTTTTTTTTTATACATCACAGTCCTGCCTCTTGACCAATGCCTGCAAAAACTTTTGTACAGTGCTCTGGCTGTTTACAGTGGAAGGAAAATTCCTGCCATCATGGCTTAGAAACATCTCCTTAAAGATGAAACAAATGAACTAGAAGTACCTATTTATAATTCAACATGAGGTACGTTATGGCAACATGGATTAAAATTCTTACACAATCTGTATTTGTTTAATTTATTTTGCTCTTATCAAAGAAAAATAACTTATTTGTACTAAATTGTTATAGTGTTAGTTATAGCATGTATGTGGTTAGTACTTGAAGCAGGCCCTTATCAATAACTTGGAAGTAATTTTTTCTCTGAAGGTTACATTTTAAAAATAAAAGAAATGTAGTAATATGTTGAAACTATAGAAGTTGTTGGCCTGATAACAATTATTCTGTGTTCTAATTAAAATTATTGAAGTTTCCAAAGAAAGGACAAGATAATCAGAGGGTACTGACTTTTGTGGAAAAAAGAAAGAGAGAAAGATAAAAAGAGAGAGGAAGGGAGGGGGGATGGAGGGAAGAAATGAACGAACGAATGAATGAAGGAACAAAGGAATTAAGGAAGGAAGAGGGAGGGATGGAGGGACAAAAGAAAGGAAGAACAAGGGAGGGAGAAAGAAAATAATTACAAAAACAATCTTTTGCACAGTTTATGCACTCTTTTTCAGGAGTGGAGAAACCTTGACAACTAGTTTTTCAGTATTCTTTCCTTATGGGAAAGACCATCCTTCCTGCAAACACCGATGTACCAGGCTATCTTAACTGATAATGTAAAATTATCCAGTCTGTAAGTAAACTTTCCTTCTAGTTTGCTCTCACAAACAAGTTTATAATCATGCTTTAGCTTCCTATACATGTCTATGGACACCAATACTGGTGCTCTGCCCAGAGCCGATTGTTTGTGCAGTCCCTGCCCCCACCTCCCACCCCAAGCTTCTATGTGGTTTTGCTTCCAACAGCCAGCACCCGCAACATGCTCTTTTTGGAAAACTGCCCAAAGGCTACTGGGGCCCTCATCGTCTGCATGCATGGTCAACAAAATCACCTGACAATTGGTGTCCCTATAGATATGAGGCTTAACTAGTGATTGACAGATGCAATGACAGGTGCCCCAGGCACCTTGCTTCTGGGTGGACAATTCTGAGGTTCAATTCACACTCCAGATATCCTCAGAGGCACTGGAAGATTGTCAGTAGTCCCTAACTCCCCACTTCTCTGTCCCATTTTCTCCCTCCCTGACTTATTTCTTCTGGGATATGTTCTTAGTTGATCACTTGCACACAGATGTTTATCTCAGGGTCTATGTCTGAAGAACTAAAGCTAACACATTCTGCTTTTTAGAGAAAAAATAGACTATACAATCATGAAAACTTGAGTCCATGCTAAATTGTTAATGTACATGTTAAATCAATAAATAGACATGATGGTTTACTCTACCAGGTGCACAAATTAGAATTCACATTAGTCCTAACCTGAAAATATTTTTTAATAAAGTCATGTTT
Organism: Smutsia gigantea; assembly: GCA_032199065.1. Taxonomy (NCBI): domain Eukaryota; kingdom Metazoa; phylum Chordata; class Mammalia; order Pholidota; family Manidae; genus Smutsia; species Smutsia gigantea. The sequence goes on from JAVSCE010014914.1 coordinate 582,653, forward strand.
GTAAGCCTCAAAACTCAATAAAGACAAGATCCTGGACAATGATATATTCACAAAGGTAATATATCCCCATTAGTTTTTGGGGAAAATTATGTGATTGTCCACAGATCTCTCTAATCTGTTTGATTGTGTATAAGCCCTTTCTAAAAATATTTTCTACACTACATTAGTTTTTGATTTATATTCTAGTCTATAAATTTTATATGACTAAACTGCTACATGTTCATATAAAACTTAATATAAACTATCTGCTCAATAAGATTAGGGAAATTGTCCCTATATTGTACACTGAATACTGATTATGAATTATAAAAGTAAATCCCGTGTCTATAAATCACCATAAACATCACTCATCATCACCATCATACCGCCACTGGAGCTGCACTCATAATTGGCTAAATTAAGCATTCAGCTGATAGACTTGTCAGTGTTTGTATGTATAACTCAGATTCAGTTTGAGTATATTAATATTTAGATATTACTTGGAAGTGTTAAATCCTGATATTCTTAATTTTGGTCTAACATCCAAGATGCAATTCCATCAATAATGAAGGTGATCCCTATACCTCAGGGCACATCTCAGTAATTTTTTTCACATAATTTTGAAACATTCACTCAATTAACAGCCTAGAATACTCAAAAGAATATTTTGAAATCTGCCATTTTTACCTCATCATGTATTTGTTAACGGCTTCTAATTTCTGATTGGCCAGTCCTTGTTATTCCAGTAGATGTGTCTAAAAGAACAATAACTTATTTATCTACTCAATAAATACTGACTGATTATCCATTATCTGTCAGACATTGCCCATGAGCCTTGGTAAAAACATAAAAGTTAAGAAGAGCATATAGAATTTGTGCTCAGATAACTCAAAATCCTGTGGGTTATACAGAAATGGAAAAACAAAATGCAATAAGATGAATGCTATGGTAGTACTAGGGAAGGAAATAACTTTTATTTTCAGTTTGGTATTTTAACTTTATGTCACCCAATGAGACTGTTTATGGAGCCATTAGAAATCTTTCTTTATTGTTCTCATTTTGACAGAACATTCTGATCACATTGCCACATTTTTCATGCTCCCATACGCCCTGCTTAACTTTATTTTCCTGATTTTTAAGGATCTCATATCGTTCCTGGAGTAGTCCTAAAGATTCAACATTTTGTGGCAGACTGCAACTAACAAAAGGAAGAGTGATATAAAGGCAAAGATTCATTAACATGCAGATGTTACAAACAAGTTTCACCTTTATAATGAGTCCTTAATCCACAAACCCTTTGTCTCCAAAAGCTATTTAGATAGTTTGCAAAGAAATGTGTCATTATCTTTAAGCTTGTTTCTGTATTGAGGGAACATGAGTGGGCACGTGGGGTGGTGGACCTTCCATGGACCAAGTCAGAAAGGGCTTTGACCTAGTCCCAATATGCCTATTATGGTGACTCTAACATAAGACAGTTTATCAGAAATAGCAAACAGACTTTTACTGATTTGCATAAGTGCCACCAAAAAGTCCTCTAATGTTTTCAGGCATGATAAATGTGATCAGAGTGCATTCTGTATTACCCCAGGTAAGGTTCCGTAGTAAATTGTGCTAATCATTCTTCATTATAATCTCAAGGTTGAAACATTTTACATACATAGTATCAAAAGCATTATATCAATCTTTTATAATTTAGTCATCAAAAGCTATCATACCACAATATTTGAAGTTGATGAATATTTAATAGATTTATGCTTTGTCAGCACTTACTGAATATAATGAATGTAAAGAGTCTTCAGAATTCAGTGAGTTTAAACACCACTGAGATTGTAAAATTTTTTGTTAGTGGGAGGGAGGAAAGTGCAAAAGGGAGTAAATCATAGTGGAACACAAGGAGGGTAAGAAGGAGAAAAAGAAAATACTTGTTAATTGCCCAGTATTTGGCAGTATTTAATTTAACTAAAGGAAAGTAATAATGGAAATACTATGTTAATTATAAATATTTATTTGAAGAGATATTTATAAAACTTTTCAGTCTGTAAAATGTAAGATCTTATCTCTTTAAACCTATTTTTGAATATCAACATGATTTTTTTTAACAGGATGTATCTATATGTCTATGGCTCTGTGTGATGTTATCTTTATCAGCTCTAATGAAACATCCCTAAATATCCTCAAATAGAAGATGAGTGACTGGAAGTCAAAGCATGACCAAGAAGTATATAGAAGCATAAAAATTAATTATTCTGTTGTAATATCAGCAAGATGGCAGACTAGGAAGTGTCAAGCCTCACTCCTGCCTTGGAAAGAGAAAATAAAAAAGCAACATACAGATCAAAATAGCTTTGTCAGAACTACAGGCACTAGTTAAGAAGTTGCAGCAACCAAGCCAGTGCCTCACCAAGAACAAGCCACAATCATAGAATTTCATGGCACTTTTCTTGTCTTTGCCTGTCCCATCCCTGGTGCAGCATGGTTCAGGGGATAAAAAGCTACCCAATTCCAAGTTCCTCCTTCAGGATAGAAGGGAAAAAGTGGACCTGACAATATTTTGGCTTCTCAGGGGCTACCAAGAAACTGGTTCCTTTCTTGCTTTGTGTCTCCTGACTTGGAGAGCTGAGGTGAACAGTGTCTAGTTAGGACAGCAGATTGGAGGCTGCTGAAAGCAATGATGAGTGCTTGAGGCACAGAGCTCCACACCTGTCAGTACCTGAAAGCAAGGAATAATGGGAAGAGTAGTACAATAAAATGATTAAGATTCCAGGAAGAAACAAGGTGAACTTTTTAGAGAAATTAAGACATTTAAAAGAAAATGTGTAAATGATTGAACTGGCACAAAAGCCCATACACAAGGCTAGAGACAAGGCATCTCAAAAAAGGGTTGGGAATTGAAAAATTTACTAGAGGGGATCAACAGCACACTCAAACAGGCAAAAGAAAGGATCAGTGAACTTAAAGACATGACTTGAAGTTACAGGATCTGAGAGGAAAAAGTTAAAAGAATGAAGGAAAGTAAACAGAGTCAAAGAGACTTGTGGTATACCATCAAGCAGAACCATGTTTGCACTGTGGGAGACACAGAAGGAGAAAAGAGAGAAAAAGGGAAAGAAAGCTTATTTGAGGAAATATGTACAACTTTGAGGAATACAAAATATACAAATTTGAGGAAAGGGGTGGATATACAAATACAAGAATCTCAACAGCCCTTTATTATGATAAACCCAAAGAGAATCACACAGAGAAAATAATAAAATGTCAAAGGTCAAAACAAAAAGAGGATCTTGAAAGCAACAACAGTAAAATGTTTTGCCATGTATATGGAAGCCCCTATAAGATTGTTAGTGGATTTATTATCAGGAACCTTGTTATTCAGAAGGCAATTGATATATTTAAAAGGGATAATCTAAAGGGCTGAATTAAAAAAAAACCTATCAACCAACTCAACTATGTCTGGCAAAAGTGTTCTTTGAAAATGAAAGAAAACATTCTCAAACAAAAGCTGACAGAGTTCATTAGACATACTCTACAAGATATGCTAAAGGAAGTCTTAAAGTTGAAATGGAAATGTGACAGAGTAACTCGGAGCAATAAAAAATTATAAAGCTCTCAGGTAAAGGTAACTATATGGATAAAAACACTGTATTATATGTTTTTGTTTTCTAATTCTACTTTAATTCTTTTATAGTATTCAAAAGAAAATAGTATAAAATAATTCTAAATCTATGTTAATGGGTATACAGTATAAAAATGCAATTTGTGGCATCAATAACAAAAAGTGAGGAGCAGAGGTTTAAAGAATTAGTGTGTTAAATATGATTGAAGATATTATTAGAGTAAAAGAGAGTATTATAACTTTAGAATGTCTTATGTAGTCACCATGGTAAATATGAAGAAATATCTATATAATATACACAAAAGAAAATAAGAAAGGAATCATACTGTGTCACTACATATAGCCAGCTAAACACAAAGGAAGGCAACAAGGGAAGAATTAATGGACAAAAAGCTAAAAACACAGAAAACAACAGAATAGCAAAAGTAAATTCTTCTCGATTAGTAATTACATTAAATGTAAAAAGATTAAACTCTGCAACCAAAAGACATTCATTTGCAAAATGAATTTTTTTAAATTCTTTTAAAATAAGGATTCAACTATACTGTTTCACTTTGGATCTAGAATATACATAGGTTAAAAGTGAAAGGATGGGGAAAGATATTCCATGAAAACAATATCCAAAGAGCACTGGAGTGTTTATTCTTATACTGGGAAAAATAAAATTTAAATTAAAAATTGTTGCAAGAGACAACAATCAGGTAAAAGTCCTGATTCAATAAAATACAATTATAAATATATATGCATTAAAAAATCAAAGCTCCTAAATATGTGAAGCAAACATAATATTAAAGAGAAAAATAGACAACTCCATAGTAATAGTAGAAAACTTCAATACCCCATTTCAGTAATGGAAGAAAAAAAAACAGAAAAACCAATAAAGTAACAGAGGACTTGAAAAAATTATAGAACTAATGGACCTAATAGACATGTTGAACAATCTATAAACAACAACAGAATACACATTTTTCTCAAGCTCATATAGAATGTTCTCTAGGATGATCCAAATGTTAGGCCACAAAATAGGTCTTTACACTTTAAAAAAAGTTGAAATCATACAAAATATCTTTTATGATCACAATGGAAATAAAGTAAGGATAAATAGCAGAAGGAAAACTGGAAAATCTGCAATATGTGGAAATTAAACTCATACACTTAACCAGTGACTCAAAAAAAAAAGTCATATGGATAATTAGAAAAATCTTGAGACAAATGAAAACAAAAATATTTCAAATCAGAAACCTACCTTTATACCTCAAAGAATCAAAAAAGAACAAACTAAACTCAAAGGTAGCAGAAGGCAGGGAATAATAAAGATTAGGGTAAGGGTAAATAAAATAGAGAATGGAAAATTAGTAGAGAACATCAGTGAAACCAATAGTTGGTTGTTTGAAAGCTTAACAAAATTGGCAAATCTTTAGCTAGATTGACTAAAAAAGAAAGAGAGAGAAGAGTCAATGAAAATAGGAAATGGAGAGGACATACAACTGGTTTTACAAAAATAAAAGAGATTGAGAATACTAGGAACAATTCTATGCCGACAAATTGGAAACGCTACATGAAATTAATTCCTGGAAAGACACAACCTACTGAGACTGAATCATAAAAAAAGTAAAATAAACTGAACAGATCTATAACTAGTACAATTATTGAATCATAATTAAATACCCAACAAAGAAAAGTCCAGGGCAAGATCATTTTACTTGTGAATGCTATTAAACAGTTAATGAAGACTTAACACCTATCCTTCTCAAACTCTTCCAAAATATTGAAGAAAAAGAAATATTTTCAAACTTAATGCAAGAGGCCAGTATTATCCTAATACCAAAGCCAAACAAAAATACTACAAAAAAAAAAACGTACAGACCAATGTCCCAGATTAATATTGATGCAAAAATCTTCAAGCAAAAAGAACTTAAAACACATGGAGGATTATGCACCATGACCAAATGAGTTCCAAACCTGGAATTCATGGCTTGTTCAATATATAAAAATCAATTAATGTAGTATATCACATTAACATACTAAGAGAAAAAAACACATGATTATCACAATTGGTGCAGATAAAAAATTTGATAAAATTCAACACTCTTTCATAATAAAAACACTCGACAAACCAGGAATAGAAAGAAATTAACTCAACAAAATAAAGACCACTTATAAAAAGCCCATAGGTAACATTGTACTCAATGGTGAAAATTTGAAAGCTTTTCTTTTAAGATCAGGAACAAGACAAGGGTGCCTCCCATAACCCTTCTATTTAATAAAGTACTGGAAGCCTGAGCCTAAGTAATTAAACAAGAAAAAGAAATAGAAGACATCCAAATTGGAAAAGAAGAAGTAAAATTTTCTTTTTTTGAAGAAAACATATTCTTATATGTGGAAATCCTTAAGATTCTAACAAGAAAAAAAAGCTATTAGAACTTAAAAATGTATCCAGCAAAGCTTCAGGGCACAAAATCAACATGTAAAGATCAGATGTGTTTCTAACTAACAGTGAACATTCTGAAAATTCTGAAATTCATTTTGAATTAAAAAAATTTCATTTATGCTAGCATCAAAAAGAATAAAATACTTAGGGTAAACTTAGCCAAAGAGGCAAAAGACATATACAGAGAAAAATACAAATACTGTGGGATTTGGCAGTGATTTCTTGGATATGACACCAAAAGTACAGGCAACAGCAACAAAAAAATAGATCAATTAAATTAAATTTGAACCAAATCAAATTAAAACCATCTATGCATCAAAGGACAAGCAATAAAGTGACAAAGCAACCTTTGGAAGTAGAGTGTTTATAAATCATTAATATCAAGAATATAAAAAACCCCACAACTCAACAACAACAAAAAAAATGACCAATTCAAAATAAACAAAGGACTTGAACAGATATTTCTCCAAGAAGATATACAAATGCCAAGTATATGAAAAGAAAACAAAATTGCTAATCATCAGGAAGATCTAAATCAAAATCATGAAATACTACTTCACACCCATTAGAGTAGCTACTATCAAAAAAAGATAGCTACAGATTTTAGAGAGACTGTGGAGAAATTGGAACCCTTATGCTATGGAAAACGGTAGGGGATTCCTCAAACATTAAAAAATAGAATTAGCATGCGACCCAGTTATTTCACTTATGGGTGTATACCTAAATGTATTGAAATCTGGGCTTTAAACAGATATTTGCACAACTATGTTCCTGCAGCATCATTGACAATAACCAAAGGTGGAAGCATCCCCAGTGTCCACTGACGAATGAGTGGATACACAAAATGTGGTACGCACACACAGAATATTTTCCAGCCTTAAAAACGATGGAAATTCTGATATATGCTATAATATGGGTAAATCTTAGGACGTTATGCAGAGTGAAATAAGCCAGTCACAAAAAGACAAATTATGATTTTATATGTATGAATTACCTAGAATAGTCAGATGTATAGGGACAGAAAGTAAAATAATGGCTGGCAGAGGCTTGGGGGTGGGAGGAAAGGTGAACTGTCATTTAATAAGAATAGTAAAGAGTTTTAGTTTTCAAGATGAAAAATTCTGGAGAATTTTTGGTGTCCAACAATATGAATGTACTTAACACCACTGGACCATAAACTGAAAAATTATTAAGATGGTAAGTTTTATATTATGTATATACCACTATCAAAATTTAAGAAAAATACATTGTTCTAATACAATATAATTTCAAATATGTAGTTAAGTGCCTGGCATTATGGGATTATTCTAAGATTACTTATTTAAAGCTATAGTCATATTTCAGAGTGAAAAAAATTGATAGAATTCATCCATTTTGTTACATTTCTATAAAACAAGCCTAGAATAATGACAAAGAAAATTTCTAATTTATGGCAAAGTATAACTTTAGATTTAAAATATTACACTCATTTATTAATGACTTCTCTAGCTTCTTACAAATAAATAGCTTCTAGTCAAAAAATGAAAAATTTTAAATTTACACATAAGTAAAGCTTGTGTGTGTGTGTGTGTGTATATACTTTACAATTTATATATATTATATAACTTAGAGTATAACAATTTCCATTAGGAAAGTGTGTATGTGTGTGCTTATATATGTATTTGTTTTCAGTTTATAGCAGAATGATTTCCTTGAAGTGTACATGATTTTACATAAGTATGCATGATCCAAGATTAAATGGATTTTAGGCAATAATTTTGATTATAGTTGATAAGTGTTACCAAGGAATATAAAAGAAATCCTATTATTTCAGGTGCAGTGCTTAATAGTATTTTCTGTGCATTCTTTCAATTGACTTGTAGGTTTGATGTATTCCTTCTTCCATTAAGTTTTCTACTGAAGTGAAGTAAGCAAATAAAATAGTCACTAAAAGAGGGCATATTGAATACATAAGAATGGTACCAATATATATGCAAAGCAATCACCCCTATACTTTTATAAACTGTGATAGGCTTATTATTCATGGCATAGAATCTTCTCATGGCTATTATATCAATATGGAAACGACCTGTTATATTTTCATAACTTCTTAAACAAGCAAAATTTTAAGTTATTCTGAGAAAGATCAAATATTAAATCAAATGAAAGTAAAGGCATAGCATTTTGAAGTACTGCAGCAGTAACTTCTTACCATATTCACATTAAGTTCAAGCCAATTTCTTTCACACAAATATAATTTACTTTAACTTTTGTTTTACTAAACTGAAATAAAATTATTTTTACAGCAATTAACCTTGTAAATAGTTGCTCAATTACAACTTTATGTACAAATTACAATCCCTTGCTTGCATATGTCTTTTCTAAACTTTCAGTCTATAAAATCATTTGGAGGGATTTGGGGGGAAAGATGGCAGAGTAGGAAGGTAAGGCAGCAACCTCCTTTCACATAGACATCAAGGAAGCAATGACAGCAAATACAACTAACCCTGAAAACAACTTGAAGACTGCACAACAGGCCACCTACACCTGTGAAAAGAGAAGACCACACAGAGAAGGGTAAAGTGGCAGAGCCATGATGAATCAGGACTCCAGCCCTTCCTCCATTCTAGCCCTCAAGGGGGAGAGAGAGGAATAGAGCAGAGAGGGGATAAGTGCTCAGAAACTCTGGACACATGGTACTGGAGATCTTCCCTGGGAACATGAGCCCACATTGCATTAGGCTTTGGTGATTAACAGGGCTGTACTCCAGGGATATTTGGAGCACTCTGGGAGGCTGAGACTCATGTCATTTATGGAGGACAGGCACACTTCATAAGTCTTGCTGAGACCCAACACAGAGGTTGTAGTGTGGAATATTTACCAGCAGGAGGGTGTCAAAGGAGCAGGGGTTGGATGAAGCTCTCTCTTAAGGAGAAAGGGCAGGTGGACAATGCTCCCCCAGCACCCCCTAAGCCCAACTGATGGGGCACATGTTGAAGGAAGCCACAAATGCTCCAACCTGTTCACTGGCATATCAGCTCTGAAGAGGTTCCTTACATGCCTGTCCACCTGCCTGGCCCATTCAGCCCAGCAGCAGTCAGACTTTGCTGCCTGGCAGATAGAGGGGAGCTTCCCAAGCTTTCCCAGGCCTCTCTCAGTCTAACAGGGGAAGCACCTGTGGGAGCCAACTCTGAATGCTCCTTTCTTCTAGCTGACTGCCCAACCCTCTGCTGCTTTCCCCCGTATACCTTTTCTACCAATCCCACTGGCCCAGCAGCAACACCATTGTTGCTGGGCAGGCAGAGAGTGGCCCCACACTCACCGATCCCCACAGAGGCACTGCTGCACAGCCTACAAAGGGCCTCTGCTGACAGAGATGACCCACTGCTGGCGGACAGGCAGAGAGGCAGTCCCACCCACAGCCCACCAATAGCAATGGCAGCTACAAAGGAAAGGAGAACCAGGCACAGGTGAGCACATAGTCTTTAGCTTCTGGCTACTACAGGATGCCTTCTTCATAAAGAAGACACAGTGGATCTCTCTGATACAAAGGAAGAATTACAGAAATCCTGACACAATGAGGAGGCAGAGGAATAGGTTCCCCACAAAAGAATAGGATAACACTAGAAAGAGGGCTAAATGAAACAGAGATCACAAATATTCTTGATAAAGATTCTACAATAACTGCAATAAATATGCTCACAGATAAGCAAAAAAGTATTGATGATTCATGGAGAATTTCAACAAAGAGATAGAAAAATTGAAAAGTGTCACTCAGAGTTGAAATATAAAGTAACTTAAATGAAAAAATACAATGGAGGAAATGAATAATAGATTGCTGGATGTAGAGAAAACAATCAATGAGATGGAAATTAATGAAGAGGAAAAAATGAACCTGAGGAGCAGAGAGAAAAAAGAACCTCTAGAAAAAAGAGGATGGAAAAGAGCTGTGTGACAACTCCAAAGGAAACAATATTTGCATAATAGAGTTACCAGAAGAAGAAGAGATGAAAAGGAGTAGAAAGTCTCTTTGAATAAATAATTGCTGAAAAATTCCCCAGTCTAGGGAAGGAAATAGGCACCCAGGTTTTGGAAGCACAGAGAGGCCCAAACAAAAGGAACCTCAGGAAAATCACACAAAGACATATAATAATTAAAATGACAAAGGAAAGGATAAAGAGAGACTATTGAAAGCAGCTAGAGAAAAAAAAAGATTACTTATAAGGACAACCCTATCAGGCTATCAGATTTCTCAGCAGAAACTTTATAGGCCAAAAGGGAGTGATGTGAAATATATAATGTATTGAAACAGAAGGACCTTTACCCAAGAATCCTCTGCCTAGCAAGGTTATCATTCAAATTGAAAGAGAAATTAGAAGTTCCCCAGATAAACAAAAGTTAAAAGAGTTTGCTACCAATAAGATGGCCTTACTTGATGTGTTAAAGGGACATCCATAGATGAAAATCTTTTTAAGCCTAAATATTTTTCATCAATTAAAATGAACTCACAGTAAAATTAGTAAACAAATTACTTACCAAGCAAGTAAGTAGTTAAGAGAAAAAGTAGTAAAACCAACTATAAACAAAATCAGTCAAGGGAGACAAATGAAAACAAAAATATGCAAAATTTGTGGGATGTCCAAAAGTGGTTGTAAGATGGAAGTACATAGCAATACAGGCCTACCTCAAGAAATAAGAATAATCCCAAATAAATAGTCTAAACTCACAACTAAAGAAATGAGAAAAAGAAGAACAAATGAAGCACAATGTTAATAGAAGGAGGAACATAATAAAGAGCAGAGCAGAAATAAATAAAATAGATAAGAATAAAATAATAGAAAAAAATCAATGAAACCAAGAACTCATTCTTTAAGAACACAAAGTAGACAAGCCCCTAGCCAGACTTACTATGAAAAAAAAAGAAACAGACAAAAAATAAACAAAATCAGAAACAAAAAATAATAATTACAGTTGACACCAGAGAAATACAATGAATTATTCAAGAATTCTATGAAAAATTAAATGCCACTAAATTGTACAACCTAGAAGAAATGGAAAAATTCCTAGAAAAGTAAAACCTTCCAATACTGACCCAGGAAGAGCCTGAAAATTTGAATAGACACAAAATTCCAGGACCAGATGACTTCACACCTGAATCCTGCTAAGCATTTAAAGAGTTAATACCCATCCTTCTTAAAGTCTTTCAAAAAAGTACTATAGGAGGGAGTACTTCCAAACTCATACTATGAGGATAGCATCACTTTAATACCAAAACACCACAAAAAAATGGAAAACTATTAATCTATATCAATGATGAACATAGATACAAAAATATTCAAAAAATATTAGCAAATTTAATTCAAAAATACATCCAAAGGATCATCCATCACAACCAAATGAAATTTATTCCAGGGATGCAAGGATAGTACAATATTCATAAATCAATCAATATGATACACCACACTAGAAAAAAGAAGGATGAAAACCATATGATCTTCTTAACAGATGCTGAAAAAGCATTTGACAAAATTCAGCATCCATTCATGATAAAAACTCTCAACAAAATGGGTATAGAGGGAACATATCTCAACATAATAAAGGCCATATATGACAAACCCACAGCTAATATCATACTCAATGGTGAAAAGCTGAAAGCTTTTCTTCTAAGATCAGGAAAAAGACAAGGATGCCCACTCTCCCCACTTCTATTCAACATAGTACTTGAGTTCCTAGCCAGGCAATCAGATGAAATACAGAGATAAAAGGCAGCCAGATTGGTAAGGAAGAAGTAAAACTCACTATTCGCAGATGACATGATATTAAATATAGAAAACCCTAAACACACCACCAACAAACTATTAGAACTACTAACTCTATTCAGAAAAGTGGCAGGATACAAAATTAATACACAGAAATCTATTGTATTCCTATATACTATCAATGTACTAGCAGAAAGAGAAGTCAGAAAGACAACTCCATTTACAATTTCATCAAAAAAATAAAATACCTAGGAAAAAACTAACCAAAGAGATGAAAGATCTGTACTCTGAAAACTGTTAAGATACTGTTGAGAGAATTTAAAGAAGACACAAATAAATGGAAATCTATCTTGTACTCATGGATAGGAAAAATTAGTATTGTCAAAATGACCATCCTGCCTAAAGTAATTTACAGATTCAGTGCAATCCCTATCAAAATACTGACATCATTTCTCAATAAACTAGAGCAAATAATCCTATGAAACCACAAAACAGCCCAAATCGCCAAAGCAATCCTGAGAAGAACAACAAAGCTGGGGGTTTCATGCTCCTTGACTTCAAACTATACTGCAAGCTACAGTAATCAATACAGTTTGGTACTGGCACAAAAATAGACCCATACATCAATGGAATAGAATAGATAGCCCTGATGTAAACTCACACATATATAGTAAATATATGGCAAAGAAGCCATGAAAATATGATGGGGAAGATAGTCTCTTCAATAACTCTGTTGGGAAAACTGGACAACTACATGCATGAGAATGAAATTGGATTATTAATTCCATACACAAAAGTAAACTCAAAATGGATTAAAGACCTAAGTGTAAGACCTGAAACCATAAAACTCTTAGAAGAAAACATCAGCAAAAATATCTTGAACATAAGGATGAGCTATTTTTTACTGGACACATCTCCCTAGGCAAGGGAAATAAAATCAGAATTAACAAGTGACAATACACCAAACTAAAAAGCTTCTGTATAGCAAAGGACTCCAACAACAGAAAAAAAAGGCAACCTACATATGGAAGAATATATTCATAAATGATATATCTGAAAAAAGGTTAACTTTCAAACTGTACAGAGAAGTCATATGTCTCAACACCAAAAAACAAATAACCTGATTAAAAAATGGGTAGAGGACCTAAATAGACTTTTTTCCAAAGAAATACAAATGGCTAACAGGCAAATGAAAAGATGCTCCACATCACTAATCATCAGGGAAATGCAAATCAAAATCACAATGAGGTATCACCTCACACCAGTTAGAATGGCCACTATCCAAAAGACAAGAAATAGGAAGTATTGATGAGGATGTGGAGAGGAAGGAGACCCTCCTACACTGTTGGTGGAAATGTAAATGTTTCAGCCACTGTGGAAAGAAATATGGAATTTCCTCAAAAAACTAAAAATTGAAATACCATATGGCCCAGTAATTCCAGTAAATATCCAAGAATTTACACAAAGGAAATAAAATCCCTGATTCAAAAAATCATATGCACCCCTATGTTTATTGGTACATTATTTGCAATAGCCAAGATATGGAAGCAACCAAAGTGTCCATCAAAGGATGAATGGATAAAGAAGAGGTGGTACATTTACACAATGGAATATTATTCAGACCAAGAAAGAAAGAAATCCTACCATTTGTGACAAATATGGTATGATTTCACTTATTTGTAGAATCTAAAAATTTAAAAAACCAAAATGAACAAAATAGCAGAGACTCATAGACACTGAGTAGGGACTGGTGGTTGCCATGGGGAATGGGTTGAGATGGTTGAGGAAGCTGAAAGCACACAAAAATTCTCAGTCATAACATAATTTTGTCACCAGGATGGTAGTACAGCATGGACAATATAGCCAATGAATCTATAACATCTTTCTATATTGACAGATAGTAACTGCACTAGTTGGGGCGATGATTTAAGAATATGGGTAACTGTTGAACCACGGTGTTGTACACCCAAAAGTAATATAATACTGTATATCAACTATACTTCCACAAAAAAATAGTTTTTTAATTGATGTCAGACTTTAGAGAAACGATGTAGATTAACAATGATTGTGCTATCAAAATATATTGAGTGTTTTATATGTCAGGCTTAATAAAAAAGTTATTGTTTTATAAAATAAGATTCTAAGGTTAATTACCTATAACTTTCCTTAAAAGACCCATCATAGCTGGTTTCAAACTCAGGTGTGATTTCAAAGTTAACAAAATTATCAAGTTTACTATGTTCAAATATTAGTTGTGAACCATTGGAAACCAAGACAGGGCCACTTAACCAACCAAGTCACACGACTAGCAAGCTTTTGGAAGTAAATTTTGGATCTAGGTCTTTTTGACTGAAATCTAACTCAAGATCCTCTCCATAAAGTTACTTTCTCAAGGTGCCCTCAATAAATGATGATTCATGACTACATCTCCACACCCACAAACCCCTTCTCCTGGAAACAATACTAATCGTAAGAATATGTTTTGGCATGCAGTAGACCTGATGTCATCTACCAACAAATGTACCTGAGAAGAGAATAGCAGATCATTTTCTTTTTGAAGCACAAAATTGAAAAGGGGATTGAGAAGAAATGATAGAGAAGGTAAAAAAGCAAGAGAAATTGTGGTATTTTCTGTTTTTACCTGTAAAACTGGTCAGGTAACTATGTATAAACAGATACATTCCATTTTGCTGTGAAATCCTGCTGTCTACTTACATTTTTTTGAGATTTTATTAAGGCAGTAAATAGTATGTTTTCTTGCCCTCCAGCACAGAATTCAGAAATCAATGGAAAAGTAGATACAAGGATGGCATACATGCAGAGAACAGCACAGCTTTATTGGCAGGACTGACTTTGGAATCTTAGGAAGAGTTGTGTCCTCCCAGGGCTTTCTCACACTGCATTTGAATCAGGCACATCTCCTTCTCCAGTGCCTGACATTAATAGAGAATCTGGGGCTTCACTTGAGGGGCAGGCTGCTTATAGCACACGGATGCCAGCAGAACAGAGATACACTTTGGAAGTGTGAAGTGGAGGCAGGGATGGAGAGAAAGGGAAAGAGAATGGCTTGTGAGCCAAGAATGCTCCGTGTCTTCTCCCAGTGGACCATCTAGTTAAGATGGAGGTACCCATTGTGGCAAATGAGGAGGAGGCCAAGTGTTAACACCCAAATGATGACCTCTCATTGATTCTTTTGTTGAGGCTCAATAATGGAACCTCCCTTTTCCACACCTATTAACCATTATTACCACATTGGTATATTTAAGAAGTTGATAGTGTCTTATGATTTGTAATTATTAAGAGAAACTTTTCTATGAACCGAGTAACTTAGAGCCAAGTCCATATGATTGTGAATTATTTTTCACTAAGGCATTTGAGTAACATAATTTATAACTTAGTAAACAACTGCTGATTTTTGTGTACCAGAAACTTTCTCATAAAAATACTATTTGATGGTCAAAATTATATGCTCAAGATTTAAGTCAACATCAGAACTATTTAAAGTTTTCTTTTCTTTTAATAAGCACAGTTTCATTAGACAGAAGTAGTCAGAAAAACAATTATGGTATGCAAAGATAATGAACAATGATAGGCAGTCAACCTTTCTGGAAATAAGTTTATAAAAAACACTACCCTATTTGTATTTAGCAACATGGAATGGCCATCTCAGCAACTGGGTTTTCAGAGCACCTGTGTCAGCAGGTGCCTATTCTTACAAGACATTAATGACCTTTAGTAACTCCTCTCTAAGACTACAAACCTGTAACTTTAGTTATTTTTGTTTGTGAAGGCTGAATTAAGAAATATGAGGGTCTCTGTTTGGTTTCCCAAAGTGGGTGCACAGACAGGGTATGGAGGTCTTGATGTGTACAGGAGAAATTGGAAGGTAGGCTGGGAAATAGAGCAAATGTCAAACGGTTGAGCTAGTGAGTAGAATACAACTACTTATGCTGTACCCAGGTCGAAGGACCTGACATTTTTATATATTACTGGTACCTACTTCCCCTTGTTCAATAGAAATAATGAAATGAGAGATTTTGGTCTTTATGTCTTTGGCTTACTTTTCTCACACACTGTTGAGCTGTAGTTAAGACTAGAAACCAGGAATCACACTTTCATGATACCTGCATATAGCTATGCTTGAGTGTTTTTGTTTTGTTTCCTTGGATGTTTGTCTTCTTTTGCTCTAAGGCAGAGGGTAGTAAACTTTTTCCTCTAAAAAGCAATATATAAATATTTTAGGCTTTGCAGCAACAAAGTTCTCTGGGTTTTTTTAGCTACCTTTTAAAATGTAAAAATCATTTTTATTTTACAGACTGTACAAAAATAGGACATGGGCCAGATTTAGCCTGCTGGCTAGAGTTTGATCTAAGGGAAGAAATAGCTAGTATTTTTAGTATGTACATTTCAATGGAAACAAATTTAGAAATAACAATTAAGTGAACTTTTTAAAAAGTATAAATGTCCTAACCTGCCAAGGTAGTATGAAGAAAGGCTTAGTAGGGAACCAGGACGTTCATCCCTGCTACACAGTAACAAGCCCCCAGCCCCACAGTCTTATTGAAGATCATGTGAATGTGCAGACGTCACCGCAGGCTGCTGGCAGGAGACCCTGCGGTGGTGTCTGTATCTGGCACGTGGCCATGCACCATGGATGACATCACAGAAAAAGAGCCGTCAGTTAAAACCAAGAGTCTAAGAGGAGCTCATGCCCACGTTTCCATGGCTAGTATTTAGAACACCTGGAATTAAAATCCATGATTTCCAGTTCCTAGGAATATTTTATATATGTTAGAAATAAATATATTTATATAAATGTATATCAAATATACATTTAATAATATTAAACATTGAACATATCAAATAATTTTAACTAATCATAGATTCATTAATATAAATAATGTATTTAATATATGATATTTTAATGTAATATACATTTCCAATATTTAAAAATGCAAGCAAGAGAGGCCGTAAAACACATAAATGAAGTTGTTGGAGTTTTTTTCACTCTGGGGGAGGGTTAAGGGAATCCCAAGCAGTTACTCAATAGGCTTAAAGCAGAAAATAATTTTTGAACTCAACCTTGGTGAATGAGAAGCAATCAATAACAGTATTCATAAGGGGTTTTTAGAAAAGTGATCTAAAATGGGTAAGTTGGGAAGTGATGGTATGTGGATGGACACTATTCAGAGACAAGAATGAAGTAGGGTGATGAGCAGCGGTCCCAGGTGGGTGAGTGTAAACCCCGAGGCCTCACTGAGGGAAGAAGGTCATGGAGGGCTTGGGGGCACGCAGTGAACGTTTGAGGAAAAAACTGTAGAAGCACACAGAAGGAAGATGGAGAGGAGATATCCTGAGGTCAAATGAGGCTACCTTTTAGGCTTAGTGGGGAATTAAAACAGGAGCTCCAGGACGGCAGCATTGAAGAGCAGAGGTAGGGCAGATTTAGAAATCCTCAGGAAGGGTTCTGTCCTGAGGCTGCCACATTCAGGATACCAGTCTCTTCTAGTCGCTGCAGACCAAGCCTGTAAATTGAATTGTCACATGCAAAAGGGAAGTAATAAAGGTGAGCTATTTATTATTAAATAAATAATGTGTTATTTAAGAAGTTACTGAGTCATTAGTGATCTAAGTTGAAATGCCTTGCTATAAAAAATATTCCTGAAATGTCTGTTCTTACCACATGTTTTTATTAAGTTGTGAAGTATGGAAGATAAAGACCATACAGTTCTTAAGGGATGGATGGATTCCAGAAAACTCAATAAATAATTCTTCTCCAGACAAATTCACAAACAACTGAGAGACAGACAGGAAATTGGACAAACAGAAATTAAAATGTCACCTTCATTAGTAATAGAGCTCTTGAGGAGTACCTACTTATCTAACCCTAGTGCTGCATGCCCAGCCCTCAGGAGAAGGGCCTGCCCTGGAAAACCTGAAACAATCCCTTTCTTTGTTTCTCTCTCCCTCCCTCCTTTCTCCCTCTCTTCCTTCCTATTTTCTTTTTTTGTTTGTTTGCTTCCTGAGGCAGCAGTATCACAGACAGAGGATAAAGGGCTGGTACTGTGCATGCCTGGCAGTTCTGTCACACTCAGTAGTCAGACAGTTTCATGGAAGGGAAGGGGTGGGGAACAGGGGTCCAGTACTCCTCCAGGGCACAATTTGCAGCCCAAATGAGGACGAGGCTGCCCTGAGAAGTGCCACGAAGATTACTCAGGAGTGACGTGGTAGCTAGCCAGTGTTTTGTAGTTCACTCTCCCTATTACCATGCTGACACCTAAGCAGACTGGTTGAAAATAAAAAATGTTAACACCGATAGAGCAGCGAGGAGTG
Source organism: Smutsia gigantea (assembly GCA_032199065.1). Taxonomy (NCBI): domain Eukaryota; kingdom Metazoa; phylum Chordata; class Mammalia; order Pholidota; family Manidae; genus Smutsia; species Smutsia gigantea. The sequence goes on from JAVSCE010014914.1 coordinate 600,747, forward strand.
CCACTATTGGTGTGAATCAAGAAATGAATTTACGTAGGAAGGACATGGGGGAATTGCCACCCACCATCCCCTCTGCATATTCTAACCATAACAAGAAACTGCTAAGGCCAGAAATCCAGGTGCTGAATTATTATTTGGGTAAAAGTAGGCAAATGATGACTGCAGAATTGTATCTTAAGTTATTGAAATGATTTGGAAAGCATAACTTATGAACACAATGTCTCTGGGGAGAAAAACACTAAAACTTATATACCAATTTAAAAATATATAAAAATTAATAAATCAAGAATAAGGGTTTATGACAAAATTCTTGGGATAATCACTAAAATACTAAAATAATTATTAAAGTATTTATATAATTGAAATCTAATTATATTTATTAAATTGTGACATTTAGTGTACAAAATGATAATGTTGACAGTGAGTATTTTGCTATACCTTTACCTGTATTTTTTGTTTAAATAGGCTTTTATTTCAGAATAGTTTTATCTTTATATTTCCATAGAACAGGTTATAAATACGGAAAAGTTGAAAAATCAGTAAAATTCTCATTCACCCCTACATTCAGTTTTCCCAATTAGTAACATCTTATATTACCACGTTCCATTTGTCAAGACTAGGAAGCTGATATGTGTATGCTGCCATTTACTAAACTCCCAAATGTATTTACATCTCCTTAGTTTTTACCAAATATCCCATTTCTGCTCTAGGATTCTGTCTCTAATCCCACATTAAAGTCAGTCGTATCTTTCCTTAGGATCCTCTTGGCAGTGACAGCTTTTTGGACTTTGCTGGGTCTTGGACCCCTTAAGAGTTTTGAGCAGTGCTGGCCAGGCATTTTGTAGATGCTGCTGAATTGCGGTTTGCCTGGTGTTCTTCTCATGTTTAGACTGGGGCCATACATATTTTGGTAAGAACTCACAGGGAAGCAGTCATTTTCATCACATGATGACAAGAGTGCATCCTATTAATGTGATTAATCTCTCTTGATGTTACTCCTGGTCACATGGCTGAGAGAGTATTTGCCAGGCTTCTCTACCTCAGAGTTACTTTCCTACCTCTTTTTCATACCATACTATGGAATGAAGTCACACATGTAATCCATGCTCATGGCAGTCATGCTGTCCTCTCTAGAGGGGGAAAATCTACATAAATTACTTGGAATTCTGCAGAGAAGAGTTTTGTCTTTTCTCCCCTATTTTGAGGCTCATTTAATCATTTATTTATATCCATATGTAACTTAGCTTGGGCTGCATTAACAATATACCACACACTGGGTGACTTAAACAACAGAAATTTATTTCTTATAATCATGGGAGCTAGAAAGCCCAAAATCAGGTACAGGAAGATTCAATTTCCTGGTGAGAGCTGTCTTCCTAGCTTACAGACTATCCACCTTCTTTATGCATCCTTACGTGGCAGAGAGAGAAAAACAACCTCTTGCATAAGGGCACTAATCCCTTCATGAGGACCCCACCCTCATGACCACAGCTGAACCTAACTACCTCCTAAAAGCTTCATCTCAAACACTACATTTTACGGGGGTGCAATGCAGTCTGTAGTGCTATGGGTATGATCCCTTACTACACTATTTACTTTTTTTCTCTAATTGTTCCACTTTTGGCCCCTGGGAGGTCTTTCAGTTGGCTCCTGTGTCCCTTTTACATGCCTTATAATTTGGGGTTTTAAGCACTTCTCTAAATATTGACACTACAAAATGCTCCAGGCTAAATTTGCATATCTCCTGCCCCAGATATAGAATCAGTCATTTCTTCTAAGGTCTATTGGAAACTAGTATCAGAAACTAAGATCCGGATGCTGGATGTGCTCATTGTTACTGGGGTATCATTGCTTCTAGGCCCTCTCGGTCAGTGAATAAATGTAGGAAATATATGTACATATGCTGAATTGTATTTAGTTTAAGACAGATGCAACTGGAACTGAACTAAATATGAATTATAATTACTCAAACTCATTACCCCAAGATTCATCCTAGCCTTTCTCCCTGGCTTGTGAATAATCTCTCACTCCAGCAGTAATAGTCCTGTAAATATGCCATCCATTTACTTATTGTTCAATTCCATTACACATGCATAATGGATTCATAATTATTTACCCATATCCTCATGGGACATAACTTTACCAACTAGAGAATAGTGCTTATGTACAGCTCCTTTTAATTTAGTCATAGTCTCCACTCATTTGTAAAGTTGCAAAGGTGAGCATTCTTTTCCTCCATAGTCTTCAGTATAAATGTGTACATATTCAATATATATTCAAATATATGTATTTACAATACATATTATTTGCTACAGTCTGAATCCCATTTACACTATTACACTGGAATAATCCATCCTCCTAATTAACATATTTTAACATTTTTCGTACTTTTAGATTCACTCTGTGCTGTAAGTCTTATGGATTTTGACAAATGTGTAAGATCATGTACCCATATAAATTATATAAAATAATTTTACCATTATAAGATATGTTTCTTTTGTTTGACTTGGCCCCACACTGTGGGCAATCACAAAAGTGTTTTCCACCTTTATAATTTTGCTTTCTCCATAATTTTATATAAATGGGATCACACAGTATCTTGTCTTTGAAGGCAGGATTTTTTCACTTAGCAATATGGACGCTGAATAACCAAAACAATCCTGATAAAAAGAACAAAGTTGGAGGCATTATATTTTCTAATTTCAAACTACATTACAAATTTATAATAATCAACACAGCATGGTATTGGCATAAAAACAAATGCATAGACTAGTAGAACAGGATTGAGAGCCTAGAAATAAACTCATGCATATATGATCAGCAAATATTTGGCCAGGGAGCAAGAATACTCAGTAGGGAAATGATAATTCTTCAATATGTGGTGCTGGAAATCTTGACAATCACATTTAAAAGAATGAAATGGACCTCTATCTTACACAACTCAAGAAAAGTAACTCAAAATAGATTAAAGACTTAAAAGTGAGATAAAACCATAAAACTCCTAGAATCAAATACAGGGGAAAAGCCACTTGACACTAGTCTTGGTGATGATTCATGGATATAACCCCAAAATGCAAGCAACAAAAGCAAACATAAACAAGTGGGACCACATCAAATTAGAAAGCTTCTACATGACAAAGGAAATGATCAAAAATGCAAAGTCACAGAATGGGAGAAAATATTTCCAAATCATATACCTGATAAGGATGTAATATCCAAAATATGTAAAGAATTCATACATCTCAGTAGTAAAAAATTAAAAAATCTGATTAAAAAGCGGGCAGAGGACCTGAGTTAATATTTTTCCAGAGAAGACATACATTTGGCCAGCTGGTATATGAGAAGATGCTCATCATACTAATCATCAGCAAAATGCAGATAAAAACTACAATGAGATATCACTTAACATCTTGTGGAATGGCTGTTATCAAAGAGACAAAAAGATAGTAAATACTGGAATGAATGTGGAGAAAAGGGAATCCTTGTGCACTGTCAGTCGGAATGTAAATCAGTGCTGCCACTAAGGAAAACAGAATGAAGTTCCTTAAAAAAGAAAAAAAAACCACTTAGAACTGCTATATGATCCAGCAATCCCACTTCTGTGCATATGTCTGAAGGAAATCAAACTACTGCCTCAGAAAGTTATCTGCGTGTCCATGTTCGTTGAAGAATTCTTTACAATAGCCAAGACATAGAAACAACGTATGTGTCCATTGACAAATGAATGGGTTAAAAAATATGATCTATAAATATATATATAAATATTTTTAGTCATAAAATGAGAAGGAAATCCTGCCATTTACGTAGCGTGGGCGAACCTGGGGTGCATTATGCTAAGAGAAATAAATCAGATGAGGAAGATAAATAATGCATGATCTCACATGTGAAATCTAAAACGCTGAATTCATAGGACAGAGAGCTGATTAGTGGTTTCCAGGGGCAGGAGAGTGGTGTAGGATACTACATAAAGTTGGTCAAAGGGTATAAACTTCCTGTTATGAGTAAGCTCTGCAGATGTACTATACAGAATAATGATTACAGTTAAGAATACTGTACTGAATATTTGAAAGTTGCTAAGAGATTCATCTTTAAAGTTCTCACCATAAAAAAAAATGTAACTAGGTGAGGTGATATATTTGTTAACTAACCTTATTGTAGTAATCATTTCACAATATATGCATATGTCAAATTGTCACATTTTATGCCTTAAATTTACACAATGGTATATGTCAGTTATATGCCAATAAAGCTGGGAAAAAAGGAGAGTGTCCAAGTGTCTTCCAAGTGGTTGGACCAATTTGCATTTTTCACTAGCAATAAAAGAGTTTCTAATACTCTGTATCATTACCAGAAACTGGTATTGTCAGATCTGCATTTGAACCATTCTTATGAGTACGTAGTGATAGCTTGTTGTTGGTTTAATTTACATTTCCTTAGTGATGAATGATATTGAGCATCTTTTCATGTGCTTATTTTCCATTGCTATATATTCTTTGAAGGGGTGTCTATTAAAATCATCTGTCCATTTATTATTTTCTTATTATTGAGTTTTGAGTTCTTTTTACTTTCTGGAGACAAATCCTTATCAGATGTGGATTTGCAACTATGTCTTCCAGTCTGTGGTATATCACTTCATTATCTTTAGCAGAGCAGAAGTTTTAAATTGTAATAGATCCCATCCTATCAATTTTTTCTTTAATGAATCATGCTTTTGCTGTTGTCACTAAACATAAATTTGGTCACATGGATTCTCTCCCATGGCTTGTTATACAGGTATTAACATTTCATATTTTACATTAAGACTTATGATTCATTTTATTTAATTTTTGTGTATGGTATGAAGACTGCATATGGATGTCCAACTAGATAAGTACCATTGTCTACAGTGAATTGACTTTGCACCCGTGTCAAAACTCAGTGAGCTATATTTCTGTGGGTCTATTTCTGGGACATCTATTCTATGTCATTTGATCAATGGGTCTATTATCTCTTCCATACTATGCTTTCTTGATTACTACAGCCTAAACTCTTGAAATTGTGTGATTTGTGTCCTTCAGTTTTGTTCTTCTTTTTCAGAAATTTTTAACTATGACCTTTGTCTTTCCATATAAATTTTATAATCAGTTTGTCTTTATCTACAAAATAGTTTGGGTTTGGGCTGGGTTTTCATTGAGTCTCCAGATCAATATGAATCTAAGAATCAAGAATTGATTCCTAACAATTCTGAGTATTCCAATCCATAAAGAGGGATGATATGTCCATTTATTTTTATCTTTTTTTATTTATTTTGTCAGTTTTGTAGTTTTCAGCTTATAGAATTGTAATCATTATGAAGTTAGATTTATTTATACCTGCATTGTTTTGTGTGTATGTGTGTGTGTGCTATTTTCAATATTATTTAATATTTTTGGTGTTAATTTTAAAGTCATATTGTGCATGCTGGAATACAGGAATGCAACTGACTTGTATATTCACATTTTATCCAGCAATATTGCTATTCTCATTTCTTAATTTCAGAAGGATTTTGTATATTTTGGGGGTTTCCTGCATAGAATAGGAATCATTAGTGAATAAAGACAGTTTATTTCTTCTTTTTAAATCTGTGCACATTTAATTTTCTCCCATCTTGAACTTTAAAAAATTAAATTGCAGCATGCATACAATTAAATGAGTCAATGATAAATTATTAAAAATCTTAATGAACTATCAATAAACGAATAGTACAGGTAACCAACATTCAGGTCCAGAATTAGAATATTTCCATATCCTGAATCTCAAATATATTCCTCATGTCTTTTCCAAATCATTTTCCAACTTGGCATCTCCCAGTCATAACCACTCTGCTGAGACCTAACACTCTCTAACATTCTAGGTTGATTTTTCCTAATTTTGAATTTCTAAGAAATGGTATTAAGCAGTATGCATTCTTTAATATCTTACTTCCCTCATTCCACAATATGATTGTGTGGTTCATTTAAGTTGCTGCATCTACCTACCTATAGTCTAATCCTTCTCTTTGCTGAAGTGTATGACCCCCCAAAAATATGCCATGCTTCATTCTTCTGTTAATCCACCTCTTTCTGGACATGTACATGTATTACTCTTGTGTTGTCAACAGATCAGATTTGGTTGATACTCTTTAAAAATGTGTTTGCAATTTATTCTTCTACAAGCAGTGTGTGCACATTAACCAACATTTGATACTGGTGTTTTAGTTTTACTTTTAGCCATTCTTCTGTGTGTGGTAGCATCATTCTGTGGTTTTGACTTGCTTTGCCCTGGTTACTAATGACACTGACCACCTTTTCATTTATTTGCTATCCATTTGGACATTTTATTTATTGTAAAGCCTATTTAAACCTTTTGCTCATTTTTGGTATGATTTTGTAGGAGTTACTGCAATAACTTCTGTATTGTAACATGTGAGGCAATTAACCATGTATTTAAGGTCAAATATTATGCCTGCAATTTATTTCAAACAGAAAATATGCAAAGTATTAACAAATGGTCAGTCTTCAACAGAGTACATGAGTGTTCAATGTTCTGGATGTTTCATACTTTTGTTGGCTTACAAATTATCAAACTAAAAATGTAAGGGGAAAGTCATTTGGTCAAAATACATCTCTTTTACAATTAATGTAATTGAAATTTCTAGTACTAACATGATTAATCCTGTCCCCTCCCTCCTCCTGGAGGGTTGCAATTCTCTTTGAAGATACACAGACCTAGGAGTTGAGCTACTGTTGACATCAAGACAGGTCAGTATTCCCACCTTGCTTTAGTAGAAAGGCTTGTGGTGACATGTGCTTTTAGTTCTATAAATCTACAAATCCTTTAATTCTAAGACAACATTTAACATGCTCACTTGAGTACACTGCAATCACCAGGTCTGTGAAATGAGGATACTGGGGCCATTTTCCAGAACAGAGATGCTTTTACTTCAGGAGAAAGCACACACAGGCAGCTCTGGCAGCTTTTGAAGAGAAGAGCTCACAGGATTGAATGGGGATGGAAGAGGTGGATCTCTCAGAGGCTCCTGGAGCAGGTACCATGGTGATATTGGGGCCCAGACTGACAGGCTGGGGTCCTGGTGGGGAGACGCTCTGGACTCCTCCAGACAAGTCCTAACAGGGGGCCCTACCTGGGCCAGGCCATTTAATGTTTTCATGTCTTATCACACTAGCTAGAACTTCCAGCACAGTACTGAATAGGAGTGGTGAGAGATCCTTGCCTTGACCTGGTTCTTAAGGAGAAAGCATTCAGGTTTCTCCATTCAATATGATGTTAGCTCTGAATTCTTGTATACATTCCTTATCAACTGAGAGAGCTCCTCTCTATTTCTAGTTTTCTAAGAGATTTTTTTAAAATAATGAATAGATGTTGATTATTTAAATGCTTTTCTTGCACCTACTTGTATAATGTTTATTTTTTTATTCATTCTATTAATGTGGTGAATTACATGGATAGCTTTTTGAATATTGAACCAATATTGTATTCTTGGAGTGAATCCTACTTGGTTATGATATATTATTCTTCTTTTTATATTTCTGGACTCAATTTACTAGTATGTTGCATCTGTATGTATGAGATATTATATTTTTCTGTTCTTGTTTTTACTTGTTTTAGTTATTAGGGTAATGCAGCTTCAAAAGAAGTTGGGAAGTGTTCCTTTTATTTTCTGGAAGAATGGTCAAATTAGTATTATTTATTAATTAAACATTTGATAGACTACTTCAGTCAAACCATCTGGGACTGTCATTTTCCTTTTTTGGGTAGAGTCCAACTGCCAATTCAATTTTTTAAACAGATGCAGAGATGCTAATGTTACATATTTTTCTTGTCTAAATTTCGGTAGTCGGTGTTTTTCAAGGAATTGGTCAAGTTTTTCTAAGTTGTCATAGACAGCATAGAGGGGTTTACAGCATTACACATACCCTTTCAATATCCATGTGATATGTAATGATTATGCCCCTTTCATTTCACTGTTATTGTAATTGTTTCTTTTTTATTTTCTTCATTGTTAGCCCGGGTTGAGGTTTATCAATTTTATGGATCTTTTCAAAGAACAAACTTCAGCTTCATTGATTTTTCTTTAGTGTTTTCCCTTTATTTTGTTTCCTGAGTTCTGCTCTACATTTTATGACTATTTTCTACTGTTTGCTTTAGGCTTAAATTGCCCTTCTTTCTCTAGTTTTTTGAAGTAGAAGCTAGATTATTAATTTTATATCATTTCTCCTTTCTAATATATGAATTTAATCCTGTAAATTTCCATCTAATCCTCGCTTTTGTGTGGCCCACCTTTTGATAAAATGTAATTTCATTTTCATTTAGTTCATCTTATTTAGCTAAAACTCCTTTTTAAAATGTTTCTTTTGATTCTGGGAAAAAGATGACAGTGTAAGAAGGCAAGACATAAATCTCTTCCCAAAATTATATAGAACATGAAAATACAGCAAATACAACTAAACCTGAAAACGACCTGAAGACTGTAGGACTGACCACCTACATCTGGGTAAAGAGAAGACCTCAAAGAAAGGGGTAAGGTAGCAAAGCCACAATCCAGGGAACCCAAGCCCTCCCCAAACTCAGCCCAAAGACAGGAGGAAGAAGAATGGAGTGGGGAGGGAGTAGAAGCCCAGAACCCCTGGACACCTGGCCCTGGAGATCTGTTCCAGGAACACAAACCCACATTACATGGTGCTCTTGTGATTAGTGAGGCTGGACAACAGAGACAGGTGGAACACTCAGGTAGGCTGAAATCCCAGCTACTTGTGGAGAACAAGCATGCTCTACTGACCTCCCTGAGGAAAATGCAAAGGGAGCAGTCTGAAAGACTTCCCAGCAGCAAGAGAGGCACCAGAGGGGAAGGATTACACCGTGCTCTCTGCTTAGCAGAAAGGGCAGGTGGACAATACTTCCCCAGCATGACCTCCATCTAACCGGTTAGGAAGTCTCAGGGGCTTCAGATCCTCCATTCCCCCTTGCTGGCAATGCAGCCCCAAGGCTCCTCCCTGTGGTGTGTGGCCTGCCAGATGGCAGTGCAATCAAACCTTGCTCCCGAGTATGCAGACTGAGACCCTCCAAGCTTTCTCAAACCTATTTCAAGCTAGCCAGGAAACTGCATGCAGGAGCTAGCCCTGGGATCTCTGTTGTCCTTGAAGGCACCAGTCCTGATTGCCAGCAGCCCCACTATTGCAGCATGCTAAAGGGAGGGTGACTTTACCCATGGGAGCATCAGAAGCACAGCCCAGGCTCCTCCCTGCACATGCAGCCCACTTGACCTGGTAGTGGAGGCAGGCATTGCAGCCAGGAAGGCAGAGGGAGCTTCTCAGCCATATTTGGCCCAGCTGCATAAGTACTGGGGGAGCCAGTCCCAGGAACTCCTTCCCCACAGGCGCCTGTCCTGCTCACGTGCAGTCCCTGCCAGGCTTCAGGCTGGGTTGGGTAGGCTTTGTCCACAGCAACTCCAGTGGCACAGCTCCAAGTGTCCTCCCTGCTCAAGCAATCAGCCCATGGTCCACACAGCCCACGTGAAACAAGATCACTACAAGCCAGACAGAAAGGTGCCCCACCCCATGACAAGCCAACAGCTGGGGCTCCAGCACGGGGAGCTGAGGTTCTGGGCACTAGATGGTGCCTCCTGCACAAAAATATTCCACAGGAAACACTAAAAAAAAAAAAAAATGAAGGGGCAGAGGAAGTTGGTCCAAACAAAACTACAAGAAAAAACACCAGAAAGAGGGCTGAGTGAAACTGAAATTACCAATCTCTTTGAAAAAGACTTCAAATTAAAAGTCATAAACATGCTCATGGAGCTACAGAAAAAATGTTCAATATCTCAGGGAGGGAGAACCTCAACAAAAAGATAGAAAACCTCCAAAGAAGTCACTCAGAGCTGAAGAATAAAGTATCTGAAACAAAAAATACAATGGAGGGAATCAATAGCAGGCTTAAAAAGGGTGAAGAAGTTGTATGTGATCTGGAAATTAAAGAGCAAGAAAACAATGAACCCAAAAAGAGAGAGAATAAAGGATCTCTAGGAATGAAAGAATAATAAAAGAGCTGTTTGACCAATCCAAATAGAATATTCATATTATAGGAGTACCAGAAGAAGAAAAGACAAAGAGAAAGTGTCTTAAAGATACAATTTTTGAAAACTTCCCCAATCTGGGGAAGGAAATAAGACACTCAGGTCATGGCAGTGCAGAGATCTCCTAGCAAAAGGAACCCTAGGAAGACAACACCAAGACATATAATAATTAAAGGTAAAGGAAAAAGAGAGAGCATTGAAAGCACCCAGAGAAAGAAAAAGATCACTTATAAAGGAAACCCATCAGGCAATCAACAGACTTCTCAGCAGAAAGTTTACAGGCTGGAAGGGGTAGCATGATATATTTAATGCAATGAAACAGAAGGGCCTCCAACCAAGAATAATCTACCTGGTAAGATTATCATTTAAATTTGAAGGAGGGATTAAACAATTCCCAGATAAGCAAAAGTTGAGGGAATTTACAAACCATCTCTACAGTGTATTTTAAAGGGACTACTCTAGATGTAAATGTTCCTAAGGATAAATACCTCTTGCCATAGAAAATAAACCCACAGTAAAGGTAGTACAACAATTAATTACCAAACAAATACAAAATTAAATCAGCTACTCACAAAATAAGGCAAAGATACACAAAAAGTGCACAATATGACCCCTAATATATAAAGTGTGGAGAAGGAAGAAGAAGAAAGAGGAAAACAAGTACCTTTAGACTGTGTTTGAAATAAAGTAATCAGTGATTTGAGATAGACTGTTAGATAATAAGGAAGCTATCCTTGAGCCTTTCCAAACCACAAATCTAAAGCCTGCAATGACAATAAATAACCATCAATAATCACCCTAAATGTAAATGGACTGAATGCACCAATCAGAAGACATAGAGTTGCAGAATGGATGGGAAAACAAGACCCATTTATATGCTGCCTACAAGAGATTCATTTCACACCCAAAGACATACACAGACTAAAAGTGAAGGGATGGAAAAAGATATTTCATGCAAATAATAGGGAGAAAAAAGCAGGAATATCAGTAATTATGTCAGATAAAAAATAGATTTCAAAACAAAGAAAGTAACAAGAAACAAAGAAGGACATTACATAATGATAAAGGGGATAGTCCAACAAGAGGATATACCATTATAAATATCCATGCATCCAATATAGGAGCACATAAATATGTGAATCAAATACTAACAGAATTAAAGGCAGAACTAGAGTGTAACACATTCATTTTAGGAGACCCTAACACACCACTCACACCAATAGGCAGATCAATGAGACAGCAAATAAGTAAGGAAACAAAGGCACTGAATAATACATTAGAACAGATGGACCTAACAGATATATACATAACATTTCACTGAAAGGCAGCAGGATACACATTTTTCTCAAGTGTACATGGAACATCTTCCAGACTAGATCACATACTAGTCCACAGAAAGAGCCCCAAGTTTTCAAAAAGATTGAAATTGTATCAAGCAGCTTTTCAGACCACAATGGTATGAAACTAGAAATAAATTACACAAAGAAAACAAAAGCCTACAAACATATGGAGGCTTAACAATATGCACCTAAATAATCAATGGATCAATGACCAAATTAAAGCAGAGATCAAGCAATATATTGAGACAAATGAAACAACAACTCAACAGCCCAAAACCTGTGGGATGCTGCCAAGGCAGTTCTAAGAGGAAAGTACATAGCAATACAGGCTTACCTTAAGAAACAAAACAATCCCAAATAGACCATCTAAACTCACAATTAATGAAACTAGAAAAAGAAGAACAAATGAGGCCCAAAGTCAGTAGAAAGAGGGACATAATAAAGATCAGAGCAGAAGTAAATAAAATTGAGAAGAATAAAACAATAGAATCAATGAAACTAGGAGCTGGTTCTTTGAGAAAATAAAACAGATAAACCCCTAGAAGAAAACAGGAAAAAAATCTCTTGAATATAAACATGAGCAACTTTTTTTCTGAACACATCTCCCCAGTCAAGGGAAACAAAAGCAAAAATGAACAAATGGGACTACATCAAACTAAAAACCTTCCATACAGCAAAGAACACCATCAGAAGAACAAAAAGGCATCCTACAGTATGGGAGAATATATTTGTCAATGATTTATCTGATAAGGGGTTAACATCCAAAATACATAAAGAGCTCATATGACTCAGCACCCAAAAAACAAATTACCTGATTAAAAAATGGGCAGAGTACATGAAGAGATCCTTCTCCAAAGAAGAAATATGGATGGCCGACAGGCATATGAAAAGATGCTCCACATTGCTAATCATCAGGGAAATGCAAATTAAAACCACAGTGAGATATCACCTCACACCAGTTAGGATGGCCACTATCCAAAAGACAAGAAAAAACAAATGCTGGAAGGATGAAGAGAAAAGGGGAACCCTCCTATGCTGTTGGTGGGGATGTAAATTGGTTCAACTGCTATGGAAAGCAATATGGAGGCTCCTTAAAAAAACTAAAAACAGAAATACCATTTGACCCTGGAATTCCACTCCTATGAATTTACCCAAAGAAAAAAAGATCCCAGATTCAAAAAGATATGCACCCCTATGTGTATCACAGAACTATTTACAATAGCCAAGATATGGAAGCAACCTAAGTGGCCATTAGTAGATGAATGTATGAAGAAGAGGTGGTACATATACACACTGGAATATTATTCAGCCATAAAAAAATCCTACCATTTGCAATAACATGGATGGAGCTAGAGGGTATTATGCTCAGTAAAATAAGCCAGGCAGAGAAAGACACATACCAAATAATTTCACTCATTTGTGGAGGATAAAAACAAACTGAAACCAAAGGAACAAAAAGCAGTAGACTCAAAGACACTGAAAATGGACTAGTGGTCACCAGTGGGGAGGAGTTGGAGAGGATGGGTGAGAAGGGAGAAGGGGATTGAGGGGTGCTGTAATCATCACTCACAATAGAGGCAGGTCACTGGGACAGTAGTGCAGCACAGAGAATACAATTAATGACTCTATAACATCTTACTACATTGATAGACAGTGACCACCATGGTGGGGGGTGAGGTCTTGATAATATGGGTGAATGTTCAACCACTAGGTTGTGTATGTGAAACCATCATAAGATTGCATATCAATGATACTTTAATAAAAAAATATTTCTGTTGTTGCCCTAGTGTTTACAGTATACATCTTTAGATAATCTAAATCCACCTTCAAATAGTACGATACCTCTGCACATGGAGGGCAGATATCTCATTTCAGAATATAACCAATGCTTTCTGTCCTTTGTGGCATTGCTGTCATTCATTTCACTTATCTTTATGTTGAAATAATCCAATAGGTTGTTACTATTATTGCTTTAAATACTTTTTAATAATTTAAGAATAAGAAAGTAAAAGGTTTTGTTTTAACTCATTTATATTTTCTCCAGCTATTCCTTTTTTTATGTCCAGGCAATGCCTGACCTTTATCATGCCCCCTCTCCCTGAAGGACTTCTATTAGCATTCCTAGCAGGGCAGTTCTGCTGGAAACAAATTCACTTAGTGTGTATCTGAGAAACCTTTTGTTTCTCCCTCATTTTTGAAGGATATTTTAACTGGACATAGAATTCTAGGTTGGCGGTATTCTTTCAACACCAAAAGACTTTATCCTTCTCCCTTCTTGCTTACATGAAAAGGCGGAGCACAAAAAAATCATCATAAAGCTACATCCAAAAGCTAATCACCTGAAATAAGGCATAGTTATTAAAGCCTGTCTAGTTGTAAGACTTGGATCCAGAGAAGAGTGATTAGCATGGATTTTCTGTGTTGCTCTGGCTTCTGCAGCTCCCTTATACTGCTCTCATTCCTGTGGCCAACAATTTTCCAGGATGAAGGATGCAATGTGTAAACTTTGTGTGCTCCCAGTCTCTCTTCAGCCCACCCTCTAAGGAGAATGCTGTGCTCAGTTGACCCTCCCACTCCCTGTGAGAAAGCCCTATATTCCTGGGGCAATCCTGGGCTTTTACATAGATTCTCAATGTTGGCTACATGTTAGAATCATTACAATATTAAATTTCAAGGTAAACCCAGGCCAATTAAATCAGAGCATAGGAAATAGGTTTGGGTACCAAAGTCATTAAACATTATCCAGAGCATCTTAAGTGCAGCAAGGATTGAGAAATGTGCTATTAGGGGCGTGAAAGCAGAAGAGGGAGAAGGGCTGAGCTGGTGCATTGGATTGGTGGGGAAGGATCATTGAAGGGAATGGGTAGGTCACTGCAGTGAGAAGGCAGGAGATGGGAAAGAAAAGTAGGGAATTTGAGATAAATGAATGGGGCTATAGATAATGTTTGAGTGGCACAAGTAATAATTAACTATTTGATATGACTTATGGTCACAGGAATTGTTTATCAATCACTGCTTCAGGGCAGCATTAACCCTATAGTTATAGGGAGTCCTACAATTTTACAGAAATTCCCTGAACATTATCTCTTTTGAGTCTCACCTGTAACATGGGAAAGGGGAAATTATTACCACCCCTGTTTTATAGTTGAGGAATGGGCAACTAAGACAAATGAAACTGACTCAAGGTCAAATAATTTTCAAGTCTCTAGGCTGGAATCAGGATACTTATTGTTGATCTTAATTCTCTTGTAAACTCTACTGATAACACATACAATCTAACAACTCTGTAAGTTTGACACCCAATAAAGAAAATATGTAAGTTCATTGTAATTGATGAAAATGAATTTTAAATTATAAATATATTGTCTTACTAAAGAAATTATAATGTCATGAGTTTTTGCCAATCTTATGAAATATTTCGCTTGGCATTTACATTCGTTAATGAGGTATGGAAGTAAAAGGAGGATTTAGTTACAACATACCATGGAATGTAGACTATATAACAGATGCAATGTATACACTTTGTATGATAAAATATTATACTATTTTGCTTTGATTATCTTATTATGAATTCATTGAATCATAGTACAATGGATATGATGAAAAATGTAGCAAGACAAATAGTGATAGAGAATATCACTTATATATAAACAGTTCAATATTTGTGTACTGTGTGAATGAAATTTAACTTATGAGTGAACTTTTAATTACAATTCTGTTGATAAATTCCAAATAAGCATTTTAAGAGAGTTGAACATATCCAGTTTAATATTCTTTCTACCATTGGGCCTAGAGTCTGAACTTTTATTTGGTAAAAGGTAGAGTCGGGCCTGTGTTGGTCTCTATGCATTTTTGTCTGCAGTAGGTGTCAAGGCTTCAACCCTAGAAGACACAGAAGAACTAGATTCAAATTCTCAATAGAAGCAAAACAGTATCAATGAATGGGCCTCTGCAAAAATATTTAAGTAAGATTGGCTTAGTGGATTTGTGAATGAGACCTGGTGAGATCCTTAGAGATGAAGGGGAAGGAATCATGCATGGGAATTTCCCAACTCAGAAGATACAACAATTGCCTAACCAACACAGAATTTAACAATTCAGAGTGTCTCACGATTGGTGGATTTATTGTATGTAAAAAGACTTCTTCACCTCTTCCTAAGCCCATTCAATTGCAAGTTGATTCTTTCTGAAAGATACACAGTAGCCTAGACTTTTTGTTTTATTTGTGCTACATAAAAATTACTAGGAGTTAGACAATTATATAATAACATAATTGTTCTGGGAGCTATTTTTTAAACAATAACTAACATAATAAAATTAGAGAAAAATTAAAAAGTGTAAGCCTAAAGCTGAAAATAACTTCCAGAAGTCATTTATCTAGATTTTTAATTCCACCTGGCAACTAATCCTAGATATTCACTTAAAATCCTTGTTCCAATACAGAGCAAGTTCCCAGATCTTCAAGTTTCCTAGTTTATTGAATCGATTTACTTATGGCATAATATTTCACCACTCTTTGGAGTATGGCACTTTTTGCTTATTGCATGCTCTTAAGAACTTAGGAAGGTATTTCAACTATCCAATGGTTTTGAATCAGCATATTTGAGTAAAAGGTTTGAAAACAACTCCAATTTGTTGCATATTTATATGTAATAAAAAGCATTTTGTAGAACAGCATATATAGGGAGATTCTTTCAAATCATTTTCATATCATTTATTTAACTACTTTAGCGTGGGAAACAATCTCATATTTCTAAAATATACAAATTGTTGATTTTTCTTATCCTTTGACCCTGGTTTTCCTATCTTTATTTTCAGTAGCTTTGGTTTTAACATAGGGTTTAAATGAATTTAGAACTTTTTTCTATTCCTTTTACCCTCTTTTTCTGACGATAAATATAAAATATTAATCTTAGTTACTCCATGATTTTCTGCCTTAAAGATCATTTCTAACATTAAACAAGTGAAAAAATTTTCTTTTAATTACCTTTCCGAAGACTCTTAATAATATCTACTGAAGGAGGTTGTGCATGTTTTGTTTTGTTTTTCTTTAAAAGTCCCTGCCAAGCATTGCAGTACATTGAGCTCCATAGAGACAGTGCCAGGGTAAGTGAGAGCCAGATGGGCACCGGGCGACTCTGTGCCTTGCTGAGGAAGAATAACTAAACATGGGCAAAGGAGATCCTAAGAAGCTGAGAGGCAAAATGTCATCATATGCATTCTTTGCACAAACTTGCCGGGAGGAGCACAAGAAGAAGCACCCGGATGCTTTAGTCAACTTCTCAGAGTTTTCTAAGTGCTCAGAGAGGTGGAAGACTATGTCTGCTAAAGAGAAAGGAAAATTTGAAGACATGGCAAAGGCAGACAAGGCCTGTTATGAAAGAGAAATGAAAACATATCCCTCCTAAAGGGGAAACAGAAAAGAAGTTCAGGGATCCCAAATGCACCCAAGAGGCCTCCTTCAGCCTTATTCTTGTTTTGTTCTGAGTATCGCCCAAAAATCAAAGAACATCCTGGCCTATCCATTGGTGATGTTGCAAAGAAACTGGGAGAGATGTGGAATAACACTGCTACAGATGACAAGCAGCCTTATGAAAAGGAAGCCACTAAGCTGAAGGAAAAATACGAAAAGGATACTGCTGCATACCGAGCTAAAGGAAAGCCTGATGACACAAAAAAGGGAGTTGTCAAGGCTGAAAAAAGCAAGAAAAAGAAGGAAGAGGAAGAAGATAAGGAATATGAGGAGGAGGAGGAGGAGGAGGAGGAGGAGGAAGATGAAGAGGATGAAGATGAAGAAGAATATGATGATGAATAAGTTGGTTCTAGCAGTTTTTTTTTCTTGTCTATAAAGCATTTAACCCCCCCTGTACACAACTCACTCCTTTTGAAGAACAACAATTGAAATGTAAGGCTGTGTAAGATTTGTTTTAATTGTACAGTGTCTTTTTTGTACAGTTAACACACTACGTATGTGTCTTTAGACAGCCCTCTCCTGGTGGTATTTTCAATAGCCACTAACCTTGCCTGGTACAGTATGGGGGTTGTAAATCGGCATGGAAGTTTAAAGCAGGTTCTTGTTGGTGTACAGCACAAATTAGGTATATACGGGATGGTAGTTTTTTCATCTTCAGTTGTCTCTGATGCAGCTTATAAGAAATAATTGCTCTGTTAACTGAATACCACTCTGTAATTGAAATAAAAAGTCCCTCCCAAAGCATTAAAGATAATATAATAAAAATTGTTATACCTCCATGTAACTTCAGAGGGGAAAATATTTTCCAAGCCCAGGGCAAACTACCTTTGAAACCGAAATCTGTCAAAGGGAGAAATAAAGTGGGAGAAACCTGTTTATTGCTTACAAGCAGATGTCCACTTCTGCTTGTGCGTGTCTCTCATGACCTGGCTGCAAAAAAGGGGACTTCAGCAAACCTCTCTGGTCCAGATATGCCCTCGCTTCCCCATGTATTCACCTATTGATATGGATATGGATTACTTCTTTGCACCCCTTGGAAACAGCTATTGATACGGAGTTGCACTAAGGCCAGGCGAGAGATTCTGGAAACATTGCAACTTTACCCACACTCCATAAGGATTAATATGGTACCCATCAAACTTTAAAAAGCATTATTTTCAGAAGAGATATTGAAATAATAGTTCATGATTTTTATTTAAATAACATGCGTGTTCTGATACTTCTTCAGTAATCCAAAGTAAAATATTTTATGCACATGTATTACAATAAAGAAGAAGCCTCTTTTGACTGATTTTAAATGATTCAATTTGATGCATAAAAATTTTTTAATCTATTTCATTTTTTTAATTAACCCTTAAAATAATATAGAACACATGCTACATCCCAAAAAACATGAAATATATATAATCATTCCCTTCTGCAAAGGAAAATAGCATCAAATATGCAGTAAAACCACTTTATCATTAATAACATGAGCTAAAACATTTAGAAAATTTACTGTAGCAGGGGTGTTGACAGAAATAAGTTGCATCTGTCCATCTCATGCAGTAAATCAAGCCATGAAAGGAGAAAGGCCTTGGAACACAGACTGTGAAATTAAAGTCTCTGAGTTACCCAGGGGGGCTTGACCAGCTGGGAGGCTGTGGTCTGCGGGCCCTGAGTAGAGGCAGAGGAGGAAGGTCAGGTCCATTAATGTTGTTCTCTATCCTGAGAAACTGTGTCATAGGGAGAGAAAAATGACACATTTTATGTCATTTAATAAGGCACAGGTGAAGCAGGAATAGAAAGGCTAGCCTGGGCATGCTAAACCTTTATTTATATAATGCCACTTCCATAGGAACTCATTGTTGGTCCTCATTTATTTTCACTATGCTTGTCTACCATTTCTATTTTTAATATCAGAGCCTTCAAAACAGTTATGAAGGACTTAACAAAGTCATGCAGCTTATCAGTGAAGGACCACAGCACATGCTGCCTGGCGTTTCACTTCTTGATCCTCTGTCCTTCCTTAATATCCCCATGGTATTCGGCACAGCCAGCCAAAGTCAGCATATTTTTACTGGTTAGATACCTACTTATAAAAGAGAAGTAAACTGAATGTAAGCAGAACTGGTTTGTAATTTTTGTTTTGAACCACACATTTTACCATTTGATAGATGATTAATTTTCTAGTATTTCCATCAATGTTCTTTTCATCTAAATAAATAAATAACAAGGTCCTTGAAGTCAAGAGTCATTTCTTCGATTTCTTGTGGCTACTGTTCTATCTGACTAGAAAATTTTAAGATCACTAATTGACTTTGGCATACCAAATGCTGCTGTGTACTGTTGTCAGCTCCCTGTAATCCAGGCTCAGGGAGAATGAGCCCCATATTCTCAGCACTGGTTCAGTCTCGCAAAGTGTTACCATCCAACTGGTGTCTTATTGAGACTTCCAAAGGACAAATAAATCAATCAATAATAAATAAGGACATTTTAATAAAGGATGGATTCTACTTAATAAGAATGTATAAATATTGATTCATTAATTATAACAAATGTACTGTACTAATATAAACCTTGATAACGGGAGATTGAATGTAGAATGCATAGGATATCTCTGTAGTATCTTAATTATTCTGAGAAGAATTTTCCCAATCCAAAACTGATCTAAAAATAAATTATATTTAAAAATTCAAAATATTTGAAAGGAAAAAAAAACAACAGACAGTCCACCGGTCCAGCAGGCTAGCTGCGTCAGAGTGATGAAGAACATGGTAAAACCGGGGAGTTCATGGCCATGTGCTTATGCTGCACTTTGTTTCTTTAAAACCAGTCCACATTCAGAATCAATGTGGTGTGAATTGCCATGACATTGAATAAGGCATTGGGCAAATTCACAGAGCAGGGTTGGGCAGATGTACTTTTATCAGGGAAGGAAGGCCTGGTCCTTTTGGAATGGGAAGTGCTCCAATATCATTCGCCTGCCCGGTGGCTGGATTATCTCCTCAGAGCAGCTGCTGTCAAAAAGCCAAGGACCTGCTCTTGGTAGACTAGGCAACTGGCCTTTGTGACTGAGGCCCATACAGCTGAGCCATATGCAATGCCCACCTTGTTACCAGGCACAATTTTCTCATTTGGCAGGTCTAGGAGCAGCTAAGGGAAGAGCCTGCCTGGCACTGACTTAGCACCTCATCTTGTCCACCTGATCGCCAAGATCCTCCTATACTGAGATTGTTCTTTAGTGAGCATTTACATAAATCACAGATATTTCCACTCTCTGAGCCCATTTGGAAAGGTTCATTTCATACCTTTTCCCAGGATCTGTTTTTCACCAATTTTCTAATTATGTTCCTTCAAAGTCTGTGATAATCAAGCCAGACATTCACCCATTGTTCATGCAGATCGATGTGGCTATCTCTCTTTCCAGGCAAAATCAGAGGCCCTGCTGGAAGTTCCACACCCTGGACAGGGACTGTGGAGTGGCACTTCCCTTCCTCGCTGCCCTTCAGTCACACCTGAGCGGAGCTGTGGTTCTCCTGCTGTCTGCTCTGGATGGTGCTGGCATATTCTGATGAACAATCTGGAAGCCACAAGAACACTTTTTCTTCCTCAGGTTACAGGTCACAGAAAATGTTTGATGCCAGTTGTGAGAAGGAGAGTGATGTCCCAGGAGTGGGTGTTAATAGTAAGCCGAGTCATTTACTTTTGAAACTTACCTGTGCCCAATTTAAGTCAGACAACATACAGATGGTGATGGACAGCGAAGGTTGCCTAATAACACGGTGCCCATGGCCAAGCCTTTGTCCTCTGCCTGGCTCAGGAGCAAACAGAAATTGCTTCTTAACCTGAGAATACTTAGCTGAAGAGTGTCAATAGTTTTCTCCAATCTTAAATAAACCCAATAATTTATTTTAACAGAAACATGGAAAATACAAGAAATGTTGCAAAAAAAGTCATCTAGAATTCCTAGGATGAAAAGGATTCACAACTTGGAGTTGTAGAATAAAGCAATACAAAATTTGGTAGGAAGACAATTATCCAAAAACTAATTTTACAGCTTAGTTAGAAGCAGCCAACCGAATGCCATGTGGAAATAATGTAAAAAAGATATTCCTTATTCCATTTAATAGCATTTACTGACTTTGTACTATTTTCCATGAACTGTGAAACTATAGTGGTGATCGAAATAATGGATATCCTCCTAACCTTCAGAGAGCTTATATTTAAGTGAGGAGATGAGAATAATCAAAGGTAAGTCTCGGGACACATACAGGTAAAACATTAAAACAGATAAAAATACTAAAGCCCAATAAAAAGATTGTAGCAATCAATAATAAAAAATTCAGAAAACATTAATGTCAAAATACTTATTTATAATACCGAATGCTATTATGAGTGTAAATACTAATATGAATATTAATGAAGAATAATTTAGGTTTTTCAAATTTGCCTTTGTGCAGTGTTTATTGTGAATCTTTGTAAATTCACAGTAACTATGGTACAAAACAAACGGCAAAAAAAAAAATCTGTCTAAAACAACCGTTATTCTATTCGTCAGGAATTCAGCATGGTATGGATTGTTTGTTTCTTTTCACAATATTTGGGTACTAGCTGAGACAGTTGAAGCCTAGGGGCTGGAATCAGTTGAAGACATGGTCATCCTTAAGCTGGGAGGTCATTCTGGTGGACAGCAGTCTCAAAACACTGATACTCAGCCCTTCCTTGCAGTCTGCCTCTCCTCACACCATACTGATTAGGTTCCCAAGATAAGTGCCATAGACAAATGTGTGTATCCCCAAAATTCTATGTTCAGGCCTAATCTCTAATGTGATGGCATTTGGAGGCTAGGCCTTGGGGACCAATTCTCCCATAAAAGAGGCCTCAGGGAGCTCTGCTCCCTCCCGCCCTTTCACCTTGTGAGGACACAGTGAGAAGAAGGCCATCTGTGAACCAGAAAAAAGCCCTCTCCAGACATGGTATCAGCTGGTCCTTGATCTTGGATTTCCCTACCTCCAGAAGTGTGAGAAATAAATGTTGTTGTTTAAGCCCCCTAGGGTGTGGTGCCTTTGTTATAATAGCCCAAAGTGACTGAGACGGCGAGCATCCAGGAGAGGAAGAGAGAAAGGCAAGTGTGCCAGGTGGACACTCTACCACTGCATCATGCACACTTGGTTGTCACGTAGCACCCCTTCCATGATGCTATCTGCATCAGAACCACTGTAAATCCTCCCAAGTTGCAGTGGGATGGAAATAGATTCCATTTCATGAAGGAGAATGGCAAGGTTTAGGGAAAACAAGCAGTCCTGGAAATAGTGCTGTGAGATTTTTTGGAAAATATAATCAATCACAGTCATTAAGATAAGTTATATCATTGAGTTGCTCTTTGGAAAAAAGCAGTTTGTCAATCAATGAATATTTATTGGTTATTAAGTATCAGGAATTTTTCCAATCTCTGAGAATATAGCAGTAATAAGGTAGACATTCTTAGGGCTTACATGTTTAAAGTATCAAAATCATATTCATCTACTTAAGAATGTTTGTCTTATCCTTTAAAGGCAACCCTGAGCCACCTCTGATGGCATGACTACATTTGCTATAGGCCAAATAGCATGATCAAAAATAAGATGTGAAATGATGTCACAAGGGAAATCCAAGATCAAGGACCAGCTGATACCATGTCTGGAGAGGGCTTCTTTCTGGTTCACAGATGGCCATCTTCTCACTGTGTCCTCACAAGGTGGAAGGGCGGGAGGGAGCAGAGCTCCCTGAGGCCTCTTTTTTTTTTCAATTGGCTGTAAACTCCAGCCATTTAATAACCAATACTTCCCCACCCTCACCCCATCACAGCACCAGAAGAATCATGGGTCCAACTGTGTGTGGGAGGGGTGCTGCAGAAAGCCAGGGTGAATGGAAGTAGCTGGTGAGGGGAAATGTCTTATGACGTATAGTTATACTTTTTGAGTGCTAATGTGGTGCTTCATCCCACTTGGTGATTTAATAGACAAACTTCTAGCATACCATATTTCCTCCATCCTGGTGTATAATTGTCTACATTGGTCATTGAATTTGGAAGCACATCTATGAGAAATACAGGAGGCATCACGGATACCTCAACCCTCAACACGCAACGGTCTTTGTTCAGGGGTCAGTCATGCACTGAAATGGGAACAATCTTGAGTGTGTAGCTCATCGACATTCTTACCACAATTCAAGACCAGCCTTTGTGTTCTGGCTTAGCTCACCAGTTCCAAGAAACTCAGTTCTGTGACATCTGACTGCTGTTCATTCTTTCCAAATAATTCCATGTTCTGGACCTAAGACAATGATTTATAGTTTTAGGTTGACCTAGTTGTCTATGTCAAGGAATATTGCACAGAGCTTGGGCATTTTTCCAGAACTGTGTACCTTAGTTCACTTTACTTTTTAAAAATTATATTTTATAAAGCATTTCTGGAAAGTAAAATTTGGTCAATCATGGTATCTTGGCTTTGGAAAGTAGAATAAATAAAAGTACTTCTTAAACTTTCCTCCTATGTTTGATTTTAATTATAATACAAAGTTCCAATTTTTAACCACAATACAAAAAGCAGGCTGACATTCAGAAGAATACTCTATCAGCTTTATTTTCTTTTTTCTTATCATTTCCCTTCATTGGAGAGGAATGCAAGTACCTTTTCTTCATGAGGTGTACATTGAAACAATTTTTATTCTATGCAGTCTCCAAGTTCCATTTTCACAATGTTATCTATTGAAATAAAGGAATCATTGTCAAACATATACTACAATAACAAGTTGTTATAAGGTTAGCAATTATTTCCCAGATAAATGAAATAAACCATTTATTTTCCAAAGCATTCCACATCCAAATTGCATCCCTAAACTTCTTTACTGAATTAGCTTAGAAACCTCCCCAGGATATTCTATAAGTATACTTCAACAGTGTAATCAAATTTAACATTTATTGATAACTATATAGAATATGTCAGTATATATCTTGATTTTCTAACTTAATTTTCATGGCACACTTGTAAGTTGGGTGATACTATTAAGTACAGATTAGGAAAGTGAAGGATGTGAGGGTGTGGAGAAATGGAAACCCTCTTACACTGTTGGTAGGAATTTAAACTAGTACAAGCATTATGGAAAGAAGTATAGAAGTTCCTCAAAAAACTAAAAATAGAAATACCATATGACCCAGTAATTCTTCTAAGAATTTACCCTAAGAAAACAAAATCCCTGATTTGAAAAGATACGTGTACCCCTATGTTTATTGCCACATTATTTACAGTAGCCAAGGTATGGGAGCAACCTAAGTGTCCATCAATAGACAAATGGATAAAGAAGATATGATGCATATACAGGATGGAATATTATACAGCTATAAAAAAGAAATACTGCCATTTGCAACAATATGGATTGATCTAGAGGGTATTATGCTCAATGAAATAAGCCAGGTGGAGAAAAACAAATACCATATGATTACACTTATTTGTGGAATATAAAAACAAAGCAAAACAAAATGAACAAAACATCAGTAGACTTACAGACACTGAGAAGTCTGTTGGTTGCCCTGAGGGATGGGTTGGGGTGGGTTGGTGGGGACAGAGAGGGGGATAAAGAGGCACAAAATTTTTCAGTCTAATATAAGCTGGTCACAGAGATAGTAGTACAGCATGGGTGATATAGTCAATGATTCTCTAACATCATCCTGTGTTTACAGAGAGTGGACATCCTAGAGAGGGTGAGGATTTAATAATGTGTGTAACTGTTGAAGCATTCTATTGTATATCTGAAACCAATATAAGATTGTATCTTGAATAAAAATTTAAAAATTAAAAAAGAAAAAAAGAAAAGAAAAAAGAAAAAATGAAATGAGAAAATCACTGGTATAGAGGTCAATTTAAAAATAAAGTTGACCATGATTAAAAAAAAGTGAACCAGAGAGCATAAAGTGCTGGCTCAAAGTCTTATGCATCTTCTAGAAGGTCTGGATCTTTACACAATGTACATTGCCTCTTAAAATAAGAATTAGGATGGAAAGAAGTTACATGAAGTGGTGTTCTGAGTTATTGGTCAGTCTGAGAGTGAAACCCAACGTTCAGCATTTCTATTCCTCTTTTTTCAAAATGAATTTTGTTCAATATCTTACCTCAAAAAAGTGGTGACTGTAGATACTGGTGAATATTTTTCTCTATTCTGGGAAAGAACTGCCTTACTATGTTTCATTCACAGATGTTGAAAGTACAAGTATAAGCTCCACAATAAAGCATCATTTTTTTTTGGAACTTGGTGTGAAAATGAAACACATCAGGATTTGAGTCCTTGTTCTACTATTTATTATCTGTGTGTCAGATAACATCCTTTTTAGACTTCAGAACCCCCATATGTAAAATTTGAACAAAAACTATCAGTTTGAAGAATTTATATAACTATTAAAGGGAATAATATGGCAAAGCAATGAGCCCAAGGCCTAGGATAGCCCAAGCACACCATGAATATTAGTTATTTTTATTGTTGTCTGCACTAATTTTGGACAATAGTTTAAGAGATTTTCATTATTTTGAGACTGTGTTGAAAAGTGAGTCAGGTGCTCCATTCAGCAGCATATATCCTAAAAATGGAATAGTACAGAGGTTAGCATGGTCCCTGTGCTAGGATGACATGCAAATTTGTGAAGTATTCTGTATTTTTTAGGAGAAAATACAGCTGACCCTTAACAACACAAGTTTGAATTATGTAGATCCACGTATAGATGGATTTTTTTTCCACAAATATTATAGGGTACTCTCTCTACATTTTTCTCTTTCTTATGATTTTCTTAATAACATTTTCTTTTCTCTAGCTTACTTTATTGTAAGAATATAGTATCTAAGGCATGTAACATACAAAATATGTGCTAACTGACTATTTATGTAATTAGTAAGACTATTAGTAGTTAATTTTTGGGGATCCAAAAGTTACATGCATATTTTTGACCACATGGGGGCCAGCAACCCTAACCCCCATAATATCCAAGAGTTAGCTGTATTTGAAAATAATAGATCCAATAAGAGGTTAATATCTGAAATATATAAAGGACTCATATCTGATTAAAAGTGGGCAAGGTATCTGAATAGATTTTTCCAGAGAAGACATATAGATGGACAAATAGACACACTAAAAGGTATTCAACATTATTAGTCATTTAGGGAAACATAAATCAAAACTACAATGAGATATCACCTCCCACTAGTCAGAATGGTCACTATTCAAAAGACAACAAATAACAAGTGCTGTTGAGGATGTGGAGAAAAGGGAACCCTTGTGCACTGTCAATGGGCACGTAAATTGGTACAGTCACCATGGAAAGCAGTAAAGAGGTTCCTCAAAAAATTAAAAATAGAATGAGCATTTTCACTTCTGGGTATTTATCCAAAGAAAAAGAAAACACTAACTTGAACAGATATGTGCACCCTGATGTTCACTGCAGCATTATTTATAACAGCCAAGACATGGAAATAAAGTAGGGGTTCACTGAGAGAAAAATGGATAAAGACAATGTACATATATACAATGAAATATTACTCAACAATATAAAAGTTACAAAATCTTGCCATTTGGGACAACATGGATGGACCTAGAAGGTATTACACTAAGTGAAACAAACCATAAAGAGAAAAATACTATATCATTTAACTTATATGTGTGATCTAAAAAACAAAACAAAACAAAATCATAGATTAAGAGAACAGAATGGTGGTTACCAGAGGGGAGGAAGGTTGGGAAGTGGGCAAAACAGGTAAAAGTGGTCAAGAAGTACCAACTTCCAGTTATGAAATAAGTAAGTCATAGGGATATAATGTAATGTAGTGTAATGGTAACTGTAGTCCATAATACTGTTGAGCATGAAAGTTGCCAAAGAGAAAATCCTAAAAGTTAACCTTGTATGGTTAAAACGGATGTAACTAGACTTGTGATCATTTCACAATGTATATAAATATAGATAATGTTTTACTCCTAGAACCCAAAACTGTTATATATCAATTATACCTCAATATATTTCTTTAAAAGTGGGTCACAAAGTATATGCATAGTCAGGATAATTTCTGTGTTAATGAAAAATAATACTATTGTTTATTGTGAGAATAAACACCCCTATTCTTTGTCACCTGTTTCCTAAAAAGGATTTGATTTTTTTCCTTCTGTTTGAAGTGAATTAAGATTGAGTTCTAAAAATTAATGCCATGATAATTTCCATTCAACCCTGAGTCAGGTGTTCTCAATTCAAGCATAACTGACTTTAAATTATTACAAAGGAAAGGACTTTGCGCTTGTTTGAAAAGTGTCAGCAAATGGACCAACCTAACTCAGGTTGAAACTAGGTAATCTGACGATAGTCATCTTCTTTCTACTTCGAGAATTTGTTCTAATAACACATTGTCACCTTCCAACTTGTGCAATGACACTATTGACTGCAATTATGCTTTGTGTGGGGTATTTACTGAACAGAACAATTTGTGATATAATCATTTATTTCACTGATTATCATTTACTTCAAGGCAAGGCATACACTTGAAAATACACCTTTGGTTTTCAAACTCAGCCATTTGTTGCTGTGTTAGCTTTTTTATTCCTTCATCGTAAACTCACAGTCTGAAACATTAACTCAGCCACACTGGTCTCCACCACTCATTTCTGACCTCAGCAAGCCCATCCAGAGCTCTGCTGTCAGAGGCATTGCAGAGAGCACCATGTCCTCAAGTGGCCTCTGAGTATGTCAGTCTTCTCATGAGCCATCACTGCAGTTCAGCACAGACACACCACTGTCTTCATTCTTTGTCTACCTTGAGTCAAACATATTTGTGATGGGTATATACTCATCACTGCCAGGCTAGTTTTGTACCC
Organism: Smutsia gigantea; assembly: GCA_032199065.1. Lineage (NCBI taxonomy): Eukaryota > Metazoa > Chordata > Mammalia > Pholidota > Manidae > Smutsia > Smutsia gigantea. Next base: position 628,516 of record JAVSCE010014914.1, read on the forward strand.
ATTAGCACTTACTGCTGACTCAGGCATTTCTTCTAGTGTTCGGAGTGTTTAAAAGTAAGGTACAAAGTGACATCAGTAGAATGAGCAAAGGAAGGACCTTTTATGATCCTCTACTCCAAAAAGGCAAAGGACACGGGAAAAATTGTCAAAATCAAGTTTTTTTATAACTTTAGATATTACACAAAACCTGCAACAATCTAAGGATTGTTTATTCAAGAAAAATGGCTAAAACTCAGTAAGAAGAGCCAGCTTTGTGGCACTTTAACTTGCATTATTTTTGTTACTTTCTCCCCAGTGCCATGTATTCTGGAAGCATAACAGGCCTGCAATCATGGTGAAAATCCTGGAGCAGACAGATGAATATGGAGCCCCCCAAAAGCATTTATTTCCAGAGAATTCTCATTATTTGACTTGTCTCACAATTCCCTGGAAGTCCTCACTTGCAGGGTTGTGTTTATTTGATCTGATTTAGAGTTCACTCTGTACAAATATTCTTTTCTCTGAGGTCATTTGTCAAAAAAAATAAAATAATTGCAGCTGCTTGAAGCAGAAATAACTGTTTAGATGAACAGGGGGCTGGCCACAATTTTCAGAAGGAAAAAAATGGGGAATAAGATATGAACCAGCAGATTTGAAAATATCAAATATATTACTGGGAAACACAAAGAAAACACATGTGAGCATGTGCAAGATTGTGCAAAGATCCGTGAATGATCTGAGCAAGCCCTAACTCTCACCTGTAACTGATGAGGCTCTGTACAGTCAGGAAGAGATGGCTAAGTCAGAGGAGTAGCAAGCCTGCCTGGACAGTGGAGGCATGCCACACATGCACAGAGTCCCTCCACAAAGGCATGGACACTTACTGATTCCATGTATTTAAAGAAATTCCCAACCAATCATTAGCTGACCCCTAAGACAACTGAACAAAGACTTCAAGAGGCACACACAGCAGAATATAGACTTTATTTTTGGTAAGTTGACTAAACAGACAACCAGCACTAACAGAAACAATAGCAAGCACTGTACTGTTATTTTCTTATGTTGTGGAGTTGGGTCAGTATCCAGAATTGCAAAATATTATGTAAGAATGCCAGTCATACACACAATAAATATTAGAAATGCAGAAAGAAAAGGAAATTGTGATCCTTACACAGGAAAAAGAAGAGCATCAGATGTTGATGTTCTCTGAACATATCCCAAGAAAAAATTACAGACAAATGTCCTTATAAACATAAACACGAAATTCTGGAAAAAAGTACTAGCAAGCCCAATCTAGCAGCATCTAGAAAGGATTATATACCATAACCAAGTTGATGTATCATAATAATACAATATTAGAAAGCAATTGATGTAGTATATCAGTAGAATAAAGTACCCAAGCCACATAACCATCTCAGTGTTCAAGAAAAAAAACCCTTTGACAAAATCCAACACCCTTTCATGACAATAATGCAACAAACTAAGAACAGAGGACACATTTTCAAACTGACAAAGGGCATCTAAACAGATGCACACCTAACATAATACCTAGTGGTGACAGATGGTATGCTTTCCCATGTATCAAGGGTAAGATATGGATGTCTGCTCTCATCATTCTATTAGAACTAATTAGAACAAATAAGTGAGTTAATTAACTTTCCAGGATACAAGATTAATATACAAAAATAAACTACATTGCTTTACATTAGCAATAAATATCCCAAGAATTGGAAGAGTGAAAATCTATTTTCAGTAACATTAAAAAGAATAAAAGTCCACTGTAAGTGTATCTAACAAATAATTAAAATACTTATACACTGAAAACTACAGAACTTTGTTGGAAGAAATTAGAGAAGAACTAACTAAATAAAAATAATCCCATGTTCATGTATCAGCAGACTCTATACTGTTAATATGTCAAAAATCCCCTAATTGATCTGCAGATTCATCTCAGTGCCTATAAAAATCCCACAAGTCTCTTCTTGTCTTAGAAACTGACAAGCTGATTCTGAAATTCATGCAGAAATGTAAGGGAAAGAGAACATTCAATACAGTCTTGGGAAAGAACAAAATTGGAGGACTCATACTTCATGATTTTTTAAGTTGCCACAATAATATAGTAATGAAGACAATGTAGTAATAAGTATAGACACATAGTTCAATGGAATAGAATTGAGATTCCAGAAATGAGCTTTTACATTTATGGTCAATTAATTTTGACAAGGATGCTAAAACAATTCAATGGGAAAAATGAGTCTTTTCCAACAAAAGGTTCTGAGGAAACTATATATCCACATACAAGTAATAAAGTCGTACCTCTTTCTCACACTAAATATAAAACTTTAAGTTTTACTGAGTTGAATTAAAGATGTTATATTCTTTACTTAGGTCCACTTTGTATAGACCTAAATGTATATAAGAGTTAAAACTATTAAATTCATAGAAGAAAACAGAGGGATAAATCTTAATGACTTTGAATTTGGCAAGGAATTCTTAGCTATAACACCAAAGGCACACAGACAAAAGAAAAAAACTAGATAAGTTGGACTGCATTAAAAGAAAAAAAAATGTGTACTTCAAAATGTACTATTAAAACAGTGAAAAGTGAATAGGTGAAAATATTTTCAAGTCATATATAGGATACTAGGCTTGTATCTAAGATACATAAAAAACTCTCACAACCAACAATAAAAGGATAAAAATCTCAAGTAAAAACTGGTGATGGATTTACACAGACACTTCTTTAAAGAAGTTACAAATGGATGAAGAGCATGCAAAAAGATGCTCATTAGTCATCAGGGAAATGTGTTTCAATATCAAATGAGGTACCACTTTCCACCAACTAAGATGGGTAAGATAAAAAAAGTATAGTCAATAGCAAGTACTGGTGAGTTTGTGGAATAACTGGAATGCACTTTTATGATGGTGAGATTGTAAAATGATGCAGCCACTTTGGAAAACAGTGTTTCATATCCTCACAATGTTAAAACTAGAGTTATGATATGACCTAGTAATTCTGTTCCTACAAAAAAAATGAACACATATGTCCATTTAATAGCTTCTACATGAATATTCATAGCAGCAGCATTCAGAATAGCCAAAAAGTAGAAACAACCCAAATGTTCATGAACTGATGAAAAGGCAAATAAAATGTGGCATATCCACACAATAGAATTTTTCAGCCATAAAAAAGAATAAATAATGATATATAATATATCATGGATGACTCTTGAAAACACTATGCTAAGTGAAAGAAGCTAATCACAAATACCACATATTTTGTGAATCCACACAAATGAAAAGTCTAGGATATGGAGACTGAAAGTGTTGGCTAGTCAGCATGTTTTCTTGTTGTCTACTGTTTTTTAATATATGATTTATCAATTAAACCTTTTCATACTACTCCAGACTGATAATAATTATAAAGCCTCATACAGCACAGATTAATGCCAGGGAAGCTATGTATATAGAGATATGTATACAGATAGATTCTATACCTATCTATCATCAGTATAAATTCAAAGTTCTAATTCAGTCATTTTAGACAGTTTTTTATATAATTACAACAATATTTTAATGTTTACAGTATATTTGGTTTTAACGTTATTTTTTCCCATTTCCAGTGATCACAGACACCATTTACTGCATTTAGAAACATCTAAGAAAGCTGTAAATGTTGAGAGAATTTAGTATAAAGTCAGGTTGCCTCATTTCAATCTTTGCTTATCCAGTTACTAGCTTTGTAACATTGGGGAAGCTTCTGAAACTCTCTGGGTCTTGGTTACCTTAAGTGCAAAATAGGGATAAAAATAACTTATCCCATACATTTTCTGTGAAAATTATACAGTCGGTGCTAGGAAATGACTTAGGGTAATACCTGGTCCAAAATAATTTCTCAGGAAATATTAGTTACATTCATTATTTTCATTGTTTGTTCCTTGAAGTATGTTCTTTTTCTGTCACTTTTTCAATTCCCAGCTCTAATTGGCTTAATGAGTGTGATTAGCATTAGGAAACACTACACTAAAGTATTGTTGTTAACTCTTGTCTGTTCAGATTTCTACAGTATCTTTAAGTACAAAACAAAATACATTATTATAAATCATACTCTTGTGATCCTGTAGAAAATAGCTCCTTTTCAGTACAGGCATAGTCTGTGACTGATATTATCCAAGCTGTAGTATTAATGCTCACTGAGCTGGTGATATAATGAAGCAAAATAGGATGTGCCTGGGAGAAACAGAGCTTCAAACAAAAGTGCAAATACAGCATAATGACCAACAATTATGTCACTGTAATTGTATCTGATTTAAGAAAATTCTCATGTGAAAAACTTAAATTGGACTTTAAAAGAAATCTGTATTGCCAAATAATATAGCAAATTATAAAATTATGTAGGTTTCTTCTATGCATTAAATAATTGAGAAGATATAACAGATTGGGCAGCTTGTAAGAGAAGCAGTTAAGGCGTTTAAATTACAACAAAGTACAAAGTCAGAAAAGTTTGTTGTTTTCCTTACAAAAACAAATTCTCACTAGTATAGAGGTTATTGGTCAGTAAAGAGTTTGCTCTTTATCTTCACTTCTCACATCATCATTTGTTTCAGTATTTCTCTTTGTTCCATGTATCAAAGCTTATGCAATCAGTCCTTATTAAGACCACAGCTGGGAAGAGGGTCAGGGCATGAGAGGGATGATATCACTTAACATAGACCCTAAAATATTTGTTTTGTTTTTTCAACTTAAGTTCAAAACATAAACAGTACAATAAAACGGCCTTATACAATTATGGTAATTTCTCTCCACTGAAGGTATGATACTATATTTAACAAATGTTGGACACCAGCAAAGTAAAGCTGCAATTCTCTTCAACTTATGCCATTGGTTATTCTGCCTTTCCATGTAAACTTTACAATCAGCTTGTCAAGTTACAAAGTAACTTGCTGGGATTGCACTGAATCTATAGGTCATGTGATAAATAACTGCTGTCTTACAAATATTGAGACGTTCTATTTATGAACTTGGAATATCTTTCTATTTAGATCATCCTGACTTCATTTTAATTTTTTTTCATTTCTCTATCTTCTTCATTAACTCTGTTTTCTATGAAATGAGATCTTCATTGGATTTAGTGCCACTCTTATATGTTATCTGTTTTCTGCAGATATTGGTCAAGCCTAGAATCCTAGACTCTACATTCAATCTAGATGTTTTAAAGAACAACTCTGATATCTGAGCATACGTGCTACATGCAAATGAGAAATTTCTACTTTCTGGTAGTACATGTAGGGCCTCAGTGGACTGGTTAACTCTGGTGGTGGAGTGGGAGGGTGGGATTTGCAGCCACCTGGACATGTCCACAATGGGATGCTATCTTTGGTGTGAGCATCCCAAGCATGCTACCAGGACAAACAGGGCACTGTCCTGTTTCTCTGCTCTAACAAAACAAACACAAGACAAATACATACAACTCTCCAGGACTGAACATCAACCTCCACACATTTTTTTGTTGCTTAAGTGCAAAGATTGAAAATTCCTTTCTTGGAGATTTGTATTAGTTTCTTATTGCTGCTGTAAAGAATCACCACAGATTTAGTGGGCACAATACAAATTTATTACCTTTTTCTATTTTACAGTTCTGGAGGTCGGAAGTCCAAAATGAGATTTATGAAGCTAAAACCAGGGTTCTGGCAGAGCTAAATTCTTTCTGCAAGCTGAAGGAATAGATATCCTTTGCCCTTTCCAGTTTCTGGAGGCTACCCAAATTTATAGTCACATCACTCCAAATTGTGCCTTTTTCATCAGATATTCTCTGACCCTTCTGCCTTTCTCCTTTCACTGTAAGAGCACATAACCATATTGGGCCCACATGGATAATCCAGGATAATCTCCCATCCTCATGACGGCTGCAAGACTTGACACTCTCCACTTTTGTCCTTTGGCTTATTAGCTGACCAGCAGTGCAAAGCTGACTTCCTCCCATGCTTTCACATTCCCTGCTGCTTTATATCTTTGTACTATTTCTAAACTTAGCTGAAATTTGAACTTATTTTTATGTCCTTTCTCACCTGCTGTATTGGGTCCATTAATTCCTCAGTGCTCAGGTCTGCTGGTAGCTTTTCTAGATTCAAAGTGGTGAAATAAATTACATTTCAGAAAGCTCTATATTTATATACGGTTTTATGGATGATCTTTCACCTTTACTGCCTAAATAATTTAATATCCCTAATTGAAGTTTGTAACTCTACATGGCATGCACTGGCTTATTTCTATAAAATATCATTGTTAGTCTATTAATTTAAACAACCACCACTGATTGTCAGGAAAACTGACACTTTCAAGAGTACTCTTTATTGCTTCATGCCTTTACTACTGTGTCTCAAAATAGTAAAATTACGAATAAAAAAGGAGTCAACACAGTACCAATACCTTTACATTTTAAAGATATTACTCTTTGATAATCTTATCTTTTCCTTTATCATAGTTTTTGAAGTATGATGACTAGAATAGCTGTTCTCTGCATTAATTTATCCTATTTTCCTTCTGCATCCTTTTTATAGGAGAATACATGCTTATTATTGAAAACAATATCTGTTAGGTTTACATGAAAATAACCCCATTCCACATTATCTCAGGAAAAGACATATGACCCAGTCCTTGCCGACAGGATGACTCTACAATGCTGGAATCTGTCCTTGGTTTGACATTCATCAAACAACCTAAGAAAGAAAATTGAGGGAAATGTCTAGGCCTTCTGTGGGTGATAAGGAAAATGTGACTGGGAAAGCAATATAATTGATCCTATAAGGTCAGTTGTCCTCTTTTTTTGTCTCATAGGATAGAGCTTTTTGAGAATGAATCCAGCACTGAATAATGTAGAGGGAAAAATAGATTCAGATTTCTGGTTATATCATTTAAAACCCTAAAAACACCTATTCCTGAAAATTAACAACTTGAACTTCCTGATTTAATGATTCAATAAATTTATTTTTTGTGAGCTAGTTTGAAGACAAATTTCTCTCGTTTGCATCTGAAATAGAATTATCTAGCAGAATTGATAAGGGAAGTTGTGGTTGTAAGATTGACCCTAAATCTGAGAACTGACTGAGCTGAAATGTCATGGGCAGTAATGAGGATCCCCTTGCCCTGGCTATGAGTTGGACATAACTTTTAGGTGATGGTAAAGCAGCTAGTAAAACTGTTCTAGAGGACCTTGGGACTGCGATTGTATGCACACCTAATATAGAATTTCAGATTCTGGAGTCAGATTTTAGTTCTGGATTTAGATTCTGGACTCTGGATAGACTTTAGATGCAAATTAATGCTAGCTTGGTCAAATGGCAAATTAGCCCTAATCATTTGTGAATCAGAGTGGATTCATCAAACTGTAAACAAAGATTAATGTGTAATACAGTAAGTCATATTGCTAAGCAACTACAACCGTTTGGGTCTAGATCCATGACTACATGTAAACTCTGGCTTGTGTATCAGATGGTTCAATACCAGGGTAGTTTCAAATAAGAAACCTCAAAGCAGGATAAAGCAAAAAACCCAACAACAACCATGAAATATTTGACTTTCAAGCCAATTCCATTTCTTAAATTTTCCTAGTTTATGTAATTTTCAATAGTCCGTGCAACCCGAATGTGGAATTTTTGAGCTCTCAATTACTGTTCTATATTTCTGAGGTCTTAATTATGAAATGAATAAAATACAAGAGATGTAGAAATGGCATGAGATATATTTTTTAATTCCTTTCCAGATCATTAAATCTCCCTTCTCCTCCTTTCCTATGACCTTTTACCCCTCTGTCCTTCATTTTGTACTCTTAATCTTTTGCTTATTGGGCTGAATTTATTGAATGATTACTTAGCAGCCATTCTGTAGTCCTGATTTCTTAACTGCCTTACACTTGAATGAATAAACAAGCTATATTCTGAGTTCCCAAACTTTGGCTGCTATGGACAACTAACTCTATTACCCAATTTTGGTCAAGAAAAGTAAACATGTATTAGAACTTCCTGAGAAGCCTTTACTTCTGGATTAAAGGAATGAGAAATGCAAAAAGTACCACTCTTTTTAATGTGTCTTTCTGTCTCCTACTTTTGTCCACAATATTGTGAAGAAATGATGCCTAGGCATCTCTGGACCACCTCTAACTTAATGAAGCCACACCTTCTTAAACATCTTTTGCTAATAAATAATATGTGTTCTTATGGACACAATGGAGGTTGTTGTTTCTGCCTCCACCCTCTGTGCTGAGTTATGGGAGGACAGCAGTTCAGAATGTGGCTGTAGTATGTGTGACTACAGAATGGAAGCTCTGCTGGCTCTCAGAGCCAGGTGGCTGGAGCCCATCCCTGGTGCTGCAGCCACAAAAGCTGCAGCACAGACGTGCATACTAACTTGCTCCAGGGACTCCATAACTTGGAGTGGCCTAGAGAGAAAGGATGGGGAGCTATCACTGGCCTCCCTGGGGTCCAGGGAGGATGACAGTCACCCCACATTTTCTCCTTCACCCAATGTGTAGGAGCTGCTTAGCTCATTTCTAGATTTCTTGCAGAGGGAATTGCTCTGTGTGCATCTGTTCATTCAGCATGTCCACGTGAGAAGGGAAGTTCTGGAACTTACTATGTCAAAACTTTAAAGTCCTGTCAGAGCTTACACTCTTGTCCACTATGTTTATGAGGGGTGTTTTGTGTGTGTATGTGCATGTGCATGTGTGTGTTCATGTTTGTGTGTTTATTATGGGTTTGTGTGTGCACATGTTAATGTGAACTCCAGGTAACAAAAATGACCCACTATACCTTTCCTTAGCATTCACACTTTTCCTTCCTGCAATACTGATACCCTATCAAAAGGAGAAGAAAGGAAGGAAGGAAGGGGAATTAAGTAAAGTCATATGGAAAAGAACAAAGCTTAAAATATATTCAATTGAAAACAAAGATAGGAAACTAAGACAGTTTAAGTTATACAGAATTTATCTTCCTGAAGAAACAAAACAAATAGATCTGAATAAATCTATATATATGATTAAAGAATATTTCCTGAAATAAACTTGTAATTGCAAAACAATAAGACATATCCTGGTAAGACACCTGACATTCAAAGTAAGGAAAGAATACTAGTCATCAGGGCAAAAATAATCAAGTCACTCATTTAAAAAAAATTAGCTTAGCCTTTAATTACTTCAGAGCAAAATTCAAAGCTGTAAAGCAGAGGAAGGATCCATACAAAGTGCTCATATGAATGAGTATGATTCAATAACCTCACATCCTTTGCTGGGCTTTCTTGGAAGTGGCACACTGCTCTTCATGGGGCTTCCTGGGTGAGACACCCTCTCTGTGGAAGCTCTGGTTGAGACTGTGAGATTAGTATTGACAAGCTAATGATTCGAGATACCTGTTTTCTTTTTATTTAATATTATCTATTTATTCTATTTAACCTTTTAAAAATCACTTATCTGCTTCTTGTCTATAGCCATCATCCTCCCATTGTTAGCTACTTGTCTGGACACAACTGTCTTCGCTCAGACTTTGAGGTAGATTTTTATAAGGAACCTTTCAAAATACTGATAACCAACCTTAACACATCTAAACAATTAAATTTACACCACTTTAGGAAACTAAGTCTACTTCATCACTAGTTTTCTTCTCCGAGGTAATGAGCAGAAAAAAGCTTTCATGTGATGTGTTAATTTGAATTACTAATGAAAGTGGGGTGGGTGAGATGGTCTTTGCACTAAGTCTTATCACCTTGAATTATGACATCAGCATTCTTACTTGCAGTGGGACAAAAGGTAAAGTAAAAAAAAAATTAAGATTTGTAAAAACTAAGTAAAATATTCCTAAAAGAAGAGCATGTACATGGAGCAAAGTGCGATGATGACAGTGGGACACAGGACAATGTTACCACAGAGAATAAGACAGAACAGCAAGGTATGAAACACAGGACATCCAACCCAAAAGCATTCCCAAAGGATGAGCCTGCTAATTTAAGACAAGGGAGGCTTTAAACTGTTGAAACTGTTTAATGCTATGAAAAATATAAGACAGAATTTGTTTTTTTAATTTTTATTAAGGTATTATTGATATACACTCTTATGAAGGTTTCACATGAAAAAAACAATGTGGTTACTACATTTACCCATATTATCAAGTCCCCACCCATACCCCAATTCAGTCACTGTCCATCAGTATAGTGAGATGCCACAGATTCACTGTTTGCCTTCTCTGTGCTACACTGTTTTCCCCGGGACCCCCACACAACGTGTACTAAACATAATACCCCTCAATCCCCTTCTCCCACCCTCCCCACCCGCCTTCCCACACCCCTCCCCTTTGGTAACCACTAGTTCCTTCCTGGAGTCTCCGAGTCTGATGCTATTTTGTTCCTTCAATTTTTCTGCATTGTTATACTCCACAAATGAGGGAAATCATTTGCCACTTGTCTTTCTCCACCTGGCTTACTTCACTGAGCATAATATCCTCCAGCTCCATCCATGTTGTTACAAATGGTAGGATTTGTTTCTTTCTTATGGCTGAATAGTATTCCATTGTGTATATGTACCACATCTTCTTTATCCATTCATCTACTGATGGACACTTAGGTTGCTTCCATATCTTGGCTATTGTAAAAAGTGCTGCAATAAACATAGGGTGCATATGTCTTTTTGAATCTGAGAAGTTGTATTCTTTGGGTAAATTCCAAGGAGTGGGATTCCCGGGTCAAATGGTATTTCTATTTTTAGTTTTTTGAGGAACCTCCATATTGCTTTCCACAATGGTTGAACTAGCTTACATTCCTACCAGCAGTGTAGGAGGGTTCCCCTTTCTCCACATCCTCACCAGCATTTGTTGTTCTTAGTCTTTTGGATGGTGGCCATCCTTACTGGTGTGAGGTGATATCTCATTGTGGATTTAATTTGCATTTCCCTGATGATTAGTGATGTGGAGCATCTTTTCATGAGTCTGTTGGCCATCTGAATTTCTTTGGAGAATTATCTCTTCATATCCTCTGCCCTTTTTCAAATCAGGTTATTTGCTCTTTGGGTGTTGAGGTGTGTGAGTTCTTTATATATTTTGGATGTTAACCCCTTGTCAGATATGTTATTTACAAATATATTCTCCCATACGGTAGGATGCCTTTTTGTTCTGTTGATGGTGTCGTTTGCCATACAGAAGCTTTATAGATTGATGTAGTCCCATGTGTACATTTTTGCTTTTCTTTCCCTTGCTTGAGGAGATACATTCAGGAAGAAGTTGCTCATGCTTATAGTCAGGAGATTATTGCCTAGGTTGTCCTAAGAGTTTTATGGTTTGATGACTTACATTCAGGTCTTTGATCCATTTCAAGTTTACTTTTGTGTATGGTATTAAACAATAATCCAGTTTCATTCTCTTGCATGTAGCTGTCCAGTTTTGCCAACACCAGTTGTTGAAGAGGCTGTCATTTCCCCATTGTATGTCCATGGCTCCTTTATTGTATATTAACTGACCATATATGGTTGGCTTTATATCAGGGCTTCCTAGTCTGTTCCATTGGTCTATGGGTCTGTTCTTGTGCCAGTACCAAATTGTCTTGATTACTGTGGCTTTGTAGTAGAGCTTGAAGTTGGTGAGCATAATCCCCCTAGCTTTATTCTTTCTTTTCAGGATTGCTTTGGCTATTCGGGGTCTTTTGTGGTTCCATATGAATTTTAAAATGATTTTCTCTAGTTCATTGAAGGATGCTGTTGGTATTTTGATAGGAATTGCATTAAATCTGTAGATTGCTTTTGGAAGGATGGCCATTTTGGCAATATTAATTCTTCCTATCCATGAGCACAGGATGTGTTTCCATTTATTGGTATCTTCTTTAATTTCTCTCATGAGTGTCTTGTAGTTTCCAGAGTATAGGTCTTTCACTTCCTTGGTTAGGTTTATTCCTAGGTATTTTATTCTTTTTGATGCAATTGTGAATGGAATTGTTTTCCTAATTTCTCTTTCTTCTAGTTCATTGTTAGTATATAGGAATGCCACAGATTTCTGCATATTAATTTTGTATCCTGCAACTTTGTTGAATTCAGATATTAGATCTAGTCGTTTTGGAGTGGATTCTCTAGGGTTTTTTATGTACAATATCATGTCATCTGCAAACAGGGACAGTTTAACTTCTTCCTTGCCAATCTGGATGCCTTTTATTTCTTTGTGTTGTCTGATTGCCATGGCTAGCACCTCCAGTACTATGTTGAATAGAAGTGGGGAGAGTGGACATCCTTGTCTTGTTCCCAGTCTTAAAGGTAAAGCTTTCAGCTTCTCGCTGTTAAGTATAATGTTGTCTGTGGATTTTTCATATATGGCCTTTATTATGTTGAGGTACTTGCCCTCTATACCCATTTGGTGAGAGTTTTTATCATGAATGGGTGTTGAATTTTGTCAAATGCTTTTTAAGCACCTATGGAGATGATGATGTAGAATTTGTTTTCATAAAGGATTTCAGAACATTACCCTTAAAGAACATTGGTAAAATGTTGGTATAATTTTTGTCAATATGAAAATTGACTCTGAGGGCCTTGCACTTTGGAAGGGAAATTAGAACTCTTTCATGTACAGGAGGCCTAGGGACAGAAACACATGGGATTTTAGACAAACAAATTTTTCAAAGTTAAGAAAGGGGACTGTTGACAGAGGCTCAGTTTTGTGAACTGTGTGACCCAAAGCAAAACATGCAATCCTTATCTCTTCATTTTTTGACTCTGTTTTGTTTTGAAGAAAAGATTGGAAAGTTATTTTATCAGTACCAATTGCAGCCCTAAATTCCAGATTCCAGACCCAAACTAGGGAAATTCCGTATTTCTACCAGTGTCTTCATGCTGCTGGGCACTCTGGCAGTCAGGGAAGTCTCAGCGACTTGTAAGTTGAACCATTTCCAGTTAGGTGATGCACAGTAGGGGGCAGGGAGACACAGGAAACCCAGAGGGTTGAATTAAATATGAGCAAATGAAGCAATGGATTTAGGGAGCAAAAATTTTTAAAGAAAAGAAAAACTTCGGCAATGAATTCGGATTAAAAACGAAAATGCCAAAGAGGAAAGGAATAATTGCATAATAAAAAAAACATTAAGATACATCAGTCACTGTAAGTTAGAGGTTTTGATGTTTGGGATCAGTGCTGGGATCATAAAAGTTTTAATATATATGGAGTGAAATAAAATCCTAAATGTTGCAAAGAGGGAAAATTCTATTTTGTTTTAGTCTTCATTTAAAATATAATCTGGGGACTTGTACTTGGGCAAAGGTGGATGTATTTGAAAATGTAAGCAAGCTTTCCTCTGTGCAGTTTTGGTTGAGGTGATTAAAACATTAGGTTGATTTGATGTGAGCTGCAAGCTGTTTTTCCTGAAAAATGTTTATATAAATATAACTCAATAACAGTGAAATTATATTTACTTTCAAAGCTTAAAGTTCAAAATGGCTCATCGTGAAATCTTGCTTTCATAAGATTTCATACATACTTTCCATGATTCTGTAACATATTCCTGTGTTGACAGATGGTAACTGCACTAGTGGGGGTGAGGTTTTAATAACATGGGTAACTGTTGAACTACTGTGTTGTATACTTGAAACTAATGTAAGATTGTATATCAATGATAATTAAAAATAATTTCATACATGCTTTCATTCAACAAGGAATCCACAAAACATTGTGGTTGGGTGAATAGATGTGAATTTACTAATAAATTAGAGAATGAAAATGTAATGCAATATAGTTTATGTCACTCCAATACTGATAAAAGCTCTTATATCAACAATTAAAAAGTAATTTTCAACATTAGTTATTTGAATACTTTGCTAAACTAATTTTATGTAAATTATCTAGTTTATATTGACATAACTACATTTTATGTTAAATGTCCCTTTTACTCTATTTAAATAATTATTGAATTAATGTTACTCATTAATAATAACATTTTCCCCATAACAAAGTAGTTTAAGTTCACATGTCCCTTTTAATAGAAAAATTTAAAGAATGATATATTTTAGGGTTTGTGCTAATGAAACTAGAGTGAAGAAAATATAAAAGGTTAGTATTTTGTTTACTTCATTTTTTTTGGAAAGGGTTAATACTGGAGTTTCATCACAGTTCATTTAATTGAATTTTTAGTTTCCATAGGAATTTTTATTTTTTAGTGCACTTGATAGAGTTGCTGCATTTGTCTTTTATAATGTATTTCATTATTTACTTTTCTTTCTCTTTGATTTTTAACAACCTTTAGTAAAGTATTCAATAATTAATATGCATATA